>OY757937.1:49211661-49364161 GCA_963585895.1 Sepioteuthis lessoniana | reverse complement strand
ATGCAATCAGTCTCGTCCATTATTATTAAATAGAAAAAAATTACTTAGGAATATTTGGAACCATACAATTATCAGCGAATTAGGTTAGGTTCTATTTTTAATGGCATATCAACTTTTGGAGGTGCCCGTGGTGTAATGGTTAGCGTCGCAGGATATGGACACAGCGACACGAGTTCAAATCCTGGACCTGACTGATTGCATTCCACATAGCACTGATACCCTTGGGTAAGGTATGAATCTAAAATATTCTCCCTCCAGCTATGGGTAAATAGTAGGGCAGACTAGGTTCTTCAGCCTTGGTGAGGCAACTAGTCGAGGAGAAGGAAAACTCTGAATTCAAACCTGTTAAACTCCGCTTAAAAATTGACCTTGTGCCATATCCTTCCCGAGCGGAGGGGTTGGTAAATATGATCAACTTTTGTGGGTTATTTAATGCCAAAGCCATTTTTTAAGGACAGTAGTGGTACTATTTTACCCAGATCCGGGGGAAATAAGCGGGTTCACAACTTTTCCAAAAGTATCATTCCAAGAGTGAACGAGATAGCGTTAACGGAGTTCGAACTCTTTATCACAATGTCACAGTCCAGTGCGTTATCCACTATACCATGGAAACTGCCGCCAATTTAGAACTATTGGGATATTTTTGAAATTAAGTCCCAATTTAAAAGAGATTTTCAAGAACTCGGAGCACTGGCCCATCGACCAAATCGCCTCCGAGAAATGATAGGAAACAGCAACAACACAATGAATAATAACGTAATTCATATGAAGCCCACAACCAAATCATTCCAACCGCTTAATATTAAGTACAAACTATGTCGCAAACACAAAGTCAACTAAATCATTCACGAGTCTGACAACTAAAAAAAAATGGTTGATTGTGCGAAAGTGAACCCAATAGATAGATTAGAGTTCGAACTCGCTTACTACGAAATCAAAGTCCTGCTCGTTAGTCACTATAACACAAGGACTCCATAATTAGTTCTTTCCATAAGAAATTGTTTCTTCAAGCTATCATTACTTACTATGGATTATTATTTACATGGTTTATTGTTTATATGGATTATTATAATCATTTTACTCCTTGAGAGTTTTTCACGTAAGTTTTAGCTGATGGTATTTCACTGAAGTTTGAGAGACAGCAAGACTTCTCAAGACTCTAGGACCCTTCTCAGTATTCTGGATGATCTCAATAATGTAGTAGTTTGGATGGTCTGCACTCATCCTCTTATTTCTTAGTCCCCCAGTCCCTTTATCAATAATTCGGTAACACTGTACCAAGAGCACCAATTACAATTATACTACACAATTACACCAATTACACGTCACTTTCATGTTCCACAATTACACTACACAATGACACCAATTACACGTAACTTTGGTGTTCAACAATTACACTACACAATTACACCAATTACACGTCACTTTCATTTTCCCCAGTTACACTACACAATTACACCAATTACACGTCACTTTCATGTTCCCCAGTTACACTACAAAATTACACCAATTACATGTTACTTTCATGTTCCACAGTTACACTACACAATTACACCAATTACACGTCACTTTCATGTTCCACAGTTACACTACACAATTACACCAATTACACGTCACTTTCATGTTCCACAGTTACACTACACAATTACACCAATTACACGTCACCTTCGTGTTCCACAGTTACACTACACAATTACACCAATTACACGTCACCTTCGTGTTCAACAATTACACTACACAATTACACCAGTTACACGTCACTTTCATGTACCACAGTTACACTACACAATTACACCAATTACACGTCACTTTCGTGTTCCACAGTTACACTACACAATTACACCAATTACACGTCACTTTCATGTTCCACAGTTACACTACACAATTACACCAATTACACGTCACTTCATGTTCCATAGTTACACTACACAATTACACCAATTAAACGTCACTTTTATGTTCCACAGTTACACTACACAATTACACCAATTACACGTCACTTTCGTGTTCAACAGTTACACTGCACAATTACACGAATTACTCGTCACTTTCGTGTTCAACAGTTACACTACACAATTACACCAATTACACGTCACTTTCATGTTCCACAGTTACACTACACAATTACACCAATTACACGTCACTTTCATGTTACAGTTACACTACACAATTACACCAATTACACGTCACTTTCATGTTCCACAGTTACACTACACAATTACACCAATTACATGTTCCACAATTACACTACACAATTACACCAATTACCCGTCACTTTCATGTTCCACAGTTTCACTACACAATTACACCAATTACACGTCACTTTCATGTTCCACAGTTACACTACAAAATTACACCAATTACACGTCACTTTCATTTTCCCCAGTTACACTACAAAATTACACCAATTACATGTCACATTCATGTTCCACAGTTACACTATACAATTACACCAATTACACGTCACTTTCATGTTCCACAGTTACACTACACAATTACACGAATTACACGTCACTTTCGTGTTCCACAGTTACACTACACAATTACACTAATTACACGTCACTTTCATGTTCCACAATTACACTACACAATTACACCAATTACACATCACTTTCATGTTCCACAATTACACTACACAATTACACCAATTACACGTCACTTTCATGTTCCACAGTTACACTACACAATGACACCAATTACACGTCACTTTTGTGTTCCACAGTTACACTACACAATTACACCAATTACATGTTCCACAATTACACTACACAATTACACCAATTACCCGTCACTTTCATGTTCCACAGTTACACTACACAATTACACCAATTACACGTCGCTTCATGTTCCACAGTTACACTACACAATTACACCAATTACACGTCACTTCATGTTCCACAGTTACACTACACGATTACACCAATTACACGTCACTTTATGTTCCTCAGTTACACTACACGATTACACCAATTACACGTCACTTCATGTTCCACATTTTTTTTCAATTCCCAAGTAAGGTTGAGGTACTTATCCTTCTTTTTTTTTTTTCTTTCAATTTTACTCTGTGGTCAGCCGGGACTGCAAAATCCACTATTTAAGTTCTCATTATTATTTTTTTTTTTTTTTTTACTCAGTAGAGTTTTTCACATCTGCGTAAGCTGATGGTATTTCACTGGAGATTGAGTGGTAGCAGGCCTCCTCAAGTCTCCAGGACTCTTCTCAGAAATCTGGCCGTTTTCAATAATGCTGTTGTTTGGATGGTCTCCACTCGGTCGCCAACTTCCAAATCTTCCAGGCCCTTTAATCATCCTTTAGTTATTATAATCCTTATTGTTGTTGTTTTTGTTGTTGTTGTTGTTGTTGTTTTCTTTTACAAATCGTATATATATATATATATATATAAACATGATTTGTCATTAAATAACCTACAAGGGTTGATATGCCTTAAAACCCAACTAACCAATTCTTGTTATCAAAGATAAGAATAAAGATTTCAAGAATCGTACTTTTAATTTACTTTTTCACTACTTTTCTTTCATTCTAGGTCTATATTTTCATTTTTATTATCAAATAATATTTTTTTCTAAAAATGTATCTCATTACCTCATTAAAAAGATATTTTAGAATTCAGTATTTTTATAGAATGATTCCTTTAAAACGCTATCGTTTTTAAATGTTTTCTTTTGTGAAAATATGATTATATGCGTCGTTAACGACGCCAAAAAGATCTGTATATTTTTGGTCATGCACAGATTGTTCTTTTATGTAAAGGACCCGTATGCTTTTAATGGATCTCATGTGAACGACAAATCACTTGTGGCCATCACAACCAATCAGGTATTCTGCAAAGTCTACGAATCTAAAAAAACGAAAAAAAATGATTTTAACAGCATTTCAACCTTTCTAGCGTTATTAGATCCCGAAAGGTTAAGGAATCGCGTTCATAGAAAGTTCTTATCAACAATTTTTGTGTTGTTATTTCTTAAGCCTTTGATCCTGTTACACTGATATACGAATGGTGCTTGGATGCCTCGAGTGGTACAATGGTTAGCAAGCTAAACTAGGCAACCTTTACAAGTGAGTTCGATTCTCATTGTGAGCCCAATTCATTCGGCCTTGTGCCACATCTAAGCAAAAACTTTGTAAATTACTATACCGGTGGTACTTTTATTTCTTTTAAAATGTAGCACTGGTTTACCGATGCTGAGACCTGGTTCAAACGACATAGGGAAATTTTAAGCTCAGTAGCTGAGGGTTCAAAAGTTTAAGAGGTGTTTTTTTGTTGTTGTTTTTAGGGAGTGTTTGTTTGTTTGTGTCTTTGTTTTTATGCACTAAGTTCTAATAATTTTTTAAAGACATCTATTTGACCTATTTGACATCTTTTTGACCTATTTGACATCTTTTTGACCTATTTGACATCTATTTGACCTGACAGGTACGGCCACTCTGATGGACCTAGGAATAATGGCTTTCCCCAGTGCCCAAGAACTGGAGCCTCACCATCTGATACACTTTAGTGTTATACAAAGGACATATTTTTTGTGGAGTATCTTACTGTCAGCAGGGGATACAGTCGGCATACTCAAAGCCTCGGCGACAATATATGGAATCTAATCGACATGATTCAACGATTTTTCTTCACCATTGATAAAAGGAATCCCAAATGCAAAATAGTAAATTCCCCCGGTTGACCCCTATGCTTTTATTCTCCCAGTTAGAATTTTATTCGCCTCCCCCAAGGAGTCTACAAAGATTACTTTGAAAATTAATTATCTAGTATTAATTTTATACCCAAATTTAATTTACGAATAAAAATATTTTTTCTTTAGTTGCATATGATCATTTTTTCTGTTATATAATTTTGTCGTTGCTGGAATCCCAAAGCGTTTCTCACTACTTCCGAAATTTATTTTTATGGCTGTATTCGATTCGTCTGCTCCTTCCTATTTAATATTCAGCAAAATATTGCATTCTGTATACTTTAACCCTTTTAGTGTGACACATTTTGCAACAGATTTAATGTCTGGAATACACGATTGGTCATAAAATAATTAAGCTTGCTTCAAATCTTGGAATCTCAAAGATATTTATGTAATACAGAAGCGACTAAATTTAAGTCTCGAAATATGTCGCTTTGGCTGCGGGAAAATATACTGCACATATGGAAGTAAATAATGGAGTAAATTTCAACAATATAGAGAAAAAATTGATAACAAAGTAATCCAAGCAGAAGGTGAGGTTTATTGAGAAACAAAGTTTCAGCGATTAGAAAATTTATACAAAAACTAGGGACATTTTCTAAACACCCATCGTTGATTTAACATCACAAATATCATCCCTCCCAGTGCTGGTGATGGTTCATTTGAACTGAAACACTATAGTGTCAACTTTGCTTCTCAATAAATCTCTCCTTCTGGTTGGATTATCTTTTTATCAGTTTTTCTCAGTACCGCACATATACTTTATCCACTGATATTTCCAAAATCGACTGTTTTACTAAAGTTTTTGGAGTAATAAAGTATTCATTCTTTTAAATTTTAGGTCGAGAATTCTTCAATAATGTAGACTAAAAACTTTTCTTCAAACATTAAGTATACTGGGGCGATTCGATTTGCTTTCCACGGCAAAAGGTTAAATTTCTTAAAACGACTGATTTACTAAAGTTTTTGAAGTAATAAAGTTTTCATTCTTTTAAATCTTAGGTCCAGAATTCTTAAATAATGAGGACTAAAAACCTTTCCTCACGAATTAACTATATTTGAGTGACTCAATTTGCTTTCCACACCAAAAGGTTGTTGCAGAAGGAATTTCTCAGTTTTGTTTGGCGTGTAATTTAATTCGACCGTTAGGGTCGACGCATAATTTCACCCAATCAGGATGACTTATTCTATTCAGCACGGAGCATCTTTCCGAGCAGCAAAAATTGGGGAAGCCGTCAAACACCCTCTTTGGCAGAACAACTTCGTTCAGTGCAGACGTCTTACTGTCTGCTCTTAAATGGCAGCAGCAGCATCGACACAATGAGGGAAGCAGTCTAATGTATGGACCCCTTGCGTCTATTTCTCTTAGACCAAGGGTTCCCAGTAGAATATGAATTAGATGAATTCAATACGCCACACACAGGAACAACTTTACGTCACCCCCAAAATTGGCTATGTCGACTGCGATGCAATATTCCGCTCTGACACCTAGTGACTTCTTCACTGGGCAACATTTTCTGGAGACATTCACGCTTCTCCGCGAAACAACCAGAACCACAAATTCACGGTGACTTTAACGTTTCTCTCCTCAAACAGCAAACACGATTTTTGCTACACTATGGCAAACATATCTCCCTTGCACATCCAACAATACCTTAACATAAAAATGCACTTTTCGCTCAGGCATTCAGCTGCTAAAATGCTATCTCCAATCTCTCATAACTTCATTTCGTTTCCTTACTTCTTTACTTACTACGAGCCTTGGAGCTTAAACGCAAACCCTTTATTCCATGCTGCCATTAAAAACCTTCATATAAAACCTAACGGCATCTTTGTCTACTTACTTCCTCATCCTTCTTTATTTTACAACACTTAGCGAAGAAATAACACACACGGGCAAGAATACATATCTTCGCTAAACAATAATCACAAATCCTATCGCTAAAAGATTAAACATTTTTTATCAGTAATCATTAGATTAAAGTTTCACGTGTTTGCTTTAACATTAGAATGTTTACTAATATTCTGAAAAGCTATTTTACAGTCCGCTCAATGTTAAGATGAGGCACCAGGTTAGTTTAACGCGGAGCCTTCTTTCATTATCCCAGTTTCAGTGTTATTTTCTGTTCCATTCTACACTTGACACGTAAATGTCTTAACTTCAATCTCTCTCTATATATATATATATATATATATATATATACATGTACTTACTGAAGACTGTTGATTAAGTTGGAACTCCAGCTGAACATTTGGATGTCTATCATAATGCTGGCAAAACTGCAGCTTGGTATTACTAACGATGATTAATCGGCTGTAAGTGCATCTAATATATGAAGAATATTTTACGATAATCATATCATATTTACGTTCACTTTCGGGCAAATACAATTGGGAAAGGTATGAACCCCCTTATCCTCCCAGCTATGGGTTAAATAGTATCACGACTGTTCTTCTAGGAGAATGGCTTTGGCATTAAATAACCTACAAAGGTTGATATGCCATTAAAAGAAGAAGAAGAAGAAGAAGAAGAAGAAGAAGAAGAAGAAGAAGAAGAAGAAGAACCCTCCGCTCGGGTAGGATACGACACAAGGTCAATTGTTTAGTATCATATCCATGACACTCGTTGGGGGGTCTTACCCCTCTGCAGAGGTGCAGTCGGTGTATTCTACAGCCCCAGCCGACTGGACAGTCATTGCATACATTTAAATGATTATACATATGATTTCCCTATTAACCAACCCCTCCGCATGGGCAGGATACGATACAAGGTCAATTTTTTAAAGCGGAGTTTAACAGGTTTGAATTCAGAGTTTTCCTTCTCCTAGACTAGTTGCCTCACCAAGGCTGAAGAACCTCGTCTGTCCTACTATTTACTCATAGCTGGAGGGAGAAATAGTTGGATTCATACCTTCCCCAAGGGTATTAGTGCTATGTGATATGCAATCAGTACGATAATAGTCGCTTAACATTGTAGCTGGAGATTAATTATGATAAAAGATTAATACTGAACTTAATAAATAAGATTCGCGAATACAAAATACATAACAAGAGGTTGAGTTAAATCACGTTTTTTAACGGTCTCTAACCCAGATGTTTCATCAGATCTAAAAACAGAAAAAGACCCTAATTTTGCTGCCAAAAGCTTGGAAGTCTCAATATACCAGATTCTTCAGTAGTCAGTCGCTGTCTAGTCGTCCAAAAAGTCAAACACAGACCTTATATACTTCAGTCTGAATGAAAAATGAGGTAGGTAAAGTTGGCGACCGTAATCGGGGGCAACCAGAAGGCTCCCTTTTCAACAGTTACTACAGCAAGGTGTAGGGAAGGACACTACTCGTTTTCCTTGATTCCTCCACTTTACCCTTAATCCCTAACTTATAATGCTGAGCGTTAAGCAAGGAGGCATCAAAGTACCTTTTTTGAGTCTTTGGTATGACTCGACCTGAGATTGAACCCCGGTTTCCCGGGCCATTGGTGAACACTCTAACAACTACGCAAGCATGCAATTAAAGAATAAATAATGCTAAAACATTTTGCTACTTACACAGGACACTTACAAAAATCAATACTCCTATAAAAACATATTTTGTCTATTATTACTTACAGCTGAATGAAGTCATAAAAAGATATCGTCTGTTTCAACTCAAATTCCTGTATTGTTTTTTTTGTTTTGTTTTGTTTTGTTTTGTTTTTTGTTTTTGTATGTGTTATGGGACCGTTACATACCCATTCATGGACTCTTCCAAATTCTATATTAATCGAGAGCCAAGTACTCTCGAAGTTGGATACTTTACCAATATTCGACTGACAAGTAAGCCACCACTTTTCTCTGTATCTTGTGACTTCAATATATTTTAAACTTATACCATGTTCCGAGTTGTCTTTTCATGGCCCCAACCTGAGTCCATATCACTTTGTTTGTTTGTTTTGTTTGTTTTTTGTTTTTTTGTTTTGTTTTTTTTTTTTTGTTTTTTTTTTCTTTTTGGTTTTTTTTTTTTTTTTGCTTTTTGCTTGTTTTGTTTAAAATTCACTTCATCATTAACCTATTATCACACTGACCCAGAAGATTTCTCTGACGCAATATGAAGTAACATTTTGGTACGATCAAATTACGCATAATTTGAAAAAAATATCATGCAACCCTCGTAAGAAATTTGACATTAATAACGTTCTTATATAAAAAAAAAATGTTGGCCTTCATTTTTATTCAACGTGCATTTTTTTAAACCGTTGATGGTTTGACATTTTGACTTGCTCAGAATTATCTCATATCTGTCGATTTTGCAAGAGGGCATCGAGCAAATTCTGAAGATTATCTTCAGTCCGTTTGTATAAGAACTAAAAAATTATCTGTGAACTACGAATGATTCAAGATATGAAATATAACTTCTTTTTTTTTCAGCATTAAGACTCCCTGCAAAAATAATAAGTTAGATTTCATTATAAACTCCTTATTCATACAACCCACTCGGCTAGAGCTGTAGAATATACCAACTGCATCACTACCGATGGGTAAGACCTCCACCCACTACCGAATGTCCTGGGTATGACACTAAGCTATCTGATTCTGATGCACTGTTTGACATTTAACTGTGTTCAAACAAATGGCTGTCTAATTGAATTGATGCTGATATATGGTAATATTTAACTGTGTGTTAGCTCTCTGAAACAAGTTGACAAGTTCACCTACCTAGGAAGCAGTGTCTCAAATACCGGGACTGGTATCAACACGCGACGAACAAAGGCATGGACAGCTATCAATAGGCTATCGGTCATATGGGAGTCAGACATGACCGATAAAATGAAATGCAGTTTCTTCCTAGCGGCGGTCGTGTCGATACTGCTATATGGATGCACAACGTGGACACTAACTAAACAGATGGAGAAGAAACTTGACGGCAACTACACAAGAATCCTGCGAACAATATTGAACAAGTACTGGAGGTAACACCCCACAAAGCACCAGCTATACGGCCACCTACCACCCATCACGAAAACTATCCAAGTTAGACGAACTAGACATGCAGGACACTGCTGAAGAAGCAAGGACGAGCTCATAAGTGATGTTCTCCTATGGACCCCCTCACATGGCCGAGCAAAAACAGATCGGCCAGCTTGAACCTACATACAGCAGCTCTGTGAGGATACGGGATGTAGCCTTGAGGACCTGCCAGAAGCGATGAACGATATGGAGGAGTGGCGAGCGAGGGTCCGGGATATCTGTGCTGGTGGCATGACAAGATGATCATGAACTGTGTGCAGATGAATGAGCAATGTTGAATAGAATTATGTGCTAAATAGCAATGCTTGAAACTCTTTAACTATGTACCAAAATTAAATTATGAGTATTACATTGAGCAATACAGTTTGACTGTGTGCAAATAAATAAATAGTGTTGAATAGAATTAAAGTAAGACAACAACAATTGAAACTATTTAACTGTGTGGAAACAAATGATTGATTGTAAATAGAATTATTCATATTAGAAATACTTACCAATTTGAGTGGTGGAGGAAGAAGCTCGGGTTCATTTATGTTATCAACAAAATGTGTTTACAAATAATATAGGGTTGAGTTCTTAAGCTAATGAAGTAATCGCGTTGCCATTAGCGTTTATTGCAAGGCTCTTCATATATATATGAATTGAGCTCTTGGTAGCCGTTAAGCGGATGTATGTAAACAATAGTAATTGTGATTTATAACCGTTTAAAATTTACTTCGCTGCTACTAGTTCCTCGTGGATGAGGGGTAGAGTCTTGGATTGGCGTTTGAGTCGACCGGGTTTCGATCCCAGCTAAAGGAAGCTAGTATGTCTAGCCACACTGATGAGTTCTGATAGAACGAAACAGATCTGTCTGTGGATGACTATATATATATATTTATATATATATATGTGTGTGGGTGTGTGTAAAGAGGATTTGGTATCAAATAACCTACAATGGTTGATATGCCATAAAACCAAACCTAACTAAACATTATTCATAATTTGTTCAAATTTACTCTAACCTCGTAACAGTCCCACTTTAATATCAGTATGCAACTAAGTTTCTGAAAAACACTTTTAAAGTTTAAAGAAAACGTCTGTTTATTCCGCTGAAAATGAAAGAAAAATCTATATTGATTTGGAAATTGTAGTTTCCACTCTTTGCACATTTCAATGGGGATATTCAAAAATGTTTCATGCAATGGGGTTAGTTGCTGGTAGCCAATCGGATGTGTGGGATCAAACCCATGACCCCGGATGTGCAAATATGATCCGCATGTCGGTTTGACCGTGAGAAGAAAAGATGGAAATGATAGACAATTGATCAACGAACAGCGAACAAACGAACCCTGTTCTTTAACCCTGAAAACTTGAAACTAAGATCACGTTCCAACAGATCCTATCCGGGGTTGAGCCTTGGAGGAAAAGACCCAGCAAGTATAACCATTTAATGATAATAAACATGTTGTCACAGGGTCATATGTCTGTTATATTCGCGTATGGATATGCACCGACGGAGAAAAAGAGAACAGGTTGTTCTGGCGGGAATAACACTGTGTCATTCTCTGTTTGTCGGTGTAATGATAAAGAAAATGAATGGCAAACAGACAAGACTTAAGGGACAAGGAAAGGTATATTCATAAATAGAACAAGAAACTTATATAGTCAAAAGTCCGTTCGGTGAAACTTTCCGTTCGATTGTTGGTTGAGTTTGAGCAGCGGCAGAAAAAAGAGAAGACTCGCGCTCAGGGTCCGACCTATGGGTCAAATGGATCCGCTTACATGCTTCATGTTGCTGTGTTAGGAAGATCAGCCCTAGAACATGGATTGTTATTCTTTTGTTGAAGTTGTAAGTGTTCGATGGACGAGCATCTCTTCTTGGTAGCATCAACTGGGATGGACAAGTATTCTTCTGCGCTGTACGAGTGACGTATACAGGCATTCTTCTTCTTGGACCGGAGGCAGATGGAATTATATTGATGAGTCGATATACGGCAAGTGGCGGTGGGGATTTGATGCCGCGGAATATAACTATATAAGGGTCTCTTATGCTGCTCGTGTTTATGTGAGAAGAGAACCTTAAATGAGGGCTCAATACATGTTGCGCAAGTCGTCACGGAGCAGTTGTGACGGGATAAGACAATTTAGGAGAGATATTTACGCTGTATTTGCTGCAGTCGGTAAAACGCCTGTGGATTCTCTGTGTCGGGCGTTTATATAGACAGGACTGTAGTGCTCTGTTTGCAAATAAGTAGGACTGTAGTGCTCTGTTTGCAAATAAGTTGCAAAATTGAAAACGGTTGTATGTGCTAACAAGTAATGCTGCGTGGTTGAGGTTCTCTAAATGGTTTGGTTCAATGAGTGGTTGTGGTTTGCTGGTGTGTTTAGTTGATGTAGCTATGAGAAGGAGATTTCATGAATGTTGCTAGGCATAGTTGATTCCTGTAAAGGATGCACACTCGCAGCTAAAGCGCCAGCAACTACGTGTAAACCATGGCCAAAAACGGTCCAACCGTGGCAAAGGATCCACGTCGACTTCTCAGATCCTTTGGATGACCAGTACTATCTCATTGCCGTCGACAGCCACACTAAATGGCCGGAAGTCCTGAAATGTAAAAGACCTACCACAAATTGCACGATAGGGTTCCTACACGAACTATTTGCACACTTCGGCGTGGTTGATTGTGTAGTTACTGATAATGGGACGCAGTTCATGTCTAATGAATTCAAGCAATTCTGCGATACGTATCAAGTGAAGCCCATCATGACTCTGCAATACCATCCAAGGTCAAATGGTCAGGCGGAGAGGTTTGTGGACACCTTGAAGAGGGCTCTGAAAAAGGCACAGATAGGGCGCTG
Organism: Sepioteuthis lessoniana; assembly: GCA_963585895.1. NCBI lineage: Eukaryota > Metazoa > Mollusca > Cephalopoda > Myopsida > Loliginidae > Sepioteuthis > Sepioteuthis lessoniana. Next base: position 49,351,615 of record OY757937.1, on the reverse strand, counting down.
CAACAGTTTCTGCAGGTATATCAATTATTGTATCAATTATTGTAGGTTATTTGATGCCAAATCCTCTTTATACATAGGATTTGTAAACGCATAGTTTGTAGATAACATTTTTTAATGAGCCAGAGCTCATTTCATTGCATACATGGTTGGTTAGTTTGGGTTTCATGGCATATTAACCTTTGTTGGTTATTTAATGCCAAATCCATTTTTATACAAATAATCAGTTGTATTTCAAATAATTCAGTTAAGCATAATTACACAGTGTAACTGTCAAAAACATTTCTATTTCGAGCTATTCAGTTTATTCAAACAGTTTTAATTCAGCCAAAGCAGCCGAGTATAAGTATAGATTTTGTTTACACACAGTTAAATGTCAAAACAGTCCTATATTAAAACAATTCAGTTTAGCTTTCGTACAGTTACAATGTCAAAAATAGTTCCATTTCAAACAATTCAGTTTAGCATAAGTACGCATTTTTAATGTAAGTACATAGTTTAATTGTCAAAAACATATCTATTTCAAGCTATTCAGTTTAGTTAAATAGTTCTTATTCAAACAATTCAGTTTAGCATGAGTATGCAGTTTAGTCCTATTCAACCCATAGATCGGCCCATATCAGGTGCTGCCATTCTGGGCCATAATGGACCTGGGAGCAATGGCAATGAAGGGGTGCTCCGCATTCCCCAAAACCCCAGCATCACTGGAACCTCTGTTGTAAAGTAGTAATACAAATATAAGCGGAAACATAATCAAACATAATTTACGAACTTCAATGAACGAATGAACACACTTCTTTTGAAAAATATACTTCAATGAACGAACGAACACACTTCTTGATAAAAATATATCTCTTACACTTTATTCTCGAAAGGGTTGATGTTTCTGTGGTGTGTGAGAGATGGGTGGAGAAACATATACTTAGAGAGAGGACTTCTTCCCATATCTTCTTCCGGGAACCAGGGGGTGCCAACGCTTGCACCCCCTTGCAAGCTCGTCAGAGACGCCTCTGATCGACTGCGTGTCCCTGGCTCGACTGCGATTCTCTGCACTCTGTCTAAATCTGACCGCGTGGTTATCATCACGTGATCCCCTTCCGGTTACATACCTGTTCGACCTGAGTGCCCTGACGCGCCGTCATCTTCCTGTTTACTAATCAAAATGTGACAGCTTACCAAAGCACACAGAGTCACTAGGAACGAACTGAAATTCCATGCCATATGTTATATAACACCTCACCATCAGATTGTTTAGTATCATATCCATGACACTCGTTGGGGGGTCTTACCCCTCTGCAGAGGTGCAGTCGGTGTATTCTACAGCCCCAGCCGAATGGATACATTTAAATGATTATACATATGATTTCCCTATTAACCAACCCCTCCGCATGGGCAGGATACGACACAAGGTCAATTTTTTTAAAGCGGAGTTTAACAGGTTTGAATTCAGAGTTTTCCTTCTCCTAGACTAGTTGCCTCACCAAGGCTGAAGAACCCAGTCTGTCCTACTATTTACCCATAGCTGGAGGGAGAATAATGGGATTCATACCTTTCCCAAGGGTATTAGTGCTATGTGAAATGCAATCAGCCTCGTCCAGGATTTGAACTCGTGTCGCCGTGTCCATTTCCTACGACGATAACCATTACACCACGAGCACCTCCTTATACATATGATTTATAAGATAATAGTTTGTAAATAGTCTTATTTTTAAATGATTCAGTGCTATTTTGTTTGTACAGGGTTAATGGTTCCAAATATTCTAACATGAATAATTCTATTTAGTATTAATCATTTGTTTGTACTCACTTAAATGGTTGCAAATATTGCAATCTAACATAAATAGTTTTATATGCACACAGTTAAATGGTTTCAAGGTCCGCTATGTAACATTAACAATTCAATTAAGCATTAGTCACTTGTTTGCACAGTTTAAATGTCCAACAGTTCTACTTGATCCATAACTAGGACCTTATCAGGGCTAACCACTCTGTAGCCTCACTATCAGATTGTTTAGAGTCATATCCAGCATGCAGTCGGTGTATTCCACTGCCCCAGCCAACTGGGCTATAATTTGAATTCTCATTTAAGTACAGAACATTGCCGATCTTGTGACTGTATAAGCTCTGTTCCAGGGTTTACCTATTTAGGTGTAATAATGTATGTACGAACCTGTCTATATGAGTGTGTCTGCGTTTATGCGTAACATATATGTATGCATATAGATGTGAGTAAGCGTATGTGGATGGTTGAGTGTGTGTGTGAGAGAGAGCTTAGTTTGCGTACGTATATATGTATATGGATGTATGTATCGAAAAGATAGCGAAATCAGTTAGGAAGGTCGGTAGATTTTAATTAGTGATAAAATTGAATTAGGAAGATTCATCCATGAGCATGGAATGGTTAATTTTGTGGGGGTTTTAAATATCGGTGCTAGATGGAAGCCTTCGATGCTTGTAAGATTAGAAGTTAGCAGAGAAAGGCATCAAATTCAAAAATATTTTAGTGGAGGGAGGTCTAAGCGAGAGGTGTGAAGATTCTTTTCCAGAAGTAAGGGTCACATGTATTCAAGGAAACAATAAGGAGATAAGCAGATAAGTGGCAGATCAATGATTGTTGGTTATGAGTATATATACGAGGATCATTAAATTAGTTTCCAGACTTTTTCGTACGGGCACTTTTATTGATAGTACACGCATGAAACTCTAGTCCCCTTCGAAGTAATCTCCTCCGGCTGCAATGCACTTGTTGTACCGTTCCAACAACATCTCGAAGGCTCCATGGAAGTCCTCTTGTGTGACTGTGTCAAGGGCCTTCGTAACAGCCTCTTTCATCTCCTCAATTTTCTCATAACGACAGCCTCTGAGCTTAGGGAATAACAAAAAGTCACAGGGAGCAAGGTCTGAACTATAGGGAGGGTGGGGAACTGTCTTGATGCCCATCTTGGTCAAATAGTCTATGACGAGGATGTAGTTGAGGACTGGTATATTGTCCTGCTGGAAATGCCACTGACCCGATTTGAAGAGTGCTAGCCTCTTCCGACAGAATCTCTTCCTGAACTCCCTTAAAACCTCAATATAGTAACCCTAACCCTAACCGTTTGGCCAACCAACTCTGGTGTATTGACTTCCTTACTCCTCCCACACCTCTCATCATCCCTCACTGACTCCCTGCCTTCCTTGAATCTCTTATGCCACTCAAAAACTGATGCTCGATTTATGCAAGATGCTCCAAAAGCAGTTTGAAGCATTCCATACGTTTCTGTGGCATATTTTCCAAGTTTAAAACACAATTTTATTGCATATCGTTCTTCCTCACGTCCAGATTGCATTTTTAAAATTCGCCAGCTGTGACGTTCAGGCTTTATTAGGGTGTATTCCAATTGCTGCTGTAGCTGTTCATTTGAACCTGAAATCATAAAAATTGGTCAGTCGTCTCATAAGATGTATAGCAATAATATAGTGAATTTTCAAGAGTCTACGACAATTTTAAATTCCTGTACAAAAAAAAGTCTGGAAACTTATTGAAGACACACACACACACACACACACACATATATATATATATACGGCAGGGTCATCAGTTAATAGTTAGACAGAGTGGGATAAGAAATTGACTAAGTCTTCATCTGCCATCCGTATTACAAAAGCGAAGGATTAGTCCATAAATATTTGCCCAACACCTCCGCACGAGCTGGATGCGATGCAAAGTCGATTTTTCAAGCAGAGTTCAAATGGTTTAAATTTAGCAGTTTCCTTCTAAACTAGTAGCTATATCAAAGTTAAAGACCCAAATTTGTCCTTCTGATAACACATATCTGAAAGGAGATTAGTCAGATTGATAAAATTCCTAGAGGTAGTAGCTATTTGTAAAATGCAAACAGTCTGGTCCAGGTTTTGAACACGCGTCACTGGGTCCATTTCTTACAGTGATAACCATTACACCACGAGTATATCAAAAATCCATATTGCAAATTGTCACATGCGTCCACCTCAGATTAAACTCGAAGATTATATAAAGAAACGGTAAGTGTAGTTTCGGCAAAAATTTTATCTAAAATGTCTTATTACACAGCACAATCTGACGAGCAACTGTGCTTCTACATGTCTTGATAGTGGTAATTTACAAAGCTTTTTGCTTAGATATGGCACAAGGCCATATGAAAGGGGCACCCGATGAGAATCGAACTCACTCATGTAGGTTTGCTAATTGAAACAAAAAGTAACTGACATATGACACAAAGCAGCGATTATAGGTCACTCTGTGTGAAGATTGAACTCACTACTCAATCGTAATTGGTGAGCAAAACTAGTTTGTTATTACTCCACGCCGAGATACAGTCGTGCAGTTGTTAACGGACAAAGCTCACCATTGTTAATGGGTTCGATTCTCGGTGCCTCACACAACTGATTTGTGACAAACTACGCTAAACATAGTTATTCAATAAATATTCTATGAGTCTCCTCAGATACCCAGGAGTCTTCTAAGTATTTAGCCAATTTTAGAAATGCTGGGGTCTGGCTGGTTTTAGTCTTTCCTCAAATCTCCATTTCATCGAGTCTCTTTCTTAGGGTTCTAAAAGATTGTTTCAAGTGCCTCGATTACGAGTGGTATTACTGTTACTTTCATGTTCCATAGTTTTTTTTTACTCTCTAGCAAGGTCCATGTGATCTGTTCAGTTTTTGCATTCTTTTATCTTCACTCTGGAGGCTGCAAGAACACTAAAATCCACTATGCTAGTATGAAAAACTCTCAAAAGAGTCAAATAATAATACACGATTCTCTTTTTATTTGATTTTGTTGTTTTCCGTTTTAACTCTAATAATTCCGCCTACGTTGGAAAACGTATTCAAGTGACTTTGTTAATGCTAGCAAAACAGAAACACCTGCTACTGCTGCTGATGATGACGATTTCAGTCGACCCATCCACCAGATTACCTGTTCATATTTCAACTTAATATTACAACTTGAAATGATTATTTTTGTAATTTTCAAAAGAGTTAACGCAAACAAGTTGTGTATAAGATTTACTCTAAGTGAACTCTGCTAACATAAGCAAACACACGCGTACGCACACACACACACACACACACACACACACACACACATACACACATATATATATATATATATAGAGAGAGAGAGAGAAGGAGAGTGAGAGAGAAAGAAAAATACAAAAGATAAAGAGGGAGGCAGGCATTTGGTTCTCGTGAATTGATTACCATGGAGTAGTGGTTTCGAATTTTCACTAGGTGCCCCATACAAGTGAACGCGTGCGATATGTAAACCAAATTTAGTAACTGAACTCTTCGTATTGTGTAATGGTTAGCGAGCTGAGCAGCCAGATTATTCCTATTGAGTTTGATTCTCACTGGGTTCTTTGTACTTCAGGCCTTTTTGCTAAACTATTCTAAGCTGATAGTTCTGACTAGAAAGTAAGCCTTTCTCTATCTATCTATCTATCTATCTATCACACAAACACCACCATCACCACATATACACACTTGCGCCGTTGGTGAGGCTTAGAACACGTCGACTGAATCCTCCGTAGAAGACTATTAACTGTGTGCAAACATATAATTATTATTATTATAGACAAATAAAAAACAACGATTTAAAAAATAATCCCAAGGAACTTAGAAAATATAAGTAGATGTTATTATTGTTTGAGTTTTATGGCATATCAACCCTTGCAGGTCAATTAATGCAAAAACCTGTTAAGTAAAGTTAGCGACCGTTGTCGAGATTGACCCGAAGGCTCCTTTTTCATTAGCTACAACACCTTGGTGTAGAGGAGGACGCTACTCCTTCCCCTGTTTAGTAAAGTTGGCGACCTTAGTCGAGAGTGACCTGAAGGCTCCCTTTTCAATAGCTACGACACTGAAGTGTACGGGAGGTCGCTACTCCATTCCCTGGATTGCTCCACTTTCCCTTGATCCTTACCTTCTAATGCTGAGTGTTAAGCAAGGCGGAATCAAGAACCATTTTTGAGTCTTTGGTATGATTCGACCTGGGATTGAACCCCGGTCTCTCGAACCATTGGCAAACATTTTTAAACAAGTCAGAGCTCATTTTTTTACACACAATTAAATGATTTCAAGTATATCTATCTAATACAAATAATTCTACTCATGATTAATCAGTTGTTTAAACACAGTTAAAGGGTTTCAAGTGTTACAACCTAACAGTTAAAATCTAAAATCAATCATTTGTCTGCGCAGATTTGAATAAATATACAATTTTTTTTCTTCATACAACGTGTGAAAGCACGTGCGATAACATGTCCTTATCAGCCGCAAACCAGGGGTGATAACACAGTTTCGGTTGCTCAAGGTGGTACTGCCACTCCTGGCACTACCAAGCAGCTTTTGCCACCGGACAGGGTATCAAGAGAATTATATATCTATCTATATATATATATATACGCCAGATCAATTAAGAGTAGAGACTACATAGGACGTTAATCTTCATTTTTAGAGGGCAGTTTGTGATTTTAAAAAAAACGCATTTACTTTCGGCGGTTGATGTTATTACGCGTTTACAGTAACCGTTTCCTACGTAATCTTACATATGATTTGTAAGTGAATAGTTTGTATGTAATTTCATTTTTAAACGAGTTAGAACTAATTTCTTTGCACACTAGTATTGCTATTGTTTTTACACAGATAAATGATTTCAATTATTGCTACTAACACTTATGATTCTATTCAATATTAATCATGTATTTGCACACAGTGAAGTTGTTACAAGAATTTCTATCCAACACCATTCATTTGCTCTGTCAAATGGTTTCAAGTATTAATCATCATCATCATGTCGTACCACCATTGCAGATCTCCCTGACCCTCTCCCTTCACGCGTCTCTATCGTCCATCGCTTCCAGTAGGTTTTCAAGGCTACTAACATCCAGTATCGGCACAGAGCTGTTGTATATAGGTTCTAACTGGTCGTCCTGTCTTTGCTCGTCCATGTAAAGCAGTCCACAGGAGTATATCACTTATGAGTTTGTCCCTACTGCTCCATCAGTGTCGCGCATGTCCGGTTCGTCTAACTTGGATAGTTTTCGTGATGGGTGGTAAGTGGCCATACAGTTGCTGCTTTGTGGGGTGCTGCATCCAGGAATACCAATAATTAAATTTAGACACATAGTTAAAGAATTTAAAGTGTTGCTATTTGATACTAATAATTTTATTCAACATTACTCATTCATTTGCACACAGTAAAATGTTTCCAAGTATTGCTATGGATCCAAATAGACAGTTATTTTTTACACACAGTCAAATGGTCAAAGATTTCTTTTTCTAAGAATTCAATTTAACGTTAATCATTATTTTTACTCAGTTTAGATATCAAACAGTTCTATTTGACCCCATAGATCGGACCCTACCAGGTGCTACCACTCTAGCTCACGGTGGACCTGGGAGCAATGGCGATGAAAGAGTACTGCTGGAGTCTCACCAACAGAATGTTTAGTGTCGTATCCACGAGTCTTACCCCTCCACAGAGATGCATTCAGCATAATCTACAGCTCCAGCTGACTGGGCTGAGATTTTAATTATACAAGAATACTTCATACCATATGAGTGTATGCAAACAAATGTTTATCATTATCAATTAGTAATAGTTATTTGAAAGCATATGTGTGTCATCATCATTATCATCATCAAATCACGCTGACAGTACGGATTTCCCTGACTCCATCTCTCCATCTGTCCCGATAATCTATTGCTACCGGCAAGTTTCCAAACTACATCATAAGTCCGCACAGGATGTGTATAAATTATGATAGTTAGATAGGAATACTTGATACCATATAACTGTGTGCAAACAAATTTGTCATCTCTTTGACTCTTATTTGTCTTCGACAACTTCCTTCAAGACTCAATAATACGAAAACCATTAATTAGATTATTCAAACGTTTCACGATATTTTAGAACTTGCTGGTTTGTCTGACTTTTCTATGGAATCGTTGTCATCTCGTGGTGTAATGTTTATCGTCGTTGGAAATGAACACGGCGACACGAGTTCAAATCCTGGGCGAGACTGATTGCATTTCACATATCACTAATACCCTTGGGAAAGGTATGAATCCAATTACTCTCCCTCCAGCTATGGGTAAATAGTAGGGCAGACTAGGTTCTTCAGCCTTGATGAGGCAACTAGTCTAGGAGAAGGAAAACTCTGAATTCGAACCTATGAAACACCGCTTAAAAATTGACCTTGTGTCATATCCCGCCTGAGAGGAGGGGTTGGTAAATATGGTTGTCATCTCTTTGACTAGTCTTTGTCTACGGCAACTGTCTGCAAGACCCTGGAATCCATCAAACTGCTTCGGAAGTCCTTAGGTGCATGTATTTACCCAACCCCTCTACCATTGGTAGGACACGCTACAATGTTAATTTTTGTGCGGAGTAACGCTGATTTGAATTCAGAGTTTTCTTTCTCCTAGACCGGTTGCCTTACCAAGGCTAAAAAACGCAGTCTGCCCAACTATTTACCCATATATAGAGGGAAAACAGAGGGATTTATATCTTTCGAAATGACATTAGTCTGAAGTGAAACACAAATAAACTCATCAAAGATTTGAACTCGAGTTACCAATTCCATTTCCCACGATGATAATCGTTACGCTAATGACGCATCTCCACTGGTGTGGGTTCATATAATCATATCGCTATTCTTTTTTTCTAGCAATACCAAATAAAAATACTGACAATCTTTTTAATTGATTTCCTTTCTGAAGTCTTCCAAGCTACTTTTTAACAAACACAAAAGGTTTGGTTTTGTTTGGTTTGATTTTATGGCATATCAACCGTTGTAGGTTATTTAATGCAAATTCCTTTTTATAAATATATATTAAATATGTATGATTAGTAAACACATTTTGATAATATTTTTAAAAGAGCCTAAGCTCACTTGTTTGCACACAGTTAAATGGTTTCAAGCATTGCAATATAACAGTCACAATTTAACATCAATATTTTGTTTTTACACATTTAAATAGATATACATGATATTCAAGAGATCAGCTTTAGGTAATTTCATTCTTAAATGAGACTGAACTAATTTTTTGTTAACTAGTATTGCTATTGTTTCTACATAGTTGAATGGTTTCAATTATTGCTATCTAACACTCATAATTCTAGTCAATATTAATCATTTGTTTGCTCATAGTGTTGCATAGCCAGATATACGGATGTGAAATGTGAAATGTACATAGAATGTTCATAACGCTCGTATATACATAGCATAGGAATCCCGGAACACAAAAAACACTTACGACTTCTTAGTTCAGGTACGAAACTTTTTATTACCTTTGAGTTGAAAGGTTTTTCGACATAAGGAGAGAGAGATACCATCTTTCTACATTGACTTTTCAATCTGCCCCAAGTAACCCTTCTTCTTTGGACGGCAAGACCCAACTCACTGACTTTTCTCAAATCTCAGCCCACGCTTCCGGTGCGTGACGTCACTCACATCCCTGGTCATATCCTCTATCTGGGATTTTTATTGTGACATCTCTGAACACCTGCGCTCATGTTTGCACCTAACTAACCCATGCACTGAGCCGAAAGGTTCTCTGCCTAATTAAACCCAAAGGCAAGATATATAAAACGAAATCCCTCGGCCATTATATTACAATAGTGAAATGGTTACAAGTGCTTTTACTTAACACTATTTTATTCAACATAAATGATTCTAAGTATTATCTTGAATCATCAACAATTCAATTAAACATTATTCATTTGTTTGCACTCTGTTTAAATGTCAAGTAGTTTTATCTGTCCGATTGATAAGTTGCTATCAGGTGCTACCACTCCGGGTCAAAGTGAACCTGGGAGTGGTGGCAATGAAGGCGTACTCCGCATTCCCCAAATCACCAGCATTATTGGAACCTCACCATCAGATTGTTTAGTGTCATATCCAGGACGCTCGTTTGAGTGGGTAATACCTCTCTGCAAAGATGCAGTCGGTGTATCCTATAGGCCAAACCGACTGGGTTAAAATAAAAAAGGAAATATGAACATTCATTGCTAAATTTGTAATATTTTTCAAGGCTGCAAAACTTGGAACTGTTTTGTATAAAAACCAAAACGGGAAAAATCTAATTGTGTGTACCCGTGTAAAAGTTCTTCAAGTGAATAGGTTGATTCTTGACGATTGGCCCAAAAATCATTGATTTTTTTCTTTTTTTTTTTATGTCACGTGTTCAGGTAGAGTTCGTTTCTAAAGAGAAAGGAAATAAATTAAAACAATTAACGCTTAAAACGCCATTATAGATTTTTACTTGACAGCGACAAATTGATTTAAAACAACGGAACCTTTTCAACACATCATCATCATCATCATCATCAGGGCATACTAACAACACGGATTTCTCTGACGATCTTGGCTAGTCTTCTATATATATAGTTCGCTTTATTTATAAATAAAGAGTACTCAATATCACTGATAGAGCATATATATATATATATATGTTAGGATAGTGTAGATGATATAGAATATGTGAACCTTGGTGACCATCAGTTTCACGCCTTTGCAATCATTAGTCCGATGATCACACACACACACAAATATATGTATATATACAGGGATGGGACAAAATAATGAAAACACTCAAAAATTTCGAACAAATTTATTTTAGTATGGTTTTCTGATTTCAATCCACGCATAAAATCCGGCTTTGTACAGCTTCCTTCATACAGTTTTTGAGGAATCTGAGTTCTCGAGATTGTCATTAAGCTCTGTTGTAATTTTTGAAGCTCTATTCTTGTGATCCTTCCTACCAATCCACATAAAAGTCCGACAGTCCCTATCAGACAGCTTTCGTTTTCTTCCAGAGTTTTGCGTCAGTGCGGAGGTTTTTCCGTCTTTCTCAAATGTCATTACATTCGAAACAGTATGCCTTTCTGAACCAAATAATTCAGTGGTTTTTGTTACACTAGCGACTGCCATACGAGCACCAACAATTTAATCTCTTTTAAAGTCTGATAGATCTGCCATTTTAATGAATTATGATAAATTTCTTCTGGTGACATCTGCAAAATGACAACAATTTTAGTAAAATAAGACAAAAAAAAATTAAGAATAAAACTAAAAATATAAAACTTACAAATGTTTGATGGTTTTATAGGAGTTACAAAAATATAAGATTCTAGGTGTTTCCATTATTTCGTCCAATCCCTGTTGACACACACACACACACATACACATACATGCATATATATATATATATATATATATATATATATTTCGGATAGGTAAGAAACTAAGTCTCTAAGTGCCCTTGACTATGATTCCCGAACATAGACCAATATAAATATTGCAAGCCTCAAAAGACTGACTCATTTTAATAAAGCATGACTTGTTTTTAATTTGATTTTTCAAATTATTTATCAGATATTGCAAGTAATTTCGGAAATAGATTAGTTTGGTTTGGCTTGGTTTGGTTTTATGACACATCTACCATTGTAGGGGTGTCCTCGTGGTGTAATGGTTAAAGCGATGAACTGCGGAATCGTAGTACGCGAGTTCGTATTCCAGTCGCGCTATTATGTTCACTTTCGGGCAAATACCCTTGGGAAAGGTATGAACCCCCTTATTCTCCCTCCAGCTATGGGTAAATAGTAGGACGGACTAGGTTCTTCAGCCTTGTTGAGGCAACTAGTCTAGGAGAAGGAAAACTCTGAATTCAAACCTGTTAAACTCCGCTTAAAAATTGACCTTGTGTCATATCCTGCCCGAGCGGAGGGGTTGGTAAATAGTACCATTGTAGGTTATTTAATGCCAAATCCATTTTATACATATAAACAGTTCTATTCCAAACAATTCAGTTTAGCATAAGTACACAGTTTAGTTCTATTTAACCCATAGATATGACCCTATCAAGTGCTACCACTCCGGGCCAAAGTGGACCTGGGAGCGATGGCAATCAAGGGGCACTCCACATTCCCCAAAACTCCAGCATTACTGGAACCTCACCATCAGATTATTTAGTGTCATATACATGATACTCGTTCGGGGAGGCGTCTTACCCCTCTGCAGAGAAGCCGTCGATGTATTCTGCAGCCCCAGCCGACTAGGTCATTAGGAAATTTTAAAAAGTTCACTCACAGTATAAAAGATTAAAGTAAAATAAAAGAAATTTTCTATTCAACTGACAAATCTAAAATTTCAGCGGAAAGAAAATCCTATTTACCAACCCCTCCGCTCGGGCAGGATATGATACAAGGTCAATTTTTAAGCGGAGTTTAACAGGTTTGAATTCAGAGTTTTCCTTCTCCTAGACGAGTTGCCTAACCAAGGCTGAAGAACCTAGTCTGCCCTACTATTTACCCATATCTGGAGGGAGAATAATTGGATTCATACCTTTCCCAAGGGTATTAGTGCTATGTGAAATGCAATGAGTTTCGTCCAGGATTTGAACTCGTGTCACCGTGTTCGTTTCCTACGACAATAACAATTACACTACGGGCACCTCCAGCAGAAAGAAAATACTGTATCATCTATTTTAAAGTGAAGAATCCCCCAAGCACAAACATGATAAAGAGCTTAGTGTTCTAATTTAAAACTCGTGGCTTGATGACAGATCATCTACAAAGCGATTATTGTAAAAGTGATTGTACTCAGGTAGCAGCGAAAGCTGGTTTTCATTTTTATGAGTCAGTCTCATATGGGTCACCCTGTATATTTATATATATACATATATGCATGTGTGTACGTGTACGTGTGCGTCTGTGTCTGTGTGCGTGTGGTCCTTTGCTAGTCATGGAGCCCAATCTGGTGTGACTACTAGTCACAGTACTTGTTGTGGCTACTGTGTTCGTGACTACCTCATTAGCTTCCGACTGTTTGCTTTGTCAAAACTTTCCGTACCCATGCTATGTTTGAAAGATCCACGAGGTGGGGGATTTGACACAATTCAGGCGGATCTTCTTCTGACGGTCAGGTAATATGAGTGGCTAGATTGTCTAGCTACTCAAAGAATAGAGAAAACCCGCTGTTCGTGGTCCTATGCTGGTCACGGAGCCCAATGTCGTGTGACTACTAGTCACAGTACATTGGACTCCGTGAGAAGCATAGGACCACATGTGAACATTGTTTTAGCTTCTCAATAAGTACTTTTATCCATCATTATAAAAGAATCAATTTTATTGATCTTACCCCTTTATTCATACCCCATTACTAATATATATATATATATATATATATATATAATATTATATATATAATATTATATTATATATATATAATATACAATATTATATATAATTTTTTTTTCATCATACAACGTGTGAAAGCTCGTGCGATGCTCTGTCCTCATCAGCCGCCAACCAGGGTGATAACACAGTTTCGGTAGCTCAAGGCGGTACTGCCACTCCTGGCGCTACCAAGCAGCTTTTGCCACTGGACAGTGTATTTAAAAGAAATATATATCTATATATAGCCCAGATCAACTAGAAGCAGACATTACATTGGACGTTCGTTCATCTTCATTTTAGTGCAGTTTGTGATTTAAAAACGCGTTTACTTACGGCCGTTGATGTCATTCATACCCCATTACTAATATATATATATATATATATATATATATATATATCATCATATCGCGCTGGTAGCACGGATATCCCTGACCCTCTCTCGCCACTCCTCCCTATCTTTCATCGCCCTAGGTAGGTCTTCAGGACAACATCCCGTATCCTCACATAGCTGCTGAATGTATGTTCGTGCTGGTCGTCCTGCTTTTGCACGGCCATGTGTGGGGGTCCATAAGAGTACATCTCTTATGAGTTCGTCCCTGCTTCTCCAGCAGTGTCCTGCATGTCTGATTCGTCTAACTTGAATAGTTTTCGTGATAGGGGGCAGGTGGCCGTACAGTTGGTGTCTTGTGGGGTGTTGCCGCCAGGACTTGTTCAAGATTGCACGTAGCATTCTTGTGTAATTGCCGTCTAGCTTCTTCTCCAGCCGTTTTGTTAGCGTCCATGTAGTGCACCCGTATAGCAGTATCGATGTGACCGCTGCCTGGAAGAAACTGCGTTTCATTTTATCGGTTAGGTCTGATTTCCACATAATCGATAGCCTCTTGATAGCTTTCCATGCTTTCGTTAACCTCTTTTCGATGTCCTTTTCGGTTGATTCGACGCTGCTTCCTAGGTAAGCGAATTTGTCTACTAGTTTAAGAGGGGTTCCTTCTAGAGTGGAGATGTCCCCCGTTTGGTTATAGCACATATATTCCGTTTTGTGTGCATTAACATAGAGGCCTTTGCTTGCGGCTGCTCGTTCCAAACTATGCAGTAGTGCTTCGGCTTGGTCGGGTGTATTTGCCAGTATCGCTATGTCATCGGCGTAGTCGGCGTCGGTAATTGTTGTTGCGGGGTACCTTCTGCTTCTTTTCTTCGTCAGTTCGAAGCCATTCTCTCTGATTTTGTCAATCGATGTTCTAAGTACGTAGTCTAGACAAATGATAAAGAGGTACGGAGCCAGCGTGTCCCCTTGTAGTACTCCTGCTACAATGTCGAAGTATTCTGTGTCTCCATCCGGTGATCGTACTTTTACTTTGGTGTTTCTATAGAGAATCGTTATTGCTGCTACGGTTTCTTTAGGTATGCCGTACGCTAGTAGGATTTGTTCCATCTTTCCTCTGTGAATGGAATCGAAAGCCTTGGTAAAGTCAACAAATATTAATGTCGCTTTATCTATATATATATATAATATTATATATATAATATTGTATATAAATTATTATATTATACATGATATTATATATAATATTATATATGATATATATGTATATGATATTATATGTGATCAATTTTATATTATTATTATTACAATAATACAATTTATTACGCACATTATTATTTAACACACTAACAATTATTTAACCCCTTTATTAATTTATTACGTACATACCACCGATGAGATTCATAGTATATAATATTTACGGAATATTTCATTTATTTATTATTATTACAATAATGCAATTCCCTCCCCTACATATTAAACTAACATATTACAACACAATGTAACCTTACTTATACCACTGTAATTCTAGTCTATCATAGCACAACCATTCTTACACGCTTACAAATCAAATTCTCATTCATTCTCCCCGACATGCAGTGATGATATTTTGTTCCATAGCAATAGTCACCTAAAGAAATAATGTAACGAATTAATATACACTTGAATCCATTTCCGCTAAACCCAACGCTTTACGCTCCCGGCCTGACTTAACCTAAAAACACACATCAACTCCTGACTATAACATACACACATACGCACACACCCACATACACTCACACACTTACAACCACACACAAATGAAATCCTAACAGTTTTTGTCTGTATTTTGTCGTATTTTCGATTTTCAATTCATTCCATCTTCTTAACTGCCGGATGATTGTTGTTTTACAAAAAACTTCATGAAACTTAGGGTTGTAGAATATTTTCCATGGATTAAATATATATATATATATATATAATATATATTTATTTATTATCATTATATATATATATATATATATATTTGTTTTGGTTCTATGGCACATCAACTATTGTAGGTTATTAATGCCAAATCCATCTTATGCATATAAACAGTTCCATTCCAAAAAGTTTAGCATAAATGTAGTTTTTTTATTTACACACTGTTAAATGTTAAAAACTTCTATTTCAAACAATTCTGTTTAGCATCAGTACACAGTTGTAATGTCAATTAAACAGTTCCATTTTAAACAATTCAGTTGAGCATTAAAAAGCAGTTCTATTTCAAACAATTCAATTTAGTATAAGTACGCATTTTACTTCTATTTGACCGATAGACAAGACAAAATCAGGCGCTACCACTCCAGGTCAGAGTAGACCGGGGAGCGATGCCAATGTAGAGGTACTCCACATTCCCCAAAGCTCCAGCATTACTGGAACCTCGCCATCAGATTGTTTAGTGTCATATCAAGGAAACGCATTGGGGTGGGGTTTTTATCTCTCTGCAGAGAAGCAGTTGGTATATTCTACAGTCCCAACCGACTGGGCTATATGTATATATATATATATATTGTGTTTTGTAACAGTCAATTTCTCGACTTGTTCTAATGATTATATGGGCGAAAAACATTGTCACCAAGCGCTTTTGAGTATATGTCTACTCCATCCTAATTTAAATAGATCTGCACTATCACCGACATTGAAATCTCTTTATATATATATATATATATATATAAAGATTGTTGGTCCAACGAGAGAAAAGTAAATATTTCCAAATGAACTGGTTCGAAAATGATTTTTAATTTGGTATTTAGGTTTTATTATATCATATACTTATTCTCTGCACGTGTTTCAGATTTAACGACTTCTTCAGGAGATTCATAATGAGGAATATGATTTCGGTTGTTGCTTTTCTAGTGGCGACTGTTTTAATTGAATGTATTCCTTTTTAATTCCAGGATTAGTGTCAGTGAATGTCCTATTGTAGTTAACTGCCCGTGAAGACCTCTAGTCTCTGCAGATGTTTTCTGTATATATGTATACACATGCAGAATACCTGCTCATATATATATATATATATATATAAGCAGGTATTCTGTCTGTGTAGGCGTGCATAGTCATATATATGGATATCCATCCATGTACACAAATATTTTCAGGGATGTTGATTTTTACACACACACACACACACACACACTCTCTCTCTCTCTCTCTCTCTCTCTCTCTCTCTCTTTAACAAGCACCATTGACGATATGTCTGTCATATTTACCCAACCCCTCCGCTCAGGCAGGATATGACACAAGGTCAATTTTTAAGCGGAGTTTAACAGGTTTGAATTCAGAGTTTTCCTTCTCCTAGACTAGTTGCCTCACCAAGGCTGAAGAAACCAGTCTGCCCTACTATTTACCCATAGCTGGAGGGAGAATAATTGGATTCATACCTTTCGCAAGGGTATTAGAGCTACGTGAAATGCAATCAGTCTCGTCCAGGATTTGAACTCGTGTCACCGTGTTCATTTCCTACGACGATAACCATTACACTACGGGGACCTCCAAAATTGACTATATGTCTATGCAAGCCAAAGGTAAGCTTTATTAGCAACACTTAGCACTCTTTATCTATGTAATATAGTGAAATAATAGAAAATATGTTAAGCATGCAAGCTGAAAAGTCGTCTTCGGGGCAAATGCAAGTAAATGCAATAAATTTTCATCTACACCAAAGTATATATCTTTCTTCCGATGATCTTTTCAACGTGTTTGATTCATTTCATTTTTTTCTCTCACTTACACACACACACACACACACACACATATATATATAGTAAGTAAGTAAAGTTGGCAACCTTAGTTGAGAATGACCCTTAGTTGAGAATGACCGACTTCACGGAGGTGTAGGGGAGGGCGCAACTCCATTCCCAGGATTGCTCCACTTTACCCTCGACCCTGACCTTATAATGCTGAGTCCTAGGCAAAGCGGCATCAAGTACCATTTTTTGAGTCTTTGGTATGACTCGACCTGGGATGTATATATATATATATATATATATATTATTGTAGATCCCTCATGATAATACAACAGGTTTTAGACCCAGTCAATATGCATTAAATCTGAGCAATCCTATTTACCAACCCCTCCGCTCGGGCAGGATATGACACAGGGTCATTTCACATAGCACTAATACCCAAGGGGATTAGTCTCGTCCAGGATTTGAACTCGTGTCGCCGTGTCCATTTCTTACAACGATAACCATTACGCCACGGGCACCTCCGTTAAATCTGAGCAATGCATTTCTCTTAACTTTTTCATCGGTGTTCAGATTTCATCATTGAGAAAACGATGATCAATACCAAGGTCGACGGTCAGATTTCGGGCCTTGAAACTGGCTGTTAAAGTTTCGACGTATACACAAGTATACTCGGTAGCAGTTTCGTCTGCATTGAAAGTTGGCACTCTGGAGATTTTGAACGGGCAACGAAGAACAAGTGACGGACCCGGATGTGTCAACGATGAGGAGACAGGCGAGGTTAGGATCGAGACATTCGTAAATAGAGCCACGTGCGTAAAAAAGAAACCTTGTATATACAAGGCACAGTAATTAGCTGATATAATGCGCAGGCGCAATGGGGATGACTCACACAAGAGATTCAGTTATGAGAAGGGATGGTGGCGGTGTAGTAAAGTGTGTGAAGCATACACGTGTCGTTTCTATGTAGTTGGTAATTCGAATTAGTGTTTCCAGGCGCAACAGTTCGCGTGCTTTGGCAAATATTTCCTTAGCAAAGTGTGGCGCAAGGACACGAGAATGTGATACTCGTTGAACATATAATAAGTAAAGTAAAATTGGCGAGAGTAGTCGAGGGTGACCCGAAGGCTCCCTTTTCAATAGCTACTGCACTGAGGTGTAGGGGAAGGCGCTACTCCTTTTCCTGGATTGCTCCACATTACCTTTGATCCGTACCTTATAATGCTGAGTGTTAAGCAAAGCGGCATCAGGTACCATTTCCGAGTCTTTGGTATGACGCGACCTTAAGATAAACGGAATAATAATAATAATAATAATAATAATAATAAGTACTTCGACCTTGCGAGACATTTGAAAAAGCTATGGAACATAAAAGTGACAATTGTACCAATTGTGATTGGTGCGTTAGGCACAATAACTAAAGGATTATTAAAAGGCCTGGAAGACTTGGAAGTTGGCGGACGGGTAGAGACTATCCAAACGACAGCATTACTAAGAACGGCCAGAATCCTGAGACGAGTCCTGGAGACTTGAGGAGACTTGCTGTCACTCAAAATCCAGTGAAAAACCATCAGCTAACACTGATGTGAGAAACTCTAAAGGAGTAAATAATAATAATAATAATTAGTGATAGACAACAAAGAACTTGCCGAATTTAGGACTTTTGAAGGAAATTGAAGGAAAACAAAAAGAGACATAAGTACGTAGACCTTGCAAGGGAATTAAAAAACTATGGAACATGAGAGTGACAGTGATACCAATTGTAATTGGTGCGCTCGGTACAGTAACCAAAGGACTTTGTACAGGAACTGGAAGAATTGGAAATAATAACACAAGTGTACACCATGCAAACGACAGCAGAAGAGTTCTGGAGACTTAAGGAGACTTGCAGTAAGTGAAACTCTATTGAAAGACCATCAGCTGATGTCGGTGTGAAAAACTTTCAATAAGTAAAATAATAATAACGATGATGATGATAATGATAAATCTAGCTGAACATCATAAAAAGAAAAGAATGCAATGAAATACTAAGACCTGGAAATAGAAATTGAGAAATTGGAGCGCTTTAGTGATAGTGGGCGCCCTGGGTATGATCAAGAAAGCGACAAATATGCACATGAACGAAATACTAGGCAGTCCCAGCCTAGATGAAATGCAGAAAATTGTACTTTGCAGAAAAGCTCATCTTCTGACTGAAAAATAGCATCAAAAAGCGAAAACAAAACATATAAATTCATAAAATACATATTATCAATACGTTCCCTAAAGCTAGGGCTTGAATGAAGGAATATAAGAAGCTGAAAATAAAACTCAAAATTAGATATTAATAATAATGATGATAATAATAGCAAAGGAAAGGAAATTTTAAAAAATAAACAGAATCTCTCCTAAGGGCAGCACAAAACAACGTCATAAGAACCAATTATATCAAAGCGAGAATAGTCGAAACAAAATTGCAAATGTAGGCTATGTGGTGATAGAGACGAAACCATCAATCACATAATAAGCGAATGCAGTAAATTAGCACGGAAGGAGTATAAGACTAGACACGACTGGGTGGGCAAGGTGATCCACTGGGAAATGTGCAAAAAATTGAAATTTGAACATTCGAACAAATGGTATATGCACAACCCGGCAGCTGTCGTGGAGAATGAGACTCACAAACTCCTTTGGGACTTTGACATACAAACGGATCACCTAATCATGGCCAGAAGACCAGACCTTATAGTAATAAAAAAAAAGAGAACTTGCAAAATTGTGGATATTGCTGTACCGGCTGACCATAGAGTAAAACTGAATCAATGTGAAAAGAATGATAAGTACTTAGACCTTGCCAGGGAATTTAAAAAACTATGGAACATGAAGGTGACGATTATACCAATCGTGATTGGTGCATTCGGTACAGTAACTAAAGGACTATTAAAGGGAATGGAGGACTTGGAGGTTGGAGGACGGGAGGAAACCATCCAGACTACAGCATTGTTGAGAATGGCCAGAATACTGAGAAGAGTCCTGGAGACTTGTGGACACTTGCTGTCACTCAAACTCCAGTGAAAGATCATCAGCGTTAGCTGATGTGAAAAAATCTAATGAGTAAATAATAATAATAATACACGACTGGGTGGGGAAGGTGATCCACTAAGGAACTGTGCAAGACATTTAAATTTGACCATACGCACAAATGGCATTTGCACAACCCGGAATCCGTCTTGGAGAATGAGACACACAAACTTCTCAGAGATTTTGAGATGCAAACTGATCTCCTAATCTCGACAAGATCTAATGATAGCCCACAAAAAAAGCGAACCTGCCGAATCGTGAACTTTGCCGTCCCGGCAGACCACAGATAGAAATTGAAAGAAGACGAAAAGAGAGATAAGTACCAGGATCTTGCTTGGGAGCTGAATAAACTATGGAACATGAAAGTGACGGTAATACCAATTATAATCGGTGCTCTTGGTACAGTCCCTAAAAGATTGGTAAAGGGAATTAAAGAATTAGAAATAAGAGCACGAGAGGAAACTATTCAAACTACAGCATTGTTGAGATCAGCCAGAATACTGAGAAGAGTCCCTGAGACTTGAGGAGATTTTACTGTCACACAAATTCCAGTGGAAAACCATCAACTAACGTTGGTGTGAAAAACCCTCAATGACTAAAATAATAATAATAATAATAATGATAAAGCGAGAATAGACAAGACTCAACAAAATAGCAAATGTAGACTATGCGGTGACGGAGACGAAACGATCAATCACATAATAAGCGAATGCTGCAAATTAGCACAGAGGGAGTATAAGACGAGACACGACTGGGTAGGCAAGATAATCCACTGGCAAATGAGCAAATTTTTTTAATTTGACCACATTAACAAATGGTATATGCACAACCCAGCACCTGTCCTAGAAAATGACATACATAAACTCCTATGGGACTTTGACATTTAAACGGATCACCTAATCTCAGCCAGAAGACCAGACCTTATTATAATCAACAAAAAAACAAAATAGAGAACGTGCAAAATTGTAGCCTTTCCCGTCCCACCTGACCACAAAATAAAACTGAAAGAATGTGAAAAGAAGGATAAGTACCTCGACCTTGCTAGAGAAATGAAAAAGCTGTGGAATATAATAGTGACGATTGCACCAACTGTGATTGGTGCTTTTAGCACAATAACAAAATGATTATTAAAAGGCCTGGAGGACTTGAAAGTTGGCGGACGGGTAGAGACTATCCAACCGACAGCATTACTGAGAACGGCCATAATACTGAGAAGAGTCCTGGAGACTTGAGGAGACTTGCTGTCACTCAAACTCCAGTGAATAACCATCAGCCAATACTGATGTGAGAAACTCTAAAGGAGTAAATGATAATAATTGATCTTGCAGAACTTCATAAAAAGAAAAAAATCCTGTCAATTTGTGGACTTTTCAATTCCAAGTGACAGTGAATCATAGTCTGAGTTCACAGGACGTTCCCCATGAACCTTAAAAAGAAATTGAAAATCCGTGTACGACCATGCACAATACAGCACACCTGTGATCAACAAAAATACTTCGAAAAGTCCTGGATATATAAAGGGACTTACTGTCACTCGTACTTCAGGGAAAACCACCAGTTACCACTGGTATGGATAATTCACAAATATCAAAATGCTACTGTTACTACTACGACGACAACGACAAAAAAAATCATGACAATAAATTTGACCATACCAGCAAATGGTATATGCACAAACCAGAATCCGTCCTGAAGAATGAGACGCCGAAAATACTCTGGGATTTTTGAGATACAAACAGATCAATTAATTCCTGCAAAAAAAAAAACAGATCTAGTAACAGTTACCAAAACAAAAAAGAGAACCTGCCGAATAGTGAACTTTGCCTTCCCGGTAGACCACAGAGTGAAAATAAAATAAAAAAAGAAAAGAAAGAAAAGTACTTAGACCTTGCCAGAGAACTAAAAAAAGCTATGAAGGTGTCGGTGATACCAATTGTAACTGGTGCACTCGAAACAATCTCCAAAGTCTTGGTAGAGGGAATAAAAGAGTAAGAAATCATAGGACGAGATCATCAAGCATTATTAAGATCGGCCAGAATCCTGAGAAGAGTTCTGGAGACTTTGGGGGACTTGCTGACTCTCAGAGTCCCGTGAAAGACCCTCAGCTAACGCTGGTTTGGAAAACTCGCAAGAAATCAGGGACTGGTGGATCATCCAAAACTAGAGATCATCCAAACAACATTATTGTTGAGATCAGCCAGAATACTAAAAAGAGTCCTGGAGACTTGAGGAGATTTGCTGTCACTCGGTCTCTAATGGAAGCCATCAGCTAACACTAGATTGAAAAACTCTCAAAAGAGTAAACAGCAGAACAGAATAGACAAGACTAACCCTATACCCAGAAAACAAAAACGGGATGAAAACAACTATATGTGTTTTATTTTGACCCTCGCCCCGGCCTAAAAATGCTATTCCAAGGTAATACACCGGAAGGAAGTGACACATTCCAACGGCCAGTAATCGAAAGAGATCGCGTGGGCGGATTAAGGCTTATGATATAGGAAAAGGTGAAGGTCCCATTTTGCCATTACAGTCATGCACCGGAAGAGAGTAACCTCTGAACTGCATGACAGTTATTTCCGCTTGATGACGATTAAACATCCGATTCAAAGATCCAGTAGGCGATCGTGTGGGCGTTGAGTTATTATTTAACTCAGTTGAGTTTGGGTCCAAGAGCAGTTGCCAGCAAACTTCCAGACACTAGAGACCAGATGTGGTAGGGAAGGCCACACCCGACCGAGAGGGCACTCGGAAAACCCCCGATGCAGTTGCCAGTAGACTTCCAGACAGTAGAGACGAGATGTGGTAGGGAAGGCCACACCCGACCGAGGGGGACCTCGGAAACCCCCAGAGCAGTTGCCAGCAGAATTCCAGACAGCTAGAGACCAGATGTGGAAGGGAAGGCCACACCCGACCGAGGGGGCCCTCGGAAAGCCCCGATGGAGTGGACACCAACATCAGGAGAACAAGACACAACGTGACGGTCATAACAGTGGGATCAAAATATGAAGTTTATGTTCGGTCTCCAGCATCCTCTCACATGCAACCCTTCAACAACCCTTTCGAACCCTTGCAATAAAGTGAGAGGTGAATATTTTTGTAAAGAGTCTTCATGCGTCCTTCCTTCCTGCATCTTAATTCTTCTTGGGTCTTCCTTCCTTCGTGCGTCTTAATTATTGTTGTGTCGTTGTGGTGCTGAAGATGTATATGTATACAACATATGGACGTTTTAAACGACTGACAAGCGATATCACACACAAGAAAACGTAGACGTGGCTAAGAACAGAAAACCTTAAGAAAGAAATTGAATCTCTTCTAATAGCAGCACAAAACAACGTCATAAGAACCAACCATATCAAAACGAGAATAAATAAGACGCAACAAAACTGCAGATGTAGGTTATGTGGTGAAAGAGATGAAACGATCACTCAAATAAGCGAATGCTGCAAATTAGCACAGAAAGATCCACTGGGAATTGTGCAATAAATTGAAATTTGACCATACGAACAAATGGCACATGCACAACTTGTCCTAGAGAATGAGACGCACAAACTCCTCTGTGATTTCGAGATACAAACGAATCACCAAATCTCGGCCAGACGACCTGATCTCATGATAATCAACAAAAAAACAGAGAACTTACAGAATTGTGGACTTTGCTGTCCCAGCGGAGCATAGAGTGAAATTAAAAGAATGTAAAAAGAGGGATAAGTACCTCGACCTTCCTAGGGAATTGAAAAAGCTGTGGAACATGAAAGGATTAGTACAAGGACTGGAGGACTCGGAAATAACAGGACGAGTGGAGACCATCCAAGCTACTGCATTATTGAGATCGGCCAGAATACTTCGAAAAGACCAGGAGGCTTGCTGTCACTAAAACTCCAGTGATGAACTATCTGCTAACACTGGTGTGAAACACTCTTCAAAGAGAACAATAATATTAATTTGGATAATGTGGAAATATTGGAGAGATATGCTTATTATCAATTGAACTGCGACGGGTAAATATTCGTGTTTTCGTGCATAAAGTATAAATAACCAATTTAACATGGAACATTTGGCGGATATATAGTTGGATAGGTAGGACAAAGATAGATAGATAGATAGATAGATAGATAGATAGATATGAACATACTGTGATAGATAGATAGATAGATAGATAGATAGATATGAACAGACTGTGATAGATAGATAGATAGATAGATAGATAGATAGATAGATATGAACAGACTGTGATAGATAGATAGATAGATAGATAGATAGATAGATAGATAGATAGATAGATAGATAGATAGATAGATAGATAATCCTTTTTGCATTATCAATATATATTCATACCTATATATTTCTAAAACAATTCTTTTATTAGCTTTTCATTATAAAAAGAAATAAATAGATAGAGAAATGAATAAATAAAAGACGAATCTTTTTTACTTCGGGTATTGTTATTGCTTTTTACAAAAAAAAACAAAAACGCATCAACATTAAATAAACAAATATCAGTAAGCCTCTTTATTTATTTATATATTCATTTATTTCCTCCCTTCGTCACTCATTTATTCACCTATTAATAATATAAGTCATATCGATCAAACCCAGGTGGGACAAGGTGAATCCCCAAGGCTGACTTTTCATAGCGTCATACAATAAACCCCTATCCGCTTATAAACACATGCATCCATATTAGCATTACGAACGACGGTGGTATGATCACAGTGACAATTGTCAGCTACACTATAGCCCAGCAGCAGTAGTTAGCAGTACTAGTAGCAGCGGAAGCATTCGCCAATGTCGTAAGAGACAGCGCTAGTTTTCTTAATGTAGTAGTGGCAATGCTTGTATGAATGGTAATTGTAGATGGGAAAACGACGAGCAATGATTTGGTATTAGCCGCCGTAACTGCAGAGGGAGTGGTATGAGCAATTGTAATTCCCGACAGTAGAGTGATTGATTGGTTTGGAGCGTGGGGTGTAAGGCGGTTGGGAAATAAAAGGAAAAAATAATGGAAGGAAAAGATTTGAGGAGGTTGTTTTTGAAAAAAAAAAAGAAAAAGAAAAGAAGACGGCGAAAAAAAACTGGATGAATGGGTGGCTAAGAGAAGAAAAAAAAAGACGAAGAATTTAGAAAAGAAATAGGTGTCGAACGAGCAGAAAAATAAAAGAAAGAAAAAGAGAATATAAAAGTGAGAAAAGGGGAAAAGAAGAAAGGAAAAAAAAGAAAGAACATATTGAAAAATATTGTAAAAATCTATCGAAAGAAAGAAAGAAAGAAAATAATGAAAATTGGGCATAAAAGAAAGAAAGAAAGAAAGAAAGAAAGAAAGAAAGAAAGAAAGAGAAAGAAGAAAGAGATATAGAGACATAGGAGAATACAGAAATACGGGAAAAAAGTGCGAAGAAATGAAGGAAAACAACTTAGGGAAAGAAAGAGAAAAGAAGCGGTAAAAGGAGAGAAGGAAAGAGAAAGAAGTGAAGGAAAGACTGAAGGAAAGATAAAGGGTGAAGGGAAAAGAAAGGAAAGCCAGAAAGAGAGGTAAGAAAAAACAAAGAAGCGAAGAAAGAAGGAAAAGGAAAGAATGAAGGGAAAAGAAAAAAAGGAATTAGAAATCAGAGAAAGAAAAGGGAATGAAAGAAGGGAGTAGAAGGATGACTTAGAACGAGAGCAGAAAGAAAGAAAGAAAGAAAGAAAGAAAGAAAGAAAGAAAGAAAGAAAGAAAGAATGTGTCAAAATATTCTTCACAACGTAAAGAATAATTTAAAAGGAAAAATTTTCATTTTATTATGTTTGTACAAAATCTCACCGCTGTTTGTAATTGAAAAATCTTCAGTATTTACCATTGTGCAATATTTCCATGAAAAAATATAAATGTATTTACTATTAATACAACTACAACTACTTATAATAATAATAATAATAATAATAATCACCTAATCTCGGCCAGAAGACCAGACCTTATAATAATCAACAAAAAAAAGAAAATCTGCAAAATTGTCGACTTTGCTGTCCCGGATGACCACAGAATAAAACTGAAAGAATGTGAAAAGAGGAATAAGTACCGCGACCTTGCTAGGGAATTGAAAAAACTGTGGAACATGCAGGTGACAATTTTACCAATTGTAATTGGTGCGTTTGGAACAGTAACTAAAGTATTACTAAAGGGGCTAGAGGAGTTGGAAGTTGGCGGACGAGTGGAGACCATCCAAACGACAGCATTATTAAGAACGGCCAGAATACTAAGAAGAGTCCTGGAGACTTGATGAGACTTGCTGTCACTCAGACTCCAGTGAAAACCCATCGGCTAACGATGATGTGAAAAACTCTAATGAGTGAATAATAATAATAATTGAGCTTTGTGCTCTTGGCACAGGATTGATGTAGAAACTGGAGGACTTGGAAATTAGAAGACGAGTGGACACCATCCATACAGCATAATTAAGATTGGCCAGCATACTGAGAAGAGTCCTGGAGATTCGAGGAGACTTCAAGTCGATTAAACTCCAGTGGAAAACCATCAGCAAATGCTGGTGTGAAAAACTCGAAAGTAGTCAGATAACAGTATAAATGACAATAGTAAAAAAAATGAACCTGCCAAACAGTTGACTTTGCCGTTCCGGCTGAACACGGTAACACTGAAAGCAAAAAGAGAGATACGTACCTAGCCTACTGATAATCAAATTTAAAAAAAAGAAGAGAACTTGCCGAATAGTGGACTTCACCGTCTCGGCTGACCACAAAGTAAAATTAAAAGAAAGTGAAAAGAGAGATAAATATCTAGATCTTGCCAGAGAACTAAAAAAATATGGAACATGAAACTGATGGTGATACCAGTTGTAATTGGTGCACTTGGAACAATCCCTAAAGGATTGGTAAATGGACTAGAAGACTGAGAAACCGGAGGACAAGAGAAGACCATCCAGACTACAGCATTATTGAGAACGGCCAGAATTCAAAGAAGAGTCCTGCAAACTTGAGAAGACTAGCAGTCACTCAAACTCCAGTGAAAGACCATCTGCTGAGGCTGGGGTGAAAAACTGTCAACGAGTAAAATAATGATAATAAAAATAATAATAAATTTCAATTCTACCATACAAGCAAATGGTATATGCACAACCCAGTGCCTGTCCTAGAAAATGACTCGCATAAAATCCTATGGGACTTTAACATACAAACGGATCACCTAATCCCGGCTAGAAGACCAGACCTCATAATAATCAACAAAAGAAAGAGAATCTGCAAAATTGTTGACTTTTCTATCCCGGAGGACCACAAAATAAATCTGAAGGAAAGTGAAAAGAAGGATAAGTACCTCGACCTTGCTAGAGAATTAAAAAAAACTGTGGAACATGAAAGTAACGATTGTGCCAATTGTCATTGGTGCGTTAGGCATAGTAGCTAAAGGATTATTAAAGGGCCTGGAAGACTTGGAAGTTGGCGGACGGGTAGAGACTATCCAAACGATAGCATTGCTGAGGACGGCCAGAATCCTGAGATGAGTCCGAGAGACTTGAGGAGACTTGCTGCCACACAAACTCCAGTGAAAAACCATCAGCTAACACTGATGTGAAAAACTCTAAAGGAGTAAATGATAATAAGAATGAAGGTAACGGTGGTATCAATTGTAATTGGCACACTTGGAACAGCCCCCAAATGTTTGGAAAGGGAACTGGAAGAGTTAGAAATTGGAGGACGAATCGAGACCACCCTAACTATAGCATATTGATTGGCTAGAATAATGAGAAGAGTCCAAGACTCATGAGAATACTTGCTGTCACTCAGACTCCAGTGAAAGACCACCAGCTAATGCTGATTGAAATAAACTCGCATGATGATAAGAGTCTAGGAGACCTGAAGAGACTAACGTCACTCAAACTCCAGTGAAAGACTAACACTGATGCGAAAAACTCTCAAAAGATTAAGATTACACTAATATGATTAATCACCTTATAAGCAAATGTAGCGAACTAACACAAACGTAGAACAAGACTAGATACGACTGGGTGGGAAAGGCAATCCACTAAGAATTATGCAAGAAAATAAAATTTGACCCAGCAAACGGGAATCTGTCAAAGAAAATGAGTGCCATGCAATTCAATGGGATTTTAAGATATTAGTGGATAACCCGAATGAGACATCCAGGGAGGAAAAGAACTTGTCATCTAACGGAATCTGCCGTTTCAACCAACCACGGAGTTAAAAAAAAAGAAAATGAAAAAAATGTACAAATAATTAAAGCTTGCTAATGAGCTGAAAAAATTGTGGATCGTTAAGGTGACGGTGATACCAATTATAATAGGTGCACTTGGAACGATACGTAAAGGCCTGGAAAAAAAGAGTGTTGGAACTGAAGATTAGAAGAATCGAGAACATAAAAACCAGAACGTTATTGAGATCGGTTTGAATACAGAGGAGACCCCTGGATACTACTGCCACTTTCAAACTATTCAGTTCAGTCAAACAGTTCTATTTAAAACAATTCAGTTTAGCGTAAGTACAGTTTCAATGTCAAAAACAGTTCTATATCAAACAATTCAGTTTTGCATAAGTTCGCAGATTAGTTCTATTTAACTCATAGATAGGACCCTTACCAGGTGCGACCAATTCGGGCCAGAGTGGAACTGGGAGCGATTGCAATGAAGGCGTACGCCGCATTCCCTAAAGCTCCTGCATTACTGAAATCTCACCATCAGACTGTTTAGTGTCACGAACAGGACACTCGTTAGGAGCGTCCTACCCCTCTGCAGAGATCAAGTCGGCGTAATCTACAGCTCCAGCCGACTGGGCAATACACAGAGTTAAATGTAAAAACATTTTTATTTCAGATTATTCAGTTTAGTATAAGTACGCAGTTTAGATGTCAAAACAGTTCTATTCCAAGCAATTCAGTTTAGCATAAATACGCAGTTTAAATGCAAAAACAGTAAATGCAAAAACAGTAAACTCAAAAAATCAGTTCTATTTGACCCATAGATTGGACTCTTATCAGGTGCTCCCACTCCGGGCCAGAATGGCAATGAAGGAGTACTCCGCATTTCCCAAAGCATGAGTATAACTGGAACCTCACCATCACATTGTTTAGAGTCATATATCAGGACACTCATTGAGGGGTTTTACCCCCTCTGCAGAGAAGCAGTCGGTGTATTCTACAGCCCCATCACCTTAGCCGACTGACCAAAATAGTATTTGTCATAGTATTCATAACCTTATGCGAAATTTATCCCTATTTACCCAACCCCTCCGCTCGGGCAGGATATGACACAAGGTCAATCTTTTTAAGCGGAGTTTAACAGGTTTGAATTCAGAGTTTTCTTTCTCCTAGACTAGTTGCCTCATCAAGGCTGAAGAACCTAGTCTGTCCTTACCCATAGCTGGAGGGAGAATAATTGGATTCATACCTTTCCCAAGGGTATTAGTGCTATGTGAAATGCAATCAGTCTCGTCCAAGATTTGAACTCGTGTCGCCGTGTCCATTTTCTGGGACGATAACCATTACACCACGGGCACTTCCTTCTATGCGAAGTTTATGACAGAAACAGCAGTAGTATGTATATATCAACCCCACCGCAAAGGCAGGATGTGATTCAAAGTCAATTTTTTTAAGTGGAGTTTAACAGATTTTAATTCAGAGTTTTCCTTTTCGTAGATTGGTTACCTTACCAAAGCTAAAGAATCCAGTCTGCCCTACTATTTACCCGTAACTGGAGAGAGAATAATTTGGTTCACACCTTTCCCAAGAGTATTAGTGCTCTGTTAAATGCAATCAGCCTCGTCCAGCATTTGAACTCATTTCGCCAAGTCCATTTTCTACGAGGATAAACATTACACCACGAGCACCTTCAGTAGTAACAGTTGTAGTACTAGTTGTAGTTGTGTAAATATTTTACTAAGGAGCCAAAATATGGTGAAGATATCTTTGCAGCTCAAGAAGGAATAATAACTCGACACTAAACTTACTCTTGAAATCTGACGTGACCAACCTACCAAAAAGGCAATAGAATCTTTTTAATAGTATCTTGGTTGTCACTTTCACCGTCGACAACGGTAGTAGGAAGATGTCTGCTGCTGCTGCTGCTCGACAAAACACAGAACAGTCGACCCCATGTCCAAAAAGGAGGTGGCAGTGGCCAAAAACTGACTTGTCGCTGACTAAGACTTCAGAAGTAGCGGGAGGAGTTTTCGCAAGTTCAGACTGGATTTTATGAATTATCTTCAGTGTCAGTTCACATCAAGGACTAGAGTGAGATCATTATAATCATTCACACCAACAGAAATTTACTAAGCTTTTTGATTAGATGTGGCACAAGGCCGAATGAATGAGGCACCCAATGAGACTCGAACTCATTCGTGAAGGTTTGCTCGTCTAGCGTGCTAATCATTACACTAGACGACCAGTAACTACGACATAATCAACACCATTTTACAATCCCACCCACTCACAAAGTGTCAACGATACAATATTTTTCCTTCCCGTTATTGCTTTGATAGTAAACACTGATGGTTAATAGATAAAGGAAGAATCTGCATCATGCAGACTGACCGCTCTGGTCTGTGGGTTCCAGGAAGCTTTAACGCTTAGATTTCGATTCTATATCCATCAATCTGGTCAAATAAGCTGAAAGATAAGAATTCTCGGTGTACCATTATTATTATCATTATTGTTATTCCTCTTCAGACCAGGAGTATCTGAGAATCAGCAAAATAGATCAAGAGACAACAAGCCTTATCAGACCCCCGCCCTGGACTTTCCTCAACCCTATCGCAAATTTTATCCGAGCCGATCAAAGTAATCTTGTTTTGTAGAGACCTTTGCTCTAATTTTTTTATGTCTACATTTTAGACAATCTGTGACTACTATCATTATTCACTTCTCACAAGTTCATGACACCAGCCTCAGCTGGCAGTCTTGCACTGTAGTCATAGAAGTTGGAGAAACAACAAATCTCTCCGAATCTCCAAGACTTTTCTGAGTGTTCTTGCCAATCTTAACAATGCTGTGATCTGTATGGTTTCGATTTTTCCTCTCTTTTCGAGATTAGGAGTGCAAATCTCGTGTGAAATCTCGCCTGTTTGTCACATAGAATATCCATACAGTTGTTTTTTTCCTCATTTTTGTTTTCTAGTTTTTCGTATTTCTATTTGACCTTATGTTGCCATTGGTATTGTAGAAGGACATGTTATTTGGTACATATGTTTAGTCCCCCAAAATTTAATGTTGTGGTTTAGTATATGTTTTGCTTAGTGGTATGTTATGTTTGGAAAAAGGCACCTGGAAAAAGGGAAAATAGGCACATGGAGACAAATCTAGTAAATGAAGTAAATGAGTAAAGATATGAAACGGCGCGGACAAAAGGAACATTCAAAACGAGGCGACAAACAAAACAAATTTATATTCATAATAAAACATGCAATGATACATTTAAAATATTGCTATGGTTCTATATTGTTCATAAAATAGTCCTCTGTGTGTGTGTGCGTGTGACTAACACAACTAAAACTACAGAAAGGGTTAAATAATAAAAGTGTCCTATTCATTTCGACTACATATTTTTAAATGTTCATTTCTTCTTGTGGTTTGAAACAGTTGGTGTTTCCGAGGCTGGAAAAAGTGTCATAGGCAAAGTATTTTGAAGAAAAGTAGGTTTGCGTGGTTGATCCATTTATTGTCTTTTGACGTCTGTTGGTGAATAAGAGAGTCACACTGGAGAGAGTGTGTTAGCGCTGCAATAGAATTTGGGAAAAAGAGATGGAGTGTTTGAAGACGACGTATTTATAGAAAATACGTGTCTTGGAATCGTGCGGGACGAAATTCAAAAGAGAATGTAGTTTTAAGCAGGTCATGTGTTTCTCCTGGCCAATGGTTTCGCGAGACTGAATATTTGCTTGCGTCCGCCATCTTTGTTGTGGGAACAAGTGGCATACCACCGAATTTAAATTATAGGAGTGTAAGTCCTATTGTATTACTCGCTGCTGTAATTAGTCTTCCTTTGCTCATTTTAATTCATTCATTTACGCAATCCTCAATGATAGCGAGTTCTTTCTTTTCTTGAAACATAATATCTGTCGATATAACTTTTCTTTGTCCTTTGGTTCATTGGTCTGAGTCGTCTCTTTTCCATTTTAGGAATGGTGTAGAGTATCTAACAAGGAACAGTGCGCAACTGTTTCTTCTCATGATAAAATTTCTACTGCAGGGCTTGGTTTCGAGAATTTTTTTTTAATATTCTTACGTATAATTTTCTTATTTTATCTTCCACTATTCTCAAATACTTGTAATTGTCCTTCTCTCCAAGCGTCCTGATACTTCCTTGATTAAGCAGTTCTATTCCTTCCAATGTTTGTCTTTTCCTTCTTTGATTATCAGTATGACACATTTTTTCAATGATGAATTCCATTCGTATATCCTGACTGTATATTCTTATTGTTTGCTTCGGGATTTCGCGTTATCTCTCATTTTTGGCATATATTTTTTCCAGTGATTTTGCAAATTTGGATCCCACTGCGCATCTCCTATGTATATAATCGAGTGGCATCATTGCTATAAAAAATTTAATGCTGAGAGTGAGTCTCTTTGGATTTTTGTCTCGACTAGTGATGGTTCTTCTGCTGCTATTTCCAATTTCCAGTTTTCCATGGCTTTCGTGATTAAATTTATAACTTTGACCTTTTGTACATTTCTAGCCGTTGTAATAAACATGTTAAAACTGAATACATTTAGACCATGTGTTCCAAACGCCTGCGTCTCTGCTACTTCCCACCTTTCTCGTCTGCCTAACCGTCATAACAAGCCTCTGTTTTTGTTTTTTTTCAAATCAAAAAGGAAATCTATAAGTTAGAAGAGATATATGTTTTCTTCTTCCACCAGATAAGGATCAAGAGGTGAGTGGGTGTATGCAGTTCTGAGCCAACTGGCTTTGCGTGTGACGTAGGTTAGTAGGTGCTAGCGGTCTTTGATCTTGCCCGACATGTCGATTCGGAAAAGTTTTTAAATTGGGAAATAGCATCGGTCAAATCCGTCCTTGATAAAAATTTATGAATATATATATATAAACTACCTATGAGCCATTACGGAAGTTATTATCATCATCATTATTATTATTTTACTCCTTTGAGTGTTTTCATACCAGCGTTACCGGGTGGTTTCTCACTGGAGTTGGAGTGACAGCATGTTTTCTCTAACCTCCAGGATTCTTCTCAGTATTCTGACTGATCTTGATTATACTGTAATTTGAATGCTCTCTACTTGTCCTCTGATTTTTAAGTTTTCTATCGCCTTTATCAATCCTTTATGGATTGTATCAAGTGCACCAATTACAATTGGTATATCACAGTCATCTTCATGTTCATAGTTTTTGGGTTCTTTTTTTCTTTTTTTAGTTTTCTGGCAAGGTCTAGATATTTATATATCTCTCTCTCTTCGTTTTCTTTGAATTTTACTCTGTGGTCTGCCGGGAGGGCAAAGTCCACTCTTCAGTTCTTTTTTTTCTTTTGACGATCACTAGGTCTGGTCGACTGGCCAAGATTGAGTGATCTGTTTGTATTTCAAAATCCCAAAGAACTTTGTGTGTTTCATTTTCTAGGACGCATTCTGGATTGTGCATATATCACTTTTTCTGTGTTCAAATTTAGATTTCTTGCACAATTCCCAGTGGATGACCTACTCTACCCAGTCTAGTCTTATTCTCTTTTTACACTAATTTGTGGCATTCGCTTATTATATAATTCATCGTTTCGTCTCTATCACCACATAACTCGCATTGCTATTTTGTTACGTCTTAGTTATTATTATTATTATTATTATTCACTCAATAGAGCTTTTCACGTCAGTGTTAGCCGATGGTTTTTCACAAGAGTCTGAGTGACAGCAAGTCTCCTCAAGTATACAGGACTCTTCTCAGTATTCTGGCCGTTTTCAATAATGCTGTTGTTTGGATGGTCTCCACTCGGCCTCCAACTTCCAAATCTTCCTGGCCCTTTAATGTCCTTTAGTTACCGTGCCAAAAGCATCAATCTCTGTTCATTGTTCAGGACAGGCGTAATGACTGTCTGCTCTCTTCGATAGCAGCAGTAGCACCACCATGAGGAAAGCCAACTAATTTATGGACCCCTTGCGTCAATTCTCTTAGACCAAGGATTCCCAGTTGAATATGAATTAGATGACTTTAAAACGCCACACACTGGAACAACTTTTAATCACCTCCAGTATTAGCTATGTCGACTGCGATGCAAAATTCCGCTCCGACATCCAGCTACTTCATCTCTGAGCAACATTTTCTGAAGACATTCACGCTTCTCCTCGAAACGACCAGAACCAGAAACTCATGGGTGACTACAACGTTCCTGTCCTCAACCAGCAAACACGACTTTTGCTACACTTATGGCAACATATCTCACTGACACATTCAATAATGCCTTAACCTAACGATACACACCTTCGCTCAGGCATTTAGCTGCAAAAATGCCTTCTCAACTCAAGAAGTAAGGAAACGAAATGAAGTTGTTATAAACTTCATTTCGTTTCTTTACTTCTTTCCTTCCTACGAGACTTGCAGCTTAAAGGTAAACCCTCTATTCCATGCTGCCATTAAAAACCATCATAAAAACCTTACGGCATCTGCGTACTTCTCTCTCTCATTTATTTACCTTTAAAATTTAGCGAGGAAGTAAACAACATAACCAAATCGCGCAAGAATAAATTCCTTCGCTAAAGATAAAATAATGGATACATCAGGAATCTTAGTATCATAATTTTGAAACTCCTATAAAACCATTAAGCGTTAATTATCTTTATGTTTTATTTATTTATTACTAATTTTTCTCGTCTTATTTTACTAGAATTGTTATTTTTTACAAATATCATCAGAAGAAATTAAACAAAATTCATTAAAATGGTTGATCTATCAGACTTTAAAAGAGGTCAATTTGTTGGTGCTTGTATGGCAGATGCTTGTGTAGCAAAAACTGCTGAATTACTTGCTGAAGTAAAGAGTACTATCTCGAAAGTAATGACAGCATTTGAGAAAGAAGGAAAAACCTCCTCACTGAAGCAAAACTCTGAAAGAAAGCGAAAGCTCTCTGATGGGGACCGTTGGTCTTACACGGATTATTCATATTTACCCAACCCCTCCGCTCGGGCAGGATATGACACAAGGTCAATTTTTAAGCGGAGTTTAACAGGTTTGAATTCAGAGTTTTCCTTCTCCTAGACTAGTTGCCTCACCAAGGCTGAAGAACCTAGTCTGCCCTACTATTTACCCATAGCTGGAGGGAGAATATTTGGATTCATACCTTTCCCAAGGGTATTAGTGCTATGTGAAATGCAATCAGCCTCGTCCAAGAAGAGTATTTATGCACACTCGTACCGATAGATGAACGTATCAATCTCGACGTCAACTATATGGAAAAGTCGTTTTGTAATACTGAAAACGAGGTTTTATTTGCACTGTAATCCGTTGCGTTATTAAATGTTTCTTACTTGCTTTTAGAACATCGGTCTATCTGTCTATCCCAGTCTCTTCATACTTATTTATCTATTCATCTCCGTTTCTTCATCTATCTAAAGTCTATGGCTTTCATCAATCACCCAATTCTTCCTACTCTCTCTAAAATGAACAGCTTTTCCCTCTTTTTCTTGGAGAACCGTCCTCTTTCTTTTGAAGGCTGGTGTTTCTTAAATGCCCCCTCTCTTCCTCCAGCATAGCAGTTCTCGTCAACAGGAGAAAAGAGGAAACGAATAATTCTGGTTCATTATGTTCGTAGCTATATATATATATATATATATATATGACCGTTTACATGTGTGTGTGTGTGTGTGTGTGTGTGTGTGTGTGTGTGTGTGTGTGTGTGTGTGTGTGTTTGTCTTTGACAGTGTATTCGTATGCGTGTCTGTATGTGTGTGCAGTATTCTCTTATCTTTTGGGCTGCACCTGTTATGAAACGTCATATATTTGTTTACATGCATACATACGTACATATATAAATACATACATATAATTATGTGTGTGTATGTGTGTGTGTGTGTGTGTGTGTGTGTGTGTGTGTGTGTGTGTGCGTTTACGCACGCGTGCCACTCTCTTAACCTTAGGGTTGCATCCTTTATGAAACATTAAGTATAAGTCTAATGAAGACATTATATATATATATATATATATATATATATATATATATATATATATATATATTCATGCTAAGATGGAGCAGTATCTGTCTCTACCATCTAGTAAATACATTCTTAGTGTTACTTCAAGATTAAAATCAGTTGTTATGGGAAGAAATTGATGCTAAATTCATTAAGCAGGGAATTATTAACAATGCATATTTTCATTTCGAGCTTTTTAGCCTTCAAGTTGCTAAGATAATATTTTTGACTCTACAGGAATTTGCAAGCAATTATTTTTTCTTTGACAATC
Source organism: Sepioteuthis lessoniana (assembly GCA_963585895.1). NCBI lineage: Eukaryota > Metazoa > Mollusca > Cephalopoda > Myopsida > Loliginidae > Sepioteuthis > Sepioteuthis lessoniana. The sequence continues at coordinate 49,314,925 of OY757937.1, read as the reverse complement.
ACACCAGTAATTTGCGCTGCACACTTTCTTTTTCCATTCATTAAGATATCGTTAAAGGTATGTTCATTTATTTTACACATTTTTACACGAAATTTTATTTTATTTACACATCTAAAGACTATTATTCATTCCACCCAATTATTATTATCATTTACTCCTAGAGAGTTTTTCACATCAGTTATAACTGACGGCTTCTCACAGGAGGTTGAGTGACAGCAAGTCTCCTCAAGTCTCCAGGGCTCTTCTCAGTATTATGGCTGTTCTCAATAAAGCTGTCGTTTGGATGGTCTCTATCCGTCCGCCAACTCCCAAGTCTTCCAGGCCTTTTCATAATCCTTTAATTATTGTGCCAAAAGCACCAATCACAATTGGTACAATCGTCACTTTCATGTTCCACAGCCTTTTCAATTCTCTTGCAAGGTCGAGGTACTTATCCTTCTTTTCACATTCTTTCAGTTTTATTCTGCGGTCCGCCGGGACAGCAAAGTCGACAATTTTGCAAATTCTTTTTTTTTTTTTATTGATTATTATAAGGTCTGGTCTTCTGGCCGAGATTTATTATTATTATTATTATTATTCATACTGTATGCAAAATTTTAAAATTAGTTTTTACTGGGGGCTTTTCACGGAAGGTAGAGGGACAGCAAATCTCTTCAGGTCTCCAGGACTCTTCTAAGTATCAAAGCTGATTTTAACAGCGCTGTGATTTGTATCGTCTCGATTTTTCCTCTGATTTCCAATTCCCCTATTCTTTAAAAAAAAAAAAAAAAATTTGGAGGCCGTCCCAATTGCACCAACTACAATTAATAATACCGTCACCTTCATCTTTCATAACTTCTTTAGCTCTCTAGCAAGATCGAAGTATTTGTCTGTCTTTTCGCTTTCTTTCATTCTTTACCTTACGGCCTGCAGGAATGCCAAAATATATTACATAATTTAAATCCTAACACTAGGTCTCGTTTTCTGGCTGTGATTGGACGATTCATTTTCATCTCAAAATCCAATTTTCCATAACAGATTACGGACTGTGCTTGCACCATAGGTTTGTATGGTTAAATTTCAGTCGCTCTCCACAGCGCCTTGCAGATCACCCTTGTTATCCAACAGTGTCTGTCGACATTATCTCTCGGATGCAAGGCCTTAGACATATTGATGTTTCCTCGTTCTCTGGTTCAAATTTCTGTGTTCTTCTCATATCCAATTTAGGAAGGGTATCGAGTACCTTACAAGAGAAACTACCCGGGTATTTATTCCTTTGATTAAATTTCTTCTACAGAGGTTGGTTTCCTGTCGGGTTTTTTTTAGATATACATTGCTTATTTTTTCTTTCGTTTCTGTTTATTTGATGGTGTCTCCTTCCAAGATATCCAAGTATTAGCAGCTTTCTTTTCCTGCCAAGCGTTCTGATTCGGTCAAAATGTTCCTTCTGTGGTTTGTCTTTTACCTTATTTATTATTTGAATTGCACATTTTCCTAATACCAAATTCTTTCCTTATATATGGACTGAAGATAGTAACCGTTTTTATTTGGATTTCCTGTCCTTTCTTCTATTTTATTTATTTATTTTTTCTTTTTGGCAAAATTTTTCAAAACATTCATATAATGATTGATTTATCTTTTCTTGCAATTTTGTGAATCTATCTTAACCGTTTCACTGTCTTAGAATATAGCTTAGTACCTTCATTTCTTGAACAAATTGTAGTGGGGATAGTGAGTCACCCAGGAAGGTTCCACTTTGTATCTTAAAGTCTGTTTGATGTCGACCTCAGGTGGTCAGTTTTATTCACAAATTTTCTATTGTATTTTTGTGATTAAGTTCATTACATGCTTGGGGCGCCTCGGGTGGTGTAATAGTTAACAAGTTCAACTAGCAAATTCACAAGAGTGAGTTCGAGTCTCACAAGGTGCTCCTTTCCCATAATTTTGTGCCACATCTAAGCAAAAAGCTGGGTGAATTACTACTTGCTTGCATATTTGAAATACTGTTTAACATTCTATTACAATAATTAAAGCTAATTTTAGAGTGTTCGCCAATGTTCCGGGAGACCTGGGTTCAATCCCAAGTCGCGTTATACCAAAGACTTTGAAAATGGTACTTGATACCTCTTTGCTTAACACTCAACAATATAAGGTACGTATCAAGGGTAAAAATGGAGCCATCCAGGGAAAGGAGTAGCGACCTCCCCTACACCCCAGTGTAGTAGCTATTGAAAAGGGAGCCTTCTAGTCGCCCTCGACTTCGGTCACCCACAAACCTATTCCTACATAGTGCGTGTTATTTCATTATGACCTATGTTGTAAAACTATAGAAAATAGTCATTGTTTTCCTTCAAACTTTGATTTTCTGCTCTGGATGATGAAGTTTAGAAATTAGTTTATTTTCTATTTAAAAAAAAAAGTGCAAATGTGCACGTTTCCTTTTACAAAAGGTCTGAATGAAACAATGGTTTGGTTTGATCTCGTTTTGTTTCTTAGTTTAACTGTATATCAATCTTCGTAGGTTATTTTATACCGAAGCCATCTTTGTTGAAGAACAGTAGTGGTTCAATTTAAACCATAGCTGGGGGGGGACCATAGCTTTCCCAAGGGCATTAACCCGAAAGTGAACGCAACATCGTAACTGGATGAATAAAACAGGATAATCAAAGTTTACATGTATTTATACTAAAGTTGTGTGAAAAATAAGTGAAAAAGTGGATAAAGCAAACATTGACAACGGATTCAACAATGATATTTCGTTTTTATTTTAAAGAAGGTTTATGAGGAAGTTTTCTTTAAAACAAAGACGAAATATCATTGTCGAATCCGTTGTCAGTGTTTGTTTTATCCACTTTTCCACTTGTTTTTCTCGTCTTGTCAGATTTACCAAAAATCTATCATTTCTCGACTATGCAAAAATTGAACGAAAATATTTTAGAAATAAGTAATTGTTTTGTCTCGTTTTTTGTTTTAAGATTTATGACTCCAATTGAAATCACTTTTATGTATCAGTGTTATATAACATATGCCATGGAATTTCGGTTCGTTCCCATTGACCCCGTGTGCTTGGCAAGCTGTCACATCTTGATTAGTAAACCGGACAGCACGATCAGGGCACTCTGGTCGAACAGGTGTGTAACCGGAAGGAGATCACGAGATGAGAACCACGCGGTGAGATTTAGAGATTACAGAGATTCGCAGTCGAGCGAGGAGCACGCAGCTGACCAGAGGCGTCTCAGACCAGCTTGCAAAGGGTGAGGAGCAAGCGTTGGCACCCCCTGGCTCCTGGAAGAAGATATGGGAAGAAGTCCTCTCTCTGAGTATATGTCTCTCCACCCATCTCTCACACACCACAGAAACATTAACCCTTTCGAAAATAAAGTGTGAGAGATATATTTTTATAAATAAGTGTGTTCGTTCGTTCATTGAAGTTCGTAAATTATGTTTGATTATGTTTCCGCTTGTATATGTATGTGGCTCTACAATACCAGTCCTCATATATAGTCTTCCATCATGTTTTCCTTATACACACCTTGGTCATAAAAGGAAAATTTTAAGAGAAAATAGGTCTTTGCCATTTACTTTAAACATAAGCAATTGGACAATAACACTTTCTGCCCAAGAAAAAGAAAAAGTAAAAATTCCTTTACATCGTAATAGTGGTATCATGTAATTTCCACCAGAGATTTCCTGTTGGAATTTGATCTCGTCTGTTCACTGGAAATGTCATTGATTTTTTATGCTTTTCCCGAAGAAAATCTTTTATCCTTTTTACTCTGTGACAAGATGCATTATTCAAGTAAACAAAAAATAACTTCACCATCACCAAACCAATTTTCTATCGATGAAATGAGAAAATTATCCAAGATTCCACATTTATACATTTGCATTGATCGTCAAGGTAATTATTACCCTCACTCTTGGATCTTTCAATGACATGCAATCCTATATCATGAATGACTTGGGAAATTTATTTGTTTTCTTCGGGCAGTCATCTTTATATATTTCCTTGTTTCAAAGAATGGTTCTTTTATTTGAGCCAGGTTTCCTTTCAATTAGCTGTGTCCAACCACTTGCCGGCAAACTCACCTTCCATTCGTATTTGTTTTAAGAACGTAAATTTCAAGATCAGTTCATAATTTTTCCCTCAATATTGGGGTATTCCATAAGATTTTCCACTGAACGTGTTAAAAAAATATACCGTTAATTAAAGTAATTTGATCAAGTTTGTTTAATCTAATGAAGCCGAAAGGTTCAATTTGTCTTTATCTTACGGAACCAGCGCCTTTCGGAACTCTTTCGCCCGCGTCGACCAACTGACCCGAGTTCGACCGCCGTTGGCACGGAACCACTTCGGTCTTAGAACTACTGGCATAATGGTTAGTGCTTACCGATGGCACTGAATACTGGGGTTCAATCCCAGGTCGAGTCATCCCAAAGACTCAAAAAATGATTCTTGATGCCTCCTTGCTTAATACTCGGAATTTTAGCTACGGATCAAAGGTAAGTGGAGCAACCAATGAAATGTTAGCGTCTTCCCTTACATCTAGGTGTAGTAGCTATTGAAAAGGGAGCCTTTGGGTTACTCTCGACGACGGTCAGCCGACTTAAATGCTCGATTGCCTGTCTATGTCATAGTAACGTTTAACTTCTGTGCTTTTATTTCTCTCAGAATGTTAGAGATTAAAGAGACAGTCGGTTGGTGATTCGCTTCAGTTTGGTCAAAAAATAAAACTTGTTGTTTTATTAGGGAAAAAATATTGTAATATAATGGCCGAGGGATTTCGTTTTATGCCTTTGAGTGTACTTAGGCTGAGAACCTTTCGGCTCAGCACATGGGTTACTTAGGTGCAACATTAACGCAGGTGTTCGCGTGCCCGCGCGGGTGGAGCGAACATGTCACTCAGAAATGTCACAATATCCAAGATGGGAAACGGGGATAGCAAGTGCGAATGACGTCACGCACCGGAAGCGCGCGAAAGATTTGGGAAAATTCGAAAAAAGTTAGTTGAGTTGAGAACTGGATACCGAACGAGAAGGGTTGACTTTCGCTTGCTCGCGAAGGCCTTGGGCAGGTGTCGCTCGAGATGTGGGGGGTGGAAGATGAAAAAGCCAGAATAGAAAGAATGTGTATCTCTCTCCTTATGTCGAAGAACCTTTAAACTCAAAGGTAATAAAAAATTTCGTACCTGAACTGAGAGGTCGTTACGTGTTTTTCGAATTTCGAGATTCCTATATTCTATCTTTATGGACATTCGATGTACGTTTTACACATAGCCATATCATGGCTATGGTACAATATTTTCTGTTTTATTTTAAGCAGATTTTCTGTCGACGTAAAACTTTGCAAGAAAACTAGGACAACGAAAGGTATACGTTTTATCTCAACGATACTGGGGAGTAAGAGAATCTTTTCATTCAAACTCTTTCGTCACTGAGATTCCTGAGTGTGTCACATATATATGTCATCACATTCAATCTTGGAGTGTCCTCATGGTGTAATGGTTAAAGCGGTGGACTGCGGAATCGTAGTAAGCGAGTTCGTATTCAAGTCGCGCTATTACGTTCACTTTCGGGCAAATACCCTTGGGAAAGGTATGAACCCCCCTTATCCTCCCAGCTATGGGTTAAATAGTACCACTACTGTTATTCTAGGAGAACGGCTTTGGCATTAAATAACCTACAAAGGTTGATATGCCATTAAACAAAGAAATCTATCAAACCGTATACAATTATTTCTGACCCGGTGCTTTGAATTTCCACGCCAGTGACCTCACTTTATCTGTACTCAAGATCTACTGGCTCCCAAGTACTGTTTTGTGGTCGCCTCTCGTCTAGTTTTTGCTCAAGATCCGACGCTCCGAGGGCCTTTCTCAGCGCACTTGATATGTAACACTCATAGCTGGAGCGATGAAATGGACTCTTTTTCCCCAAGAATAAATAATGAATGCATAAAGTAAGTAAAGTTGACGACCGTAGTCGAGGGCGACCCAAAGGTTCCCTTTTCAATGGCTACTACACCGATGATGTAGGAGAGAGCGCTACTTCTTTCCCTGGATTGCTCCACTTTACCCTTGTTCCATACCTTATAATGCGAGAAGGAATCACATACCATTTTTGAGTCTTTGGTATGACTCGACCTGGGACTGAACTCCGGTCTTTCGAGCCATTAACGAACACTTTAACTATTCTAAAAAAGTGGTAGATTCATGCTTTTCCTATGGAGACTTTCATGCCTTTCTTAAGAGCATTAGCGCTAATTAAAACGCAAACAGTCGAGTCTTGGATTTGGACTCGAATCACCGAATCCCTTTCCTTGAACAATACCCGATATACTAGGAAAACCTCTAACTCGATTGATTGATTGATTTTAATGCTATGTCAACTCGGTTGGGTTATTTTGTGTCTAGAAATAAGGGAATCGCATTTATCGTACGTCTGTATTTAAATTTTTATGTAGTTTCTTTAAAGTTTTTCTTTTTTTTTTCACATGTTTCGATTTAATATGATTAGTTTTAAAAGAGATTTATTTGATCCATAGATGTTACTCTAACAGGTTCAGAGTGAACCTGGGAGTAATGGCAATGGAATGATATTCCACACTCCTCAGATCTACGTAGTTTAGAATTATACTCAGGAAACGCACTTCTTTTTAGAGACATGGATTCAAAGAATTGCGAGATGAGAGGTAAATGGCCGTTGTTTCGCGGGATGCTGCTACCAGGATTTGTTCAAAATAGTACGCTGCATCCTTGTGTAGTTCTCATTATCTTAGCCCCCACCCTGCTGAGGGTATAGCCAGCGTATTGAAAGCTCTGCTGACAGGGCTCTGTCTACGTCTAATACGGAAGTTACGAAGACTGGTTATACCGTTAAGAATCGCTTTAACGTTGTCTATTAAATGTACAGACAATGCAAAACTCATTATTTTACGACGAGCGAAAAGCGTTCAAAAAATAACATTTAAATCATTTCTGAACACTGACAAAACTACATTTTATTCACTACAAAGCAAATAATAAAGTAATTTGCGTTGATACATTTGTACAATTGGGTGTGTCGGTATATCACGTCGACAAGCAAAAGTCTGCTTTTTAGTCTTTTAAGTATCGATCTTTGCTGGCTTGTGTCTATCATTCAAAAAGAAAAAAAATATTCGGTGCAATACGACGGTATCAATCAGATAGTTCTCGTTTCTTCAATAATTCAAGCACTTAAAGTACATGTCAGTACGAATTGCACTGCATGCTTCCAAGTACTAGTGGCTTGTATAGCCGAATACACACGCTTATATATATATATATATATATATATATATATATATATATAATAGCTTGAGGAACCTTATGCAAATTAAGACTGAACTTAAGATTCAAAATGACTGATCTTGGTTCACAGGAATACAATTTGAATGCGAAAATAATACTATTAAAATGAATCAATCTAGATATATTGAGATGTTATCAAAGTTCGGCATGACAGATTTCAAACCACGCTCAACTCCATGTGAAATGGATATAATGAAAGCAAGATGGCTACTCGAATTCCAACAGGTTATGGGCCCAGCCTGCTCACTGACATAATGGTTTGAGTGTTCGCTGATGGTCAGGAGACCGGGGTTCAATCCCAGGTCGAGTCATACCAAAGACTCAAAAAATGTTACTTGATGCCTCCTAGCTCAACATTATAAAGTACAGATCAAGGGTAAGTGGGACAATACAGGGATAGGATTAGCGCCCTTTGCTACACCTCGGTGTAGTAGCTATTAAAAAGGTAGCTTTTGAGTCGCCCTCGACTACGGTCGGCCTACTCATTTGACTTATATGTATATATATATATATATAATCGAGTGAACAATATTAAGCATCATTATTATCAAGGCATGCAAAAACCATCGATTCCTTTAACCCTCTCTCTCTCTCTCTCTCTCTCTCTCTCTCTTGCCATCTGTTTCCATCTGCAATCGTTTTGGGTAAGTCCTCTAAAAGTAATGTTATGTAATTTTTGGCTGGTCAGCCTACACTGATAAGTCCATGCGTCGGAGTCCATAGGAGAACATCGCTTATGAGTTCGTCCTTATTTCACCAGCAGTGCCCAACTTGTCTTGCTTGCCTTTCTTTGATTGTTTGTGAGATGGGAGGTAAGTGGCCGCACTATTGCTATTTTGTTGGGTGGAGTTTCAAAGATTTGTTTAAAATAGCGCGTAACGTTCTTGTGTAGGCCTTGTCTACATTTTTCTTCAAGCGTTTTGTTAATTTCCAAATGCTGCCACCATAATTAACTAATTAGGGCGCCTCGGGTAGCGTAATGGTTAGCAAGCTAGACAAGCAAATCTACACGAGTGAGTTCGAGTCTCATTAGGTGCCCCGTTCATATAGCCTAGTGCCACATCTAAGCAAAAAGCTTAGTAAATTACCACCATCATTAACTATAATAAAAACAATCAATTGTCAATGAAATGAGGGTTTAAAAGTCCCTAATGATTTTATAACTGACCAGACTTAAAAGCTAGAATGTGACACAGGGTCAATTTTTAAGTGGAGGAGTAGCGCCCTCCCCTACACCTCGGTGTAGTAGCTATTGAAAAGGGAGCCTTCGGGTCGCCCTCGACTACGGTCGCCAACTTTACAACTTTTAAGCTGATTTATATACAGGGTCTTCCTTCACCTAAACTGGAAAATAGAATGGTTTAACGTCTAAATTTTGTAAGAAAATGTAATCACGTGATGTGGAGCGTGTGCATGTGACTAAAAATATTTCTCTCTTTGGACCAAATAAATTTTCTTTTTTTATTCTTTTTTTTTTTTTTTTTACTTTTGAATTTTTTACATTTTTTACGGCTTGAATTTAATCTAGAGGCAGGTGACATAAAAGAATAACAATTATTATTTGTTACGCTTCACAGGACATTTCTATCTTCTCACATTAATCTTATAAAAAAGAATCTTTGGACAGAACATATACACTATAATACAATATCTGTAAATAGATTAAATTGTATTAAGTAATCCATCCAATAGTTCACTAAAAATCTGAGAATTAATTTTTATTTATTGCCGACTTTTTGCCCTCATCTTGGTAGGTTTTGTTTTTTTTGTGTGTGTTGTTTCTTCTTTCACTACGTTTCGGCCAAATTTCACCTCTGGCCTTCTTCAGGTGATTTTTACCGCGACCTCGGATAGGAATGATGAGTCTTGTAACCATATTCCCAGTAATTACTGCCTTCCATAGTTGTTGTCTATTGCACCACGTTTTTGGCCAAGTAAACCTCTGGCCGGCTTGGGTAGGATTTGAAACCGCTATCTTCTGACAATGCTCACCTGGAACCGTAGAGACTCAACGCCTCTATCCGCTGCGCCACGGGCCCCGAAGTGAAAGAAGAAACAACAAAAAAAAAAAAAACTACCAAGATGAGGGCAAAAAGTCGGCAATAAATAAAAATTGATTCTCAGATTAAGAAGCCTCATCTCAAAATGATTCCAATTTATTCACTAAAAATGTCCTCTTAATTTCTTTTCTGAAATCATTCAATTTAATTTTAGATTTTGTTACACTTCCAACAATATGACTGTTAGCAAAAAAATCCAGTTGTTGAATAAAATTATTTTTTTAAATCACTCTTTACAGTAAATGCACTGTTTGAAGAGAAATATGGTCAACCGTAATTAGAAGTTCTATTAATGAATTTGAAAGTTTCAATTAAATCACCCATCATTATTTTGTTTTGTCTTTTTCTAATAAAGTAGTTCATCCTAATTTCTCTAATCTCTTCCTGTAACTGTAATCTTTAACTCTTTTATTAGTTTTGTCACTCTTCTTTGTGTTGTATAGTCATATGCAGATTCATGCAGAAAGAATCATAACGACACAATAATAAAGAATTCTTTAAAAAAAGAACCTCTCACTTTATTTGTAACGTTTGCGTGCGAGAGGGAGTTGGAGACCGAACAGAACTGCAATATATTGACCCCCACTCTTATGGCCATCAGCGTTGTGTCTTTCTTGTTCTCCAGTGCTCTAAAATCGCAGAATACTTTATTTTACACATTTTATTAGACCTTGTATAAATCCCTTCAAGAAGAAGAAGAAGAAGAGGAAAAAATAAGAGATAAACACACACACATACACACACACACACGTATATATATATATCATCATCACCATCATCATCATCATCATGTCATGCCTCTCGCACGGATTTCCATGACTCTACCTCATCACTCAACTCTATCGTCCATCTCTTTTGGCCGGTCCTCCAGGCCTCATCCCCTGTCCGCACAGAGCTGCTGTAGGTAAGTTCTAGCTGATCGTCCAACGCTGGCTTGTCCTTGTGAAGAGGTCAAGAGGAGCACGTCGCTTATGAATTTGACCTTACTTCGCCCGCAGTACTCAGCATGTTTTGTTCATCTTATGTGGATGGTTTTAGAGATGGGAGAGAGGTGGCCGTGTAGCTGTTGCTTCATGGGATTTTACCTCCAGGATTTGTTCGTTATAACTCGTAGCATTCTTGTGCAGTTGCTTTTAAAAGCTTTTTAAAATACAGCCATCGAAAGATTACCATGACTTTCACTTATATATATATATATATATACGCGAATAAATTGTATCCCACTATCTCAAGTCAAATTCATTATTAAAAGTTTGATGTATTTAAAAAACACAATCGTTAGTGAAATAACTTTTAGGTTTTATTCTGTTTTGCTGATCAATATTTGAGCAATTTTGTGATTTAAGAAAATCGTTACTATAAGAATTTGTTCATTCACCCATTAAAATCTGCAAATAATGATTGTCGATTTGTTTGAGCAATCTCTCTTCTTTTCTTTTTTCTTTTTTTTTCTTCTTTTTATCTTTTCTTTTCTTTTCTTTTCTTTTTTCTTTTCTTTTCTATTTTTTCTTTTTTTTTCTTTTCTTCTTTTCCTTTTCTTTTCGATTTTTTCTTTTTCTTTTTTTCTTTTTCTTTTCTTTTTTAACTTTTTCCTCTTTTTTTCTTTCTTCTTTTCTTTTTTCTTTTCTTTTCTCTTCTTTTTTCTTTTTTCTTTTTGTTTTTCGTTTACTTTTTTCTATTTTTTTTCTTTTTTTTCTTTTCTTTTCTTTTCTTTTTTCTTTTTTCTATTTTTTCTTTTTCTTTTTCTTTTTTCTTTTTCTTTTTCTCTTATTTTTTCTTTTTTCTTTTTTTCTCTTTACTTTTTCTTTTCTTTTTTCTTTTCTTCTTTTCCTTTTCTTTTCGATTTTTTCTTTTTCTTTTTTCTTTTTCTTTTCTTTTTTAACTTTTTCCTCTTTTTTTCTTTCTTCTTTTCTTTTTTCTTTTCTTTTCTCTTCTTTTTTCTTTTTTCTTTTCTTTTTGCTTTTTGTTTTTCGTTTACTTTTTTCTATTTTTTTCTTTTTTTTCTTTTCTTTTCTTTTCTTTTTTCTTTTTTCTATTTTTTCTTTTTCTTTTTCTTTTTTCTTTTTCTTTTTCTCTTATTTTTTCTTTTTTCTTTTTTTCTCTTTACTTTTTCTTTTCTTTTTTCTTTTCTTTTTCCTCATTTCTTTTTTCTTTTCTTTTTCCTTATTTCTTTTTTCCTTTTCTTTTCTTTTTCCTTTTCTTTTTTTCCTTTTCTTTTTTTCCTTTTTCTATTCTTTTTAACTTTTTTGTTAAATCCAATTGTCAACCAAATTAAGATGGACGAGAGGAATAAAAAATATTCCGACACCCAGTCAGAAAAAAAAAAATGTTTCATCAGAGGATTATATATTTTTAATGCATAAAAGATCTCGGCGCGTGTAACATAACTGTTATCGTCCTTAGAAATGGAAACGGCGGGCCGAATTCAAATCCTGGATAAGACAGATTTCGTTTAACCTCATGCTAATGTCCTTGAAAAAGGCATGAATCCATCTGTTCTCCCCACCCCACCTCTTAGTAAATAGTTCGGCGGACTTTTTTTCAGCCTTGGTAAAGCAACCCGTCTAGGAGAAGAAAAAGTCTAAATTCAAATCAGCTAAACATCGCTCAGAAATTAGCCTTATGTCACATTGTGCTCATTGCGGAGATACTGGGTAAATACATACATAAAACTTTAACCATTTAAGCTGAGGTGACGTTTTATTTTAGGTTTTATCCTGCTCTGCCGGCCTGTATATGTGCACTTTATTGATCTAAGAAATCGTTTTAGTAAAGATTTTGTTTATATATAGAGGCAAGTCTTTAAGACAGCATCCAGTGTCCTCACAGAACTGTTGTATGTAAATCTATGCAAGTTGGCCAACACTAGTGTGTCCATGAGTAGGAATCCACAAGAAAATGTCGCTTATGAGAACATCCTTAATTCTCAACCAGTGCCCCGCATGTCTTGTTCGTCAAACTTGGATAGTTTGTGAGATGGGAGGTAAGTGTTCGAAAAATTGCGAGCTATCAGAACGACTTGGTGACGATTATATATATATATATATATATATATATATATATATATATAAGATGAATAAAAGGGATAAGACAAATAGGAATAGTTCTTTTGAGTTAAGGATTTGTTTAGTGTTCAAAACTTGTTTCAACTTGAAGCCATTGTTGGGAAAAAAAACCTTTGGTGAAAAAAAGTTTTTTCGAATGTTTTTTTTTAATTTTTAAAAGGAGTTGATTATCTCTAACAGAAGAGACAAAAGATGCACAGATGACGTATCATGTCTATTTGTTGAATAAAAATTATCATCTGGTGTCCAACTGGGTTCACCTGAATTTTGTGCATCTGTAATAAGGATTCCCAGCTAATAAGGTCTTTATTTGGGAGGTATATGTTGAGAGTGGAATGAGTGTGTTTCAATATATAAATACATATATATATATATATATATCTACACTCTCTCTGTCTCTGTCTCTCTCTCTGTCTCTCTCTCTCTCTCTCTCTCTGTATTTCTCGGTGAGTTCCAGGCCATGATTGATAACCATTCCAGCAAGTACTTAGACAATGATATAGGAGTGTCTGAGTTTTTTTTTATCAGGCTCGTAGTGCCAGAAGACATTCGCTATTTCTCTTACAAAAAGAGAAAGAGTCAATTTCAATCACTAGCCATGAAGGACAAGCGGAAAGAGCGCATTGCAAAGCTTTTGAATAAACTCAAGCATCCTCTCTAACCAAAAATGCTTTTTTTTTTACTTATATGAAAGAAAATTTCTGCAAGGATCACATCGTAAACTTACCGAATAACAATTGGCTAACTCTGTTCCCACGAGATATATCGTTGGTGATTAAGACGCAACACCCAGTTCAGCTCATGGTGTTTGAGGCGGTCACTTTCACCATGACTCAACTTGAAGGTCTACGTTAAGTGAAGTTCGCTACTGGAACACTCTACATTAAACAACAATACTCTGCGCCATGTCAAACAAGCAGGAGAACCTATCACTGGTTGTAAAAAAATCTGCTACTCCATCGCCCCTACCATCAGGCTGTTTAACTTCCAAGATTGCAATCCCCTTGATTATAATGAGTTGGGTACGGTTGAGTGAGAGACCAACTAAACTCAGCGCAACACCAAAGATGAACTGAAGGCAAGGATAATGGCAGCATTTACAAATTTCAACAAAGAGACTATCGGCAAGACTTGCTGGAGATTCTGCAGACGTCTGGAGGCTATGCTTAAAGTCAGTGACGATTGCTTTGAATAGATTTAAACGATAACACTTTATTGCCCAGTCGGTTGGGGCTACAGAATACACCGACTGCATCTCGGCAGAGGGGTAACACTCCTCCAACAAGTGCCCTGATATGACTCTAAACTATCTGATGGGGATTGCGGAGTACATCTTTATTGCTATCGCTCCCATGTCCACTCTGGCTCGGAGTAGTAACACCTGATAGGTCAAATAGAACTAAACTGTGTACTTATGCTAAACTGAATTGTTTGAAATAGAACTGTTTTTATGTATAAAAATGGATTTGGCATTAAATAACCTACAATGGTTGATATGCCATAAAACCAAACCAAACCATATAGCATTTCAAAATATTTCCATGCAATTTTGTTTAATATATCAAATAAAGTGGGATATCGGTGTCAATTTCATTCGCACCATATATATATGTATATATATGTGTGTGTGTGTGCATATATACATATATACGTATTCAAATATATATATATATATATATATATATATATATATATACTAGTTGTCTATCATATCCAATGATGACATCCTGTCGATTTTTTACTCCAGTGTTTTCAATTTTTGGACAATAATTGCCATTTGTTTCACGGGATGTTCGTGAATCCCAGGTTTAATGATGTCCTTTTATCTGAATTTTGGTCTCCCTGGTTTACACGACTCTTCTCTAAGTTGAGAGTAAAGGATCACTTTTTGCATTCTGCTGTACTGAAATCAGTTCAAGGTGCTTGCCCATATTAGACTGCGTTTAGCGAGTATATAGTACAGTGGGGGAGATTATGGTATACACTACTGATGAGACCTAATACGGTCGAAACAGCTGTCCAGTGGTTCCTTATGTTGCACGCAAGTGTTTGCCGGATTTTCTGGTCGTGGTAATGAAATTCACAATATAATTTCTCAACTTAAAAAAGAAAATGTACATCTATATCCTTGCCCTTGAGGTTACAATGATTATGCGAATGCGTATTTCCAGTCATCCTGGGAAGACGTGGCCCTGGAGGTGACCGTATCCTCTGTAAAGAGTACGGATGTAACTTGCAAGACACATTCAGGTTAATTGGCCGTGCAATTGCTATCACTAGTTGATTTGGTGTCACCTGTGTGCGATGTGAATTGATGGCTCAGTGGTAGAGTTTCGGCTCTGCATTCTGTTGTCGCTGGTTCGATCTCCAGTGGGGAAGATCACGGTATACATTGCTGATGAGACCTAGTAAGGTCGAAACAGCTGTCCAGGGTTTTCGTATGTCGCGCGCAAATGTTCGCCGGAATTTCTGGTCGTGGTTATTCAATTCCCAATATAATTCCTCTACTTAAGAAAAGAAAATGTACATCTATATAGTATAAGCCAGGAAGTTTAGATTTCTTCAGGGTGAATTTATTTTGGATATTTTGCCACCAAGTGACACATCGAACTCCAATTGTGCTATTACGTTCACTTTCGGGAAAATACCCTTGGGAAAGGTAAGAACCCCTTTATCCTCCCAGCTATGGGTTAAATAGTACCACTACTGTTCGTCTAGGTGAGTGGCTTTGGCATTAAATAACCAACAAAGTTTGATATGCCATTAAACAAATAAACCAAACCAAGTGACGCATCATATAGACGTGAAGTTTTGGGACATCCACTTTGTATTCCATCTAAGTCTCTACACCGTACATGACAGTTGAGAGAACTATGGCACGATACGCAGCACATTTACTTGTTATGGAGAGGTCTTTGTTGAGCCAGACTCGCTTCTTCTACCCGCCAAAGGTCTTGGAATTATTTGACATTCGTGTATCTAGTTCTGCATCTATACCTTTTCCAGTTCAAAATGGGATTAGTTCAGTTCAAAATGAACCATTTTGAACTGAACTACTCCCATTTTGAACTGAAAAGGGATAGTCTCTTGGTCTTGGTGTCTATGGAGCCAAGATATTCGGATTTGTTTACTTGGGTTACTACCTAGCCCTCTATCTGTATGTCTTGACCAATGTCATGAGATCTCGGAGAGGGTCGATGCATAAACTCGGTTTTCTTGAGGTTAATTTTTAGCCCAAATGCCTTTCCAGATTTCGGTGCATCTTGATGATTGTGTGCCAATAATGCAATGTTGTCAGTAGACATGAGCTTGCGTACCAGAACATTTTCAGTCTTTCTTGATGACTCAAATTAATTGGCATTAAACAGGTTCGTCCCCGTCTATGTTATATAACATATGACATGGCTTTTTCAGTTCGTTCCTAGTGACCCCGTGTGCTTTGACAAGCTGTCACGTTGTGATTAGTAAACAGCGTGTCAGGGCAGTCAGGTCCCACAGGTGTGTAACCGGAAGGAGACCACGTGATAACCACACGGTCAGATTTAGAGTGCAGGGACAAGCAGCCAATCAGAGGCGTCTCGGGCCTCTCTGACGATACAGCTTGCAAGGAGGATGCAAGTGTTTGCACCCCCTGGCACAGGAAGAAGATAAGGGACAAGTAGAAGTCCCCTCTGGCAGTATGTCTCTCCATCTATTACTCAACTAACAACAAACAGTGGGCCCCTTTCGAGAACAAAATGAGAGAGATTTTTATAAAGTGTTTCGTTTGTTCATTGTGTGATTGTTATACAGCATCGACTCTGTATCCATACTCCTTGGGTAAAATCGGCGAAGGCATCTGGCAAGACCAGAAAAAGGAAAATTGAGAACAGCGTAGGAGCAAGAACACAGCCTTGTTTCACTTCTTTCTTATTCTCAAATGGTTCTGAGAGTTCTCTTAAGCTGACTGAAGTCTTCATTCCTGTATATGGCTGATACGAGCCAGATGAAAAGGTCAAGGAACCCTTGGACGTTCCATAGTGCTTCCCTGTTCACACTGTCAAAGGCTTTTGTAAAGTCGAAAAATATGTAAAAGGGCATAATCTCTTTAAAGCATTTCTCCTGTATTTGTTGCAAGAAGATCATGTCTGTGGTTCTCAGTTTGTGTGGAACCCACGTTGTGCCTCAAGTAGAATATCCTCCGCTTGGATCAATATTGAGCAGAATGCGGGCGAACACTTTCCCTAGTATAGAAAGAAGCGAGATCCTGTGGTAGCTGCCGCAATCTCATCTGCCTCTCTTTTTGAAGATGGTGACTAGTTGAGCGTCCTTCCAGTTTGCAGGAACTTCTAAGTTTTCCCAAGCGTCTTTTAGAGTACCTTGGTAAACCTTCTTTCTCCTCTCTTGATAACTTTTGGATAGAGTCCATCTGCGCCTGGAGTCCTTTCGTCGCGGAGCAAAAAAAATAAACTTACTTCTAGGTTTGAACATTTACACATCCAATTTTGGACTGGCCTTTGTTCAATGTTGTCAAATACATGTTGAAGGTTCATTGAGCAGTTTATCAAAGTGGTCCTCCAGTCTGGTAAGAAGCGCGCGCTTCTCCGTGATTAATATTGTTCTGGGTGGTTTAGTCTTGCTCCACCCCGCACAGCTCTTATGTTTTAGTAAAAACTTTTGGTGTTATTAGTCTTCAAGTATCTGGAGTTGAGGCGCTTTTTTCAGCCCCCCTCCATTATTTTTGAGTTCCCGTCATCTCTGTCAGGGTAGTTGACATGTTCTATATGTGACCATAATGGACTTGGTGTTCTTACTGAGCATATTATTCCTGGTAAGGTTCCTGTTGTTAATAAGCTTTTCCAGGTTTATGCAGTTTCCGTCAAACCAGCCTTGGTTGTTCCTTACTGCAGAGCCAAGTTTATCTTTGGATACATTGTATATGAGTTATTTGAAGGCATTCGACTTTTCCTCTACAGTACCCGCTTGAATTTCAGCTAGACTATCGCTTAGTGAGACCTGCAAGTCCTCCCTGACTCTGTTGATAATTATCGTGTTGGTTGCAAGCTTCCTGATTGCCATTTTGTTTTCTTCATTCTCCGCCTCGCTCATAGTTTGGTAGTGTACTTGCTCATAAAATGGTCAGTTCTGCAGTTGGCTGCTCTTATCACTCTTGAGTTCAGAAAGTCTGGCAGATCAATCTGTCACATAGTCGATACGGTGCCAGCGTTTGAATCTTGGATGTATCCAGGAGTTCTTGTGGATTTGCTTGTGTTTTAATTAAGAGTTTATAATGACCTACTGGTGTTCTGTGCAGATAGATAGCAGTAGATTGTCTTTGGTATTAGCCTTCCTCGTTCCAAAATTACCTAGAACCTTTGGCCAGGTATAATGTCATTGGCCAACTTGAGAGTTAGTCTCCAAGAAAAACGATTTTATCTTCATTCAGGATGGCACGAAGTATCTGGTCGAGCTGGTCGTAGGAACTGCTTATTTTTCTGGGGTGTTGGTCATAGTCGAGGCTTAAGCAGCAGTCAGGGTACAATATCTAGTCGACTTTTGAAAACATCAGGGTGATAAGTCTATCACTTACTAGTTTGGGAACCGCAGACATATTTGGCAGAAGCCCATTCCTGACTGCAAAAGCCACACCACATTCACCAGATTTGTCTGTTGAAGATTTCCCGTTCAAGTAGAGGGTATAACTCGTCTCTTCTCTGATAATACCACTTTCAGCTACAATATCAATCTATTTTTGGATTTTTTTTTAGGTATTATAGAGCTCCTCTTTTTGAGTCTATTCCATGTTGCTAGGTTGGGGTTGTACATTTGTTGGACCTTTTTATCCTGGGTGACGTCCAGATAGTATGGGTATTTTTCTTTGTTGGAGTACATGTTTCGCATGGGAAGCTGGCAAGGGTTTTTAGGATACAAAAGGGTTTGCCGGTTATTTTTGCACTCCTATCCTCTTCTAAGAAGATACTGAACTGCCAACGATGGTCCAAGACGAACTCAGCATCTCAGGAGTTGTAGTTACCAGCTGGAAGTACATAAATCGTTGGTTGGTTGGTTGGTTGGTTGGGTTTTATGGCATACCAACCTTTGTAGGTTATTTAACGCCAAATCCATTTTTATGAAAATAGTCGATTCTATTTCAAATAATTCAGTTAAGCATGAGTACACAGTTTGTCAAAAACATTTCTATTTCAAGCTATTCAGCTTATTCAAACAGTTCTAATTCAGCTAATTCAGTTTAGTATAAGTACAGAGTTTGTTTACACGCAGTTAAATGTCAAAACAATTCTATATCAAATAATTCAGTTTAGTGTAAGTAGAGTTTCAATGTCAAAAACAGTTCTATATCAAATAATCCAGTTTAGCATAAGCACGCAGTTTAAATGTGAATACAGTTCAATCGTCAAAAACATTTCTATTTTAAGCTATTGAGTTTTGTCAAACAGTTCTAATTCAAACAATTCAGTTTAACATAAGTATGCAGTTAGTTCTATTTAATCCATAATATAGGAGCCTATCAGGTGCTACCATTCCGGGCTAAAGTGGACTTAGGAGCAATGGCAATGAAGAGGTGCTCCGCATTCCCCAAACTCCAGCATCATTGGAACTTTACAATCAGATTGTTTAGTGTCATATCCAGGACACTCATGGCGGGGTCTTACATCTCTGCAGAGGTAGAGTCGGTGTATTCTACCGCCCCAGCTGACTGGGCAATATATATATATATATATATATATGTATATCATCATCCTCATGTCGTGCCTCCATCACGGATATCCCTGACTCTCTCTCTCGCCACACCTCCCTATCGTTCATCGCTCCTGGCAGGACCTCAAGGCTACATCCCGTATCCTCACAGAGCTGCTGTATGTAGGTTCGAGCTGGCCGTCCTGCTTTTGCTCGGCCATGTGAGGGGGTCCATAGGAGAACATCACTCGTCCCTGCTTCTCCAGCAGTGTCTTTCATGTCTGGTTCGTCTAGCTTTGATAGTTTTCGTAATGGAGTGTAGGTGACCGTACAGCTGGTGTTATGTGGGGTGTTGCCTCCAGGATTTGTTCAAAATTGCCCGCAGCATTCTTGTGTAGTTGCTGTCAAGCTTTTTCTCCATACGTTTAGAATTTAAATGGAGATTTACTTATTTGTACATAGTTACATGCATGCATGAATTTATAGGCTTAAACAATAAAAATAGAGACCGGCGTATCTCTATCAGTGTTATGAAATGTCTTTGAAATTCAAATATTTCTTTTGATGTCGTAACGTCTGCCTACTTAAACGCTACGTCTGACATCATTTACGTATTTCTTTTCTAATTTCAAATCTAATGTTCTGTATTCGGCCATTTTTCTCGATTCCTTTCTACTTTATTTCCATTTCGTATTGTTACGTTGTTATTTTATTTTATTTTTTGTTTTGTTTCTTTTTTTCTTTTTCTTTTCTTTTTTTTTTTTTTTCCTATTTTCCTCTTTCATTACTCGAACAAATTTTCGAATGAGCGAGTGTTTTCGACATTACCAGTATCTGATTCAACCACACTTATGTTTTTCATTTATCTTAAAAGCGAAAGCTACGCCATCATTTTTAGTAAATTGTTTCCTGATCTGGGTTATGTTAACATACTCGCCTTCTTGAGTTCATTTTAATTTAAAAGGTACGTTAATGATAAATGCTGAGGAGAAGACAAATAATAGAAGAGCCAATATTACAAAATATAAAACAGCTTTTTATCTTGTTATTGACGGGTGTTATTTTAGCCACACGCTATATGAAATAAGGTAAAACATTATAACTACAAATTACAGCTTATCTTCCTCGTTTCAAGGAGTGAGTCATATACATATTTACCAACCCCTCCGCTCGGGCAGGATATAGCACAAGGTCAATTTTTAAGCGGAGTTTAACAGGTTTGAATTCAGAGTTTTCCTTCTCCTAGACTTGTTGCCTCACCAAGGCTGAAGATCCTAGACTGCCCTACTATTTTACCCATAACTGGGGGGAGAATAATTGGATTCATACCTTTCCCAAGGGTATTAATGCTATGGGAAATGCAATCAGTCTGGTCCAAGATTTGAACTCGTGTCGCCGTGTCCATTTCCTACGACGATAACCATTACACCACAGACATGAGTGAGTCATATAAATAATCGTCGTAGTTGGTTTCATTTTGTTCAACTTAACAAGTTACTAGTATACTTTACCCTTCGAGAGTTTTTCACAACATCGTTAAATGATGGCGGGGGTGTCCTCGTGGTGTAATGGTTAAAGCGATGGACTGCGGAATCGTAGTAAGTGAGTTCGTACTCCAATTGCGCTATTACGGCCACTTTCGGATAAATACCTTAGGGAGAGGTATAACCACCCTTATCCTCCCGGCTATGGATTAAATAGTACCACTACTGTTCTTCTAGAATATCTTTGGCATTAAATAACCAACAAAGGTTGATATGCCATTAAACAAAGAAACCAAACCAAACTAGATTATGGCTTTTTCACTGGAATCTGAATGATAGCAAGATTCTTCAGATCTCCAGGACTTTTCGTAGTATTCTAGCTGTTCTTAACAGTGTTGTGGTCCTAATCTCCTGTTCATACCATCTCTTTTCTATGTTCTTGGGGGCTATTCCAAGGGCAACAACTACGATTTGTATCACTGTTATCTTCGTGTTCCATAATTTGGTCAGCTTTCTGGCCAGGCACAGATATTTTTCCGGTTAAAAGAAAGAGAAAATTGAACCAAGTTCACCTCTGCTAAAACGGCAAAATTCACTAATCGACAAGCTCTTTTCTTCTTGTTAATTAAACTGGGTCTGGTTTTCTGGCCTATGTTGGATTATTTCAATTTCTTTGTTTAATGGCATATAAACCTTCATGGGTTATTTAATTCCCAAACAATCCATGTATAAGAATAGTAGTTGTGCTAGTTAACTCCTAAGCGAGTTTATAATTTCCCAAGTGTATTAGCTCGAAAAGGAAAGGTTCGAACTCGCTTACTACGATGTCGCAGTCTAGCACATTAGCCACTACGCCACAGTGACTCCCGACTCGACCTAAATTGAATGATCCTTGCGTATTTCAAAATTACAGAGAATTTTGTGGGTCTCATTTTCTAAGATAGGCTCTGGTTTGTGAATATTATTTCCCTACTTGCGAGTTTTTCACACCAGCCTTAGCTGGTAGACTTTCACAGGAGTCCTTGTAAGAGAAAGTCTCTTCAGATTTCCGGGACTTTTCGAACCGATCTTAACAGTGCTGTGGTCTGGATGAACTAGATTCTTCCTCTGATTTCTGATTTTTCTAGTCTTTTTTCATGACCTTTATGGACCGTTCCAAGCACACCAGCTATGATTGGTACCTCTGTCACCCTCATGTTCCCCAGTTTTCGTTATCTTATTATGTCCAGTTATGATTATTATTATTATTATACATCCTTGTTGGGTTTTCTCATTAATTGTAACAGATGGTTTTCCTTGGAGTCTATATAACAGAAAGTCTCCGCGGTTTTCCAGGGATCTTCAAAGTACCCAATTTTTGTAGTGCTGTGGTCAGGATAAATTCAATTTTTCATCTAATCTCCAGTTCTGTCAGAGTCTTTTCCAGGTCCTTTGGGGTTGTTCCAAGCGCTCAAACTACGATTAGCCTCTTTGTTATCTTCAGGTTAAACAACTTTTTCAGCTTTTTTGGTTGGTTGGTTGGGTTTTGTTTTTATGGCATATCAACCATAGTTGGTTATCTAATATCGAGTCCAATTTTATACATATAAAAAGTACTATTGAGCATAAGTACACAGTTTAGTTCTAATTTGATCCATAGCTAGGACCCTATTAGGTGCTACCACTCCAGGTCAGAGTGGACCTGGGAGCAGTGGCAATGAAGATGTACTCCACATTCCCCAAAGGAACCTCACTATCAGATTGATTAATGTTATATCCAGGATACTCGTTGAGGGTGTCTTACCCCTCTGCAGAGAAGCAGTCGGTATATTCTACAGCCCCAACTGAGTGGGCCACAGGACACTCGTTGGGATAAAGGGGCGTTTTATCCATTTGCGGAGAAGCAGTCGCTGTATTCTACAACTCTAAACGACTGGGCCACAGGATACTCGTTGTTGCGCGCGTCTTACCTCTCTGCAGAGAAGCAGTTGGTGTATTCTACAGCCCCGACCGACTGTGCCACAGGACGCAGCGAAACAGTCGCTGAATCTTACAGGACCAACCGACTTGGCCATCAGCTTTTTCGGGCCTATTTGTCCAGCTTTTCGTCTTCCTTCACTTTCCCATCCTGTTCTGCTGACACAAACTACAAGATGACTTGTTCTTTTCTTATTAATCAAAGCTATTTGCGGTCTTTTGGTTTGGATTTGTTTGTATCTCTAATTTCCTGTGAATTTTGTGTCAGATTATTTTATTGTGTCACATTATTTTACTTCTTGCAAATTTTGTGTCAGGTTATTTTAATTTTGTGTCAGATTATTTTACTTCTTGCAATTATTATTATTATTATTATTATTATTATTATTATTATTATTTCAATCCTTGCGAGTCTTACATTAGAGTCTGCGTGATAGTAAAGTCTCTTCAAGTCACCAAGACTCTTCTGAGTATTCTAGCCTATTTAAACAATGCAATTGTTTGGATGGTCTCCATTCTTCCTCTGATTTCCCATTCACCAGATTTTTTATTCCAAGACTTTGAGGACTGATCCAAGTGCACCAACTACAATTGCTATCACCGTCAATCTCATATTTCACAGTGTTTTAGTACTTTAGCAAGATCGAAGATTTTATTTCCCTTTTCATTTTCTTTCATTTTCACTCTATGGTTTGCTGGAACAGCAAAGTCCACTAAATGATAAGTTCTTTTTTTTTTCTTTTTAATTAACACTTAGTTTAGTCTTCTGGCCAGAACTATATTGACAGCAGGTTTAATCTATTTTCTAAAAAAAGTAATTACACACACACACACACACACACACACACACACATATATATATATATATATATATATATATATAGAGAGAGAGAGAGAGAGATGTAAAAAATAATTAAAGCGCCTAAAATCTTAGTATGATAATTTTGAAACTCTTATAAAACTAACAAACGTTTATTATTTGTTTTTAGATTTATTATTAATTTTTCTTATCTTATTTTACTTGAATTGTTATCTTTTCACAGATATCATCTGAAGAAATTTATCAAAATTCATTAAAATAGCAGTTCTATCAGACTTCAAAATAGGTCAATTTGTTGGTGTTCGTATGCCAAGCGCTAGTGTAACAAAAACCGCTGAATTATTTGGTTTAGCAAGGACTACGGTCACAAAAGTAATCACAGTATTTGAGAAAGAAGGACAACCTCCTCAGTGAAGTAAAACTCTGGGAGAAAGCGAAAGCTGTCTGATAGGGACCGTTGGACTCTTATGCAGATTGTTAGAAAGGATCACTAGAATACAACAGAGCTTAATGACCATCTCGAGAACCCAATTTTCTCAAAAATTGTAAGAAGGGAGCTGCACAAAGCCAGATTTCACAGAGGTGGGGCTGCAATCAGAAAACCATATTAAAATAAATTTGTTAAAAATTTCCTGGTGTTTCCATTATTTTGTTCAAACTCTGTATGTATACATTTCAAACAAATGCTGAATTGACTTTAATATTTTTCCCGCCAATTCCTTCGCTTACTTTTAGTAGAATTCTCTTTCGTAAAATCCTCTTTTCTTGTTCTTCCTCAGACTCTTTAAATAAATACATACGACACGTCATTGTGTTTGTTATTTCAAATGTTCGTTCCTCTTGAAGATTGCTCCAGCTGGAGCCGAAAGTACTTGAGAAAAATACGCCGCCTTTTTGAATTCATTTAGTCGAGATATGAAGCGACTCATACGAAACTTGAACGAACCACTAATAGAATAAGCAGAAGTGAAGCGTCTGTCTTATTCAATCAGACAAGTTTAAAAAGAGAAACTGCTGCTTCTGTATGAGTGTGTATGTGTTTGAGAGCGATGATTTTTTTTTAGAAAAGAGATAAAACCTGCTGTCAATACACTTGGGTTTGATTGGTTAGTAGCCCTTAACTGATGTGACGTCATCACAGCTCTTGTTCCCATTTCTCGGATTGTTGCCAATTTTTCGTTTACTTCACTTTTCATTTTCCATTAGGAATGCACCACGGTACTTGAAATTCAATCCTAGTTCGTGAGAGCTTTGCCCCTTTTTCGAGCCATTGTATATGCTGATTTCATTTGAAACGTAAGACATATTGGCTTGTTTCCGTGTTCACATAATCGTTCTCCGTTTTTTCTTTAGTATTTCATCTTAAACATATGTCGATATATTCAAACGGCATATTTCAAAATCATAGAGTAAATCGAAGTGGACGTTCGAATTGTAAAACCTGGTTTTTGAGAAGTTGATTTTCCCGAAATTTGGTCAGTATGTCTGCGGAGTTTAGAATATTTTGACTGTATCTTCCTAAAGACTAATACCCGCCTCCCTAAAAAGGAATGTCTTGAGAATGACACTAAATTGCATCTGATGGTTTGATTTTAATTCTGGATCTTTGAGGAATATGGAGTTCCGCTGTGTTGACATTACTTCCAGGTTCACTTCGACTTAGAGTGGTAGGGTCCCATGCATTGGTCAAATAGATCTGTTTGAAAATTATTGGTATTGGAGAGGAATACTTGATGCTATATAATTGTAAGTTATACATACAACAGTATGAAAATTATTTGTATTAGTGTTGTATACTCAGAAGCAGATGCATGCAGAATCACAACGACGACAAAATAAAGACGAGCGACAGTTCCTTAGAAAAATATACCTCTCACTTTATTTCAAAGGGTTGTGTGAGAGAGGGGGTTGGAGACCGAACAGAACTGCAACATATTGACCCCCACTCCTATGGCCACAAGAGCGTTTCTTTCCCGTTCTGGGCTGCTCAACCGGGGGCCTTGGGGCCCAACCTCTCTGGGACATGTTCCTCAATCCAGCATCTTATCTCCAACTCATCTGATCTCCAACTTGTCTGATCTCCCACTGATTGAATTTCCTGTGCACTGAGTTATATAATAGTTCAACGTCCACCTTCTTCTTGTGGGCGTCACAATTTTGCACTCATTCAACCTGTCCACAGTCGAGGTTATAATATCCTGATATTCCTCGACCGGATGCACTTGTTATTTACAAAGGCGCATTTCCTATTTTGACAGCCTGGCCGGGTCGGAGGTCAATATACAATATTAGATAGGAATACCATATCAGTAACTGTAAATTATTTGTATTTGGAATAGTTACTTAAAGTTCTAATAATGTACTAAAAATTATTATTTGCTACTTGAAACCATATTATTATTAGTATTAGATTGGAATACTTGAAACCATACAAATGTGCGCGAATTTGTTGTATTAGATTGAAATATCTTACATATAAGTGCAAATTATTTAAATTAGAAATTATTGCATGAAGTTATAATTCTTTACCAATGATTCTAATCAGTTATTTGAAACCATATAACTCTGTGCAAACAAATGACTATCAATAAATAGAAATATTTACTTGAAATCATATAATTATTAGAATTAAACAGGAAGTGCAACTGTCAACAAGAAAATCATAAGAAATGACTACAAAAAAAAATGTAAATATGAACGTACAATGTATGCGATTTCCTAACCTCAAAACAAAATAACCCTCGACGTGTTGAAAAGCCGTTAAAATCAATCAACCAACATTGTACAACCGATCATCGCAAAATGTTCGAATAATCTTTCTATTTACTTGTCTGAAAGAAACAGACTATGCCTAACAGCTAATCCATTATGAAAGAGAAAGTCACCACCGCCGATTTCCCACGAGATCAACATCACCAAAATTGGAAGAATGAGTATATTGGTCAAACCGATTTAGTATCTTGTGCGCATGTCCAAAATAACTCGTTTGGCATGTTTAACGACATCATATACAGGACAAGGAGGTTATAAATGTTTGACTTTTTCCAGATTGAAATTATTTCAGAATTTGACCAGTTTTAATGTAATTTAATGTTCCAATACTTTTGACAAAACACTTTCAGTTTCACTTTGCGTTCATACCTTTGACATGAGTCTATATCTTCTTTCCCCATATATGGTACGTCTTGGTTTGGTTTGGTTTCTTTGTTTAATGGCTCATCAAACTTCGTAGGTTAATACCAAGGTCTGCCTTGGAAAAGAATTGCAATCATAATAAGAGGGGGATAAGAGGATTCTGTACCTTTCCCAAGGGGCATTAGTCCGAAAGTGAATGTAATAACGCTAATGGAGTTCGAACTCATTTATTTCAAGGTAGCAGTCCAGCACTTTAGCCATCACACCACTTGTTAACTGATACCCTGTAACCCAATACAATCTGTCACAGTTTAAGTTACGAGTAGATGAGTACCTTCATTAAACCTTTTCAGGGGAAATATTTGACATGGTACCTCGATGACCACAAATGATTATAGAATATGAGGATGAGTAAATTCATTAAAATTTAATACTATATATGATATATATATATATATATACAAGTTAATTTACTCTATATCTAAAAATATCTTATTGGGGTTATACACACACAGACATATATATATATATATATATGTGTGTGTGTGTGTGTGTGCGTGTACAAGGGTTAGACAAAAAATAGAAAGACCTAGAATCATAGTATCATAATTTTGATGGTTTGGTTTGGTTTGGTTTGATGGGTTTTATGGCATCTCAACCTTTGTAGGTTATTTAACGCCAAATCCATTTTTATGTAAATAATCTGTTCTATTGAAAACAGTTAAGTTTAGCATAAGTACACAGTTAAATTGTCAAAAACATTTCCATTTCAAACTATTCAAGCAGTTATATGTAATAATCAGCTAAGTGTAAATACAGTTTTAATGTCGAAAAACAGTTCTATTTCAAATAATTCAGTTAAGCATAAGCACGCAGTTTAAGTGTAAGTATGGTTTAATTGTCAAAAACGTTTCTATTTCAAGCTATTCAGTTTTTTTCAATTCATTTTAGCATAAGGATGCTGTTAGTTCTATTTAACCCATAGATAGGGCCCTATCAGGTGCTACCACTCCGGGCTAGAGTGGACCTGGGAGCGATGGCAATGAAGGGGTACTCCGCATTCCCTAAAGCTCCAGCACTGCTGGAACCTCACCATCAGATTGTTTAGTGTCATATCCAGGACACTCGTTTGGGAGGGGTCTTACCCCTCTGCAGAGGTGCAGTAAGTGTATTCTACAGCCCCAGCTGACTGGGCAACATAATTTTAAAACTCCAGTAAAACCATCAAACCTTTGTTAATTTTTTATACTTTTTTGTTTTATCATTAATTTTTCTCGTCTTATTTTATTCAAAGTTTTGTAATTTACAGATATCATCAGAAGAAATTAATCAAAATTCATTAAAATGGCAGATCAATCAGACTTTTAAAGAGATCAATTTGTTAGTGCTCGTATGATAGGCGCTAGTGTAACGAAAACTGCTGAATTATTTGATGTAGCAAGGAGTACTGTCTTGAAAGTAATGTTAGCATTTGAGAAAGAAGAAAAACCTCCTCAGTGAAGCAAAAGCTGTCTAAAAAAGACCGTTGCACTTTTACGCAGATTGTTTGAAAGGATCGCGAGAATACAGCTCCGAAAATTAAAGCAGAGCTTAATGACCATTCTGGAAAACCCAGTTTCCACCAAAAATATAAGGGAGTTGTACAAAGCCGGATTTCACGGAGGTGGGGTTGCAATCAGCAAACCATATTAAAATAAATTTGTTTAAAATTTTCAAATGTTTCCATTATTTTCTCCAACCCCTGCATATATACATATGTGGGGATTTAGGAATTAACAATAAAACTCCCAACCGGATGTTGACTCGTCGGCTGCCACATACAAAATGTATAAACGCGTCGCCACGCATCGGCTCCACGCACGGTTAGAAATCAGAAAAAAAGAAAAATAATAAAAATTAAAGTAGCCAATGGGAAGCGGTCACGCCAAAAATGAGAAGGATTGTGGAATAACGAGTTCGGAGCCGGTGGGGAGAGATAAATACTCGGGATTTCTGTGAACCGAGTCAGTGAGGACAAAAGAGACCCAAGGAAGCTCATAGATACAGTGATCAGTCGAGAAGTAACATCCGCCCTTTAGCTGAAACTTTTCTGCTAGTTTCACTACCTGACCATAAAAGAAAGAAAAGAAAAGAAAAGAAAAGAAAAAAGGAATAACTACTCTTTAAAAACATTTTCCTCCTTTCTCCCTTTTTCCTAACCTCTGACTTTCCACCACTTTGAAAATTTACTACTTGTAAAAGGGAACTTCTGAACATTCAAATCCAAGTTGACGCTTTATTGTTTTATAAAAATTGTTTAAATTTTAGATCTTCCTTGTTTGTCTTGTTTTAAATGAAGTTTTTCTCATTGTATTTTGTAACACTCCAAACCAACCAAAAAGGCCATATATATATATATATATATGTGAGTGTGTGTGTGTGTAAGCTGCTCTACTTTTCGGTATTCGAGTGCTTTTTTTATTTACCGTGTTTATTGAAACGATTATTTTTCGCAAACTGAATGTGTCGATAGAGCTTTTCATAAGTGGTAGAACATACAAAAAACAAAGATATTGAAAACTTTTCCCCCAGGAAAACCCATAATTTCTTTAAAATTAGAATAAAAAATTTGCTTTCAAATATTGAATTAAGAGTTTCCTTCCCTTAGATTGTTGTCATTCACGAAGTTGAGGCTAGTTTGGTAAAAGACCAGAAGTAAGTAGCACCCAGTGAGAATTGAACTCACTATTAATGATCAGCTAGGCTAGCTAGCTAGCTAGCTTAATATTACACCACGCTATGTATCCATACCCTTCTCCTAGACTGGTGGCCACACCAAAATATAAAAGAAGAGTCTGCCTTGATATTTTACCCAGGAAATGGTGTCTTGGTGCCTTTTTCGAAGAAATTGCCATGTGGTTACCGCAAACAGTAACGCCCGGAATTTGAATTCAACTCGTCAATTCCATTTTTTGTGTCGATAACCGTGGCGCCACTTGTACATGTTTATTCACCTTTCCGCTACGAGCAAGATGTGACAGTTTTTAGCAGAGAACATTAGTTTTAATCGAAACGATCGTCCGTGTTGTGGTGGATATGGATTCTCTAAAAAATAGATTCGAAACACAACCATCAACAGGCAGAGAGAAGTATTATATGAAAGGAAGGCATGAACCAGCAAAATTCCTGGAATCAAGACAAACTATCACTTCTAACTGAACTGGTGGCCTGAATCTCCAGTTGGACAAAAAGGCTTGGTCCCACACTAGTTTAAAGACAGTTGATCACGTTGCAAATTTTGACCGGACTGGCCCACCAAACTCATTTTATTGTCCAGATTTGGCATCTTCTATCTTATATTTGTTCAGGCCGTTTGGACAATGCAAACATTTTCCGGTCAATGACTCTACCATCAAAGCTATAAAAAGCGAGTCACCTTCGCTGGTATATGTATTTACTCAACGCCTTCAGCAACAGTATGATGTGGCACAAGGTCAGTTTTCAAGCGAAGTACTGTTGGTTTGAATTCAAAGTTTTCTAGTTGGAGCACTTAGGCAGAAGATCCCCGACTGCCCTATTAATTACCCATAATTATGGGAAGAATAGATGGATTCATGCCTTTTTTGAGGTCATTAGTGCGATGTGAAATGCAAAGGATTTCAACTCACATCGCCGAACCCATTATGATACCAATACATATATTTGTTCATATGTTATTTAAAGTGTCTGATATTTGCAAGTTATTCGTAGCAAATCTAGATTTAGAGGTCGGAGTTCATCAACAAATTTGATCTGAAGTTTTATTCATAGACAAAAAAGGTTAAGCTCCTTTTTGGCATCAACTTTATCCTGAAAGATACCAAAATAGATAATATCACTTTGATTTATATGTAATTTAATGAAAAGAATTCATCTTAATTACACATGTAATCTATGTTATTCGTATACATTTTCAAATAATACAAGGCCAAATCATAATCCGAAGCCTTTTGTTGAGAATAAAAGAAGTAACCATTTACTTGGCTCAGCATTGTTTGACACAAGGTCAGAAGAACGGAGCCCATAGGGTAAATCAAACTTCGCTTAACAGTTATTTACCAAGACTGGTACAAGACTATAAGTATGGAGCATCAAGTGAGAATCGAACTCACTAAGCATGGTTTGCAACCCTAGCTCGCTGACCATTACACCCGTGAGTCAAAGAGTTATTTACTATGCTCAGAATTAACACACGAGCAGAAGTATGGGGCACCCAGTTAGAATCAAATTCACTAATAGCCGTGCCCGCTGGCGATTTTGTCATGCAAGGAATCCCATTGTTTAGGGAGCGGTGTCCTCGTAGTGTAATGGTTAAAGCGATGGACTGTGGAATCGTAGTAAGCAACAATAAAAAAAACAAAAAGTCTTTTAGATACGAATAGTTATATTATTTTTTAAAAAGCTACACAACGTCCTACATTTTTGATAACCTGTATGCAATATGGGTAAACTACTACTATTACTACTACAACAACTACTATTAATAATAATAATAATAATAATAATGAGAAGAAGAAGAAGAAGAAGAAGAAGAAGAAGAAGAAGAAGAAGAAGAAGAAGAAGAAGAAGAATCGTTCCCAAAAGAAGCCCTGAACAATGCCAGAACCAATTACATAAAAGCTAAAGTAGGTAGGCTTCTGAAGAATGATAAATGTGGGCTATATGGAGAGAGAGACAGAGACAGAGACAGAGAGACAGAGAAAGACAGATGAAACAATCGTCCATATAATACATGAATACAGTAAACTGGCCCAGAAAGAGTACAAGAGTTGGCACTACTGAGTGGATACGGTGATCCAGTGGGAATTGCGCAAACGACTAAATTTTGACAATTGGTCTACGCAGAGAATAGAATTTGTCCAGGAAAATGAGACGCATAAAATTCTATGGGATTTTTAATGTAAGAATCGATCAGCCAATCCAAACTAGAAGACCAGGCCTTATTATAGTGCAAAGAACTTTATCAGCTCGCAGACTTTTCCTTTCAAGTGAATTGCAAAGTTAAATGGAAAGAACTAGAACAACTAGATAAATACTTGGACCATGCCAAAAGACTGGAAAACAGCAGAACATGAAGGGGACGGTGATACCAGTCATAATCAGGTCACTTGGAACAATGCCAAAAAGGCCTAAAGAAGAGATTAACAGAGCTTGATATTCGTGAAACAATTGTGACTCGCAAAACTACGCTATTAATAGAATCGGCTAGAATACTGAGAAGAATCCTAAAGAGCTGCGGAGACTTTCAGCGAAGTCTACTAGTTACAACTATTTTTCATCCAGTCATGAGTAAATAGATGAGTAGACTGAACTCTTTAACCTTGGTGTGTTATCCGGTCTAAGAGAATGAAAACTATATTCAAACCTGTTTAGCTTGTTTTGATTTTATGGCACTTCAACCATTTTTAGGTTATTAACGCCAAATCTATTTTTATACATATAAACAGTTCTATTTCAAACAATTCAGTTTAGCATATAAAAACATTTCTATTTAACCAATAGATAGGACCCTATATTAGATGCTACCATACCAGGGCCAGAGTGGACCTGGGAACGATGACAATAAAGGGGTATTCCACATTCCCCAAAGCTCAAGTATTGCTGGAACCTCACCATCAGATTGTTTAGTGTCATATACAGGACACTCGTTGGTGGAGTCTTACCACTCAGCAGAGGTGCTGTCGGAGTATTCTACAGCCCCAGCAAAACGGGCAAGTCAAACCCGTTAAAATCTGCTTGAAAAAATTGACCTTGTGTCGCATCGGGATCGTGCACAGAGGTTAAGTAAATGCAAACTAGTTCTTACTGTTGTGAAAACTGAAATAATAATGATAATGATAATATAGCAGCACAAGACAGCGCCATAAGAACCAATCATATCAATGCGAGAATAGATAAGACACAACAAAATAGCAAATGCAGGCTATGTGGTGACAGAGATGAAACCATCAATCATATAATAAGTGAATGCAGCAAATTAGCACAGAGGGAGTATAAGTCGAGACACGACTGGATCGACAAAGTGATTCATTGGGAAATGTGTAAGAAATTTAAATTAGACCATACTAACAAATGGTATATGCACCTGTCCTAGAAAATGCCACGCATAAACTCCTATGGGACTTTAACATACAAATGGATCACCTAATCCCAGCCAGAAGACCAGACTTAATAATAATCAACAAAAAAAAAAGAGAACTTGCAAAATAGTCGACTTTGCTGTCCCGGCTGACCAGAAAATAAAACTGAAAGAATGGGAAAAGAAGGATAAGTAACTCGACCTTGCTAGGAAATTGAAAAAACTGTGGAACATGCAGGTGACAATTATACCAATTGTAATTGGCGCGTTTGGAACAGTAACTTAAGGATTGCTAAAGAGACTGGAGGACTTGGAAGTTGGCGGATGAGTGGAGACCATCCAGACGACAGCATTGTTGAGAACGGCCAGAATACTAAGAAGAGTCCTGGAGACTTGGGGAGACTTGCTGTCACTCAGACTCCAGTGAAAAACCATCGGCTAATGCTGATGTGAAAAGCTCTAATGAGTGAATAATAATAATAATAATAATAATAATAATAATAATAATAATAATAATAATAACTTTTACCATAGATACTTCCTGCGACAAACTAAAGAAATTTCACATGAGATCATCTGGACATGGCTATGAAGAGAAAACTTCAAGAGGAAAACTAAATCCCTTTTAATAGCAGCACAAAATAATGCCATAAGAACCAAATACGCAGAATAGCAAATGTCGGTTATGCAAAACAGATAAGATAATGAATCACATAAGTAGATGCATCAAACTGGCACAAAAGGAATACAAGACTAAGCATGACTGGGTGGGAAAGGTAATTCACTAAGAATTGTGAAAGAAGTTGATAAATGGTATATGCACAAAATTTGATTTTACATAAAATAATACCAAGTATAAACTATGCAGTGAAGAAGGTGAAACAGTTAATAAGCAAGAAAATGGTACAAAAGGAACACAAGAGCAGTCATGCCTGGGTAGGTAATGTGTTCTTCTGAGAATTATGCAAGCGACTGTAATTCGAGCATATTGACAAATGTATGTATAAACCAGAATCTCTCATTGAAAACAAAACACGATAATTCTCTGGGGATATAAAATACCATCAGATCACTAAGTTTCGGCCAAAAGACCAAAACTGATGTTAATTAACTTGCAAAGAACTTGTTAACTAGTGGATTTTGCCATTCCAGCAAACAACAGAGTTACAATAAAAGAATTTTTTTTAAATTGACAAATATCTGGACCTTAAGAGATGAAAAAGTTTTGGAACACAAAGGTGAGGTTGTTGGAGATCTTGGAGTAGTTCACATGAACCTGGAAAATAAACTGGGGGAACTGGAGATCAAAGGAAGCATCGAGACCATCCAGACTTCAGCACTATCAAAATCAGCAAGGATACTTGGAGGAGTCCTGGAGATTTAAGGAGACTTGCTGTCACTTAGTCTTCGATGTATAAACCACCAGATAACAGGGAAGTCTTCGTAGTTTGTGGTCAACGTACTGGACAGTGACCGATTAGTAAGCTAGTTCGAACTCAGATCACGCTATTACGTTCCTTTTTGGACAAAATATCCTTTCGGAAAATATGAATCCTCTCATCCTCACAGCTAAGTGTTAAGTAGTTCTTTCACATGGATGGATTTGGTATTAAGTTACCAAGAATATCATTAAATAGGTTGGTGACCGTAGTAGAGGGTGGCCCA
Source organism: Sepioteuthis lessoniana (assembly GCA_963585895.1). Taxonomy (NCBI): domain Eukaryota; kingdom Metazoa; phylum Mollusca; class Cephalopoda; order Myopsida; family Loliginidae; genus Sepioteuthis; species Sepioteuthis lessoniana. The sequence continues at coordinate 49,280,658 of OY757937.1, read as the reverse complement.
AAGGCTCCCTTTTCGATAGCTACTACACCAAGTTGTAGGGGAGAGCGCTACTCCTTTCCCTGGATTGCTCCACTTTACCCTTGATCCTTACCTTATAATGCAGAGTGTCAAGCAAGGAAGCATCAAGTAACATTTTTTTTAGTTTTTTGTATGGCTCGACCTAGGATTGAACTCGGGTCTCCTGGGCCATTGGCGAATACTCTAATCATCATGCCAAAAGAAACCAAACCAGTTAAAATGCTCTTAAAGCGTAATAGTCTTAAATTGTTTGATTTTCCAAGATGAAGTTTTGGCATTATCAGTTCTAGATTCATTTTTATTTCAATCTATTTTTTATCTTATCATGTCTGAACGTAATTATATATTTCTGGGCCATTATTCAACGGTCACATAAATAAAAACGACCTGTGTATTGCTATAAATGACAACAAAATGAAACGGACGAAAAACTATCCAAGAATTTTAAGAGTTTTAACATTCAACAAGAACAGAAAGGATTTAATAATTACCTCCTCTTTTCTAGCAATCATCGCCATCGGGTAGACTTAAATTACTTATCTGACATCTTGTCGAAATAAGGAAAAAATCCCCCTGTTTTGTTTTTTTTTTGTTTTTGTTTTTTTTTGTTTTTGTTTTTTTTTGTTAACGGCGAAAGAGATTAGTTGAGTAATTGGAGGTCTGATTACGTACATCCAGGTCATTTGGATTTGAATCGAGGCCGGATACAAAAAAAATTACATGCCTCATAGGAGATTGGGTTTTGAGTCAATGAATTAGTCATAATTTTCATCTTCTGTAATTTGAGGTTTAACTCCTGGATCAAATTTATAGACGCTGAATTATGCGTCACTCTATCTTTCTCCCAATCTCCTACTTATCACCACCATCTCTCTCTCTCTCTCTCTCTCTCTCCATTTTCCCCTTAGCCCCTTCTATTTCTTATTTTCTCTATTGTCATGCCAAGGCATCGTCTTCTGTCTACTAAAAGAATTTTTTTCAGGTGTTTAAACAATTGAATTAAAATTTCAATGATTAAATTTACACAAAAAAAAAAAAATTATAATAAAAGCTTTCCTCTTTTTCTTTTCCTTTCGTTTCCCTATCTTTCTTTTTCATTTCGTCTCCCCATCTTTCTTTTCCTTCCCTTTCATTGTTCTTTTCCGTCTTTTCTTTTCTTTACTTTCTTTTCCTTTCTTTTACCAATATTTCCATTCCTTCCATTCTTTTTTTTCCTTCCTTCTCCCTTTTTTTCGTTTCATATCTTCTTCCCATCCATCTTTGTTTTCCTTCCTATCGTTCTTTTCCTTTCTTCTTTCCATCTTTCTTTCTTTCTTGTTGCTCTTTTCTTCACTTTTTTCCTTCCTCCCTTTTCCTTTTTATTTCCGCTCACTCAGCTCAGGTTTTAGAAAATCGCAAGTCTGCAGGATGGCAAGACCACCCGCAATGTATCTTGGGTAAAACACAAAAGCATCTAATGTCGTGGCTTCAGTCGTAGGACTTTAGGCAATCTTGAGTACTCCTTCTTTGCCATTACTCCCAAGTCCACTCTGAACCAGGGTAGTTGTACGTGTTAGGGTCCAATCTATGGGTCAAATAGAAATATTTGATAATTTACTATACATTTGTTGTATATTGACCTCCGACCCGGCCAAACATGCCATTCCAAAGACGGCGGAAGTTCTATATTCCGTTGGCGTGGGCGAGCTTGGCTGACAATATGGGACAGGGTTAAAATCCAACGGTACAGTCACAAACTGATGCACCGGAAGAGGGTGACCTGTGAACTGCATGACAGTTATTTCCGCTCGATGATGATCAAAACATGCCATTCCAAAGACGGCGGAAATGGCATATTCCATTGGCCATTTATGGGAAGAGATTGAGTGGACGTTTAACTATTATATAACTCAGTGCACAGGAAATTCAATGAGTTTTGGAGATCAGAGAGTTGGAAAATGATGCTGTAGAGAAAACAGCACCCGACAGAAGGGCCCCTCAGGTCCCCCGATTGAGTTTGGAGATCAGAGAGATGGAGAAATGATGCTGTAGAGAAAACAGCACCCGGCAGAAGGGCCCCTCAGGACCCCCGATTGAGTTTGGAGATCAGAGAGATGGAGAAATGATGCTGTAGAGAAAACAGCACCCAGCAGAGAGCTGCCCAACCCCCGGGGGTATATTTTTCTAAAGAAGTGTCTTCGCTCGTCTTTATTGTGTCGTCGTTATGATTCTGCATGTATATGTGTATAGTTGCATATGTATTATGTGGCTATACAACACATTGATTCCTGTTTTGACCCATTTGTTTTGCTGGATTTTTTTTTTCAAGGCATATTTCTTTGAGTTTTTAAACCTACTGCTTTGACGTCTTTCCTGATCTATCAGTATGTTTTTTAACTATCCCATTTCTTTTAAATTTGCCCAAAATTTTAGACACAAATGACTTGGTTTGGTTTAGTTTGGTTTTATGACCTATCAACCAATTTAGATTATTTAAAGCCAAATTATTTTTATACATATATATTTACTACATGATTTCTATAAACATATTTAGATAACATTTTTAAACGGGTCAGTGTTCATTTTTTTCACACAAATTGTTTCATTTATACGAATAATACGAATAATTCTAATATGAATAATTCTATTTTCTATTACTCATTTGTTTGCTCACAGTTTAATCTTTTCAAGTATTGCTATTTAACACTAACAATTCAATTAAACATCAGTCATTTGTTTACACATAGTTAAATGATCAAACAGTTCTATTTCAAACAATTCAGTTTAGCATAAGTTCAGTTTTTTTATTTACACACAGTAAAATGACCAAACAGTACTATTTCAAACAATTCAGTTGAGCACAAGTTCAGTTTTTTGTTTACACACAGTAAATTGATCAATCAGTTCTATTTCAAACAATTCAGTTTAGCATAAGTTCAGTTTTTTGTTTACACACAATTAAATGATAAAACAGTTCAATTTCAAACAATTCAGTTTAGCATAAGTACAGTTTTTTATTCACACACAGTAAAATGATCAAACAGTTCTATTTCAAACAATTCAGTTTAGCATAAGTACAGTTTAAATGTCAAACAGTTCTATTTGATCCCTTGATAGGATCCTATCAGGTGTTATCACTTCGGGCCAGAGTGGACCTGGGATGGATGGCAATGAATGGATACTGCAGATTCTCCAAAGCTCCAGCATTACTGAAGCCTCGGCGTCAGATTGTTTAGTGTCATATCCAGAACACTCGTTTGGGGAGTCTTAACCCGTCGCAAAGATGCCCAGACGACTGGGCCAAACTGGAGATAAGCAACATCTTTCGATAGACTCCACTTTGGATTGCCTTCTTGAATGAGTTTTACGATATTTTTAATTGCTTCACTTCTTTTCTTTTCTATTTTCAATTAGATTTGCCCAACCGTTTCATGAAGTCTGCAAGAACTGGCGTATAATTGATTTGTATATTTAGGTTTCTGATGTTTTTTTTTTGTTTTGTTTTTTTCGGAATTCAAATTACAAGATCATTCCTTGTCCATACGGCTGGGGTTGTACAATATACCAACTGCACTTCTGCTGAGGGGTAAGATTTCCCAATGAGTGTCCTGAGTCTGGTGAGACTCCAGTTCTGGAGTTTTAAAGCATGTAGAGCACCCCTTCATTGCCATTACTCCTATGTCCACTCTGACTCGAAATGGTCATGCTTACTAAGGCCTCATCAATGGCTTAAATAAAACTATCCTATCATTCACTATATATAAAAATACTTAACTGTGTGCAAACAAATCACTAATATTAGAACCCTTAATGTTAGCAATACTTGAAATCATTTAACTGTGCACAAACAAATTAGCTCTGGCTCCTTTAAAATAATGTTACCCACAAACTATTCATTAACAAATTATATATATATATATATATATATATATATATATATATATATATATATCAATTGATCCTATAGATATACTTAAACGGAATTATCCTGATTGAGTGTTCAATGTAAACTTTAGAATATATGTAGATATATATATGAATAAGCTTATGCAGAGAAAAATATCATTGAGAAACAAAAAAAATCAGTAAGTATATTCCATTATAAATTTATTTCATTCGTTTTTGATGGAATCTTCAGATGGATTTGAAAAATTCTTTTCTTTTAACCATTTATTCAGGGGAATATTTTTACCTTATGTAATGTTCAACGTGTCATAATTTAAATATTTATTTTAAAAAAGTAAAATAAGACAAAATAAAAAAAAACGACGTGTCATAATTTAAATATTTATGATAAAAAATCCATTATATATCCCTGTTAAGAAAACCCTCCAATGCACAAAAAATAAAACCTCTAATATGTGATAAGGGATTCCCTTACATCTTAACTTTGGCCGTTCTTCGGTATTGATCTTTTTTAATTTATTATCGGTATATATATATATATATATATATATATATATATATATAGTGTCTGGTAGGGTAGAAAATGTTAGCAAACGAATGCTGCTGCTGCTGCTGCTGCTGCTGCTGCTGCTGCTGTTGCATAATACCTTAAATTCCCTAAGCTCACGTGGTACGCTTGTTGGCCGAGCGGTCTGATACTAAGTCTAACGTAAAGTTGGCTGGGTTTCGATACGAGCATCCTACGTGTCTAGCCACACTGAAGAGTTGTGAAACGAAACAGTCTGTCTGTGGATGACTATATATATATATATAAACTGGATTTGACATTTAATAATTCACAAACATTGATATACCATAAGATGCAACCAACCAATACAAGATTATTCCGTATTTTTTCTCGATATTGGTTATTCCATAATATTTTCCTCTGCACGGCTAAGAAGAAATTATACTATTAATTTAAATGATTTAAGATGATTTATTTAAGAAATCGTTTATGCAGTCAGAATATTCAGATATCAAAGCAAAATTGTTTGGCATCAAATCTGTAATTAAATTATTTACTGCTAAATTGAAAAAAAGCATGGTGAACCAATACTATAATTTTTACTAGTTGTAATATTAGTATATTTACTGTTGTTTAATAAATATTTCTCTCTTTAGAATATCGGAAAACTAAATTGCTTTCATTCCAGAAGGCGAAACAAAGAAATCCATCGCAATATAATCAGAGGTCCAGTATCAGGAATGTCATGTTGAAATATAAAAATTTTCTCGGAAAAAATTATTAATCTATTATGATACATTGGTTAATTCAGGTCCGTTTTATAGTATTTGTTGCCTCAAGTCAGAGGCTCGTGGTTGATTTGCTCTCCCGGTGAGATAATCTCCCATTGGTTTGTTTGCTTTGCCCCACCCCATAAAAAAGGGGTTCATCAGACAGTCCTTTACTACGATGATTATCCCTTGTGCAATTTTCCAACATTACCAAGGGGCTATAGAATACACTTACCGCATCTCTGCTGAAGGGTAACCCCACTCGTAACGAGTGTCATGGATATCACATTAAACCATCTAATGGCGAGGTTCCAGTCTTGGAGATTTGGAGAATGTAAGTAGCCCTTCATTGCCATTGCTCCTAAGTCCATTCTGACCTTGAGTGGTAGCACCTGTTCGGGTTCTATCAATGGGTCAAATAGAACAAAGTGGGCAAAAAAATGACTGATGTTAAATTGTAAATGTTATATATACTTGAAACCATTTGACTGCGTGCAAAAAAAAAATCCTCAGGCTCGTTTACAAATCATATATATATATTTGAAATATATGTATAAAGGGGATTTGGCATTAAATAACCTATGATGGTTGATATACCAGAAAACCCAAACGAACCAAACCAGCATTACCTTATCCAACATGTAAGAAATACTAATCGATAATTCACGATTGAAAATGCGACAAAAAGTTCGAAAACTTTTGCATGAAAGATCTTGATTGGAAATCTACCTGTCAGCAGTCCGTAGAACACGCTATATCCCTGCAGAGGGGTAAGAACCCCCTCCCCTTAAAAAAACCGGGTACCCTGAGTATGACACTAAACTGCATCTGGCCATGAGACTCCAGTTTGGATCTGAGGAGTGAGGAGTATCTCTTCATTGTCATTACTCCCAGGTCCACTCTGACCCAGACTGGTAGTACCTGTTAAAGCATCATCTCTGGATCAAATAGATCTGTCTAGAATTATTCGTATTCGATAGGATTACTTGAAACCATTTGAATGTAAATTATTTGTATAAAGGAATAGTTACTTGAAACTATAATTGTTTTCTTAGGATTATTATTAGTTCCTTAAACCCATATAACAGTGTATAAACAAATTACTTTTATCAAATAAGAATAATTACTAGAAGCTATATAATTTTTCAAATTAGATAGTAATACTTAAAATGATACAACTCTCCTTCAAGTTATTTTTATTAGATACTTGATATATAACAGAAATCATTTATAAAGAAGAATAACCCCAGACGGGTAGACATGTCATTAAATTGAAAAATAGAATGATGGAATTTTCCTTGCACTCATAATATATTCAAACAGGAATTTTAAAAAAAATAAAAAAAGAAGCTAATATATTATCCAAAAGACCTGATCTCACAATTTACCATGCATACCGCAAACGCTGTTTTATACACACGGTGTGAGTCATGATCATGAAAGCATTCATTTATATGTCTGCGTGTCTCCTGGCTTGTGTGTCTGCTGTTCATTGCATCTGTGTAAGTACCTGCGAAGCCGAGGAAGCAACATAGTCTACTAGGACAGGGAAGGACGAATCCGATGACAAAATCGAGTGAAAGTCAATGGCTGAACATGGAAGTAATTTATGAGGAAGGAGGCAGATGAGTGAATATCCGGCAGCATATCGTTGCGTCCTTGTCTCGTTTCGACCCATTCTATCTCACCACAACGCGTTTTGTCCCCTTAGGGAAGGAGAGCGCTCAGAAATGACTTTTTTTTCTTTTTTACTCTCCTGAAGCAAGGAGATTCCCCTCCCCTCATTTACCTCATGCCGATACAAATTAAAAATATGCGCTTCGTTCGCTCGAATCTCAGTCGGTGTGTGAGAGTGATCAAAGAAAAAAAGGAAAGCGAGAGAAAGAGAGAGAGAGAGAGAGAGAGAGAGAGAGAGAGATGATTAATAAAAAGAATGATGGGTAGTGAAGGAAAGCTAGGAGAAAGAAAGAAAGAAAGAAAGATGATTAATAAAAAGAAAGAAAGATAGTAAGGGAAAGGCAGGCGTAAGAAAGATAAAAAGAAACAAGCAAACAAAGGTGAAAGAAAGAAAGAAAGAAAGAAAGAAAGAAAGAAAGAAAGAAAGAAATAAAGAAAGAAAGAAAGAAAGATGATTAATAAAAAGAAAGAAAGATAGTAAGGGAAAGGCAGGCGTAAGAAAGATAAAAAGAAACAAGCAAACAAAGGTGAAAGAAAGAAAGAAAGAAAGAAAGAAAGAAAGAAAGAAAGAAAGAAAGAAAGAAAGATGATTAATAAAAAGAAAGAAAGATAGTAAGGGAAAGGCAGGCGTAAGAAAGATAAAAAGAAACAAGCAAACAAAGGTGAAAGAAAGAAAGAAAGAAAGAAAGAAAGAAAGAAAGAAAGAAAGAAAAAAAATTCGTGAGAGAAGTTGGTCGCCCAATTTTGATATCAGTACAAAAATAATTTATAAATACGTGGAAACAAACACAGAAGTCAGAAAAAATAGATGATCAAGAAATAGTCAAGTTATATGTGGTGAATAAAAAGATACAGTTATAAGTTAATTAGAAAAATGCTTCTCGTGTGCAATCCTGTGTTTTATCCAAAACTGTTGATTATAGTTTATCTCGACAGTTGACCAAAAAGTCTCGGGAACTGACACGGACCTGTCTAAACTTCATCTCGACATTATTTTATAATATATCTTGTTCATCTGTGAACACGTCTTCATTTAATTTCTAAATTTTAGATTTAAATTTTTTTTAAATTAAACATTAAGCTTGGAATTTCTAAGTGGAAGAAAACATTAGAACCACTGTAGGAACATTAAAAGAAGTTAAGTGAAAGAAATAACGTCCAATATCGAGAATCACCAACCAAATATATTTTTGAATGGGGTAAGGATTGATTTAATGGCAATTGTAAATGTTGACTTTGAAATAATTCATTTTTACGTCTGAATTTACATTTGCTTATCTTTTTGTCTTTGTAGTTTGTTTATTTATTCTATTTGGCCAAAAATTTGGAGCTTTCTTTTTCTTTCGAACACAAGAAAAAACACTTAATAAAAATGCATAATCATTAACATTCTAATTATTTTTTTCTAATAGAATATATATATATATATATATATATATATATATATATATATATATATAAAGTAAACTTGGTGACCTTATTGGAGAATAACCCAAAGGTTCCTTTTTCCACAGCTATTATACCGAGATGTAGGAATGGGCGCTTCTCCATTCCCTGCATTGCTCCCCTTTACCCTTGATCCTTACTTTAATATGCTGAGTGCTAATCAAGGCTGCATCGAGTACCATATTTTTAGTCTTTGATATGACTCGATCTGGGATTGAATCCCAGTCTCCCAGGCCATTGGCAAACACTATATATATATATATATATATATATATATATATATATATATATATATATATATATATATATATATATATTACGTTTTTTAAATAGGATATAAATGGATATAGATATATATGTAATATATTACGTTTTTCATATTGTATATATATATATATATATATATATATATATATATATATATATATAATACAATTGTCAATTAATTAAGTGTGCTCAATATCAGTGATTGAGTGTATATTTAATTTTGAGATAGCATAGACACAGAATCAACAGCTTTTCATCACTTTCAGTTTCTCACCTGTTTCTCAATAGACATATATATATACATATATATATATATGTATGTATGTGTATATATATATTTTTATATATATATATATATATATGTATATATACATGTGTGTGTGTGTGTGTGTGTGTGTGTGTGTGTGTGTGTGTGTGTGTGTGTGTGTGTGTGTGTGTGTGTGTGAGCAATGTTTACTTTGACCTGCTTTGCTATAGCATTATAACTAGGTTCATGCAATTTTCTTGAGAGGGAAAAAATTCTATCTTCAAATGTGGTCAGACTGTAAAAGAAGCTCATATATTTTTGGCATCCTGTTCTTCCAGCTGGTATTGTGTACTTTCTTTTCATTTTTTTAATAACTTTTTAAAAAATTGTTCACTTGAATATATATATATATATATATATATATATATATATATATATATTCAAGTGAACAATTTTTAAATATATATATATATATATATATATATATATATATATATTACCAACGTATTTCATCATTCAGAGCATGGTTCGGGGATCTAATAGCGCGAATAATGAGGTTCTACTGTAATGAATATATTTGCTTTGGTTTGTCTATTGTTTTTTTCTTAATGACATATTAACCTTAGCTGGCTATTTAATGCCAGAAACACTTATGTAGAAGATCAGTTGTGATATTATCTAACCCCTAGCTGGGAGTTATGAGGATTTTATGCCTTTCCCAAGGGTATAAACCCGAAAGTGAACGTAATGGTGAGACTGGAGTTCGAACTCGCTTACTACGATGTATCAGTCCATCACGTTAGCCGCAACTAACCAGACTCCCTCTGTGATGAATAAGTATCTAAAAAATGACAGTTGCAAATAAAATTCAAACAAAGAAAAAAAAGACCAAACAAAAAAAGTGACTGAGAGAAAAAGAAAGAAAGCAAAGATGAGTCTGACTCATCCGGATTTTTTTCTTACGTTAGTCTCAAACATTAGATCGTAATGAAATATGGCCGGTGGCGTTCTGAATGAGCTTAAAAAATGGTAGGAAAGACTGCTCCCCGCTCACACACACACACACACACACACACATCTCTCTTAATTCTTTTTTTTTTCCGCTTCGTTCACTTCTTTCCTCCGCCCGTAACCCAACTAGCTCATCAACTATCTCTTACGCAGAGACACGTTACGACGTTTGAAAAGGTATAAATTAATATGCCCGAAAAGAGTGTCTTAACCTATCAAATACTCCCACACACATTGGTCAATACAAGCGTTTACAAATGATCGCTTATACTCTCTCTCTCTCTCTCTCTTTCTCTCTCTCTCACTCTCTCTCTTTCTCCCTCTCTCTTACACACACACACAAACACACACACACGAATATACATACACTCACATATCCACACGCAAACATGAATACATATCGATATTCGAAAATACATATTTATAAACACTCACGCATATGATACAAAATATAGATTAATTCAAACGTAAGAAACACACACATACGCACACACATAGACATGCACAAACACACAGACACATACACTCACACACTCATAAACACTCACACATACACACAAATACTCACATATACGTATACATATAGTTAAACACACACGCTTTTAGCGTAAACGGTATTGTTGTAGGAAATAAAATCGGCGACCAGTGTTCAAATACTGAACGAGACTTTTTTGCGTTTCACTTCGTGCTAATGCCCAAGGGGAAAGGATGAACCAGTCTCGTCTCGTCTCGCCACATCGATCCGTAAATAGTATGAGAGACTAGGTTCTTTAGCTTTGTTTTGACAACCACCATCGGAGAAGGAAAGCTCTTTATTCAAACCAGCTATACTCCGCTTGAAAACTGACCTTGTGTCACATACTGGCCGTGGAGAAAGGGCTGTACATACATACATACATACAAAAACATTCTCATACATAAAAAAACATATAAAATCAAACACACTCAATTGCCCAGTCGGCTGGGGCTGTAGAATACACCGACTGCACCTCTGCGGAGGGGTAAAACCTTCCCCCAATGAGATGGTGAGGTTCCAGTAATGCTGGAGCTTTGGGGAATGTGGAGTACCCCTTTATTGTTACTGCTCCCTGGTCCACTTGGCCCGGCGTAGTAGCATCTGATAGGGTCCTATCTATGGGTTAAATAGAACTAACGGCATACTTATGCTAAACTGAATTTTTTGACCAAACTGAATAGCTTGAAATAGAAATGTTATTGACAATTAAACTGTACATACATTTAAACTGCGTGCTTATCCTAAACTGAATTATTTGAAATGGAACTGTTTTTTGACAATGAAACTGTATTTACATTAAACTGAATTGTTTAATATAGAACTGTTTTGACATTTAACTGTGTAAACAAAATCTGTACTTATACTAAACTGAATTAGCTGAATTAGAATTGCTTGACGAAATTGAATAGTTTGAAATAGAAATGTTTTTCACAATTAAATTCTACTTCCATTTAAAATGCGTGCTTATGCTAAACTGAATTGTTTGAAATAGAACTGATTATTTACATAAAAATGGATTTGGCGTTAAATAACCTACGAAGGTTGATATGCCATAAAACCAACCAACCGACCAACCAAACACACTCAAATACTCTCTCACACACACACACAGAAAATATTTATAGAAACTCAAACTTACTCGCAAACAAACACAAGCACTTGCAAACACACACACACACACAGAAGTTCTCGACTATTCATGCAAAAAAACCCAAACCAAAATATCCCTATTTACCAACCCCTCCGCTCGGGCAGGATATGACACATGGTCAATTTCTTAGCTATGTTTAGCACGTTTGAATTCAGAGTTTTCCTTCTCCTAGACTAGTTGCCTCACCAAGGCTGAAGAACCCAGTCTGCCCTACTATTTACCCATAGCTGGAGGGAGAATAATTGGATTCATACCTTCCCCAAATTTATTAGTGTTATGTGAAATGCAATCAGTCTCGTCCAGGATTTGAACTCGTGTGGCCGTGTCCATTTTCTACGACGATAACTATTACACCACGGGCACCAAAATATCTACTCGCACATATACTCTTGCATTCACTTAAGCTCAATTACAAACTTCCGTACGCACTTAGCTGTACTAGAATACACGTTCAAACAACCGCACATACCCAAGCACACTCACACATAGACACACACATAGACACACACACACACACAAACACACACACTCGCAATCACTCAATCATCTTCACCATCATGTCATGGTGCTTGCACGGATTTCCCTAACTCTCACTCACCATCCGTCTCTATCATCCATCGCTTCCGGTATGTCTTCCGGGCTACATCCTGTATTCGTACAGAGCTGTTGTAGATAAGTTCTTGCAGGTCGTCCTATACTTGCACGTCCGTGTGAAGGGGTCGACATGAGAATGTCGCTCATGAGTTCATCCTTGCTCTTCCAGCAGTGTCCCATCCCCTATGCCTTGTTCATCTTATGTATTCACTCATACTCACACAAATTTAAGCAAGCGTACACTCGAACACTCACACACACACTCAAACACTCGAACATATTTACAAAGAATACTAGCATACACACAAACAAACTTAAATACTAGCAGATATCCAAGTACTCTCAACACACACACATATACACAGACAAGTCTGGGTTCTTTACTCTTGGCACAGCAACCAGTCTAAAAGAAGGAAGACTCTGAAATCAAACCAGTTGTACTCCGCTAAATAGATTGACCTTGTGCCAGATTATGTTAGTGTCAGACATTTCAGATAAACACACACACACACCCATATACACAGACAAGTCTGGGTTGTTTACTCTTGGCACAGCAACCAGACAAAAAGAAGGAAGACTCTGAAATCAAACCAGCTGTACTCCGCCAAATAGATTGACCTTGTGCCAGATTATGTTAGTGTCAAACATTTCAGATAAACACTAACACACACATATACACAGACAAGTCTGGGTTCTTTACTCTTGACACACCAACCAGTCTAAAAGAAGGAAGACTCTGAAATCAAACCAGCTGTGCTCCACTAAATAGATTGACCTTGTGCCAGATTATGTTAGTGTCAGACAGTTCAGATAAACACACACACACACACACACACACACACACACACACACACACAGACAAGTCTGGGTTCTTTACTCTTGACACAGCAACCAGTCTAAAAGAAGGAAGACTCTGAAATCAAACCAGCTGTACGCCGCTAAATAGATTGACCTTGTGCCAGATTACGTTAGTGTCAGACAGTTCAGATAAACACACACACACTTATACACAGACAAATCTGGGTTCTTTACTCTTGACACAGCAATCAGTCTAAAAGAACGAAGACTCTGAAATCAAACCAGCTGTACTCCGCTAAATTGATTGACCTTGTGCCAGATTATGTTAGTGTCAGACAGTTCAGATAAACATACACACACACACACCCAAGAACGTATACACAAAATATTAGCATGTGCTTAAACACCCACTTTGATTTATACACTTCGAGGAAAGAAAAACGGTGAATATATTAGCTCATCTATTAACAATTTTGTTTCTTTTTGTAATCTTGACCAGAATTTGAAATAAACAAAGGAATTAAGTTTTCTTCGTGCCGATTTGACAAAGAAACATTTCTTTCAAATACCCTAAACAAATTAGATATGACCGGTTAAGACATGATTACGATAGGGAATTTGTTTTTATTTATTTTAAAAGTCCCCCAACATCGACTTCTGAATTTGTAGAGGAGTCTCATAACATCTGAGGTGATTGGGTAATTCCTTTTCAAGGTATCTCTAAGAGCAATTAAGGCTACATGGCAGAGCCCATCTCCTTTCCATATAACATTCGACAAGTTTTACTGGCTTACAAGCTGAGACGTACGTGGTGTAATGGTTACTGTAATAGGAAATAGATTCGGTGACACGAGTTCAAATTCTGGACGGGGCTGTAAGCATTTCACATAACATTAATACCCCTGAGAAAGGCATGAATCCAACAATTTTCCCTCCAGCTGAGGGTAAATAGTAGGGCAGACTGTTCTCTTCAAACTTGATATGGCAACCAATCTAGGAGAAGGAAAACTCTGAATTTAAACCTGTTAAAATCCACTTAAAAATTGACTTTTGTGTGATAACCCTGTTTCTGCGGAGGGGTTGGTATATATGTATATATATATATATTGTCACGTGGTTTACCACTGAGAGGACAGAAATAAGGAATTACTACTACCCCTCCGTGTTTGAATTAATAGGCCGCCAAAGACTGACCGTTAAAAGAGAAATAAGGAATGTAGGTCAACTTCGGCCAGCCGTTGAAGGAAGAAAGAATGTGGGTCAAGCTATCTGTACCCCGTAACCTCGCCCGGGTGAAAGAGATAGTAGTCCTAACGAACCGCCAGGGAAAGGAAGAAAAAGGCTAAATTATTGGCCAGAACCCTAAAGCGGAAGTAGCCTCTTTTCGTCAGCGGAAATGGGGATAAGGAAATTAGTTTTGAAGAGAGATGTCGTCGTGAACAGATGGGGCGAATCTCGTGCCAAACTCCGGGCGAAGAACCAGAATCGGGATTTTCAGGACAGTAGTTGAGATGATAAGAGATATAGAAACTGCAACCGAAATTACCGGGGAAAAGCGGAAAGAATCTTGGACAAGAGGAACCTATGCCTTCAAGCCAAAGCTATATATATAAAACCACGCTAACCCGTAAAAGAGAAAATACTCTCCGAAGGAACCCGTCAAAAGATAAGTAAACATTAAGACTGTTTCTTCCAACACCCTTCTTAAGTATTGCAACTACTCTCTCTCTCTCTCTCTCTCTCTCTCTCTCTCTCTCTCTCTCTCTCTCTCTCTCTCTATTTAAAGAAATAAGAAAGAAACGAAAAAAGGAAGAAAGACATGTATTATCCGCTGATAATATAGCCGACACGTTGAATATGGGTGTCCGCGTGTATATCAAAAACCTTGTGTTGAAATTTGTTCATTGTGTTGTCTGCTGTCAAGTTGTCTATTTCATGTTTGTTTTCAGCTTCGTTCGCCTCATGTTATTCTCGCCTAAATTGTCCTATTCTTTCCTTTTAAAATATTATACGGGAAACCGGAACTGTTGACTACTATAGTTAATATTATTATATCAAAACCTAGAGGCTCATATCTTCCATTATCCTAGGGGTAGGAAGAGCTAGTGGCCTGGTGGGTGTGGGTGTTAACGTGAAGTTTGGAAACCCCTTGCCAGCGGCGATCAGTCTAGCCCCAAATTAACCCCAACATAATCTGCCGGTTCCTATATGCCCGAGAAAGGACTCTGAACTAGGACTTATTCTACAATGGATCAAGTGCCAGGCCGCCCCGTCTTCACAAGTGCGAAAAATAAATTCCCGTCTTGGGATTTTGATAATTTTGCCGTCACAATATATATATATATATATATATATATATATACATGCTGATTTATTATGTAGATTCATGTCTCTCCCAAAGAGAATTATGCAATTTGGTATATATCTAAGTCAGCAACTGATTCTTGAGAGCATGAATTAAATAAAAATGCGTGACGTGGTCACCTAATTGACTAGTGACACTGTATCAAGTGGTGTTTATGATTAAAAGGAATTTCAAAACTTAGTAGGGAATTTGTAAAAATGTAAATAACCTTTAGCCGCGTTGATCAATACAACAACCGAGCATCATCCTGTCGCTGTTGGATTGTATAAACACGTGGGCTTGTAGATTTAATCGAAAAGGCAAAAGTCGTAAACCCTGAGACAGAGGACTATTTGTCGCTGCCTCCCATCAGACATGACTTGACACAAGGTCAAAAGCCCGAAGGCCGATTAAAGTGGGGATAAGGGGGAGGGAAGGTCGGGAACCAGTCGAGACTCGAACCCTGCTGGTCTATGCTGCTCATCGGCTCACTTGGTACAATGTGAGCCTGATGAGGCAAGCAGTTTCACGAACCCAAATGTGGGTCCGGGCACGTATGCTGGGTTATGGCTTGAACTAGACAACAAGGTCTAGTGCCATACATAGGTTCCTGAGACAGATCAAGGAACACCCTCATCACCATCATCATAAAAGTAGTTGAGAGTCAGATGAACAGTCAACAAAGACTGAAGACAGATGACTGAGTCATGAAAGCAAATACGACTTTTTACCGTCATCTCAAGAGATTGACACTTTACAAATTCAACATTCTGACGATTACAAAGAAAATAAACTACTAGAGTCCCGTGTTTTGTTGTTGATACGTTTGACCCTCTAAACAATCGCTTCTTTCTAGATTTACTTTCCTCACTATATTTCCCTCTGAAGACAGTGTCAATAATCTAAGCTTAGTTTGGCAGAAGGTCAAAAGTGTGGGGCACCCAGTTAGAAGTGAACTCACAAAGCATATTCTGCTAGATATTTTAAGATTTGGTTTGTTTTGGTTTTAAGGCATGTCAATCATTGTTGATTAATGCCGAATCCACTTTATTCATATATATATATATATAATTTGTAAACATAAGTCAACCAATTTGAATAGTTCCAAATATTGCTATGTATCACTAATACCTGTTCTTTTTCACACACAATTAAATGATTAAACAGTTCTATTTCTAACAATTCAATTTAATATAAGTCAACAAAGTTAAATTGTTCCAAGTATTGCTATGTATGAGTAACAGTTCAATTAAACATTAGTCTTTTATTTACACACAGTTAAACGATCAAACAGTTTTATTTCTAATAATTCAATTTAGCATAAGTTATTTGCACACAGTTTAAATATCAAACAGTTCTATCAATAGAACCCTTTCAGGTGCTATCACTCCGGGCCAGAGTTGACCTGGGAGTGATATCAGTGAAGGAGTACTCCACATTCGCCAAATGTCCACCGTTACCGGAGCCTCACCATCAGATTACTTAACATCATATCCATGACACTCTTTGAAGGGGGACCTTACCTCTCTGCAGAGATGCAGTCTGCATATTCTGCAGCCCCAGCCGACTTGGCTCTCATTTTAAGAAACTAACTATTGCGTAATTTGTCACAACTATAGTGCACTTAGTAAGAATCGAACTCACTAACTACATCCTACTAGCTAAGTTTACAAAAAACGAGAGGCGTCCATTTAAAAAAAATCAAGTATAGGTTAGTTAGCTACAAAACCAGAAGTAGGGTTCACCCACAGTCTCAAATTCTCTAACAATATTCCGCTAGCCACTTTAAGAAAGTATATCTTTGTTTGGTACAAGGCCAGAAGATTGGGGCTCCTAATAAGGATCGAATTTTTCTGCGAGATAAGTACGATAACAAATGCCTTTCTCTCTATGTAAACGATTGAAAAATGAAAAAAATTGAAAGCAAATTGTTCTCGTTAGATTTTTAACACGTCTCACCGATTCTATTCACGCTGCCTTTAACCGTTAGGCCACGCCCGTCATATTTGATTTTGTCTTTAAATGGTAAATTAAATGTTTGCCTTGAGATAAATGATGAATTTGATTTCTTTATTCTGGTGATTTTTTTTTTTTTTTTTTTTTTTTTTTTGCAAAGTGAAGTATAAATTGATCCATTATTTGTCCATTATTTTTCAGCTTGAATGCTAAACCCCACAAGCAAAACCTTTTCTTTTTTTAACAAAGAGTTATAACTTGCCAAACAAAACGGGCTTTTCATGAAACCTTTTTTTATAGAGAAAACTTATTCATGCTAACAGTATACTCATTGCAGTGAAGTACAACTTAGACGGACGAATAGTTATTTTATAAAACCTCTACGTGTTAAATAATGATATTTGATTGTGTAACATCTTTTTTAATCAACTTGATTACAAATCAACTTTATCTCCTTCAAAATATTTCCCATGGGAAGTCACACACCGACGAAGGCGTTGCGGTCCCACTCCAAATAACCCAGCTCGATATCTTCAACTGACTCTGCCTTATGTTAATTCATCACGACCTGTTGAAAATTCTCAGCAGTTACCAAATGACGACCCTGGAGATGGGTTTTGTTTTTGGAGAACAGAAAATAAACACAAGGACTCGAATAAAGGAAATAGGGGAATTGTATACACTCAGGGATATTCGAGTATTTTAAGGTATCTAAAAAAAATTATTTTTCAGGTTGGCTACCCTGATTGAAAATCAGCTGATTAATGTTAATTCATCGTCAATCATACTCACTGTTAGATGTAGATCAGATCTGATTATTTGTTCGTTGGTTTGTTTGTTTGTTTGTTTCTTTCTTTCTTTTTTACCACCGATCTTCTTATGGAAATTTCTCTTTATTTAGTGTCACCTTATATTCTTCTACTTCTACTAGTGTTTCCTCTAACCAATTTTCTCGCAAACTCTTCTTCTTCAACAACAACATGGGTTGACTTGCTGAAAAGCCAACTAACCAAACAAACAAACAAATAATCATTCTTTTTCATTGGTTCTTTTATTCTTTTTATAACCTCAGGAACGTTATTTCTGATCTTTCATTCTTCTTCTTCTTCTTCTTCTTCTTCTTCTTCCTCTTCTTCTTTCTTTCTTTCTTTCTTTCTTTAACCTTAATTACTTTCTTCTTCTTTCTTTCTTTCTTTCTTTCTTTAACCTTAGTTACCTTCTTCTTCTTCTTCTTTTTCTTTCTTTCTTTCTTTCTTTCTTATTTTCTCACCAATCATTCATTAATTATCATTCTTTTTTTCTTTTTTCTTTCTTTCTTTTTATAATCCTTGTCAGTTTTTTTCCAATCTTCTTTTTTCTTGTTAATGTTCTTCTTCTACTTCTAAACTGTCGCTTTCTTTTTGCTTCTTTGTTTAATTTTTTTCTCGTATTTTCATTCTTTTTGCATCCCAACTATGTTTCATTCATTTATTCCCTAATTTAGTATTTCCAAATTAAAATACATTCTCGAACTCTTTTTTAATTCATTTTCATTTAAAGATTAAAACAATAAAAATATAGAAAATATTTTTTTTAAATGAAATAAAATCTAAAGCCGAAAATTTAAATGTTGTCACATGTTTCATCAAAGAAGCACACAAAAAAGTAGGTGCAGCCTCATTGAGTAAATAAAATGATTTTCAATCAATTACATTTTTCAATCTATTGTATGAGATTTCTCTTTTTAAAGGCAAAAGGTTGGATTCATACAGAATTAAATATTTGACTCATGAAAATATTTATGGGTCACTCGGCATTTTGGTTCACCATTTAACTTTAATCATGAAGGGTAAAAATAATATTGTATTGTAGATTTCCCGTCGCCAATACATTAAACTAAGAGTCGGGTTCCTTTTTACCTTTGGAATATAAGCAGGAAATAACCGGTGTAAAACAAATTGATCAGACCAACCAATTCACAGCAACATGTGTAACACAGAAGATTCTATATTTTATTCACTGAGCTGGTTGGTTGGTTGGTTGGTTTTAAAACATACTAATCTTTTTTTAACTTCCTTTTTTTCCAGAAGAGAATTTAATCATTATGATCTCTAATTATATACGGTACAAAAAGTCAGCTTTACACTCATTTTGAATAAATAAACGCTTCATTACTTCAAACAGAACTATTTGGCACATAGATGAAAAACCCCAGCGGAGTTAAGCTGGAAGCAATAACAACAAAAGACTCCACACTCGCCAAAGTTCCAGAAATGGAGCCTCACCTCCCGATGCAGTATAGTTTCAAACCTAGAAGGACACACAAGGTATAAGTCATCATTGCAGGAAATGGAATCGGCGACCCGAGTTCGAATCCTGGACGATCCTGTTTGCGTTTCACTTCGTGCTAATGCACAATGGGAAGGCATAAGTCCATCTCTTCTCTCCTTCCTCTATTGGTAAATAATTTGCTTAGTTATTTTGATTGTGTTTTATGGCATACCAACCCTAGTTGGATATTTAATGCCAAATCCTGTTTACATACACATTCACACACGCGTAAATATATATATATATTGACCTTGTGTCATATCCTGCCCGAGCAGAGGGGTTGGTAAATATAGTAAATATATATATAGGTGTGTGTGTGTGAGAGAGAGAGATTTGTAGTTTATTGGTAACTTTATTTTTAAGCAAGTCAGAATTCATTTGTTTGGTCACCTTTAAAAGGTTTCTAGTATTACTCTCTAATACTAATAATTCTTTTTAATAACAATTATTTGTTTGCACACAGTTAAATGGTTTAAAGTATAGTAAATGATTGAATAGTTCTATTTGACCCATTAATGAGGTCCTACAGGCACCGCCATTCCGGGTCAGAATGGGCCTGATAGTTATAGTAATGAAAAGGTACTCAACATTCCCTAAAGCTTCAAACCTAGAGTCTTACCATCAGATGGTTTTGTGTCATAATCTGGACATTCGTTAAGGAAGGTTTTACCTCTCAGCAGAGATGCAGTCGGCGTATTATACAACTCCAGCCAACAGATTTTATTCTTTAGCCTTGATAAAGCAACTATTCTAAGTTAGCCCAGTCGGCTGGGACTATAGAATACACCGACAGCATCTCTCTTGAACGGTAAGACCCCTCCCCCATAACGAGTATGAGGCTTCAGTAATGCTTGAGGAATGCGAAATACCCCTTCATTTCTATCACTTCCAGATCTACTCTAGCCCGGAGTGGTAGCACCTAATAGGGTCCAATCTATGGGTCAAATAGAATTGTTTTACATTTAAACTGTGTGCAAACAAATGACATACAAAAATGGAATTGTTTAAAATAGAACTGCTTGGTCATTTAAATGTGTGTAAACAAATGCCAGATGTTTAATTGAATTGCTAGTGATACATATCAATACTTGAAACCATTTAACTTTGTTGACATGTTAAATTGAATTCTTAGAAAAAGAACTGTTTGATCATTTAAATCTGTGTATCTACAAAATATGTTTACAAATCATATATCTAATATATATGTAAAAACAGAATTCGGCATCAAATAACCAACAACAGTTGACAAGCCATAAAACCAAGCCAAACTAAAACAAAAACCATTCTAGGAGAAGGAAAACTCTGAATTCAAACCAACTGTACTCTATTTAAGAATTGACCTTGTGTCAGGTTCTGTTCATGATGGGGGGATTCGGTATATACATATCTTGTAATTCTGCTATGCAAATCTGTTAAACTCCGCTTAAAAATTGACCTTGTGCCATATCCTGCCTGAGCGGAGGGGTTGGTAAATATATATATGCTATGTAGCAGTTGTTAGGACAATACAGTGGTAGAATCATCTCATTATTTCTCTTTCAGTATATCTTCTGTTTTAGTCTGCATCAATCTTTCTTTCGGTTTATTTGCACGAATCTATCTCTCGGTACTTGTAAATATATACCAATAGATTAGTCTAGATAGCTATTAGATAGTCATGAATTCTTTATGATTTTCAATTTTAGCCACAAACCAAATTAAACTTGGAATATAAACAAGGGGAACTGAAGATCAGATGAAAAATCGAGACCATCCAGACTACAGCATAGATAAAACCAGCTAGCATACTTAAAGAAATCCTAGAGATCTAAAAAAGATTTAGTCACTCAGACCTCAGTGTAAAAACCATCAGATAGAGGTGGCGTAGTGGCTAACGTGGTCGACAACGACATCGTCGTGCGTGAGTTCGAAGTCCAGTCGCACAATTACGTTCACTTTCAGACTAATACCCAAAGGAAAGGCATGAATTGTCTTATCTTCCAGCTATGGATTAAACAGTGCCACTAATGTTCTCATACAACGATGGCTTTCGCATAACCAACAAAGTGTTGCATATCAATTATGAAGAGCTCATAAGTTCGATTATAAAAATGTAACTTTACGAAACGGTCGAAATGGCTATATTAGAGAGAGAGAGAGATGGAGGACTATTATGATTGACACCACGTGGGACACGTATTCACGAATCAGTTTGGGAATGCTAAGGTTTGCATATCTTCAGATTTACACCATATCTTCTTAACCCACGTCGAGATACATATTTCAGAACCTTTTCTCTCAAATTCGGGGGCGGCGGCCCCGGCAAGCGCCAAAGACTTGTCTGCTCGGCTGACCGCTTCTCTCCTGACAAGCCGCCCATCTCTCTTGGCATTTTATAATTTCTGAACGCCCAAACATTATTCCTTCCGATTCTCAATTCACGTGATTCACGTGATAGGTGGATATCCTGTTTTGAAATCCCTAACTAATCGGTCTCTCAAACGTCAATATGTAACAGAAGGTTGATATACCATGAAACAAAGGAATCAAACTAAATATTTTCGAATTTAGGTAATCCTCAAAAGAAAAGTTTTTGTGAAAGTTTTTAAGAGGTTTTTAAAATATGATTTATTAGTTGATTTTAATGGCATGTCAACCCGCCTTGGGCCCTTCTATGCCTAGAGGCTAGGGGATCGCATTTGTTGTACGTTGATTTATTTTATTTTTTATTTTGTAAACGATCCAATCGAATACAAATAATTTTCAAACGGATCTATTTGACCCATAGATGGAACCCAAACAGTTACTACCACACCAGGTTAGAGTGGACCTGGTAGTAATGACAAGGAAAAGGTACCCCCAGTTCTCGAGAACTGGAGCCTCATAATCAGATTCAGTTTAAGTAATACCCTGAAGACCCTTCTTTTTGAGTAGCAGGGTCTTACCCCATTGCAGGGGATACAGGCAGCGTATCCTAAGCCCAGCCGACAGGGCTTGGATTATTCTTTGTTCAACTGTAAATGATAACTGGGGTCGTAGCTGTCAAATTCTTTTCTTCTTTTTTTCAAACAAAAATGTTTTCATGAAAACAGCCGAAAATATTTGGCCTCATTTGCGTTTTTGTTTTTGCTTTTGTTTTTGTTTTTTTTGTGTGTTTGTTTTTGTTTTTTGGTGGGGAGGTCGTTCTAGATTTTTCAGGGGTAAATGTGTTGTTTTTTTAATTTTTGATAGGTTTTGTGTACATGTTGCAGGAATTTCAAAGCCTCGTATAAACATTCAAATGGAAGCTGCAATTCATCTTGAACTATTATTTCCCTATCTTCGTGTTTTAGTCATATTTGACTTCTTTAAAAAAAAAAAAAAAGATAAGTTCCGACCAAGACTGTATAAGTCATTTTTCTAGAACAATTCTTAGTTACCGAATAACAATTTTACTTTCAGCAAATCAAAAGTTTTTTCGGAAGAATTTTTTCTCCTTTACAGAAACTTTTAAGTATTCGTTTTTAGAGAATGTTCTTTTCGAATCTATTTCTTGCGAAATATTTCGTCGAATGTTTTTTTAATTGATTTTTCCGGACGTCTCTTTTGCTAGTGAGTACTTTTATTTTGTTTTCGTTTGTTTTTTCGATTGTTTCATAAAAACAAGTTGATAGATTTCTTTGAACTTTGAACTTTACAGAACTAGGTTAAATGTTAAAATTTAATTTTTTTTCCTTCTTAACAAAGACAATAAATGTGTTTTGTTTTGTTTTTAATCCTTACCTACACTCTTGTAAGTCCTGCAGTTTTGTTACTTGTACAAAAATATTACATGGCCTATATCAGTAGTTATTGAGCTGAGTTTGGACACAAGATTAAAAATATGGGACACACGACACTTACTATAGTAGTAACAGAATTGCTGAGTGTGATTGGTTTCTTTATTCATTTCAACCTTCGTAGGTTCATCAATGCCTAAGCCATCTTTGTTGAAGAACAGTATTGATAGTATTTAATCTATATCATTCTCAAATGTATTAGTCCGAAAGTGAACGTAGTAGCGTGACTGGAGTTCGAACTCGCTTATATCGAGACTGAAGTCAGCACTTTTGCCATTACGCCATGTATGGTCGGTGTAACGGTACCGCTACTAGAAACTATAGGTTCACGCTACCTGAACTTAGATTGCTAGTACACAAACTATAAACTGTTGATACATAAACCATAGGTAATTGGTATACAAACCATATACTATCAGTGCGTAAACTATAGATTGTCGGTACGCAAACCATAAACTGCCAGTACGGGAACCATAGACTGTCAATACGGGAAGGTGAAACATAGACAGCTGGCATTGAACCTAGACTACTTGGTTGCAATCTGTATACTATCTGTATGTAACCCATTGACAGCCGGCACATGAAATGTACACTATTGGTATGTGAACCATAGGCTCTTCGCACGTAAACCATAGACACTCAGGACATGAAACGTTAACTATTAGTACGTGAACCATAGGCTATTGGCACGTAAATCATTGACTGCTGATATATCAACGTAGGCTATCGGTACGTAAACAATAGGCTATTGGCACGTAAACGATAGACTCCCGGTACATGAAACGCAGGCTATTGGTACGCTAACTATAGGCGATGGAAAGGTAATTCATAGATTGACGGCACCTGAAACGTAGACTATTGGTACGTTAACTATAAGCTATCGACACGTAAATCAGAGACGCCGATACAGGAAACGTAAAGTATTGGTTTGTGATCCACGGGCTATTGTTGAATTGTCATCTTCTGATTCATGCAGCAACACAACGACACAACGATAAAGACGCAAGAAGGAAGACACAGGAAGACTTCTTTAACAAAATATATACCTCTCACCTTATTGCAAGGGTTCGAAAGGGTTGTTCAAGGTTTGCATGTGAGAGGGTGCTGGAAACCGAACATAAACTTCATATTTTGACCTCCACTACTTATGACCGTCACGTTGTGTCTTTCTTGTTCTCTTAGATGCTCAACCAGAGGTCTTGGGGTCCACTGCTGGATGCTGGCTTTCTTTACTGCATCTTATCAGCATCTTCTCTGGACCCCAGTTCATCAGGGCTTCAAGCCCCATCGGCCTGGTGTAGCTTTCCTTACCACATCTCGTCTCTAACTCTCTGGAAGTCTGCTGGCAACTGCTTTGGCACCCAACTCAACTCAATTATATAATAATTCAACGCCCACACGATCGCCCACTGGATCTTTGAAATCGAATGTTTAATCGTCATCAAGCGGAAATAACTGTCATGCAGTTCACAGGTCACTCTCTTTCGGTGCATCACTGTAGTGGCATCGTGGGACCTTCACCTTGTCCCATATTTTAAGCCTTAATCCGCCCACGCGATCTCTTTCGATTAACGGCCATTGGAATGTGTCACTTCCTTCCGGTGCATCACCTTGGAATAGCATTTTTGGGGCTGGGTCGAAGGTCAAAATATAACACTATCGGCACGTAAATCATAGACTCTCGGCACATGAAACGTAGACTGTTGGTAAACGAACAATGGACTGCCAGTACGCAAACCATTCACTGTCGGTACATGAACCATACACTGCTGATACTTGAATCTTGACTGTCGGTACGCGAACCATAGACCGTCGACACGAAACTGCTGATGTAAAAACTATTGATCACACGCGAGCCATTGATAGCTAATAGAGGAATCATGAACAGCCGGTACGACTGTTTTTTCTTAATCATTTCCAATCTGATCTTTTT
This sequence comes from Sepioteuthis lessoniana, assembly GCA_963585895.1. Classification (NCBI taxonomy): domain Eukaryota; kingdom Metazoa; phylum Mollusca; class Cephalopoda; order Myopsida; family Loliginidae; genus Sepioteuthis; species Sepioteuthis lessoniana. Next base: position 49,255,430 of record OY757937.1, on the reverse strand, counting down.
TTTCTTTAAAAATCAGCTAATTTTTCGTTGATAGCCTTTATAATCAAATTACTTTGTAATTCAAATAAGTTTATTTTCTGCTCTGAAACTGGTAACAACTTTAATTTTTTGAGCAAAAAGGAGTAAGGAATTCTTCAAATTTTATTCGTGCATTTTGAACATTTAGTCTATCGAAAATTTCATATCTGGACCGTTTATTTTTCACTCGATTCGTTTTGTTTAATGAGAGATTTATATGCCAACTTTATTTAAAGATGAAAAAGTAAAATACGTCATCGTTCAATGGAAATGAGAAATCTTTTAAATGTTCATTTACAATGAGGGAAAAATCACTCTAGGGAATGTATATACGTGTATTGTGTCGCAGTAAATTTTATCTCTCCGGTCTTTTGACCCGGGCAACACCGAGAACTTCAATTGGTTGGAAATAAATCTTCATCTTTTCACTCAACACCATCACCGTAGTATATATTTTCCCAACCCCTCCCGCACGGGCAGGATGTGACACAAGGTCGATTTTTAAGCGGAGTTTAACAGGTCTGAATTCAGTGTTTTTCCTTCTCCCAGACTGGTTGCTTAGCCGAGACTAAAGAACCCAGTTTCCCCCACTATTTACTCATAGCTGGTGGGAAATAAAGGGTATTAGTGCTATGTGAAATGCAATCAGCCTCGTCTAGGATTTAAACTCGCGTCACCGAGTCCATTTCATACGACGATAACCATTACACCACGACCACCACCATCGTATTTTTTAACGACCCGACGAGAATTTTCATCGAATAAGAAAAACTAATTTCTTAAATTACAGTAAAATTGAAAATAAATGCCCATGTTTTTAAAAAAATGCATATTTTTTTTACGTTGGATGTTTGACAAGACGCAAGACATACTTTACTGATGTTCACAGGGACAGAGAGAGAGAGAAGGGGGAGTCATCACGGTGTAATGGTTAAAGCACTGGACTGCGGAATAGTAGTACACAAGTTCGAAATCTAGTCGCGCTATTACGTTCGCTTTCCGACAAACACCCTTCGCAAAGGTATGAATCCCCTGATCCTCCCATCTATGGGGTAAATAGTACCACTACTATCCTTCTAAACTGCGTACTTATGCTAAACTGAATTGTTTGAAATTGAACAGTTTTTGACTTTGAAACTGTTTTTACGCTAAACTGAATTGATTAAAAAAGAACTGTTTTGACATTTAACTGTGTGTAAACGAAATCTATACTTATACTAAACTGAATAGGTTGAATTTGAACTGCTTGACTAAACTGAATAGCTTGAAATAGAAATTGTTTGACTGTGTTAAACTGTGTACCTATGCAACCCTGAATTGTTTGAAATAGAACTGATTATTTCTATAACAATGGATTTGGCATTAAATTACCTACAATGGTTGATATGCCATAAGAAGTAAACAACCAACCAGCCAACCGAAAGAGATAAAGTATGTGCATGTGTGTGTGTGTGATATAACTGCATCTTAATATAAAGAAAAAAATTGATGTTAACAGCTCCATCAAATTACCGTATACATATGTATGAAAGTCGAATTTTGAAAACCTTCGGTATTGGACAAAAAAAAAGCAGGCTCTGAATAAAACTGGACCATTTTTGATTATTGTCACAAATTTTAACGAAACTTTAATGTGTTAGACACGTAGAGAAAGTGATTGTTTTTATTTTTGTTTTCAAAGTTTCCTTAGTTGTATCGAAATGTCATTATATTCCGCAAAGAAAATTCTCGAAAAGACCAAAAAAAAAAAATTGGAAATTCCTTGGATTTTCTTTTCTTTGATTTCATATCCAAATTTGTAATAAGTCTTTTAGTGATGGCTAGTAAGCATTTGTGTCTGAAAATAGTCGAATCATAGCATACAATGATTGACTATCACTTGCTTATATGACCAAGAAATTAATTTGTTTGGTTTGGTCTTATTTGATTTTAAGGCATATCAACCATTGTTGCTTATTTAATGCCAAATCCGGTTTATACCTATGTATTAGACTAATATGGTTTGTCCAAGTATTGATATGAATCCCTAACAAATCAATTGAAAATCAGTCATTTTTTTGGACGCAGTTGAATGATCAAACGGTTCAATTTTAAAGAATTCAATTTAGCATAAGTCAAAAAAGTTAATTAGTTCCAAATATTGCTGCGTATCACCAACAACTCAGTTTAACATCAATCATATGTTTACATACAATTAAGTGAATAAACAGTTCTATTTCAAACAATTCAATTTAGCATAAGTCATTTATTTTCCCTCGGTTTACATGCTAAGCAGTTCTATTTGACCCATAAATCAGGTGCTACCATTCGGGGCTAGAGTGGGCTTTGGAGCGATGGCAATCAAGGGTTACTCCGCATTACCCAAAGCACCAGTATTGCTGGAGACTCACGATCAGATTGTTTAGTGTCATATCCATGGCACACGTTGTGGAGTTTTACCCCTCTGTAGAGATATAGCCAGTATGTTCAACAGCGTCAGCCAACAGAGCTTAAGGAAACTGAATCGCCACCAATGATCTATTCATATTTATTTAAAGAATTATAAATAAACTGAAAATTATCATAAAAAAGTCGTGGTCACAAGACAAAAACCGCCGTATCTAAAGATACAAAAAATTGCAAGTGAACTCTGACAAAAATAATCAAGGTTAGGTTAAGGTTATATATATATTACAACAGTATATGGTGGTCCAGTCTGCTGGGTCACCAGAATACACCGACTGATTCTCAGCAATGGGGTAAGGCTTCCCCAACGAGTGTCCTAGATATGATACTAAATAATATGATGGTGATGTTCCAGTAATTCTGGAACTTCGGGAAATGCAGAGTACCCCTTTATTGCTATCGGCCCAGGTCCACTCTCATCCGGAGTGGTAGCACCAGATAGGGTCCTATCTATGGGTCAAATAGAACTAAACTGTGTACTTATGCTAAACTGAATTGTTTGAAATAGAACTACATCTTGTATCGACACAATGCTGGACATATATTTTTATACATATATATATATATATATATATATTTATCATGTCGTGCTGCTAGCACAGATTTCCTTAACTCTCACTCGCCATCCGTCTCCATCATCCATCGCTTCCGGCAGGTCTTCCCAGCCACATCCCGTGTCCCTTCAGAGTTGTAGATAAGTTCTCGCAATTCGTCCTACACTTGCACGTCCGTCTGAAGGGATCCATTGGAGAACATCACTCCAGCAGTGTCCTGCATGTCTTGCTCGTCTAATTTGGATAGTCTTCAAGATGGGCCGTTTGTGGCCGTACACCTGCTGTTTTGTGAGATGTTGCTTCCAGGATTTGTTTAATATAGCTCGTAGCTTCCTTGTGCAATTGCCATCAAGCTTTTTCTCACTACGCTCAGTCAGCATCTAAGTGGTGCATTCATACCGTAGTATGACCACGACCGACGCATGGAAAAAATTGCGTTTTATTTTATCGGACTGGTCTGATATGACCGATAGCCAATTGATAGCTGTTCATGCCTTCGCTTGTTACGTATTGATGTTATTTTCAATAGATGAAACCCTGCTTCCGAGGTTGTCCACTAGTTTCAGAGAGCCACCATTTAGTGCGGAGATATCACCACTTTTATTAAAGCTCATGTATTCCGTTTTGTCTGTGTTCAAATGGAGGCCTATGCCACCTGATGACCGCTCCAGACTATTCAGCAGAGATTCGGCCTGGGTGGTTGTATTTGCCAGAAACCCTATGTCATCAGCGTAGTCCTTACCCGTAATTGTTTGTGCAGGGTATCATTTGCTTCTTGCCTTTTCCAGTGTAAGGCCATTTTATTTCATTAAATCTATCAAGTAGTCTAGGCAGATTATAAACAGGTATGGTGCTAATGTATCCCTTTGCAGCACTTCTAATACAGTACCAAAGTTTGTGTCTCCTTCTGGTGAGTGTAATCTTACTTCCGTGTTTTTATAGAGCATCATTATCGACAGTTCGATCGGGGAACTACTGCTGCTCCTCTATAAGAGTGGCTTCTATAGAAGAGAATAAAACAGCCATCGAAAGATAACCATGACCCACACTCAAACCACTTACACAAACCGCATCGCTCTTCGCGCGGGTAAAAAAGGGGCGCGTCCTGCTGAGGTTGGAGCCCTGGCCTCGGTGTTCGAAAAATCAGCTACAGAGCTCAAACAATCAAAACTACTAAAATGCAAGCAAACACTACAAATAGCCACATTTAACGTAAGAACCTTAAATAGAATAGGACAACTCCCAGAGCTAATCGCATCGGCCGAAGAACATAAAATAGACATAATATGCATACAAGAACACAGATACACACACACAGAAGATATCAAATATCACGAAACTAGCAATGGATGGTCGCTCGCCACTGTATCCGCATGGAAAAACTCTGTCAACGCCGCAGTGGGAGGGGTAGGATTGCTTATAGGACCTAGAGCACTAAAAACGCTTAATAGCATAGAGAAAATACAACCTAGAATGATGGTAGCTACATTTAACGGAAACCCCAGAGCAACAATCGTCTCATGCTACAGCCCCACCAATGTTAGTGAAGAAAATGAAATAGTCACCTTCTACGATGAGTTATCCTCATTAGTGCGTAGCATCCCGAAACACAACATGTTAGTCATTGGCGGAGACATGAATGCACAAATCGGGAAAAACGGAAACAACAAAAACAGCCTCCACAACACGTCAAATAGAAATGGGCAACATCTAACAGATTTCATGATAGAAAATAGATTAGCATGCCTCAATACAAACTACCAAAAAAGAGAGGGCAAACTATGGACATACACGTACGCAAACAATACTAAAGCTCAGATAGACTACGTCCTTATAAACAAGAAATGGAAGAATAGTGCATTGAATTGCGAGGCATACTCCTCTTTTGAGGGTGTGTCCACCGATCACCGAATAGTCACGGCGAAAATACGGTTAAGCCTACGAAAAAACGACAAACGAACAGCGACCACCAAACACTATGACTGGGCCCTATTAAACAACAAAGATGTAAGAGATAAATACGTATTAGAATTAAGAAACAGATTCGAAACACTACAAGAAAAGACGGAAAAAAGTACACCAAACGACGAATACGAAAATTTCGTCAATGCACACCTCGAGGCAGCAGCAAAATACATTCCAACAAAAATTAAAACTAAATATAGAGTCCCATGGGAAACTTTAGCGGTGAGAGAAAAACGTGCACTAGTGAAAACAGCCTCCAAAAACTATCGAAAAAACCCAACAAACACAAATGCCTTAAAACTAAAAACGGCACAATATCAATTAACAGGCATATATATAAAGGAACAGACAGAATACATTCAAAATCAGATAGATAAGATTAGAGACTCGGTGGAAGATAGACAATCTAGAATTGCCTGGCAAACAATAAACGAAGTGAGCAGAAGAAAGAACACGGCCAAAGCAAAACTTAAAGCAGCAAACCAACAAGAAAGAATAAAACTGTGGAAACAGCACTTCGAAAACTTACTTGGAAACCCACCAAAAATAACGCCTGAACCAATCACCAGAATAATTAGCAAACAATTAGACATTAAACTTGGACCGTTCACACAAGAAGAACTCGACTCGGTTCTCAGAAAAATTAAAAATAGAAAAGCTGCAGGACTGGACGAAATTCCCCCGGAAGTATGGAAGACCAGACAATTCGACGACATACTGCTCCGACACTGCAACGCAGTATACAATCAAAATCCGATAGATAGATGGACGAAGGGATGCATACTCCCCTTCCCTAAAAAGGGGGACCTCGGATTAGCCAAAAACTACCGAGGCATAACACTTACATCCATAGCTGCCAAAATCTACAATGCCCTACTACGAAACAGAATAGAACCCAAAATCGACAACATACTTAGAAAAAACCAAAATGGCTTCCGAAGAAATAGATCTACGACCTCACAAATATTAACCATCCGCAGAATCCTTGAAGGTGTACGGGCAAAGAACCTACAAGCGACATTAATATTTGTCGACTTTACCAAGGCTTTCGACTCCATTCACAGAGGAAAGATGGAACAAATCCTACTAGCGTACGGCATACCTAAAGAAACCGTAGCGGCAATAACGATTCTCTATAGAAACACTAAAGTAAAAGTACGATCACCAGATGGAGACACAGAATACTTCGACATAGTAGCAGGAGTACTACAAGGAGACACGCTGGCTCCGTATCTCTTTATCATTTGTCTAGACTACGTACTTAGAACATCGATTGACAAAATCAAAGAGAATGGCTTCGAACTGACGAAGAAAAGAAGCAGAAGATACCCCGCAACAACAATTACCGACGCCGACTACGCCGATGACATAGCGATACTGGCAAATACACCTGACCAAGCCGAAACACTTCTGCATAGTTTGGAACGAACAGCAGCAAGCATAGGCCTCCATGTTAATGCACATAAAACGGAATATATGTGCTATAACCAAACGGGGGACATCTCCACTCTAGAAGGAACCCCTCTTAAACTAGTAGACAAATTCACGTACCTAGGAAGCAGCGTCGAATCAACCGAAAAGGACATCGAAACGAGGTTAACGAAAGCATGGACAGCTATCAATAGGCTATCGACTATATGGAAATCAGACCTAACCGATAAAATGAAACGCAGTTTCTTCCAGGCAGCGGTCACATCGATACTGCTATATGGATGCACTACATGGACGCTAACAAAACGGCTGGAGAAGAAACTAGATGGCAATTACACAAGAATGCTGCGTGCAATCCTCAACAAGTCCTGGCGGCAACACCCAACAAGACACCAACTGTACGGCCACCTGCCCCCTATCACGAAAACTATTCAAGTTAGGCGAACCAGACATGCAGGACATTGCTGGAGAAGCAGAGATGAACTCATAAGAGATGTACTCTTATGGATCCCCACACACGGCCGCGCAAAAGCAGGACGACCAGCACGAACGTACATTCAGCAGCTATGTGAGGATACAGGTTGTTGTCCTGAAGACCTACCTAGGGCGATGAACGATAGGGAGGAGTGGCGAAAGAGGGTCAGGGATATCCGTGCTGCCAGCACGATATGATGATGATGATGATGATTATGGCTGCGATGGTCTCCTTGCTCCATCTTCCCTCTGAGAATGGATTCAAACGCCTTGGATAAATCTACTGATAGGAGTGGAGCTTAGGGGTTTTTGTTCGAACACCTAAAATTCGACGGATTGTCAGAATTTGTGATGCTGTGGACTGATTCCTACGAAAGCTATTTTGGTTTTTCCTGAAAATTTTCTCAGTTTCCGGTTCAATGCGGTTGAGTAGCAGGGCATTGTAAGTCTTAGCCCCTATGGAAATATGGGTTATACCCCAGTAGTTCTTGACAATTCCGAGGTCAACTTTCTTGGGGAAAGGGAGGATGCAGCCTTTTGTCCATCTGTCTATTCTGATCTGATTATATACAGCGTTGCAGTATCGGAGCAGTATGTCGTCGAATTTCCTTGTCTTCCATACTTCTGGAGGTATTTTATCGAAACCAGCAGCTTTCCTTTTTTTTTTTTTTTTTTTTTTTGTTTAGACTACATTGAGTAGTTTTAGCATAAACTGTCCTAGTTTGATATCTAGTTGATTATCTATAATTTTCGTGATTGGTTCATCTGTAACTTTAGGAGACTTTCCTAGCAAATTCTTAAAATGTTCTTTCCACCAGTGTATCCATTCTTTTTGGCTGGCGGATTTTAGTTTCGCTCTAGCGATGCTTTTTCTTTCACTTACTGAATTTACTGTCTGCCACGCTATTCAAGATTGTCTACCTTCAACTGAGTGTCGTATCTTATTGATCTGATCTTGGATGAATTCCGTTTATTCTTTTATGTAAACATTTGTTAGTTCCCTTGTTCCTTCTTAAGTTTCTGTGCGTTGACATTAGTTGGGTTCCTTTTATTGCATGAGGATGCAGTTTCCACATCGTCACGTTTTTCCTTAACTACTAATGTCTCCCAGGAAACTCTATGCTTTACTCTTAGTTTGGTTGATATACATTCTGCGGCCGCTTCCATGTGTGCATTGACGAAGCTCTCACATTCGTCATTTGGAGTCGGTGTTTCTAATATCTCCTGAAGCGGATCGAATTTTGTTTCTTTGTGTTATCGTATATCTATCGCTAATATCTCTATTGTTAACATGGACCAGTCATAATGTGCAGTCCTGGTTGCTTGCGACGCATTCCTGCGTAAGCTTAGGTGTATATTTGGCGTGACGATTCGATAGTCGGAAGACACTCCTTCAAAAGAGGAATATGCCATACAATTCAAAGCGCTGTTTATTCATTTCTTTTTCATAAGGATATAATCTATTTGTGTTTTAGAATTATATCCATAGGTTTAGGTCCATAGTTTTCCCTTCCATTTGTAATATAATGGCCTAGGGATTTCGTTTTATGCCTTTGGGTTTAGTTAGGCTAAGAACCTTTCGGCTCAGTGCATGGGTTAGCTAGGTGCAAACATGAGCGAAGGTGTCCACGCGCGTGCTCGGGGTGGACGTATCACTCAGAGATGTCACAATAGAAACCTGAGATGGAAAACGGGGCTAGGGAGTGCGAATGACGTCACGCATCGGAAGTGCGCGGAGGATTTGGGGGATTTTGAAAAAGTCAGTTGAGTTGAGAACTGGACACCGAACGAGAAAGGTTGGCTTTCGGTTGCTCGCCGAAGCCAGGCCAGTGGCCTTGTGGCGGGTGCCACACGTGTTGGCGGGGGGGTGCAGATGGAAAAGTCATCATAGAAAGATTGTGCATCTCTCTTCCTTATGTCTAAACCTTTAACTCAAAGGTAATAAAAGGTTTCGTACCTGAACTAAGAAGTCGTTACGTGTTTTTCGTGTGTCGGGATTCCTATGTTCTATGTATATATGTTATGAACATTCTATGTACATTTCACATATCCGTATCTGGCTATGGTACACTTTTCTGAAATCTAGTTTTAAGGCATGTTAGTCTATTTTCTAGTATGAAATCCGTTAGGTGCTCGCTATTTCTGTTTGACGAGTTGTATAAGCTGAATTTATTGTATACGTTTTTTTTTTACCTATTAGGGCATTCATCTCTCTTCTGATGGTGAGAACGTTGAGACGCTCATTATAGAAGGTATCTACGTCTGTTTCATCACAAGTGATGGTAGAGCTGTAGCAGGAAATGATCGTTGTGCTGGGATTGCCATTGAACGTAGCTAACATTATTCTGGGTTGTATTTTCTCGATGCTGTTAAGTGATTTTAGGATGCGTGAACTGAGAAGCATTCCTACACCCCATGTCACGGCGTTGACAGAGTTTTTCCATGCAGATGCTGAGACTTGCATCCATCCATTGCCAGTATCGTAGTATTTTATTTCTACTTCACTGTGATGGTGTCTGCGTTCTTATACGCATAGTTTGTCTATATTATGCTCTACAGCATATGTTGTCAGCTCTAGTAATTGTCCTCTTCTATTCAAATTTCTATTTGAATTTCAAACGTTAAGTGTAACTATTTGTATTGGCCTTTTGTATATAAGTAATTTTTGTTTGAGTTTGAGTTTTGTAGCTGATTTTTAGAACTCTGGGACCAGAGCTTCAACCTCAGCAAAACGCGCCCCTTTTTACTCTCGCGAGGACGATGCGGTTTGGATACATGGTTTGAGTGAGAATCATGGTAATCTTTCGATGGCCGTATTTTAACCTCATCAGAAGTCGCCTCACTTAAAGATGTGTAGCAGTAGTTTCCTGACAGAACTACGTGATTCTGGCCGTTGATCTATGAGGTCTGTCCATTATCAGGTGAAGCATTCCGTTGACTCGATGCTGGGTTCATCTGCTGTACTTCATATCTATCATGCTGCTTCCCATGGCTTCCGAGTTTTCACTTGTGGGCAAAAAAAGAAGAATTTTTAAATGAGCCCGAGCCCATCTGTTTGCATACAGTTAAATGACTTCAAGTATTGCTATCAAACACTAAAAATTCGATTGAATATTAATCATTTGTTTGCACACAGTGAAGTGGTTTCAAGTATTGCTGTTTAACTCAGATAATTCAAGTCAGTTCGTTTCATTCATTTGCATACAGTCAAATGGTTCCAAGTATTGCTACATACTACCAATAATTCAATTTTGCCACACAGTCAAATGGTTCCAAGTCTCCTCAAGTCTCCAGGACTCTTCTCGGTATTCTGGCCGTTTTCAATTATGCTGTTGTTTGGAGTGTCTCCACTCAGCCACCAACTTCCAAATCTTCCAGGCCCTTTAATAATCCTTTAATTACCGTGCCAAAAGCACCAATCACAATGGGTATAATTGTCACCTTCATATTCCATAGTTTTTTCAATTCTCTAGGAAGGTCGAGGTAATTATCTCTCTTTTCACATTCTTTCAGTTTTATTCTGTGATCAGCCGGGACAGCAAAGTCGACAATTTTGTAGATTTTCTTTTTTCTTTTTTTTTTTTTTGTTGATTATTATAAGGTCTGGTCTTCTGGCCGAGATTAGGTGATTATTATTATTATTATTATTATTATTATTATTATTATTATTATTACCACAAATTTTAACAATTCAGTATCAGTTACGTATGGCTCCTAATCCTTTTCGCTATGTTTATGGCTACATTTATCAATTATGTATAATGATAAACATAATGAAAAGGATTATGAGCATCTCTTGTCTTACAAAAACAAATAATTCAATAAATTACTGATCTTGTGACCATAAATTAAGTTCGACCTATACACAAGATTGACACGAGTATGCGCACAAATATCTGACCGTGTCAAAAAGAAAATACAGAAATGAGACGTAAACAAAGCATAAGATCTAAATACACTTGAAAAGTAAAGCACAATAGAAAAAAATACTCTGTAAACAATACGTTAATTGATATTGAGTTGTAATCATTTACTAATCTTAACCTAGCTTCGTACCTGGTGAGAATCGAACTCAATAACAATGCTCTGCTTACCTCTGAATTCCTAAAAAGCAAGGTAGGCATTCCTTACCCTATAAAAATCATTCTAGACAAACTTTAAGAATATCTTTATTTATTTTGTTTAACTTATCATATTGACTTTTTATATATATATAATGTTGTGTACTCATTAATCTATTATATATATATATATATATATATAATTTTAAAGAATCTGTATATTGATGAAAATGAAACATGTATTATTATTATTGTGGCCTGGGGAAGAAATGATTTTATTTTTCTGCTTTTTCTGGTGGGGTGTTTTGCTTTAGTTTAGCTTTTTCTTTTTTTTTTCTTTTTCTTTGTTGCTGATGGTGAAGGAAGAAAAAAAGAAAGAAAAGATAAAAATACAAGAAATTTTCATTATTATTATTATTAGTAGTAGTAGTAGTAGCAGCAGTAGCAGCGATAACTGGCTAATTGAATTTCATATCTTGATATTTGAATTTGAAAATAATGAAAGAATGGAACGTAATACAATAGCCACTTACCACCACCCGCGACGCCCTTGTATGACGGATATGTTCGAAAATTTGCGTAGGAGTGATTGACAGGGAAAAGTTAAGAGTTTAATTCCTTCTGAAGCAGTCACGAGAAACATGAAAAATTATATGGGCACTCGTTTATTGACTGTGAGCGATTACTTGGTAATATTAAGTTTTAGCTAGATTCAAAACGCTGAGCAGTTGAAATCGAAACCCTCTTCGAAATATTTTTTCCAGTTTTCTTTCAAAAATATTTCTTGTTTACTGAACTTGTCCATCCATCTGCTCATTACAGCTGAGATGACACCTGCCACAATGCACACAACGTCAGTCATTGTCTGCACCTAGGTCGGAATTTATTTTATTTATCTCTCAATCAAATTTTCTTATTTGCTTTCTAAATTTTCCTCCTCCAGTTGGTCGTTCGGTTGTATCTCCATTCAGAGCCCAATCTAAAAAATACACTTTTTATGCAAAAAAAAATGACGTTAACCTGTTTATGAATAATAATTTAGAAAAAGGTTGAAACTCAAAGAAAATAGCAAGGATTTGGGGCTAATTCGTCGCGGGTTCTCCGAGTAGACAAAGACAAAATAAAGACCAGTTCCGGTCAAGAAAGGAAACACTCGGATACCTAGTCATAGAAAAATGTCACTTACTTTAGAGTCGATGTTGCAACCTCCCTCTGAACCAATCTTAAAATCAGAAAGATGTGAAGTGGTATCTTCGAGTCGATTTAGGAAAGATCTATTACGTAACATAGTTGCCGTGATGGTTATTTCATTATCTGGTTTGGTTGGACCACGAGTTTTTCTGTTAACTATTAAGTTAGTTAAATTCTCTGTGAAGAAATGTAAGTCAAATTAGAAAGTTTAAGCGAGTACATAACGATCAACACAGAAAGGCAAAAATTTAAACAAAATGGATTCGTGTTTGTCACGTGTTTGATTGGGAAAATGAAAATAGCGAATTTGGGACACGGGAGAGATGACGCAATAATTTAGCAAGACGACATCACTCTACCAATATCCTGAACTTAGTTATATAAAAAAATTAGCGAATTTCGAGAAAGTTGTCAGTCGGTCAGTTAGAAGTTAGAAGTTGGCGTTCAGGATCGTTGGAGGAGGTCTGCCAAGCTAAATTCTCTCCTTTTCTAGTAGAAAAAGCCGGGCTGGCGAGGGCATGTATCTTTGTGTTTGTTCATAGACCTTTACAGATTCTCTCTCTCTCTCTCTCTCTCTCTCTCTCTCTCTCTCTCTCTCTCTCTCTCTACTTTATGCAGCTTGAACATCGAACAATAAATGATTGTTAATTGTTGACGGAGAGTTTTTGTTTTTTGAGTTGTCAACACCCAGGCAACTTTGTTCCAACGGATAATCCCGACCGTCAGAAGAGGTCTCGGATGGATTGTGCCATTCCTTGTCTGTGGATCTTTCAAACACAGTGTGGGCACAGACAGGATTGACAAACGAACTATCCGAAAATGCATATGGCACCGTTACCAGGATTCGGCCCTGAAACCCCACGACCAAACGATGGTACTACATTTGGTACTGTGCAAACATATTAAGCATATTGTGGTCAATTGGCAAACTGCTGTATTACAATTATTTAACAAATCAAAAACTCACCCCAACAAAAAGAAGAGTTGCGCAAACCCCGAAAATTTGGTCATTGCTTGTCGCTTTGTCAATAACTGACTGACGCCTCTTTTCAAATTGTCATGTATGAACGTTTCTCGCACCTACTATGAGATTGATTGATTTTAACTGTGTCAACCCATCTGGATTATTCTACGCCAAGAGGTTAGGGAATTACATTCATTGTACGTTTTTATTTATTTTTGCGTAGTTGTTTCTTAATAGTTTTTTGCTTTTGTTTTTAGTTTTTGTTGGGGTTTTTTGTTTGTATGTTTTTTGCACGTCATAATAATATTCTTGCACGTCATAATAATATCTAGTATTTCTATCTAAAACAAACAATTTATCCCAGCTATGGGTTAAATAGTACCACCACTGTTCTTCTAGGAGAACAGCTTTGGCATTAAATAACCTACAAAGGTTGATATGCCATTAAAGAAACCAACCAAACAAACAACCAAACAATTTGCACGCAGCTGTTCTCCTTCTAATACAAATAATTTTCAAACAGGTCTATTCGACTCCTAGATGGAATTTTAGCAGGTACAACTACGACGAGTCATTGTCAATGAAGGGGTACTGATATTACATATTTGACATTTGACTGGCTGTGTAAGTTCATAAATTTTAAAAAACAGGATGCACGTGAATTGTGTGAGTGGGATGCCGAAAGGAAGAATAACTACGGAGAATTGGGCAAACAGCAGAGCAGAGCAGAGGAGAGGAGATACTAGACCTTACGCTACCTTGTGCGTTTGCCCAGCGGGGTGGGGGGGATCCGGGTACAGAAGTTGAGAAAAGTCTAAATGTGCAAGACTCGTCGAAAGCGAGTATAATCCCAGAAGAATGTAGGAGAGCCTAGTGGAGGCCTCTGTTGGGAATTGACCTGCGCTAGCCTCGTGGAGGCAGAACGAAGAAGAAACGAAGATGATTGAATATTTTTAGTCGGCTCTGTGCCAGTCTCTTGGAGGCAGAGCGAAGAAGTCATGTTCTCTGAAGATATGGTGTAAATCTTAGCAGTTCCTGACTCTCTCCCTCTCTCTACCTCCCCCTCTCTCGCCGAACATTTAGACTATTTTGTAATAAAAAAGAAGAAATTTTATTTTGATATATAAGTGTTATTGTCTCTTTTGTCCTATATACAACACTACATACTTCTCAGATCAGTTTAGTGTCATACCTAGAACGCTCTCTTTTTAGAGGGAGTCATACCATTCAGCTGGGGGTACCGTCAGCGTACTCTGAACCATGCCAACAGAGCAACAATCATGAGAATTCCTATGAATGACATTGTGTTGCTGACTTGTTGAATTATTTGAAATAGAACTGTTTTGACATTTATCTGTATGAGGACAAAAACTATGCCTTTATTAAACTGAATTGTTTGAATTAAAATTGTTTGAAGAAACTGAATAGCTTGAAAAAGAAACGTTTTTGACAATCAAACTGTGTACTCATGCTAAACTTAATTGTTTGAAATAGAACTGATTATTTGTATAAAAATGAATTTGGCATTAAATAACTTACAAAGGTTGATATGCCATAAAACCCAAACAAACATCAGCACATATTCAGATTAGCCAAGATTAATATAAATTTCCATTTATCTTTTATTATAAATATATCTGTAAAAGCTGGCATTTATCCAACTAAACTGAAACAAAAACAAATGATACCCAAATACAGAAATAGCGAGGAAACTGATCCTTCTAATTACAAGCCAATATCTTTCCTTTTCGTTTTTAATGGAATTCATGAAAAAGTATTGGCCCAGCGGTTAGAGTGTTCGCCAATGGCCCGGGAGACCTGGGTTCAATCCCAGGTCGAGTCATACCAAAGACTTTAAAAATGGAACTTGATACCACCTTGCTTAACACTCAGCATTATAAGGTACGGTTCAAGAGTAAAGTGGAGCAATCCAGGGAATGGAGTAGCGCCCTCCCCTACACCTTGGTGTAGTAGCTATCGAAAAGGGAGCCTTCGGGTCACCCTCGACTATGGTCGCTAACTTTACTTACTTACATTACAGAGCCATCTTGGCTTAAATAACCTATTTATTAGTGATTTAGTTACAATAAACCAAGAATCCACCTATTCCGGAGATCGACTAATACCCGAGTATACACGGTATCAATAAAGAAAATTGATAGAGATGTCTTAGATTCTGGTTCTTTGCTTGAACTAAAGCCAAATGTCGAAGGAATAAATTACAGTCGCAACATTGCTTTTAAATTTTTCTTTTTTTCTCAATTGTTATCAAGGATAATATATTTAATAACCTTCACCTTTAATAACAATGAATGTAGAAATAATGATCATTGTCTTCGATTTTTTTTATTAATTTAATTTTTTTTTTTTTTTCGTATATTCATAACAAGTCTCCCCCAACCGCTTTTTTCCTCCACTCATTCATCATGGCAAGTGGTCAACGCGTCAAAGATTAGGAAGAGAAAGTAAGATGACAGCAGAAAATAAATAGTCTCTTTTTTTTCTTTTCTTTTGTTTTTATTTGTTTTGGGGCTTTTTGTTTATTTGTTTGCTTGTTTTGTGTCGGCTGGCTTAGAGAAATGTGTTACTCTGGAACATTTCTTCGAGATTCGACAGCTTACTTGTCTATTTGATGATCTGGAGTTATACCGACAAAAATATTTATAGGCTTGAATGATCGCCCCGCCATAAATATAATAACTCTATTCTGTTTGTCAGTAAAGATTACATCAAATCCTAACCACTAACACTAGTCAACAAAGGTTTTGCTACAGAGAAAAAAAACGTATGTTTTTAAACTAAATCGAATGAGCTAGTTCCTAAACCGTACTTGGTATTGTTCTACCATGTCAAGATTTTGTTAAATATACGGCATATGTCACTGGTAGACTATTAAACAGTTTTCGCAGGGGAAATTCCCGTGGTCAACGTGCTGGATTGTGACATCGTAGTAAGCAGGTTGGAACTCTACACGCGCGATTACTTTCATTTTTGGTCTAATACCATTGTAAAGGAATGAACCCTCTCATTCCCCAGCTATGGGTTAAACAGTACCACAAAGGTTTATATGCCTTTATACAAAGTAACTAAATCAATATCTATCCATCTGTTTGTCTGTCTGTCTGTCTTTTCCGATATATCCCTCAGCTATGGGTTACTTCTACGACTGCTTTTCTACAAGGATGGCTTAGGCATTGAATAACTCACAAAGGTTGATATGCCAGTAAAATTTTAAAAAGCAAATCTTACCTCTTTCCACCCATTTACATCAAATTTATCCACATTCAGATTTGATTAAGCAACCAGTTTATGAGAATATTTGGGGTTGTTTTTTTTTGTTGTTTGTTTGTTTAAATGCATATCAACCTTCGTGGTTATTTTAATGCCAAAGCCATTCTTTTAGAACAGCAGTGATGCTATTTAACCCATAACTGGAAGGATAAGGGGTTAATACCTTTTCCAAGAATATCTATCCGAAATTGAAGGTAATAGTACGACTGGATTTCTAACTCACTTCTCCCGATTCCGCAGTCCAGTACTTTAACCATTACACCACGAGGACGCCCCCTTCTCGGAGGAGAAAGTTTGATTCAAACCAGCTTTACTTCGCTTAAAAATGACGTTGTGTGTCACACCCTAGTGGAAGGTTTGGGTAAATACATACACTAGCAGAGGCGATCCACTTTTTCATTTGCCGAGTCGGCTGGGGCTGTAGAATACACCGACTGCACCTCTGCAGAGGAGTAAGACCTCACCAACGAGTGTCCTGGATATAACATTAAACAATCTGATGGTGAGGCTCCTTCATTGCTCCCAGGTCTACTTTGGCCCGGAATGGTAGCACCTGAAAGGGCCCTATCTATGGTTTAAATAGAACTAAACTGCGAACTTAAAGTTGATATGCCATAAAACCAACCAACCACTTTTTCATAGCATTAATGATGGAGCTATAATCAAGAAAATGCCTACGTAGTCCGATCAGCCTGAATAGATGAAAGTTAAAAGATTCTGAATCTGGATAATTCGGTAAGTATGGTTGCCCAGTCCAGCCAAAATTCGCTTTGTAATTCAGGGTTGTTTCAGTACAATAGATTCATACTTCTCAGCGGGTTCATGTCTTCCTTTCCTGGAAGATACTGCACATTCCTTTGCTTGCTGATGGCTGCACCTAAAACCTTTTTTTTACTAAATAGAGAATTCAAACCCGATAAACCACAGATGATCATTTTGATCCCGGTTTGAAGTGGTGACACTTTGCGTTATTGGTGATGATGTCATCCAAGAAACTATCATCTTCATCCTGGTAGTTCTATAATGTCAAGATTTTGTAAAACTGTTTATTACGTGTCATTGAATTGTTTCTATCCCTTTATACAGGGGCTCGTGGTGTAGTGGTTATTGTCGTGAGAAATGGACAAGACGACCCGATTTCAAATCCTGGACGAGGGCGTTTGTATTTCACATATTGCTAATACTCTTTGGAAAGGTATGATTCCAATTATTCTTGAGTAGGGGAGTTGTTTTTCTATTTTTTGTTATTTTTTTTTTGTCGGAGGGGGGGGCGGTTGTTTTGATTTCTTTTTTGTTATTAGCGGTTATAAAAAAGAAAAAAGAAGCAAGCGTCATGCAACATTCAATGAGGAAGGGAAAATGAGGATAGCTGTTTCAGTAAGATTCTAATCTTTAAGGATCTGTGTAGTGAACATGAGGCTCACCAACATTCTACTAATCCTTTTAATGGCACTTGTCGACAAAACTTTTTTGCTGATGTAAAAAAGTGTTTTCGACAAAATAAGCGGATATTAAATGCATGCCAGGAACTGTTCTAGCATATCAATTTTGGTTTGTTTTGGGTTGGTTTGATTTTATGGACCATCAACCAATATAGTTTATTTAATGCCAAATCCATTTTTATACATATAAATAGTTCTATTTCAAACAATTCAGTTTAGCATAAGTACGCTGTTTAGTTCTATTTAACCCATTGATAGGACTTTATCAGGTGCTACCAATCCGGTCTAGAGTGGACCTTGAACTGATGCCAATGAAGGGGTATTCCACATTTCCCAAAGCTCCAGCATTACTGGAACCTCACCATCAGATTGTTTAGGGTTATATCCAGGACACTAGTTGGGCAGGTGGATCGGTCTTACCCCTCTGCATAGAAGCAGTCGGTGTATTCTACTACCCCAGCCGACTGGGCAAGATCTTATCAGGTGCTACCACTCCGATCCAGAGTGGACCAGGTAGTGATGGCAATTAAGGGGTACTCCACATTCCCCAAGGCTCCAGCATTATTGGGACTTCACTATCAGATTGTTTAGTGTCATATCAAAGACATTCGTTCGGGAAATACCCCTCTGCAGAGAAGCAGTCGGTGTATTCTACAGCCCAGCCGACTGGACAAAACATGTCAGGATTTTGTAAGATATATATCATGTGCTTGTAGTAAACCCATAAACGGTCATTTCTTCCACTCTTTTACAACAAATTCAGCCTCATGAAGTACTTTTTGAAAGTAAGAATATACAATTCTTTTAGATTCTAACCCTTTAAAATAAGGTTTAACGCATGAAAATTTATACGAAACAGAAAACAAGCATTTTCAGTAGGCCCGAGATAAAAGAATTGATATCTGACGGCAAGTTCAGAATTAGAATGAATCCACTTGAGCTGGCTACATAGGAATCATTCGTATTGATTATATATACCTTTCTTGGCTATCAGAGAGCTGGAAACGTCGCTCCTTTAATAAAGTTGATAGAAAACAAGCAAACGGCTCAACAAAGAATGGAAGGAATTGCATTATCATATCTTTTTGTTTTCACATAATTCAAGTTAGATAAGTGATGAACATGGAGGAAGATTCCACCAAGATATTTCGTTGATTGTCTCAAAATAACTAGCCACGTTTTTTTTTTAATTTTCTTCGTGTAACAATATTATGAACACTATCAGTAACATTTATCTAAATCCATATTTTAAGACATAAGAATAAAACAAAGGTATAAAAGTTAGTGATGGTTCGAATCGAGTTGATGAGCCCTGCTAGCATTGTACCATACCCATGATACGGATATGTGAAACGTAGATAGAATGTTTATAACATATATACATAGAACATAGGAATCCCGAAACACGAAAAATATTTAGGACTTCTTAGTTCAGGTACGAAACTTTTTATTACCTTTGAGTTTAAAGGTTCTTCGACATAAGGAGAGAGATACACATTCTTTCTATTCTGGCTTTTCCATCTGTCCCCCCCCCAACACGTGCGCACCCGTCGCAAGGCCACGGCGAGCTAGCGAAAGCCAGCCGTCTTCTTCCAAGCTAGGAACTCAACTCAACTGACTTTTTTCAAATCCTTCAAAATCCTCCACGCACGCTTCCGGTGCATGACGTCATTCACATCCCCTGGTCCTGGGATTTTTATTTTGACATCTGTGAACGACACATCCTCCCCGCGCGCGCGTTAACACCTGCGTTCAAGTTTGCATCTAATTAACCCATGTGCTGAGCCGATAGGTTCTCAGCCTAACTAAACCCAAAGGCAAGATATATAAACGAAATCCCTCGGCCATTATATTACAGCATCAACGACAAATTACTAATTCAAAGAGAATTTTTATTGCTTCAAATACCTGAGTCCGAAAAGCCCTTCTCCCAAAGATGCTACTATATATATATATATATATATTACAACAGTTGGGCTAGTAGACCAAATGAGATATAATTTGCAGAATGCTCAGTATCCGTAATAGAGCTATTATATGATAATAAATCAATAGATAGTAGTTTTTCTATACATTTAATAGCACGGAACCTTGTCTGAGACCCAGGGTTTCATGCACGTCAATACATGGTGGCAGAAAAAGAAGGATTTTGGAGAAACCGGAAAAAATCAAAAAGATATAGTTAAAAGAATTCCATTTTAGAATTGCGTAAGTTTTGTATGTGTGTATGCGTGTGTGTGTTATATTTACGTATTGCTGTGTGTGGTCGTATGTGTGATTGTTAGTATATATATATATATATATATGTGTGTGTGTGTGTGTGTGTGTGATGATACATGCGCTGCGTGACAGATTCGAGGTTGTCTCATGAATGTATGTATGTAGCGATGTGTTGCAAAAGTCGGCGGAAGTCGAGAGATGGTCAGGGATTTGACCAAATAAAATTGATTTATTGTGGATAATGATTTTAGCTAAGGGACAAAATTATCATGATCATTGCACTATGAAGGAAATTTTCTTCATAATGCACACACACACACACACACACACAGAGAAAAAAAACTTATACACAATTCTAACATAAATTTCGATTTTTTTCGATTTCTCCAAAATCTTTCTTTTTCTGCCAGATGATTGCTGTGTAAAAATGGTATGAAACCAGAGGTCGTAGATAAGCGTCCATGCTATCAAATAAAGTCAAAAACTAATATTTATAATTCATTTATTATAATTATTTTTATACCTATTTCTACAACTCTGGCGGTGTGAAAAAAAAACAGATGATCCAATTTGTAAATTAAAAAAATATTTGACAGATTACTATCTGGAGAAAAATACAATAAAAAAAGAAAAAATTAAAAGCATCCGTACTGCTTGACAATAATCGACCAGAACCGCAATGTCTAGCCATAAGAAAAATCACTTTAGTTAATACGTAAAACTAGAATACCTAAAAAAGCCAAAAACGTTAGGTTCCACCTAACACATCTTCAAGATAATATATATATATATATATATATAATTCATGGAATTTAGACTGTGGCCCTTGGGTTTCATGGAGTTTTTTGAAAAACAACAATCATCAGGCAGTTAACAAAATGAAAGGGTCTAAACCCCATGAATTAGATATATATATCTAATATATATTCATTGATTATTCTTATATAATATCTCTACCCTAGATATTGAGCACTCTCAATATTATATTGCACTTGGTTTGACACAAGCCCACAAAGTGATTTAGTGACAACCAACACTGTTATGATATATATATATATATATATATATATATATATATATATATATATATATGAAATTGTCATAAATAACCTTCCCAAAAAAAACCTTCAAAACGAGAAATCTGAATTCACGCTAATGCAGACACGAAAATGGATTTCTTTAAGTCAGCTGAAAATTAACGATCCAACGACACTTAAAAAATAAACAGATAAATGAAATGAAAACAAATAAAATAAGATAAACAAATTAAGAATGAATAAATTGATAAAACGGTGAAGAAAAAAAAACAGTTAAATAAATAGACAAAACCAGGAATAGAAACAATAAGCAGAATAATGTATTGTATACTTCTTATTCTTTTTCTCATACGTATCAATCAAGACGGAATCTCTGGTCTTCTATCTGGTACTTCTTCGAGTGGTCTTGGGTTTATTTTGGTCTCCGTGTCCACTTCTGTTCTTATAAATGGACACAAAGATTTTGTTCGATTTTCGACGTCTTTATTCACCTAAATTCTCACATAAGCCGTACAGCTCGGGAAATAACCATATTAGGCGTCCGTTCGTCACGGCAATTGGACTACTCTAATATAACTTTATCTAAGTGACCCGTTCCTACGACTGAACAAACCAATCAGAGAACTGCGAAAAAGATCAGCCAGACGTCAATTCTTGTATATCATATCACTGGTTATTTTCCATGACTCTTCTTCAACCCAATTACCAGCTGACTTTTGAATTCATATATTTTGAATTCAACACTTACTTTTAAAAATTAATAGGCAACTGATTCATTATGTAACAAATGTTAGAACGAAACAAGTGGATAAATGATGGATTGATAAAGCCAGGAAAATAGGCAAATGCTCGCCGAAGCAGAATAATAATAGGAATAATAGTAATAATTGCATGATTAAAACCGGAAAGTCGTAAACCAAAAAGTAGATGAAATATCAAATCACAAGGGCATCACGATATAGACGTGCCCAGAATCACCCATAAACTAGACCAGCCCCCCTCATCACTCGCATTCCCAGCATGTAACATATAAAAAGACACTTACTATAAAACAATACAGGAATACTTGGAATATATAGGAATACAATACAAGAATATAATACATAGGAATATATAAGAATACAATACAGGAATACAAGAAATACATAGGCGGGAAACTGACACTTATTAAGCACATTTGAGTATATGGCTATTGTAATATAATAGCCGAGGAATTTCGGTTCATGCCTTTGGGTTTAGTTAGGCTGAGAACCTTTCGGCTCAGCACATGGGTTAGTTAGGTGCAACCTTGATGCAGGTGGTAACGTGTGAGCGCGCACAGAGCGGACATGTCACTCAGATGTCACAGTAGTCCGAGACGAAACGGGATGACAGGGTGCGGGTGACGTCATGCACCGGAAGCGCGCGGAGGTTTGTGTGAGAATTTGAAGAAAGTTGGAGAGTTGGAAACTAGACACCAAACGAGAAGGGTCGATCTTTGGAGCTCGCAGACGCGAGGCGAACTTGCGCCCTATGGGGGCCGCTCGAGATGGGGGCCAAATGAATAAGACGGCATAGAAAGATTGTGTCTCTCTTCCTTATGTCGAAACCTTTAACTCAAAGTTAATAAAAAGGTTTCGTACCTGAACAAGAAGTCGTTACGTGTTTTTGAATTTTGAGATTCCTATGTTGTTTATGTTCTATCGTTATGAACATTATATGACTATTTCACAAATGGCCATATTCGTGTATATAGCTATGTAACACTATGCTATCTAAACATATATATATATATATATATATATATGTGTGTGTGTGTGTGTGTGTAATGTATGTATATGTGTGTGCGTATATATATTTGTGTGTGTATTATATATATGCGTGTGTGCGTATCGTGGTATAATGGTTATCGTCGTAGGAAATGGACACGGCGACACGAGTTCAAATCCTGGACGAGACAGCATTTCACATAGCACTAATACCCTAGGGAAAGGTATGAATCTAATAATTCTCCCTCCAGCTATGGGTAAATAGTAGGACAGACTAGGTTCTTCAGCCTTGGTGAGGCAAGGGTTAGTCTAGGAGAAGGAAAACTCTGAATTCAAACAGATGGCAACTACACAAGAATCCTGGGTGCTATTTTGAACAAATCCTGGAAGTAGCTGCTGTACAGCCACTTGCCTCCAATCTTGCAAATGTTCTGAGACGAATAAGACATGCTGAGCACTGCTAGAGACTGGTATATATATATATATATATACATATCTTTCCATTTACTTTTTTCAGCTTACTCATTTGAACATCTCCCTATTTGTGGCTTTTCAGCGTTCTTTCACTTATTGTTATTCTCTCTCTCTCACACACACACTCTTTCTCTCTCCCTCTCTTTCTGTCTCTCGCTCACTCTCATACACGCACGCACTCTCTCCCTTTCCAAAACGCTCTCTCTCTCTCTCTCTGTCATTTTCCATCACACCCCTTCTATCTCCCTCATGATCTGTTTCTGTCTCTATTTCTCCTGCACGCTTTTTCTTTCTCACTCTCTCTCTCTCTCTCACACACACACACACACGCGCTTTCTCTCTGACACACTCTCTTTCCAACTTGCTCTCTCTATTTACCATACGCTCTATCTTTCTTTCTCTCTCTCTCTCTCTCTCTTTCTTCAACATGCTCTCTCCCTTTCTCTCGCTCTCTCTCTCTCTCTCTCTCTCTTCCTTTCTTTCTTCATACTCTCTCACACACTCATGCACACACATACACACACACTTTTTCTCTATCTCTCTCACTTTCCAAAACACTCTCTCTCTCTCTCTTCAACATGCTCAGTCTCCCATATGCTCTCTCTCTCTCCCTCCCTTCCTCCCTCATTTTATATCACGTTCTCTCTGTCTTCCATTCGTGCGTTCTCTCTCTCTCTCTCTCTCTTTCACTTTCCAACTCGCTCTTTCTGTCTCCCATACACTATCTCCCTTCTCTCTCACTTTCCAACATGTTCTCTCTATCACCCACAGGCTCTCTCTCTCTCTCTCTCTCTCTCTCTCTCTCACTTTCCAACACGCTCTCTCTCTCTTTCTCTCTCTCACTTTTCAACGCGCTCTGTCTCCCCTACACACTCTCTCTCTACCTCTCTCTCTTACTTTCCAATACGTTCTCTCTGTCTCCCATACGCTCTCTCTCTCTCTCTCTCTCTCTCTCTCTCTCTCTTGCTCTCTCTTTTCCGACACGCTCTCTCTGTCTCCCATATGTTTTCTCTCTCTCCCTCTCTCACTTTCCAGCATGTTCTCTCTGTCTCCCCTGGACTCTCTCTTTCTCCCTTTCTCTCTCACTTTCCACTACGCTCTCTCTGTCTCCGATAAACTCTCTCCCTCTCACTTTCCAACATGTTCTCTCTATCACCCATACGCTCTCTCTCTCTCTCTCTCTCTCTCTCATGTTCCATTTCTTTCTCCTTTTTATCTCTCTATATCTTGATCCTTTTAACAACCGTGTGAAACTTAAGTCGAATTCTTAAAGCTGTGCTCTTTCCAGTCAATAGTCAAATTCCCAGCGCCGTGCCGTATGCAGATATGGCTGAATTATTTTCTACATTCCATTTTTCACGTCCGTATTTTCAACCCGCTCGGGAATTGTGTATAAAGATTCTTCAAATTCAACTGTTTGGGCCATATTTTTTCCAGCAGATTGTTGCCATGGAAACTCGTCACTTCCTACTGAGCAAACTCTGGAAGAAGAAACGCTGCATGATTCAGACTCGGAATTCAGTCGAATTAGCCTCTGCGATCACTTTGATCACAATGACTCAGACACTTGACCATCCAGTCAAGCATTTCATTGGCTAATCATAGAAGAAATGAGAGATCAGGTTTTAAAAAAAGGGACAGGAAATTTACTAATTTTATACAGGATTTTTTTTTTTTTAAACATTTTATATCATTTATATCAATTAACGGAACATGGTTTATTGTTTACAAGGCTTTAAAGTCGTTTTTACAGGAAAATACGGACGAAGGGAATTACCGAAAATTGGAAAAATGCAGCGTCATAAAGGTTAAATTGTCTGCTCACACATTTTTAAGGCACTGTCTGATTTTTTTGTGCCGCCATTTTGTTTTTGGTTTTCTTCCTCTCTTTTCTTTTCTTTTCTTTTCTTTCTAACTTTCTTTTTTATCTTTCCTTTCTTTCTTTCTTTCTTTATGACATTCTTCACTTTCAATCTACGTTTCATTGTTTCTCTCTTTTTATCCTCCCCTCTCTCTCTCTCTCTCTCTCTCTCTCTCTCTCTCTCTCTCTTTCTTTTTATCTTTTTTTTATCATTCCTTTCTTTCTTTCTGACATTCTCCACTTTTGATCTATATTTCATTGCTTCTCTCTTTTCTTCCCAAATCCCCCCTTTCTCTCTCTCTCTCTCTCTTTCTCTCTATCACTCTCTTTTCTTTTCTTTCTCTTTTTTCCACTTTTTTCTAGCACTGTTTTTGTCCTTTCTTTTATTTTAGTCTTTCTTTTTTTATCTTTCCTTTCTTTCTTTCTGACATTCTCCACTTTCAATCTATGTTTCATTGCTTCTCTCTTTTATTCCCCCTCTCTCTCTGTCCCTCTCTCTTCTTTCTTTATTTTTTTCACTTTCTTTCTAACTCTCTGTCTGTCTCTCTGTCTCTGTCTCTCTCTCTCTCTCTCTCTCTGTCTCTCTCTTTCTCTCCTTTCTTTTCTTTCTTTCCTTTTTTTTTTTTTTTTGGTTTCTTGGCCCTTTCTTTCATTTTTTCTTTCTTTATTTATTTTTTCTTTCTATTTTCACTTTCTTTTCTTTTCTTTTCTTTCAATATTTCTGTTCTTACTTTATTTATGTTTTCATTTTCTTTTTTTTTTCTATTCTTTCTTTCTTTCTTTCTTTCTTTCCCTTTCTTTCTACCTTTGGAAATAATCTAATTTTCAAATAATACTTACAAAATAGAATAATATATTATAATAATGTATATACACATTACAATAGGAAAACCAAAAGCATATTCATGTCAGTACCAACAGATTGAAAGAAAGAATTGAACAGAAATAATCGATTATTTTCAATGAATAAATATTTCTTGAATACAGATTTGAGAAAGGCATAAAAGAAGATATAATAAAATAATCAACAGAAAACAATGTAGTTTTCTTAAAGTCATTATACAATTTTGAATAAAACATTTAATAAAACAGGATCTTCAGTATGGACTTTTCTGCCGAGAGTTCAAAATACAAAGTAAAAGATTGTCAGTTCAGTTAGGCGGACAGTTATTTGTCATTTCATTTAGCAGGTACAAAGTCATATTGTATCTTTATCCGCTAGATTTATGTCTTAGCATGGACTGCGGAATCGTAGTAAACGAGTTCGAACCCCAGTCGCGCTATTACGTTCACTTTCGGACAAATACCCTTGGGAAAGGTACTATTTACCAACCCCTCCGCTCGGGCAGGATATGACACAAGGTCAATTTTTAAGCGGAGTTTAACAGGTTTGAATTCGGAGTTTTCCTTCTCCTAGACTAGTTGCCTAACCATGGCTGAAGAACCTAGTCTGTCCTACTATTTACCCATAGCTGGAGGGAGAATTATTGGATTCATACCTTTCCCAAGGGTATTAGTGCTATGTGAAATGCAATCAGTCTTGGGAAAGGTATGAACCTCCTTATCCTCCCAGCTATGGGTTAAATAACATCATTGCTGCTCTTCTAGAAGGATGGCTTTGGCATTATATAACCCACGAATGTTGATATGCCATGAAAACAAAGAAACCAAACCAAACCTATGTATTAGCTTCATCCGCTCAATAATTCTTAGATCCCCGAAATCCAGATGTCTACATTGGTCTGCTTGATGGTAAGGTAAGGTAAATATTTACAATGTGGCCCCACTCACGAAGGACATATGTTTGTATTAGTATGGCTGATATGTTTTGGTGACTGAAGTGTGAATGACTTTCAGAAGAAACGGTGCAAGGAATATTACAGTATATTCTGAGTCAGTAAGTAGAATTAGTTATGTCAAAGATAGAATAGTGAAGATCATCATCCGCCTCCCATTTTAGGCCTTGTGCTAGGTTTTAATTGTTTATTCATTTGTATTATAAATATAGGATTTTGGCATTAGTATATCCGTAATATACTAATACTGAACACAACGGAAGGAAAGTTAAGACAAATTCATTTACACATCCAAGAATATTTAACCTTTTTATATATAGTATACATACCAATGGTATTTAGAAGAAGGAATACACAAACATATCTCAACAGATGAAAATATGCGCATTTTGTTTCATGAGCAAACAGTCTGTAGAAGGGGCACAAAATGGGGAAAAAAGAAACTAATTTAATGAGGGTAAACGGAATTACCGTTTCCCGTCAAGGTACGAGATACTATTCTAAAAAAAAAGTCTAAAATGGGTTTCTGGCACTGTCAAATGATACCTCACGAAGCATCCATGGGACACACTTATTATCTAAAGGAGATAATTAGTTATTGTCTCTTTACACCTGCTACAAAATAACCTTCTATTGACACTACTATAACCAGGAGATCTTCTGTTCGATTTCCTCCGATGTGATGGTCTACTAATTTCTTGGTTCACATCTGATTGATCAAATTCTCTCCACATCTTAATACAGTGACTTAGTTGCCAAACCTCAAAACTTTTCGTACACTTCTGATTGCTCGTTTACTTGCTGCTATTATTTAGATGTCATGATTTTTCTTTTAGCTACTGACATATAACTTTGGTTTCTAAGCCGCTATCCAGTCTCATCTCCGGTACTTGAATAGAATTGGTGTCTGTTCAGAAATAGTATTATCATAAAACAATGAACCAGCATAACATCGATTACACGATAAATGAAATAACAAGCTGAACTCATAAAACCTATTTAAAATAAAATGAGATCGTTTGATTTTAACTAAAATATTTAAGAAAGAAAATTCACATTATCAAAGCAGTGCAAGTGTATTATCAGAAATGTATGACTCAGGGAAAATGAAACGACGGCCAATTAGTCATAGGGAAGGAGGTGCTCGTGGTGTAAAGGAGGTGCCTGTGGTGTAATGGTTATCGTCGTAGGAAATGGATACGGCGACACGAGTTCAAATCCTTGACGAGACTGATTGCATTTCATATAGCACTAATACCCTTGGGAAAGGTATGTATCCAATTATTCTCCCTCCAGTTATGGGTAAATAGTAGGGCAGACTAGGTTCTTCAGCCTTGGTGAGGCAACTATTCTAGGAGAAGGAAAACTCTGATTTCAAACCTGTTAAACTCCGCTTAAAAATTGACCTTGTGTCATATCCTGCCCGAGCAGAGGGGTTGGGTAAATAGGATTTGTCATACGGAAGAAGTTAAACCCTGAGATAAACAAACATGCTGCCTCTTTAATCATTCTGTGATTTTGGCTCGACTTATTACCAGATTTTGAGTTAAGGAGAGACTGTTACATGAGTCGTGCAAATGTATACAATGAACAAGGTGGCCCGAGTTCAAATCCTGGATACCCTAGTTGGCTGGGGCTGTAGAATACACCAACTATATCTCAGCAGAGGGGTAAGACCGCCCCACCAACAAGTGTCCTAGATATGACACTAAACAATCTGGTGGTAAGGTTCCAGTAATGCAGGAGCTTTCGGGAATGCAGAATACCCCTTCATTGCTATCGCTCCCAGATCCTCACTGGACTGGATTGGTAGCACCTGATAGGGTTCTATCTATGGGTCAAATAAACTGTCTAATTACGCTAAACTGAATTGTTTGAAATGGAACTGTTTTGACATTTCAACTGCGTACCTATGCTAAACTGAATTGTTTTTAATGGAAGTTTTTGTATGCTAAACCGAATTGCTTGAAATAGAACTGTTTTAGTGTTGAATCTGTACTTACGCTAAAGTTGTTTGAAATAAGACTGTTTATATGTATTAAAATGGATTTGGCATTGAATAACCAACAATGATTGATATGCCATAAAACCAAACCAAACCAAACCAAATCAATCAAATCCTGGACGAGTTTATTTACGCTCGACATAGCACTAAGATTCTTGGGAAAGGTATGCATCCAACTATTCTCCTTTCAGCCACAGGTAAAATAGTAGGACAGACTGAGCTCTTTAACCTTGAAATAGCAACCGGTCGAGAAGGAAAACTTTATTCAATCCTGGAAAAAAAATTGACCTTATGTTGCATCCCGCTCGGAGTTTAGTAAATAATTACAAACGTAATTGGATAATATCGTAATGCAGCCTGATGGATGTGCAGCAAGGTGGATGAATGAGTCTTAAAGCGAATCAACGGCGCACTTCATCTGGTGCTGGGTGAATGAGCTTCATAGGTCAATGGTCTGGTTCAAATAGCTCAGTCAGGAAAATGCAGCTACTAATCTATAAGGATGATGTCAACTGATGAAAAAAAAAAAAAGACAGCTATCAAGAGATACCCATGAATGTAATTCAAATCAGTCTTTTAGTTTTTAAATGATTTTGATTATCTTCAATTCCACCGGCAAGATCATTACAGTGTTAGTTGCTTACTCCAGCATATTTTTCCAGGGACACCACTATTTGTTGCCAATGCTTAGAACATGTGATATATTATTCTTCTGTAGTTGCCGTCAAGCTTTTTCTCCATACGTTTTGTTAGCGTCCATGTAATGCATCCATACAGCAGTATCGACACGACCGCAGCTTGAAAAAAAAAAACTGCGTTTTATTTTATCGGTCAGGTCTGATTTCCATATGACCGATAGCCAACCGTTGGCTGTCCACGCCTTTGCTAGTCGCGTGTTGATGTCAGTTTCGGTTGATGAGACACTGCTTCCTAGATCGGTGATATAATTAATAACTGCCCTAATTATTTTACAATTATTCTTGGTACAAGTAATTTGCAGATTTAACTCCTCATGTCAAAATAACGTCGGGGAAAACAAGATATGGATAATGGACAAATCAAAGCTTGTTGACCGGCGTGTAGAAATGAAAGTTAATGACCCTTGTTCTAATATGACTTGCTGATGCTATAATTAAGTAGATATTATATAAGAATTGATAATTTTGTATTTAGTAGGTGAGTAGAGATTTGAAACCCAAAGAGAAAAGTTGGGTTAGACTTTGGTGCCAATCAGTCAGGTTGGAGTGTGGATGCCTCTTTGTAGTTGCAAATGAGATTCGCTGATAAATCTTTAGAAGGTCTTCCTCTATCCAGGTGGTTGCGTCGGACTACTAGAATTGTTGGTACTCTGGATAAAGACTTTTAGGTTTGATTTGGTGGGTTTTATGGCATATCAAACTTTGTAGGTTATTTAAAGCCAAATCCATTTTTATGTAAATAATCTCTTCTATTTAAAACAATTCAGTTTAGCATAAGTACACAGTTTAATTGTCAAAAACATTTATTTCAAACTATTCAAGAAGTCATATGTAACAATTCAGCTAAGTGTAAATACAATTTTAATGTCGAAAAACAGTTCTATTTCAAATAATTCAGTTAAGCAGAAGCACGCAGTTTAAATGTAAGTACGGTTTAATTGTCAAAAACATTTCTATTTCAAGCTATTCAGTTTACTCAAACAATTCAGTTTAGCATAAGAATGCTGTTAGTTCTATTTAACCTATGGATAGGGCCCTATCAGGTGCTACCACTCCGGGCCAGAGTGGACCTGGGAGCGATGGCAATAAAGGGGTACTCTGTATTCCCCAAATCTCCAGCATTGCTGGAACCTCACCATCAGATTGTTTCGTGTCATATACAGGACACTCGTTGAGGGGGGGGGGTCTTACTGGGCAAAAAGACTTTTAGTATTCCGATTAACAAAATTACTTAAAACTGTAATTGTTTAATAAGGATTATTATTAGTTACTTGAAATGATATGATTATTGGTGTTACGTAGAAATACTTAGAACAATAAATCTATGAGCAAATAAATGGATATTTTTTTAAATAGGAATAGTTAACTTTAAATCATCAAATTGTGTACAATCAAACTGAAAATTATTAGTATTGGATAGGAATGCATAAATGACTATATATCAAGAAAAATTGCAGGTAAAATTATGGGATGTTATGTTTAATATCTTTTGACTAACAAAGCAAATTTTGAGCCATACTATAGAATGAAAAGTAAGTAAAGTTGGCGACTTTAGTCGAGGACGAACAGAAGGCTCCCATTTCAATAGCTACTACACTGAGCTGTAGGGGAGGGCGCTACTCTTTTCCACTTTACCCTTGATACGTACCTTATTTTGCTGAGTGTTAAGCAAAGAGGTATCGAGTACCATTTTAAAAGTCTTTGGTATGATGCGACTTGGGATTGAACCTAAAGAAAGAAAGAAAGAAAGAAGGTTTGGTTTATTTCTTTGTTTAATGGTATATTAACCATCGTTGTTTATTTAATGCTAAAGCTTTCCTTGTAGAAAAACGGAAGTGAAACTATTTAACCCATAGCTGAGGAATAAGATGGTTCATGCCTTGCCCAAGGGCATTGGTCCAAAAGTGAACGCAATGGTGCGACTGGCGTTTGAATTTGAAGGCGCAGTCCAACATTTTAGCCATTATAGCAAGCGAGACTCATCCCAAAAAGACAAAAAATTTACAGAGAGAGAGAAAGAGAGAGAGAGAGAGAGACGATGGTGTGCTTAAACGTTCTTGACCTGACCAAGAAGAGAATGGCTTAAAACCATGCAACATAATTTCTTTTCCACATTCTTATCCAACATTTCAACATATGTAAGTTGTAAAGTTGGCGACCATAGTCGAGGGTAACCCGAAGGCTCCCTTTTCGATAGCTACTACACCAACGTGTAGGGGAGGGCGCTACTCCTTCCCTGGATTGCTCTACTTTACCCTTGATCCGTACCTTATAATGCTGAGTGTTAAGCAAGGAGGCATCAAGTACCATTTTTTGAGTCTTTGGTATGACTCGACCTGGGATTGAACCCAGGTCTCCCGGACCATTGGCGAACACTCTAACCCATGTAGTGCATCCTTTCTCGTTTTTTTTTTTTTTTTTTTAAATACTTTTATGAGTTTTTCTTAGAAATTTAAAAAAAAGACAATTACTTTTATAGTTTGGTCTTGAACTTTTCAGCGCTTCCCGAAGATAGATAGATAGATATGAAAAGACAAATGTATGTAGATAAGAACAGGTTTAGATAGATAGATAGATAGATAGATAGATAGATATGAGCATCTTTAGATAGCCCTTCCAACTGAAAAAAAAATTTTAACCTGTTAAAAAGAAAAAAGAAAAGACGGTAAATTACTGTTGTTGTTTGGTCTTGAACTTTTCCCACTTTTCAAAGAAAGAAAGAGATAGATAGATAGATAGATAGATATCTTTGCCTGCCTATGCACCCTTGGGTAATATTCAGTCTCGTTAGAATTCCGAACAATGCCAAAATTTATCCTGAAGCCATAATTTATAAGTACCCATTGCCCCAGTACACACTATTTAAATTTACATCGAATAGCTCTTAAATAATACTGAGAACTGCATCGATCTTGCTGTTTTGCGAGTAAAAACTGGTCGCGGAGGACCCAGAAGGTTAATAACGAAGGGCAACTTGTCAAATGGTCTATGTTGGGTTTCGTCCATATCTGACCTTCTTGCCGGTTCCATTTTGCTGCTTCATGACTAAAGTGAACATGTCTGGTCACAGAATTCCGAACGTTTGACTGGATGAAGATCTGATAGGCGATCTTTAGAAACAGCGCAATTCAAATGCTAATGCAACCAAAAAAGAAATGGATTTTTTAAAAAAAGATAAAAGGGTCGAACAAAAAAGTAATACGAAAAAAAAAAACAGAAAGAAATGGAAAAAGATAACGAACGATTAGCTTGATAGGTATTTAGAACTAGATTCAGAGAGATGTGAATAGAATAATACGGATACACACTTGCATGCATACATAAATTGCAGATGCGCACTTAACGTAATGGTTATCGCCATTGAAAATGTAATCGGCGATCCAAGTTCAAGTCTTTCATGTTCCTGCTTGTGTTTGACTTCGCACTAATAAGCTTGGGAAAGGTATGAATTTATCACTTTTCCCCGCTTTACAGCTATGGGAAAGTAGTAGGGCAGACTGTGTTCTTTAATTTTGGTACGGTAACCAGTCTAGAAGAAAAAAAACAACACAGAAATCAAACCAGATTTACTCTGCTTAGAAATTGACATTGTGTCAAATCCTGCCAGTGGAGGAGGGGTTGGGTAATGCTTCCATGCATACCTACTGTTCATACATAGTGTGTTTATGTGGGATAAAATATAGGGATTGGTAGGTATAAGTCCCTATGAAGGGAGAAATTTACTCAGTAAAAATTGGGTCACATGACTTTTTAAGTTAGCCTTCTAAGAGTCACGTTACTTAAATATTGTACTGGGCGCCTCAGGTGGTGTAATAGTTAACAAGCTAGTACTAGCAAACCTTCGTAAGTGAGTTCGAGTCTCATTAGGTACCCCATTCACACGACCTTACGCTACATCGAAGCAAAAAGCTTACTAAATTACTACATAAATGTTGAACAGAAGAACAGGTATGTATTATGTCGAATTCAATAGACGGCGTGTCGATACACACTTGCCTGAAGATCGACCTCGTGAAGTCCACAGTCATGAGTTTTACCGTGTTTTTTATTTTATTTTAAAGGTGTAAATATCGGGTATGGCTTTGAATTTTGCGCACAAGGAGTGTATTTTATTAATTCAAAATGGTGTTAGCATTAAATTTTAATTATATACATATGGTTGCGTATTTGTCCATTCAGTATAACGTTTCACTCACTATGGCTTTAGCAGATACTGATTCAGAAAAAAAATTGGGTGACAGAATATAGGGAAAATCTTTCATGTATATATATATATTTATATATATATATATTTATATATATATATGTGTGTGTGTGTGTGTGTAATTTTATTCTTTATTTCATAGTCAGATATTGTTGATTTTGGTTATAGATAATACCTAATGATGTCTATTTTAATTGCATAATGTTTATGTTTATTTATCTATCGCATACGTCTATTGATATTCTGTAACCAAGTTTATGAATATGCAACCGTTCAAAATTAAGTACTCCACAACATAGAGATTGCCCAGTCAGCTGGGGCTGTAGAATACACTGACTGTACCTCTGCAGAGGGGTAAGACACCCCCTAACGAGTGTCCTGGATATGACACTAAACAATCTGATGGTGAGGTTCCAGCAGTGCTGGAGCTTTAGGGAATGCGGAGTACCCCTTCATTGCCATCGCTCCCAGGTCCAATCTGGCCCGGAGTGGTAGCACCTGATAGGGCCCTATCTATGGGTTAAATAGAACTAACAGCATACTTATGCTAAACTGAATTGAGTAAACTGAATAGTTTGAAATAGAAATGTTTTTGACAATTAAACCGTACTTACACTTAAACTGCGTGCTTATACTTAACTGAATTATTTGAAATAGAACTGTTTTTCGACATTAAAACTGTATTTACACTTAACTGAATTATTACATATAACTGCTTGAATAGTTTGAAATGGAAATGTTTTTGACAATTAAACTGTGTACTTATGCTTAACTGAACTGTTTTCAATTGAATAGATTATTTACATAAAAATGGATTTGGCGTTAAATAACCTACAAAGGTTGATATGCCATAAAACCAAACAAACCAAACCAGACAACTTAGAGAATAATAAAAATAAGAGGAAGATAACTGGCTTACAAGTGTGCGGAAAACATAGAGACCGATTCAACAAAGTATTCTCATTGTAAACAGGAGATCGTACCCTAATAAAATCGAGAAAAATCAATGTTTTTCAGAACTGATAATTCGAAAAAGTATGTGGTCTACTACATTATTTGGTTTCCAAATCCCACTGAGTTAGGCATTGCAGAACATGTCAGCGTACCAACTACCATAATACTACCAACCACAGTGAGTAACTTCCATGTCTTGAACTAAACTGGGTACAAGCCAAAATATTGCAAATATTTTGACTCACCCTCGTATTAGTTTCGGCTATAAATACACAGCTACTAATGTTACCCATGTGGGACTTGAAAATAATATCAATATTTTTTTAATTCTGTAATCTTTCCACGGAGCAGGTGTGTGGGGAAGAAGCATGCAAAGTTTCATGGCAACTTGCGGCGGTCTTTTAAAAAGAGAAGTAAACAAAATTATCGAAATGGAATTATCGATATTGAATTATGAGAAAAAAACCTGAGATAAGAGCGAACATATTGTTTGGCGGTAATTTTCTCTAAGATTCGCAGACAACCCTTGGTGAAAAGGCGGGAAAAATCAATGAAGCATCACGGGATTGAATACAAGATGGATGCTGTCGGCTAAGAATAAGAGAAATTTGTTTCCTGAAAGGAGAAAACAAATATAGTCACCTAATCAACATACAATCTACAAATATTTGCTGATGAAAATCCGACACACAGACAGACAGACACACACACACACACACACACCAAAAATATATATATACATAACAGTTATCGTCTTAAAATATAGAATCGGTGGCCTGAGTTCAAATCCTGGAC
This sequence comes from Sepioteuthis lessoniana, assembly GCA_963585895.1. Lineage (NCBI taxonomy): Eukaryota > Metazoa > Mollusca > Cephalopoda > Myopsida > Loliginidae > Sepioteuthis > Sepioteuthis lessoniana. The sequence continues at coordinate 49,219,802 of OY757937.1, read as the reverse complement.
TATCCTGCTTGCATTTCACTTGCACCAATGCATTTGGAAAAAGCATAAATCTATGTGCTCTCCCTCAATTTCTGCGACATTAAACCATCTGATGGAGAGGCTCATATATAATAAACATGCTAGCAACCAAAGTAAATTATATACACATATTTACCAACCCCTCCGCCTGGGCAGGATATGACACAAGGTCAATTTTTAAGCGGAGTTTAACAGGTTTGAAATCCTTGACTGGTTGCTTCACCAAGGCTGAAGAAATCAGTCTGTCCTACTATTTACCCATAGCTGGAGGGAGAATAATTGGATTCATTCCTTTCCCAAGGGTATTAGTAAGTAAAGTTGGCGACCATAGTCGAGGGTAACCCGAAGGCTCCCTTTTCGATAGCTACTACACCAAGGTGTAGGGGAGGGCGCTACTCCTTCCCTGGATTGCTCTACTTTACCCTCGATCCGTACCTTATAATGCTGAGTGTTAAGCAAGGAGGCATCAAGTACCATTTTTTGAGTCTTTGGTATGACGCGACCTGGGATTGAACTCAGGTCTCCCGGGCCATTGGCGAACACTCTAGTACTATGTGAAATGCAATCAGTCTCGTCCAGGATTTGAGTAAATCATATATATATATATATATTTATATATATATTAACTCATATCAATACTCATAGCAGGATGGAAATAAATTTATAATCCTAACGTGATTGGATTTAAGTTTTTCTTAAAGGTATATATATATATATATATATATATATTTGTGAATGTGTGTGTGTGTGTGTGTGTGTGCACTCTAGCAGAAGTATCCACCGTTATATAGGATAAAAATATCTTCCAGTGTATTTTGTTGAATAAAGATTTATCCTATTAGACTTTTAGAAGATTTTGTCGGCCTATTGAAGCTGAAAGCCTAAAATCGCACCCCTAAAAGAAAGTTACCAAAAACTATCACAAATAAGATCCCTAATTTATAAATCAAATTATATCTAACTCATCAAATATTGATCATGCCTTTATCCAAACCCCTTCACCATAGGCATCATCGCCCAGGAGGTTAATTTAAAAGCCGAGTAAAACTAGTTGAGATTCAGACTTTTCTGTCTCCTTGCCTGGTTGCCTTACCAAGAAAAAAGAACCCAGTCTACCCTACTACCTGCCCATAACTGGGACAGAAAAAAATTATGCCTTTTCCCTTGTCATTAACACAAAGTGAAATAGAGTTTTGTCCAGGATTTGAACTCGGATGTTGCGCAGTCACCGATGACTGCAATGTCGATGATAGCGAATCATTGGATATTCGAGGAGGGGAAGAGGGCACAGAAACACAACTCCGCTGAAGCGTTAGGACCTAGTTCCTTTATACTCTTCGTTCAGTTTCTGGGGGCGTGGATTCAGGAACGAAAGAAAAACGGGCACAAACGTTCTGACTAGCTCCTTCGTTCTTTTAGGGACAAGATTTTTGTGGTATCCTTGGTATTTCTGAATTTCGAATAATTACTTTCTTTCTTTTAGCCAAGTCAACTGGGACTGTAGAATACACCGTCAGCATCTCTGCTGAGAGGTAAGACATCCTCACAACAACAGAGGGATAAACCCCACCCAAACAATCTGATGGTGAGGCTCTAGTAATGTTGGAGCTTTGGTTTGATTTCTTTGTTTAAGGACATATAAACCTTTGTAGGTTATTTAATGCCAAAGCTATTCTCCTAGAAGAACATTAGTGGTTCTATTTAACCCAAAGAGTATTTGCCCGAAAGTGAACGTAATAGTGCGACTGGAGTACGCACTCTCTTACTACGATTCCGCCGTCCGTCGCTTTAACCATTACACCACAAGGACACCCCCTTTCGGAGCTTTGGGAAATGCGGAATACCCCTTCATTGCTATCGCTACCAGGTCCACTCTGGTCTGTTGTGGTAGAACTTGATAGACCCTATCTATGGCTCAAATGGAACTGTTTGACATTTAGATTGAGGGGAAATAATTTATGCTAAATTGACTTGTTATGTGTAGAAACATTTGATCATTTAACTGTGAGTAAGCAAATGACTGATGTTTAATTGAATTGTTAGTGATATATAGCAGTACTTGGAACCATTTAACTTTGTTAACTAACGCTAAATTGAATAGTTAGAAATAGAACTGTTTGATCCTTTAACTGTGTGTATCTAAAAATATGTTTACAAATCATATATTAAATATTTATGTATTTGGCATTAAATAACCAACAATGGTTGATATATCATAAAACCAACCGAATTTTTTCTTTCCACCATCGTGGGTTATTTAATGCCAAGGCCATTCCTGTAGAAACATCGTAGTAACACTATTTAATACATAGCTAGTGTGATAAGGGAGTTCATGCCTTTCTCAATGGAATTAGATCGAAAATGAAAGCAATATCCGACCGGAGTGTGAACTTGCTTACTCTGATGTCACAATTTAGTTCTTTAGTCACTACAGCACAGGGAGTACCTCTAGAAGTGTTACAACATTTCAACTAAAACTCATTAATTCATTTGAGGCCACTTAAATTTTAGGCTTTTGTTTCTTGGGCTTCTTAGGGATTTGCACCTGTCCGTAAATCTAGTAGGTCTATATATTCTGTTAAACGTGTATGCATTGCTATGTATAAAAAAAATACAAGTAAACATATGCTTAATAGGATTTTTATTTGAATATCTATGCTTTCATTATTTTTCGTAAGCACATTTTTCGCCTTTGTTCTTTCCTAGCATTTTATTATGCTTCTATTTTCTTAAATATTTCTTTATCTCAGTATATTTGCTTGACATTTGAATATCATAAAACGTTTTATACAATCGACCTATTCTCAAATCTTATTCGTATCTCTCTGATATTTTTTAACTACTTTAATCTATTCCTTTAAAATGTGTTTGAAATCTACAGTGTGTCATTTTTTTGTTTTGTTTTGTTGAGGGAAGGGGGTTTGGGGAGATCTGAGAAGAAAATATTCATAGCATATTGATGTCTTTCAAAGAATACATTTTCACAAAATGTTTTTCTTTATTTTTAGATTGATTTAGACATAGGTTTGTTTGATTTGGTTTCTTTGATTAATGGCATATCAACCTTCCTAGGTTATTTAATGCAAAAATCATTCTTGGAGAAGGATACTGTCATCATCATCATCATATCGTGCTGGCAGCACGGATATCCCTGACCCTCTCTCGCCACTCCTCCCTATCGTTCATCGCCCTAGGCAGGTCTTCAGGACAACATCCTGTATCCTCACACAGCTGCTGAATGTACGTTCGTGCTGGTCGTCCTGCTTTTGCGCGGCCGTGTGTGGGGATCCATAAGAGTACATCTCTTATGAGTTCATCTCTGCTTCTCCAGCAATGTCCAGCATGTCTGGTTCGCCTAACTTGAATAGATTTCGTGATAGGGGGCAGGTGGCCGTATAGTTGGTGTCTCGTGGGGTGCCGCTGCCAGGACTTGTTGAGGATTGCACGCAGCATTCTTGTGTAATTGCCATCTAGTTTCTTCTCGAGCCGTTTTGTTAGCGTCCATGTAGTGCATCCATATAGCAGTATCGATGTGACCGCTGCCTGGAAGAAACTGCGTTTCATTTTATCTGTTAGGTCTGATTTCCATATAGTCGATAGCCTATTGATAGCTGTCCATGCTTTCGTTAACCTCGTTTCGATGTCCTTTTCGGTTGATTCGACGCTGCTTCCTAGGTACGTGAATTTGTCTACTAGTTTAAGAGGGGTTCCTTCTAGAGTGGAGATGTCCCCCGTTTGGTTATAGCACATATATTCCGTTTTGTGTGCATTAACATGGAGGCCTATGCTTGCTGCTGCTCGTTCCAGGCTATGCAGAAGTGTTTCGGCTTGGTCAGGTGTATTTGCCAGTATCGCTATGTCATCGGCGTAGTCGGCGTCGGTAATTGTTGTTGCGGGATATCTTCTGCTTCTTTTCTTCGTCAGTTCGAAGCCATTCTCTTTGATTTTGTCAATCGATGTTCTAAGTACGTAGTCTAGACAAATGATAAAGAGATACGGAGCCAGCGTGTCCCCTTGTAGTACTCCTGCTACAATGTCGAAGTATTCTGTGTCTCCATCTGGTGATCGTACTTTTACTTTAGTGTTTCTATAGAGAATCGTTATTGCCGCTACGGTTTCTTTAGGTATGCCGTACGCTAGTAGGATTTGTTCCATCTTTCCTCTGTGAATGGAGTCGAAAGCCTTGGTAAAGTCGACAAATATTAATGTCGCTTGTAGGTTCTTTGCCCGTACACCTTCAAGGATTCTGCGGATGGTTAGTATTTGTGAGGTCGTAGATCTATTTCTTCGGAAGCCATTTTGGTTTTTTCTAAGTATGTTGTCGATTTTGGGTTCTATGCGGTTTCGTAGTAGGGCATTGTAGATTTTGGCAGCTATGGATGTAAGTGTTATGCCTCGGTAGTTTTTGGCTAATCCGAGGTCCCCCTTTTTAGGGAAGGGGAGTATGCATCCCTTCGTCCATCTATCTATCGGATTTTGATTGTATACTGCGTTGCAGTGTCGGAGCAGTATGTCGTCGAATTGTCTGGTCTTCCATACTTCCGGGGGAATTTCGTCCAGTCCTGCAGCTTTCCTATTTTTAATTTTTCTGAGAACCGAGTCGAGTTCTCCTTGTGTGAACGGTCCAAGTTTAATGTCTAATTGTTTGCTAATTATTCTGGTGATTGGTTCATGCGTTATTTTTGGTGGGTTTCCAAGTAAGTTTTCGAAGTGCTGTTTCCACAGTTTTATTCTTTCTTGTTGGTTTGCTGCTTTAAGTTTAGCTTTGGCTGTGCTCTTTCTTCTGCTCACTTCGTTTATTGTTTGCCAGGCAATTCTAGATTGTCTATCTTCTACCGAGTCTCTGATCTTATCTATCTGATTTTGAATGTATTCTGTCTGTTCCTTTATATATATGCCTGCTAATTGATTTTGTGCCGTTTTTAGTTTTAAGGTATTTGTGTTTGTTGGGTTTTTTCGATAGTTTTTGGAGGCTGTTTTCACTAGTGCACGTTTTTCTCTCACCGCTAAGGTTTCCCATGGGGCTCTATATTTAGTTTTAATTTTTGTTGGAATGTATTTTGCTGCTGCCTCGAGGTGTGCATTGACGAAATTTTCGTATTCGTCGTTTGGTGTACTTTTTTCCGTCTTTTCTTGTAGTGTTTCGAATCTGTTTCTCAATTCTAATACGTATTTATCTCTGACATCTTTGTTGTTTAATAGGGCCCAGTCATAGTGTTTGGTGGTTACTGTTCGTTTGGCGTTTTTTCGTAGGCTTAACCGTATTTTCGCTGTGACTATTCGGTGATCGGTGGACACACCCTCAAAAGAGGAGTATGCCTCGCAATTCAATGCACTATTCTTCCATTTCTTGTTTATAAGGACGTAGTCTATCTGAGCTTTAGTATTGTTTGCGTACGTGTATGTCCATAGTTTGCCCTCTCTTTTTTGGTAGTTTGTATTGAGGCATGCTAATCTATTTTCTATCATGAAATCTGTTAGATGTTGCCCATTTCTATTTGACGTGTGAAATAGACATAGGGAATCCGAAATACACGACATTCACGAAATTGGTTCAGGTACGAAACTTTATTACCTTTGAGTAAAAGGTTATTCGGCATGAGGGGAGAGAGACACAATATTTCTATGCTGACTGTTTTTACATCGTCATCTCTCAATCCAACCAACGCGCGGCGCCCGTAACGTACAAATTCGTCTGGCCTCGCGCAGCTCTGAATCTCAACTCTCTCGATCGTAAGCAGGAACTCAACTAACTGTTTTTTCTCAAATCTCAGCACACGCTTCCGGTGCGTGACGTCACCCACATCCCCTGGTCCAAATTCCTATCTGGAATTTTTATTTTGACGTCTCTGAATAACACATTCTCTCCGTGCCCGTGTGAACACCTGCGTTAATGTTGCTCCAAACTAACCCTGCGCTAAACGAAAGGTTCTCAGCCTAACTAAACCGAAGGGCAAGATATACAAAACGAAATCCCTCCGCAATTATATTACAATTCTAGCGGTACTATTCAAGCCATTGCTGCGGGAATAGAGAGTTTATACTTTTCCTAAGGTTATTAGCTCGAAATGGAACATAAATTGGACTTAGTATTTATTGGTTTTGTTGGTTTGTTTGTTTGTTTAGTTGGTTGGTTGGCTGGTTGGTTGGTTGGTTTGTACATCAACCATTGTAGGTTATTTAATGCCAAATCCATTTCATACGTATAAGTAAAGTAAAGTTAGCGACCATAGTCGAGGGTGACCCGAAGGCTCCCTTTTCGATAGCTACTACACCAAGGTGTAGGGGAGGGCGCTACTCCATTCCCAGGATTGCTCCACTTTACCCTTGAACCGTACCTTATAATGCTGAGTGTTAAGCAAGGTGGTATCAAGTACCATTTTTAAAGTCTTTGGTATGACTCGACCTGGGATTGAACCCAGGTCTCCCAGGCCATTGGCGAACACTCTAACCGCTGGGCCAATAGTTCTATTTCGAGCAATTCCGTTTAGTACATAGTTTAAATGTCAAAATAGTTCTATTTCAAACTATTCAGTTTAGTCAACAAAGTTAAATGGTTCCAAGTATTGCTATGCATTATAAACAATTCAATTAAACATCAGTCAATTATTTACTCTCAATTACATGTAAAAACAGTTCACTTTAGCATAATTGTACAGTTTAAATGCCAAAATTGTTCTATTTTACACAATTCCGTTTAACGTAAGTTCGCAGTTTAGTTCATAAATAGGACCCAACTAGGTGCTACCACTCCGGACCAGAGTGGACCAGGGAGCAATACCAATAAAGGTGCACTCCACATTCCCCAAAGTTCCAGCTTTACTGGAGTCTTACCATCAACTGTTTAATGTCATATCCAGGATACTCCCTGGGGGAGTCTTACCCCTCTGCAGAAATGCAGTTGGTGCATTCTACAATCCTCGCGGACTGGGCCATAATTGGTTTTGTTTTTTTCCTTAATTTTATTTGTCCTCCGTCCCACCACCGGACAAGTACGGCACAAGGCCTTTATTAAGGTGGATCTGGACGTAGGGCCGCAGCTCACACGCTTCCGGCAAATACCAAAAATACCTTCGACCCTGTCGGTATTCCCCTTAATAAGGGCGCCTCATGCGCCTGGTAATAAATAACAAAAACAATCTTCATGGGTTATTTAATGCCAAATCCATTCCTGTAGAAAAACAACACTGATATTTTTAACCCATAGCTGGGGAATATGGGGTTTATACTTTTCCTGAGGGTGTTAGTCCGAAAGTGAACGAAAAATTACTTCTCAGCTACGACCCCCCACCCAATAATTTATTGTTTAAGGTTTGGGGTTTCTTTAAGAAACTGTTCCTTTTATCATTGATTATCGAAATAAAAATTATATAATTTGAGGCATTGATTTGGTTTAGTTTGACTTACATTTTATCGTTTTACCAATCTCTCTGCCGAAGTTTTATCTATTTGTAAGTAACTAATCATCAAAACTTCCATTAAAATCAGTTCACTTTTTATTAGTTTGGTTTCTTTATTTAATGGTATAACAACCTTTGTAGGTTATTTAATGCCAAAGCTATTCTCCTAGAAGAACAGTAGTGGTACTATTTACCCCATAGCTGGGACGATAAGAGAGTTCATACCTTTCCCAAGGGTATTTGCCCGAAAGAGAACGTAATAGCGCGACTGGAGTACGAACTCGCTTATTACGATTCTGCAGTCCATCGCTTTAACCATTTCAACACGAGGACGCTCCCACTGTTTAATAGTCTATATTAATATTCTTTTGATCGTAGATAGTTATATAGTATCAAGTATTCCTCTCTAATACAAATAATTTATACACCGTTATCTGGTTTTAAGTAGTCCAATCAAATGCTAATAATATATACACAATTATACAGTTTCATGTAACTATTTCTATTTAATAATGATAATCATATGTTTGCACATGGTTATAACGTATCAAGTATTCCTATCTAATACAAATAATTTGTACACAGTTATAAGGTATCAAGTATTCCTATCTATTAGTTGTCTAAATTTCTGAGACGAAGTTTGTTGATTTTTATCATTAAGGGTTTTCGGACTTTTGTCTTCATCTTTATTGTTATTTCCACGACGTTTCGGCCGATATGTCC
>OY757937.1:49081661-49209161 GCA_963585895.1 Sepioteuthis lessoniana | reverse complement strand
GGAAAGACATTGATACTATTCATATTAACTGACTGTTGAAGCATAGGATGCACTCTTAGCGTTACGATTATCCTAGTAGGAAATGGAATCAATGACCTGAGTTCAATTCCTGGACAAGGCTGTTTGCGTTTCACTTCGCGCTAGTGGCTTTGAGAAAGGCATGAATCCATCTGTTTTCCCTCCAACGGTCGGTATTTGGTAAGACAAACAGTTCTTTAATAATTTACTAAGCTTTTTGCATAGGTGTGGAACAAGACCGTATGAATAGGTCACCTAATGAGACTTGAACTCATTCATGAAGGTTTGCTAGTCTAGCTTGCTAACCATTACAGTCCTAAACAGGATTCTTTAGATTTGGCAATCAGTCTAGAGGGAAAACTTAAATTTAAACTAGCCTAACTTTGTTAATAATTGACCTAGTATATTGACCGGCTCATTGGCCTAGTGGGTAGAGTGTTCACCAATGGTCCGGGAGACCTAGGTTCAATACCAGCTAGTGTCATACCAAAGACTTTTAATATAGTACTTGATACCTACTTACTTAACACTCAGAAATATAAGGTACGTATTAAGGGTAAAATGGAGCAATCCTGGGAAAGTAGTAGCGCCCTCTTCTACACCTCGGTGTAGTAGCTATTGAAAAGGGAGCCTTCTGGTCGCCAACTTTGCTTACTAGTGTCCTATCCTTTGCGTGGAGATGGAGTGAATAAATACACAAATACTCACTATTAAAGCATAGAGTATACTATCTGGTACAGATTACGTATCTGACGACATATTATAAAATCCTTATATATATATATGTATATATAGTAATAATTTACTAAATTTTTCCTTAATGGGGCACAAGGCCGAATGAATGAGGCACCAAATGAGACTCGAACTCAATCGTGAAGGTTTACTACACTAGCTTGCTAACCATTACAACACCTGAGGCGCCCTATATATATATATTAGTAACCCAAGAAAAACAACTTATGGTAGAAAGATTTTTATTCGGGCAATGCACTTTGAATACTGTAACTTAGAAAATAAAACAGAGAGTCCCCTGTAACGTAGTGGCTAACATGATAGACTGCTATCTCGAGCTTAGCGAGTTCGAACTCCAGTCGCGCTATTACGTTCACTTTCGGATTAGAACCCTTAAAAAAGCATGAACTCCCTTATCCCCGGATTAAATAGTACCACAACTGTTGTTTTACAAGGATTTGGCATTAAACAAACAATGAACGTTGATATACCATTAAAATCCTAAATTCGGACCGATTAGGGAATTAAACATTTCTGGATCGATTTCCAATTAGGTTCGATTTTCTTTTGCGCTTGGCATCTTTTTTTGTTAATAATATAATTTTTCGATATAATGGAGATGACTTATAAGATTTTATAAAAATCCTTAACCAATGTAAAAGTAACAAACAGCATCTCTGCTTAAGGGTATGACTCCTCCTAACGAGTTCCTCATATGACACAAAAAAATCTGATGGTGAGGTTCCAGTATTGCTGGAGCTTTGGGGAAATGTGGAGTACTTCTTTACTACCATCGCTCCCAGGCCAACTCTGGCTCGGAATCGTAGCACCTGATAGGGTCCTATCTGTGAGTCAAATAGAACTTAACCGTGGTTTCGAGAGTTTACTGCTTTTACATTTAAACTGCGTATGTATGCTAAACTGAATTGTTTAAAATAGAACTGTTTTGACATTTAAAATGCGTACTTAAGTTAAACTGAATTGCTCGAAGTAGAACTGTTTTGACGTCTAAACTGTATACTTATGCTAAACTGAATTATCTGAAACAAAACTGTTTTTACATTTAACTCTGTGTATTGCCCAGTCGGCTGGGGCTGTAGAATCGCTCCCAAGTCCACTCTGACCCGAAGTGGCAGCACCTGATAAGGGCCCTATTTATGGGTCAAATAGGTACTAAACTGTGTACTTATGCTGAACTGAATTGTTTGAAATAGAAATGTTTTTTACATTGAAAGTGTACAACGCTAAACTGAATTGTTCGAATTGGCTTTGATATTTAACTGTGTAAACAAAAACTATACTTATACTAAACTAAATTGTTCGAATTAGAATTGTTTGACTAAACTGAATAGCTTGAAATAGAAATGTTTTTTGCAATTAAACTGTATACTTACATTCAAACTGCGTGCTTATGTTAAACTGAATTGCATGAAATGGAACTGTTTTTGACATTGAAACTACTTATAATAAATTGAATTCTTTAATATAGAACTGTTTTGACATTTAACTGTGTGTAAACAAAACTTATACTGAACTGAATTGACTGAATTAGAACTCTTTGACTAAACTGAATAGCTTGAAATAGAAATGTTTTTGACAATTAAACATGCTAAACTAAACTGTTCGAAACAGATGTGATTATTTATATAAAAATGGATTTGCCATTAAATAACCTACGAAGATTGATATGCAATAAATCCCAAACAACCAACTTGATATTATAAATGTCCGCAAAAACTCTTAAGAAACAAGTAAACAAAAATTTAAATACATAAATGTATAATGAACCTAACCTTTGGGCATAAGATAACCCTAGATGGATGGACTTGCCTTTAAAATTAATTTACCTTTTGATATGGTGTGAAGCTGTGATGTGGCATTTATTTTAATGCATACTTTATCCTCAATTCCAACCCTGCAGATTAATTTTCAACTTAGGAAAAATTCCACGGAGCAAGTTCTGTTGAGTATTGAGGGTGCTGCCCTAACACAATCCTGTTTTTCACCATAAACTTCTGGTCAAAAAGTATTGATACTGTTGGTCAAAAATTGGTACTACTTCATCTAGACGTCAAGACATCGTCAACCCTCTTGTATAACTCAATCAGCTTTTGAAATTTGAACAATAGCAAATTTGATTCGGTTTGGTTGTGTTTTAAGGCATATCAACCATTTTTGGTTATTTAATGCCAAATTCGGTTTATACATACATTAAATACATATATATTTAGTAATGTATGGGAACACATTTAGTAGATATCATTCTTAAACGAGCCAGAGCTCTTTTTTTGCACACAGTTAAATAGTTTTAAGTATTGCTATATAACAGTCACAATTTAATATCAGTCATTTTTTCTGCACACATAGTCTATTCTATTTTACCTATACGAGGATCATTAAATAAGTTTCCAGACTTTTTTCGTGTGCGCTCTTTAATTGATAGTACACACATGAAACTCTAGCCCCCTTCGAAGTAATCTCCTCCAGCTGCAATGCACTTCTGGAAGGCTCCATGGAAGTCCTCTTGTGTGAGCGTGTCAATGACTTTCGTCACAGCCTCTTTCATCTCCTCAATTATCTCATAACGACAGCCTGTGAGCTTTGGGAATAACCAATTGTCACAGGGGGGCAAGGTTTGGACGATGGGGAGGATGAGGAACTGTCTTGATGCCCATATTGGTCAAATAGTCTGCGACAAGGATGGAGTTGTAGACTGGTGCATTGTCCTGGTGGAAATGACACTGACCCGATTTTAAGAGTGCTGGCCTCTTCCCAAGGAATCTCTTCCTGAACTCCCTTAAAACCTCAATATAGTATTCCTTGTTGACTGTCTGTTCAGTGGGAACCCAGTGCATGTAGATCATGCCAGTGTTGTCAAAAAAAGGGATCATCAAAAGTTTGTGGATGGATTTGCTCTGTCTGGCCTTCTTGGGTCTGGGAGAGCCAGCATGCTTCTACTGGGAACTCTGTCTCTTGGTCTCAGTAAATCCAGCTTTCATCGCATGTCATTTTTTTCCAAGTTTAAAACAGAATTTTATTGCATATTGTTCTTCCTCACGTCCAGATTGCATTTTTGGAATTCACCAGCTGTGACAATCAGGCTTTAGTAGGGTGTATTCGAATTCCTGCTGTAGCTGTTCATTTGAACCTGAAATCATAAACATTGGTCAGTCATCTTATAATATGTATAGCAATAACATACTGAATTTTTAAGAGTCAACGACAATTTTTACTGCCGGTACAAAAAAAGTCTGGAAACTTATTGAATGCCCCACGTAGATAGGACGTAGAGAGCCAGAGTGGAACTGGGAGCAATGAAAGTATACTACACATTACCCAAATCTCCAAGGCTGGAGCCTCGCCATCTAATGGTTTAATGTCATATCAGGACACTCATTGGAGGAGTCTTACCCCTCAGCAGAAATGCAGTCGGTGTATTCTACAGCCCTTGCCTACTGGGCTAACAATATCTTGGTGTACACGCCTTTTGAGCACAGTCCTTCTTTCTTGTGAGTTCGACTCAACCGACCAACAAGACTTGAGATAAACATAAGAAGAACTCAAGGAGTTTGAGAATTGGAGGCATATGTCCCTTAATTTATTGCTTCTATCTGCATCTTCAACAAATATAATACATGCTATACAAATATCTTTTAGCTCAGTCGGCTGGGGCTGTAGAATACACTGACTGCACCTCTGCTGAGAGATAAGACCCCACCCACCCATGAGTGTCCTGCATATGACACTAAACAATCTGATGGTAAGGTTCCAGTGATGCTAGAGCTTTAGGGAATGCAGTGTACCCCTCTATTGCCATTACTCCCAGGTCCAATCAGGCCCGGAGTGGTAGCACCTGATAGGGCCCTATCTATGGTTTATATCGAACTAACAGCATACTTATGCTAAACTAAATTGTTTGAAATGGAACTGTTTTTGACATTGAAACTGTACTTACACTAAACTGAATTGTTTAATATAGAACATTTAACTACGTGTAAACAAAATCTATATACTAAACTGAATTAGCTGAATTAGAACTGTTTGAATAAACTGAATAGCTTGAAATACAAATGTCTTTGACGATTAAACTGTTTACTCATGTTAAACTGAATTGTTTGAAATAGAACTGATTATTTGTATAAAAATGAATTTGACGTTAGATAATCTACATAGGTTGATATGCCATAAAAACCAACCAACCAACCAACCAACAAATATCTTTACGAATTCGACAGAGGATAACGATTGTCAAGGAGCTCGAGCCATTTGGAAAGCGTAGGCAGTAAAGAAGAATAGCAAACTGCGTAATTTACTTTATAAAAAAGAAGTATTATATAAAAAAAATTTAAAGAGATGTGCATCTACACAAGTGTATACACACGCATCACACATACACACACACATATATATATAGAGAGAGAGTGAGAAAGAGAGCGAGAGAAAGGGGAGGGAGGAGATAGATATGAACAGTCTTCTGAGATAGATAGATAGATAGATAGATAGATAGATAGATAGAAGACTAGGAATGATAATAAAAGGCTGAGATAGATAGATAGATAGATAGATAGAAGACTAGGAATGATAATAAAAGGCTGAGATAGATAGATAGATAGATAGATAGATAGATAGACTAGGAATGATAATAAAAGGCTGAGATAGATAGATAGATAGATAGATAGATAGAAGACTAGGAATGATAATAAAAGGCTGAGATAGATAGATAGATAGATTTTTTTTATATTATTCAAATCTTACAAATTCTTTGAGTAGAGGAAGTTCTTGAGAATGGAAAGCAAGCAAAATTATTTGGGAAAGCAAATTAATTTTTACGACCTTCCGAATACACTTGTGTCAATAGAACTAAATATCTGATATTTAAATTTTTTTTATACATGTACACAAATGAAATTGAATTCTGTTAAGATACTTTTTATTGGATCCAATTGTGGCTTTCTCATTAGTGAACGAACCATCTTCACTCTTAGTCGACGAATCAGTAATCAAACCCAAACTAGTTTTAACGTTAAACCATGTTTATCCCGCTAGAGAACAAATATATAATCTGGATATAAGGAAGCCTTAATCTTATGATCGCTTAGGTGAAAAACTATATAGAGCTTCAAGAATTTGGAGTTTTTGTTTGTTTGGGGGGTGTTCTTTATGTAATATGGAGGAATTTTCAGTAAGAACATCCTTAAGGCATTTGAATAGGTGATGTTCACATCTTTAAATATCTTGATGAAGGTTTTAATGTAAATACCTTTGGAGGTGCCCGTGGTGTAATGGTTATCGTCGTAGGAAATGGACACGGCGACACGAGTTCAAATCTTGGACCAGACTGATTGCATTTCACATAGCACTAATACCCTTGGGAAAGGTATGAATCTAATTATTCTCCCTCCAGCTACGGGTAAATAGTAGGGCAGACTGGGTTATTCAGCCTTGGTGAGGCAACTAGTCTAGGAGAAGGAAAACTCTGAATTCAAACCTGTTAAACTCCGCTTAAAAATTGACTTTGTGTCATATCCTGCCCGAACGGAAGGGTTGGTAAATATGGTTTAATGTAAATACCGAAACGTTTTACGTTGGCAAATAATTCAACTATGAAAAATCATCCTCTGAATACCTTGTTTTTCCATATTGGTTCATTTGTATATATATATATATATATACTCAATCAATCTGACGGTGTGAAAAAATCCAGATGATAGAATCCTGGGTAGATTTCTTCTGACGCTATATTTATTTCTGTCTATATATATATATATATATATATATATTGTCATCCACAGACAGACTGCTTCGTTGTATCACAACTCCTAAGTGTGTCTAGACACGTAGGACGCTTGAAGCTGGGATTGAAACCCGCTCAACTTTACGTAGGACTTAGTATCACTCGGCTCAGCCAACAAGCGAACGACGTCAGCTCAGGAATTATAAAGCATTATGTAGTGGCTTTCGTTTGTTTACATTTTTGCCTAGCCGAATACAGGAGTGCTCAATCCATTCGAAGGGCTTTGCATGATGCGAAGACAAGTTTGAATATCTGATTGAGGTGTTCCTCCAGAATTCGTAAGGAATAGGAACGTATTGCATAATTGATACTCATCAAAATGCAAAGACCTAAACAATAAACTAAAAGACTGGTTCCCGCTAGATTACTAAAAGTAATCAGCGATGAGACTGTTCAGAATTCAAATGGAGCACCACTTTGTAACAGTAAGTCCTATAAGCAACTTATATCCTCTGCACCAGACGAATCATAGCTTCGCAACTAATAACCCCATCCTCCACAAAATTTGAATTCAGGTTTTCTTCTCCAAGACTAGTTACCCTACAAGTTTAAATAGCCTTGTCCGCCGTGCTATTTACCCATAGCTGGATGGAGAATAAAGTAAAACGTGGTAAGTTTTGGTGACGTATTGAAAATAGAATTTCTTGTAAATTAAATGTGAAAAATAAAAACGTCCTAAATCATTTGTAACTCGTAGATTAATCTTAATCTCTCGAATAAACGGTTTGGTTTAATTGGGTTTGGTTTTATGGCATATCAACCATTGTAGGCTATTTAATGCCAAATCCTCTTTATACATATATATTAAATATACATGATTTTATTTGGTTGCCTTTTGGCGTATCAACTATTGTAATTTATTTAATATCAAATCCTATTTATACATATATATTGAATATATATGATTTGGCTTGGTTGGGTTTTATGGCTTATCAACTCCGGGCCTGAGTGTACCTGCAAGTAATGGCAATAAAGAGATAATATTCATTCTCCAGAGCTCCAAGACTGGAGCCTCACCATCAGATTGTTTAATATCATCTCCAGGACATTCGTTGAAGGGTCCTAACCCTCTGCAGAGGTGCAGTCAGTGTATTCTACAGCCCCAGCCGATGAGGGTGTATGAATAAGAACTTCAAAACGAAATGTAACTTGATATTTTAGCAAGGAGTCTTAATGAAGAAAAAAAAACTTAAATTTCATAAACTGAATCATTGTAGTTCGCTGATAACTTTTAGCTCTTATTCCAACGGATTGAAGATGATCAATCGAAGTTTCTAAATGCCGTCTTGCAAGATCGACCGATATGAGATAATTCTGAACAAGTCAAAATGTGACAATCAATGATTTAAAAAATGCATGAATAAAAATAATACCTCGAGCAAACTATTATGGACGCGGGCTACGCTGATGACATAACGCTTCTGGCAAATACACCCGCCCAAGCCGAAACTCTGCTACATAGTCTGGAACGAGCAGCTGCTGGCATAGGTCTCCACGCCAACGCAGACAAGACAGAATGCATGTGCTTTAATCAAAGAGGTAGCATCTCTACACGAAAGGGTGGTCTTTTAAAACTAGTAGACAAATTCACCTACCACGGAAACAGCGTCTCATCAACCGAAAAAGACATCAACACACGACTAGCAAATGTAATATATAGGTCCAAAAATACGACCATGATATTCACATGCATAAAACGTTCACAATGTTCATAACGCATATAAGAATCCGAAAAACACGAAATTGGTTCAGGTATGAAACTTTTTATTACCCTTTTGAGTTTAAGGTTTTTCGACATGAGGAAAGATAGATCCATTTTCTTTCTACGCTGACTTTTCCATCTGACCCCACCACATGCGGCACCCCGCCGCAAACGACTGGTCTGGCCTCGGCGAGCTCCGAAAGTCAACTACCTTCCTCTAGTGTCGAATCTCATCTAACTCTTTTTTTCAAATTCCAAAATCCTTAGCCCATCGCTTCCGGGCATGACGTCATTCACGTCCCCGGTCCTATTTCCTATCTGGGGTTTTTGTTGTGACATCTGTGATTGTCACATCCGCCCCGCGCGCGTGAGAATATCTGCACTCAATCTGTGCACGTAACTAACCCATGCACTAAGCCGAAAGGTTCCCAGCCTAGCTAAACTGAAAGGTAAGATATACAAAACGAAAAATGATAATATAAAAAAAAAACCTTCCGCAATTATATTACACAAAGGCATGGACAGCTATCGATGGCCTATCGGTCATATGGAAGTCAGACCTGACCGATAAAATAAAACGCTGTTTTTTCCAAGCGGGAGTCGTGTCGATACTGCTGTATGGATGCACCACATGGACGCTAAGTAAACGCATGGAGAAAACATTGACGGCAATTACACGAGAATGCTACGAGATGTATTGATCAAGTCCTAGAGGTAACACTACACAAAGCAGCAGCTGTACGGCCACCTACCACCTATCACGAAAACTATCTCAGTTAGACGAACCAGACATGCGGGACACTGCTGGAGAAGTAAGGACGAATTCATAAATGATATACTCCTGTGGACCCCTTGACATGGACGAGCAAAGGTAGAACGACCGTTAGAACCTATATACAATAGCTCTGTGCCGATACAGTATGTAACCTGGAAGACCTGGAGTGATGGACGATAGAGACGGGTGGCTAGAGAGGGTCAGGGAGATCTGTACTAGCAGCGTGACATAATGATGAGTTCGTTACGAAATGTAAATTAATATTGTAGCAGTGGAATGCGATGAAAGGTGCAAGCTGAAATGAATTATAAATGAATTAAGCGAACAACAAAACAAATAACATGGCTTAATTGAATAGACGTTGTCGTTTTGTAAACGGTGAGTTGTCTCCCCTAAGGAATGATTGACTCTTCAAAGAAAGAGGATAAGAACAGACAACAAGATAGCTGCTTGACAATGGGCACGTGTTGAGACAGTCAGTGTTAATCGACTCCAGTCCTACAGTACAGCGGTCAGTGAGAAAATAAAAAGAATATTGATGCGTTTAAAATACATTCAATTTTTTTTGTTTTATTTTGTTGTTCCTAAATACTTGGAATATAAAACTATTTCAAGGGTTATTTTTAGCCATAATTTACAAAATATATTTTTGAGTAAGTATTAATTTTTAGATCTTAACAGAGTATGTAAAAGTCTTAGATTTCGGAGGGGGGAGGAATTAAGTGTTAGTCCTGAATTTCTTTAGGTCATTGTCGTCAAATTTATGACCGATATTATTGGTTCGGTGGGGTGAGAATCTAAGGTCAGAGTCTGTCCTCTTTGACAACTGGACTCATGCTGAATAGGAAGGGGATAGCTAGTATTCAGACCCTCTAGAATTTCTGTGGACAATTGTTGTTTTGTAAATTATGATACATGTGGGTCTTTTTCTATTTTAAGATTTGATCAAATACAAATTCCTCAAATACTAGGGTCAATCAAAAGTTTTGCAATATTTTGTTAATATGAGGCTGAATTTGGTGGTTCCGGATTCTCTCGCCGAGACTGTGAAGGAGACGAACCATACTAGAGTGTGAATTGACGAGCTCGTCTGATACTCTCCGAGTACTACACACCGGATTCGCCTCAATGGCTTAGAGCACGACCATGGAATCCACGCTTGATCGTTTAGCTTCCTACAACTTAAGTGAAATTTCTTGAAACATCTGCTCAATGTTCTTTGATCAATTGCGCGTTCATCTTTCTCACAACAAATGCTTTTAGTTTCTTTCACGATATTTTAGTCTATTTTGAACTCGTAAAAGATCAGTTCTCGGATCAAACTTGGCAGCACGTTAATCTCTGCAGCTTTCAAATCATACACAGAGTAAAGCAATCCACAACCTGTCAACGCACTAGCTACCTCGATACTATCAACCACAGTATGTACTTTCTACTGCTTGAGCTGCTTCAGTCACCTGATATGCTCGCTGAAAACAAGCGCGCGCCAAAAACTACAAAACTCTTGATCCACCTGCGTATTACCCTCCATTTAACTGCATGTTTACATTAGTCAAATTATAAATCTCAGAATGAAATAAAGATTAAAAATCAGATTGACGTTAAAACGGAGATTAATTTTTGCAAAGATTAAGCATTGCGATTTTCCAATAAACAACAACGTCATAAGAAAAGTCGTGGTTTTCAAAATCGGCAACATCATCGGCAAAAAGAAATGTTTTAGCAACATCTTATTTTATCGGTAAAGTAAAGTTGGCGACCCTTGTCGAGGGTGATCCAAAGGCTCCCTATTCAATAGCTACATCACCGAGGTGTAGGGAAGGGCACTACTCAGTTCTCTGGATTTCTTCACTTTACCCTTGATCGTTACCTCTTAATGTTAAGTGTTAAGCAAGGCGTCATCAAGTACTATTTTTTAAATTCTTTGGTATGACTCGACCAGGGATTGAACCTCAGACTCCAAGACAATTGGTGAACACTCTACCCATTAGGCCAATGGCCCGAGAGTCGACCATAATTCAATCAAGTTGATAAAAAATAATGTTAAACAAAATGAAACAAAAAAAATCGTGGAAAATTGTCAGATTGAAAAAGTATAAAACACTCCAAAGGAATTTATAACTAGTACTCAGTCAGGCATATATATATATATATATATATATATATATATATATATATATATATATATATATATAAGATATTCAATCCAGTGAATCCGGAATAGGAAATAATTTCGATCAGGACAAATAAAATATTCAAAAATAAAATATCAGATTTAAATAATCCAGGTAAAGAGCTCAATGTAAATAAAATCTGTAGAGTAAATATTTAAAAAAAAAAAAAAAAACAGTCGGTCAGTGTGTGACTGTGTCTGTGTGTCTGTATATATATATTTAAAGGTAAGTTATCATACATGAAAATAAGAACACGTAAATAAAACAAAAAATCACAAACTTTATCATACACTGTGCGATTCCATTCAGCATAGGCTGTAAAATACACCGACTGCATCTCTACAGAGGATTAAGACCCCGCCCAATGAGTGTCCTGGATATGACATTAGACAATCTGATGGTGATGCTCCAGTAATGCCGGAGCTTTAGGGAATAAAGAGTACCCTTTCATTGTAATCGCTCCCAGATTCACTCTGGTCCGGTATGGTAGCACCTCATAGGATCATATCTATGGGTCAAATAGAACTGTTTGACATTTAAACTGAATGCAAACAAATGATTTATGTCAACTGAATATTGTGAAATAGAAATGTTTGATCATTTAACTGTGTTTTTCAACAAAATGTGTTTACAAATCATATATTTAATATATGTGTAAAAAAATAGGTTTTGGCATTAAATAACGAACAATGACTGATATGTCAAAACCAAACCAAACCAAACTATACATTGTCCGGTAGAAATACCTCCCAGATTTTAAACTGTTACCAGCGTGTAACGAGTGAACTAACGTAAGAGATAACGGTAGCAACATCAAGCTGATGTCTTATTATATTTTTTCAGATACAAACAGTTATGATCATCTCTTAAACCGGTTCACACCGTACGTTTGCCGTAGAATTGTTGTGGTTGTTGATGCTGTTTTTGCTGTTGTATTTTTTTTTTTTTTTTTTAGAATCGGTGAATCTGTAATTGCCACTCAAAGAGCTTTTCGTGCTCATTTTATGTTACGTCGAAGTGATGTTGTTCCGGATAGAAAATCAATATTGCAATGGGTTGAAAATATATAAAGACAAAATGATATAAAAGCAAGTTATCATACTCAATATGAAAATAAGGACACCTAAAAATCTCACAAAATTAATAATAGATTGATCGTTAGATAACAATTAATAGATAGTAGACGAAGATAGACATAAATGTTTGTTCATTACAGAATAGATAAACATAAAAATTAGAAAAAAGAATGTAAGAAAGAGAAAAAAACGGTGATTATATATATATATATATATATACGAGAGTCATCAAAAAGTTTGAAGTTTCCCCTTAAGAGTGCAATTGAACAATTTTGTTTGGGCTACACATTCCCACTTCAAATAAAACTAGAAAAGTCTTAATTATTTTTCTAGTTTTATAAGAAGTGGTAGTGTGTTACCATCGCAAAAAAATGTCCTGCTAATGCTCTTCTGTCTTGGTGAGGCTTAAAATATTTTGAAACTAGAAAAATCTGAATTTTATTTTTTATACTTTTATAGGAAGCGGTTGTGTTTTACCACAACAAAAATATTTAATTATGCTCTTCTTTCTGGGTAAGGCTTAGAACTTTTTAAACAACCTTGGTGTGTGACTGATCCTCACTTTTCAAAAAGGATATAAGTAATCAATATACGGTAACTGTATGAAACAAGTTTGATTCTCTTCAGAGAAAATCTGAATGACGAATATCAAAACTTCGTTATCGCCCACTCAGAAGCATCAACCGAGTGCATACCAACCAAACCAAGAGCCAAATGTAGAGTTACCGTGGAGTCAATTGGAGTGAGAGAAAACCGAGATAACCTGTAAAATGCATCTTTACTTAACAAAAGAAACCAAACAAATGACAATGAAAAGAAACTTAAGAAAGCCCAGAGAGAACAAACACATAATAAAAAGAACAACTAAAATACATCCAAGGCTAAATCAATAAAATCAGAAATTCGGTCGAAGATAGACAATCACGATTAGCAAAGCACATAGTATATGAAGTGAATGGAAAGAAGAGCACCTCGAGAGCAAAACTAAAAGATACTAGCCAAGAAGAAAGACTTCTTAAGTGGTAAGAGCATTTCAAAAATTTACTTGGAACCCCGCCTGAAATCACTGATAAACCAGCAATCTAGGACAATTTACGAAAAAAGAATTGGAAGCAGTAGTAAAATTTTTAAATTTTTTTAAAATAGAAGCGCTGCAGCCCTCATGAAATACTTTCTGAAGTAATGGAAGACAAGAAAATTTGATTTACTTCTTCGACTTCGCAACGCTGTGCATAAACAAAACACCACATGATGAACGGAAAGCTGCATCCTCCTCTTCTTCAAGAAAGGTGACCTAGTACTACTGCGGCATAACACTTACTGCTATAGCTACTAAGATTTATAATGCCCTGTTTCTCAGTGGTATCTTACCTGAAGCCGAGAAATATTTAAGGAAAAAGTAGAACGGCTATCAGTGAAATCGATTCACAACTTCATAAATTTTGACAATCGATTGAATCAGCGAAGGAATACGTGCAAAAAATCTTGAGGTAACACTGTTGTTTGTTGACTTCTCAAAGCATGATTCCATACACAGAGATAATATGGAGAAAATAGTACTAACATTTGGTTTCCCTCAAGAAACTGTAATTGCGATAATGATGTTTTGCAAAAACACGTAGGCAATAGTTCGCTCGTCTGATGGTGACTCCAACTTCTTCGACAATGTCACTGGAGTTTTGTAAGGAGATTCATTTGTGTCATAAATGTTTATATACTGCTTAGCCTGCGTACTACGAACATCAATTGATCTAATAAAAGTAAATGGTTTCTCATTAAGAAGCAGACGATATCCAGCAGAAATTATGACAGATGCTAAGTCCGAAGACGATCTATTACTTTTCACAAATACACGGGCTTAAGACAATTCCCAACTGAATAGCCTGAAGCAACCAGAAGGAGGCACTGACCTCTACGTGAACGCAAATAAGACAGAGTCGATATTTTTCCGTACCTCGCACTAGACAGGATTTGATACAAGGCCATTTTAATGTGGCAATCCATGCACAGATTGAAACCAATAAACGGCAGGTGCCAAAAATGCTTGTTCTCATCTGTATTCCCCTTTTGTGGCGCCTAAGGCGCAAAGCAATAAACTAAGCTTCGCAAGCGGGTATTGCCTAGGGTACGGCCCCCGCTGAGACCAAGTGGTCAATTTCGAACTCCCAGGGCAAAATGCAGAGTAAATGTGGCCATCTTCTGAAATAAGTAGACCAGTTCACATATCTCGGTAGCAATATCTCATCAACTGAAAGAGATGTCAGTGTGTGCCTAGCGAAGACGTGGACTGCTATTGACAGGTTATTGATCATACAGAAATCTGATCTCTCTGATAAAATGAAATGGTATTTCTTCCAAGCTTTATATATATATATATATATATATATATACATCCAACAAAAATGGACCAACAGTACTACACTATGTTATCATATATTGCTCATGAAAACGAAAACAGGCTAATATCCTATAATAAAACAGGACAGTATGAAAAAAACATACGCTTATACAGGAAGAGATAATAACTGCATTTTTTCTCCGGTAGATTCTAAAATATGCTGAAAATAAGATTCTCAACAAAAGAAACGAATTGATACCGATGAGTAAACTAATAAATAATATACTCGTCAGTCATTTACCACTTAGTTCCATATTTAATTGCGCTGCCAATTATATATATATATATATATCCTCGCTGGAGTTTCACGTGTACTTACATCTTACGAGGTGGCTGTACACCGAACAATAAATACGGTTAATGAGCCACTTTTCTCTCATTTCTCTCTAATGATTTTGCCAATTACTTTAAATTTGGTTTCTTAGTTTAATGGCATATCAACTTTCTGGGCTTATTTAATGTCAGGACCATGTTCATACCTTTCCTAAGGGTATTTGTATGAAAATGAACAAAATAGCTCAACTGGAGTTCGAACTCGCTTACTACGCTTCCGCAGCCCAGTGCTTTAACCATTACACCACGGGGACAACACCAACACCACAAGAAACTTGAAATAACGGACTTCTAGGCTTCATAATTATAATATATTTTTAGGTTTTATACATGTTCTGCAATAATTTTATCGAGTACTTTTTTATGCAAACTTTTCTTATTTGTATTATATATATATATATATATATATATATATATATATATATATATATATATATAAAGAAAGAGAGAGAGAAGAAGAAGAAGAAGAAGAAGAAGAAGAAGAAGAAGAAGAAGAAGAAGAAGAAGAAGAAGAAGAAGAAGAAGAAGAAGAAAGCGATAAATAAAGGCGAATAAAAACCTAAAAACATGAGCGAAATTAGGTAGATATATAGAGAGAAAAAGAAAGAGAGAGAGAGAGAAAGAAAGAAAAACGAATAAAAAAATTGAAGCCTGAGCTAAATTAGGTAGAATATATATATATATATATATATATATATATCATCATCATCATATCGTGCTGGCAGCACGGATATCCCTGACCCTCTCTCGCCACTCCTCCTTATCGTTCATCGCCCTAGGTAGGTCTTCAGGACAACATCCTGTATCCTCACATAGCTGCTGAATGTACGTTCGAGCTGGTCGTCCTGCTTTTGCGCGGCCATGTGTGGGGATCCATAAGAGTACATCTCTTATGAGTTCATCTCTGCTTCTCCAGCAGTGTCCTGCATGTCTGGTTCGTCTAACTTGAATAGTTTTCGTGATAGGGGGCAGGTGGCCGTACAGTTGGTGTCTTGTGGGGTGTTGCTGCCAGGACTTGTTCAGGATTGCACGCAGCATTCTTGTGTAATTGCCATCTAGTTTCTTCTCCAGCCGTTTTGTTAGCGTCCATGCAGTGCATCCATATGGCAGTATCGAAGTGACCGCTGCCTGGAAGAAACTGCGTTTCATTTTATCGGTTAGGTCTGATTTCCATATAATCGATAGCCTATTGATAGCTGTCCATGCTTTCGTTAGCCTCGTTTCGATGTCCTTTTCGGTTGATTTGACGCTGCTTCCTAGGTACGTGAATTTGTCTACTAGTTTAAGTGGGGTTCCTTCTAGA
Organism: Sepioteuthis lessoniana; assembly: GCA_963585895.1. NCBI lineage: Eukaryota > Metazoa > Mollusca > Cephalopoda > Myopsida > Loliginidae > Sepioteuthis > Sepioteuthis lessoniana. Next base: position 49,192,856 of record OY757937.1, on the reverse strand, counting down.
GTGGAGATGTCCCCTGTTTGGTTATAACACATATATTCCGTTTTGTGTGCATTAACATAGAGGCCTATGCTTGCTGCTGCTCGTTCCAAACTATGCAGAAGTGTTTCGGCTTGGTCAGGTGTATTTGCCAGTATCGCTATGTCATCGGCGTAGTCGGCATCGGTAATTGTTGTTGCGGGGTACCTTCTGCTTCTTTTCTTCGTCAGTTCGAAGCCATTCTCTTTGATTTTGTCAATCGATGTTCTAAGTACGTAGTCTAGACAAATGATAAAGAGGTACGGGGCCAGCGTGTCCCCTTGTAGTACTCCTGCTACAATGTCAAAGTATTCTGTGTCTCCATCCGGTGATCGTACTTTTACTTTAGTGTTTCTATAGAGAATCGTTATTGCCGCTACGGTTTCTTTAGGTATGCCGTATGCTAGTAGTATTTGTTCCATCTTTCCTCTGTGAATGGAGTCGAAAGCCTTGGTAAAGTCGACAAATATTAATGTCGCTTGTAGGTTCTTTGCCGGTACACCTTCAAGGATTCTGCGGATGGTTAATATTTGTGAGGTCGTGGATCTATTTCTTCGGAAGCCATTTTGGTTTTTTCTAAGTATGTTGTCGATTTTGGGTTCTATTCGGTTTCGTAGTAGGGCATTGTAGATTTTGGCTGCTATGGATGTAAGTGTTATGCCTCGGTAGTTTTTGGCTAATCCGAGGTCCCCCTTTTTAGGGAAGGGGAGTATGCATCCCTTCATCCATCTATCTATCGGATTTTGATTGTATACTGCGTTGCAGTGTCGGAGCAGTATGTCGTCGAATTGTCTGGTCTTCCATACTTCCGGGGGAATTTCGTCCAGCCCTGCAGCTTTCCTATTTTTAATTTTTCTGAGAACCGAGTCGAGTTCTTCTTGTGTGAACGGTCCTAGTTTAATGTCTAATTGTTTGCTAATTATTCTGGTGATTGGTTCATGCGTTATTTTTGGTGGGTTTCCAAGTAAGTTTTCGAAGTGCTGTTTCCACAGTTTTATTCTTTCTTGTTGGTTGGCTGCTTTAAGTTTTGCTTTGGCTGTGTTCTTTCTTCTGCTCACTTCGTTTATTGTTTGCCAGGCTATTCTAGATTGTCTATCTTCCACCGAATATATATATATATATTGTTGGTTATTTGGGTTTTATGGCATATCAACCTTTATAGGTTATTTAACGCCAAATCTGTTTTTATGCAAATAGTTCTATTTCAAACAATTCAGTTTAGCATGAGTACACAGTTAAATTGTCAAATACATTTCTATTTCAAAATATTCAGTTTATTCAAACAGTTCTAATTCAGTTTAGGATAAGTACAAATTTTGTTTACACACAGTTGAATGTCGAAACAGTTCCATATATAACAATTCAGTTTATTGTAAGTACAGTTTCAATGTCAAAAACAGTTCCATTTCAAACAATTCAGTTTAGCATAATCATGCAGTTTAATGTAAGTAAAGATTAATTGTCAAAAATATTTCTATTTTAAGCTATTCAGTTTTGTCAAACAGTTCTAATTCAAACAATTCAGTTTAACATAAGTATGCAATTAGTTCTATTTAATCCATAATATAGGAGCTATTCAGTTTACTCCAACAGTTCTAATTCAAACAATTCAGTTTAGCATAAGAGTCTATTTAACCCATACATAGGGCCCTATCAGGTGCTACCATTCCGAGACAGAGTAGACCTGGAAGCAATGGCAATGAAGGAGTACTCCGCATTGCCCAAAGCCCCTGCATGACTGGAACATTACCATCAAATTATTTAGTGTCATATCCAGGACACCCATTGAGAGGTGTTACCCCTCTGCAGAGGTGCAATCGGTGTATTCTATAGCCCTAGTCGACTGGGCAATACACAGAGTTAAATGTCAAAACGGTTTTATTTCAGATAATCAGTTTAGCATAAGTACACAGTTTAGACGTCAAAACAGATCTATTTCGAGGAATTCAGTTTAGCATAAGTACGCAGTTTAAATGTAAAACAGCTCTATTTTAAACAATTCAGTTTAGCTTAAATACGCTGTTTAAATGCAAAAAACAATAAACTCAAGAAACCACAGTTTAGTTCTATTTAACCCATAGATAGGACCCTTATCAGGTGCTACCACTCCGGGCCAGAGTGTACCTGGAAGCGATGGCAACGAAGGGGTACTCCGCATTCCTCAATGCTCCAGCATTACTCGAACCTCACCATCAGATTGCTTAGTGTCATATGCAGGACACTCTTGGGGATGGTCTTACTCAGTGGCGACTCTAGCCTATTTTTGCTACTCGTGCATCCCCCCCCCCGCCCTCTGTCAACTTCAGTTCCCAACCCGTGGTCCGTGGACCCAAAGTAAGTAATCATAGTTACAGCTAGTAGTTTCAATTTCGCTTAAAATGAAGATTATTTGTTGAAAATGTATTCAAATAAACAAATTTTTGTTACAGAATGTAATATATGCAACATTCATTAAAGAAATAGAGATCTGTTAGTGAAAAAACGAATCAAAACACTCTCTCTCTCTCTCTCTCTCTCTCTCTTCCCAAGACAGGCGTCAGCAGTCACATTGTGCTAATTTTTTTGAGCACGGTATTTGACTTGCTTTTGCCATTGGCTACAGCCAAAATCGAGATTTCTCTAACATTACTGTTATTATAAGGGTCTTGTGCTTGGCACGGATTACGTGTGTTCAACATTATAGCCGATTTTATGGGATGTTCAATGGATCTGACGGTGGCCGGACAAAGACAATCCGTTCAAAACAGCATCGTTGTATTATTCCCAGATATATTTATGAACTTTTGGCTACTTAGTTATCGAAACTTGAATAGATACGTAATTTAATTGAGATCAGACTAAGTATGTTTGCTTGAAATTAATGGATGATTTTTAATCCATTTTGAATAACATTGACCAAGTTATTGGTCGTGCCGGGCACGAGTAGCACTAGTCCCATCTCCGCCCCTGGTCTTACTCCTCTGCAGAGATGCAGTCGGTGTATTCTACCACCGACTGGGCAACTATTTCATCGCTATTTATAAGATTGAAGTAGGCTTGAAATTATATTAATGATGCCTATCATTCATCTATGATTCTAATTGGTTAAAAAATGTAGTTTTGGCAATCTAGGAGAAAAAAGATAACTTAAATTATTTGATTCTTCAAATTTTTTGTACTGAATCAAATATTGTCGTCGGCGAATTCTCAAAGAAATTTAAAACTTCCCCGTACACGCTATTGGTCATTAAATACTAAAGTACTGATAAACAGATTGCAGCTTCTCGAGCTTTTATTTTTTAATAAGGAAATCAGTTGATTTTCCTATATATATATATATATATATATATATATATATATATATATATATATATATATATATATAATCTCTTCGTTCAATTGTTTACTTTTTATCTATATATTACTAAACTAATATACCTGTCTTGGTGAAACCTTGCATATGATTTCTTCAGGGAGTAATGGTACTTACGGGTAGGGAGTCTGCTTTCGCCCCCAGGAATGCCTGGAACATTTTAGTTTTGAATTCATCAGGAAGACCAACTCTCTCCAGAAAGAAAATTGGTATCTGCTGGGGCCTTCCTAACTTCAACTGGGTGAGGGATCTGCTCCTCCTCTAATGAACTCTACAATAAGATTAATCAGAAGTATTTTAGTTATGAAGAAACTAAATAAAATTGTGTGGAAGTAAATGAATTCGAAAACACCAAATAGATAGGTAGATAGATAGATAGATATGAATAGACCAAGATATATATATATATAATATATATATATATATATATATATATATATGTGTGTGTGTGTGTGTGTGTGTATATATATATATATATATACATATTTTCAAATAGGATATTTAAAGAAAAATCTATATATTGAATATAGTAAGTAAGTAAAGTTGGCGACCGTAGTCATGGGCGACCAGAAGTGTCCCTTTTCAATAGCTACTATACCGAGGTGTAGGGGAGGGTTCTACTCCTTTCCCTGGATTGCTCCACTTTACTCTTGATACGTACCTTATATTGCTGAGTGTTAAGCAAGGAGGTATTAAGTACCATTTTTAAAGTCTTTGGTATGAGGCGTCCTGGGATTTAACACAGGTCTCCCGGATCATTGGCGAACACTCTACCCACTATACCAATGATATAAGAGTCGGTCATTTGTTGCTTGTGATCTCTCATCTGACAAACAGGAAGAAAAAGAATGGAGAGGAGAGGTTGGTTAGTGTTTTATGATGTATTAACCCTTGTGGGTTATTTAATGCCAATTCTTATATATATATATATGTGTGTGTGTGTGTGTGTATGTGTGATTTGTAAGAGAATAGTTTGTAGCAAATAATTTTTTAAACGAGTTAGAATTCATTGGTTTGCACACAGTTAAATAGTGGTAAGTATATCTATGTATACTAATAATTTGGTTTAATATTAATCATTTGCTTGCGTTCAGTTTAGATAGTTTCGATTATTGCTATTTAACTTTAGTAATTATTGTTATCAAGTATTCCTATCTGATACAAATAATTTCTAGATAAGTAAAATTATCCATAGTAAATGATTGAACAGTTCTATTTGACCAAATAGACGAGACTCTAACAGGTACTCTGGGGTCAGAGTGGACCTGAGATTAGTGGTAAAGAAAAGGTACTCTACAATCCTTAAACTCCAGGACTGGAAGAAGAGATGTTTGAAAGAGAGAGAACAGAAGGAGATATATAAATTTGAAGGGTTTTTTTTTTTTTTTTCGTTGTTGTTTTGGGGTTGGTTAGCGTCTTTGTTTGAAGAAAGAAGGACGGAAAGAGTACAAAATTTGACAAGAAGCGGAAAGAAAGATCTCGGTTGAATTTAGTATGGCAGAGAAAAAGAAAAGACTGAGAGAGAAATGTGGAAAGTTAAGAGTCATTGAATATAAAATAAGCGAGGTTGTGTGTGTGTGTGAGAGAGAGAGAGAGAGAGAGTGAGTGATTTGGAGAGGAAGAATTGAAGACTGAAATAAATTGAATGCGAAGAGATTATAGCTAAGAGCATATTGTCCACTGTCAACTGACAGTAATTCCCTGACTTAGAGATTATAGATTAAAGATTAAAAATGGTCTCCTGAAACCCATCGACACACAACTCCCAACACCTGAGGTAATCCGTGCCAAGAATTCAGAAGAAATATTTCATTTGTAAAATGTTAGATTATTCGAATTACTTGCCAACAAGTCCAATTGCAACAGAAATATTTTTTCTTCCGCAACTATGGTTTTCTTCTTTTAACACATCCTTAATACAAAGTTTCGACCAGTTGATTCTCCAGCATTTTTCTTGCAACTTCATATTTGTTTTTGTTTATTTTGGTTTGGTTGGGTTAGGTTTTATGGCATATCAACCATTGTTGGTTGTTTAATGCCAAATACTCTTAATACATATATAAGTAAAGTTAGCGACCATAGTCGAGGGTGACCCGAAGGCTCCCTTTTCGATAGCTACTACACCAAGGTGTAGGGGAGGGCGCTACTCCATTCCCAGGATTGCTCCACTTTACCCTTGAACCGTACCTTATAATGCTGAGTGTTAAGCAAGGTGGTATCAAGTACCATTTTTAAAGTCTTTGGTATGACTCGACCTGGGATTGAACCCAGGTGGTTTGGTTTTTAGGTTGGATTTTATTGCATATCAAATATTGTAGGTTATTTAATTCTAAGTCCTCTTTATACATATATATATATATATATATATATATATATATATATATATATATATATATCACTTGTAAATACACACACACACACATGTATATATATGTATATATATATGCTCTACTTAGTGTATTGAACATGTTTACATATTAGTTTCGGTAACTCTGTCGGTATTTTTTCTTTTGGCTAGACATTGCGGAGTGATTGATTTTTTTCGAGCAGGCTTTTCTTTTTAATTGAATTTTTTTCAGGTATCAGTTTGTGAAATATGCTTTATTTACAAATTGCATGATCTGTTTTTTTAACGCTGCTAGCGTTGTAGAAATAGATATAAGAATAAAAATTATATATATATATATATATATATATATATATATATATATATATACATTGTAAAATGAATTTCGATTTTATGATAGTGAACTTTGCATCTCCGTGAAAGTGGAGACCGTTTGAATAGAAATGTTGGCGTAGAAGTATTAATTTGTTGTAATCCTTTTGGTTGTTTCTCTGCATTTAGGAGGTTTAAGTAAAATTCTTGCGTAAAAGGTCCTTGTGTGATTCCTAATTGTTGACTTATAACTCTCGTGATTGGTTCATGAGTAATTTTCGGAGGTTTTCCGAGTAAATTCTCGAAATGTTTCCATAATTGTATTCGTTCTTGTTGGTTGGTAGCTTTCAGTTTAGTTTTCACAATGCTCTTCCTTCTGCTCACTTCATTTACCGTTTGCCATGCTATCCTAGATTGTCTATCTTCAACCGAGTTTCTAATCTTATCGATCGACGAACTACTCAAAGAAACCGTCGCAGACATAATGATGCTATATAGAAAGACAAAAGTAAAAGTTCGTTCTCCGGATGGAGACACAAAATACTTCGACATTATAGCAGGTGTACTGCCAGGGGACACATTAACCCCATACATCTTTATCATCTGTCTAGTCTACGCGCTCAGAACATCTTACCCCTTAGCAGAGATGCAGTCGGTGTATTCTACAACCGAGCCAACTGGCCATTGATAAATAGAAATAGAATCGTTAAATGGCAATACTTGAAAAATACATGTACATTATTAAATAGAATTATTAGATGAGTTTCTTCGTTTTTATGGCATACCAACCTTCATGGATTATTTAAGGCCAGAGCCATCCATAAAAGGACTGTAGGGATTCTATTCAAGCCATTGCTGGTTGGGTACATACTTTTCCTAGGGGAATTAGTTCAAAAGTCAACCCAACTGCGCGAGTAGAGCTCGAACTCAATAACTTCAAGGTGTCAGTCCAGCACTTTAGCCATTACGTCATGAGGACTTCCTCTGTTAATGCTAGACAGTTTGTAAACAAAGGATTAATATTAAATAGAGTTATTAGAGCTAGATAGGAATATTTGAAACTACTTAACTGTGTATAAACAAACGAGCTCTAACAACTCGTTTAAAGATAAAGTTACCTGCAAATTATTTACTTTTAAATCATATATATATATATATATGTATATATATATATACATGCATATATACATGCATATATATAATAAGAATTTGGCACTAAATAACCCACGAGGGTTGATATGCCGTAAAATACCAACCAACCAACCAAGTGAACATGATTGAAGACCAATCGCTCAAGGTATTACAGAAATTCATTCCGCAAAGACACGTGGGCCAATCTGAAACGCTCACAAAATAGCATGGCCAAGACATTCTTGACAATAATTAATGGAGTCAACTTCTTGGCAGTTGCATTTGTGACCTGTCTGTCGGTTTTATTGATGAGAAATCCTCTAGGCTGCTGGCAGTTCTTTTTTAGCCAGTTCTTTCGTTAGTGATGTCAATACAAAAACAAATTTTCCTACAATGAAGTGAAGAGTTACAATGTCATCAGCTTAGTGTCTTGAAAAGTTGCTAAGAAGAGTGGGAGGTCGACAGTTCAGTTTCCTGGAACCAGGAATATGAATAACAAAATAAAGACTATCAAAATCCACTTTAAACGAGAAACTGATAAATATGGTCAGAGGTCGAGTGTTAAACTTTCAATGTTACTAGAGAAAAGAGAGATTTTTTCTCCGTGTGTATCTATGATATTTCTAGATAAGATTGTTTTCTGTTTCTTTGTTTGTTTGTTTGTTTGTTATATGTGACTCCCATGTCCACTTAAAACTTATAAAAATTTAGAAAAAAATAGAAAAAAGGGATTGACTTCCACGGATGGACACACCAACGTTGGCTGATATACAAAAATATATATTCATTTTCTCGGTGCAAACACTGGATGCCGTCCAGAGGACATACCAAAAGTGATGGCCTATGTGGACGGATGGCGAAAGCGAGTCAAAGGAACCCGTGTAGTCAGTACGTTATAATTAAAATATATATGTGTGTGTGTGTGTGCGTGTGTGTGTGTGTGTGACGAAATCTCTATTGGATTTTAATCACGAATACAGACAATAAAATTGTGTCTTTATTGAATGACAACAACTTATTGGAAAAAATAAATGAGTAACGAAACTGAAATATTAATGAAAGCTTAGAAAAACTTAATTTCTTAAAATCCTAGTATAGAGTGTGTTTTTATAAGAGTTCCTTTATGATATTCTGATTTCAAAATATCTACCTGTTTAACATCGCTATCAACACATTAATGGAATCTTCCTCGTGTGATCTTCCTATTATCAAATCTGATTTAGTTGGTTCGTTAGTTAGTTGGTTGAGTTTTATGGCATATCAACCTTTGTAGGTTATTTAACGCCAAATCCATTTTTATGAAAATAGTCAGTTTTTTCAAACTGTTCAGTTTAGTATAAGTATAGATTTTGTTTACACATAGTTAAATATCAAAACAGTTTTATATTAAACAATTTAGTTTAGTGTAAGTACAGTTTCAATTTTAAAAACAGGTCCATTTCAAACAATTCAGTTTAGCATAAGTACCCAGTTTAAATGCAAGTTCACAGTTTAATTGTGAAAAGCATTTCTATTTCAAGCTATTCAATTTATTCAAACAGTTGTAATTCAAAAAATTCAGTTTAGCATAAATACGCAGTTTAGTTCTATCAGGTGCTATCATTCCGGGCCTGAGCGGAGCAGGGAGCAATGGCAATGAAGGGGTGCTCCGCATTCCCTAAAGCCCAGCATCACTGGAACCTCACCATCAGATTGTTCAGTTTCATATCTGGGACACTCGTTGGACGGGGTCTTACCCTCTACAGAAAAGCAGTTGGTGTATTTTACAACCCCAACCAACTGGGCAAAACTCCAAGTTAGTATTTTACTAAACATTTTGCTCAGATGTAGCCCAAAGCCGTATGAAAGAGGCACCCAATTAGATTCAAATTCACTTATTATACCCCCTCCCAGAATCCCCTGAATTTACAGTGTTTTTGGCATTGATGTGACACAAGGCCGTGCGAAAAAAGCATCAATTAGACTCGAATTCACTCGTGAAGGTTTGCTTGTCTAGCTTGCAAAAATTACACCACCCGAGAAGACATAGTAATTTACCAAGTGTTATGGCCGGCGTAACACAAAAAATAACATAATAAAAGAGTGAAAAGAGAGATTTTAATTAATTACAGCGTATAATTTAAAATTCCAAACGTTAAGGCCAAATTGTTTAACCCGAGTGTTAATCTTGTAACATACTCATATGCAGATGCATGCAGAAACATATTCAACACAATAAACACGAGCGGACACAGTTCTTTAGAAAAATGTACCACACACTTTATTTGAAAGGGTTCGAAAGGGTTACGAAAGGTATTATCTGTGAGAGGTGAGTTGGAGACTGAACAGAACTGCAACATATTGACCCCCACTCTTCTAGCCATAGCAGCATTTCTTTCCAGTTCTCCAGAGCTGCTCAACCGTGGGCCTGTGGGCCACTCTCTGCAGGGACATGGTTCTCATTCCAGCATCTTCATCTCCAACTGATCTGAACTTCCTGTCGTCGGGATTATATAATAATTTGACGTCCAACTACTTCTTGCGAGCGTCACATTTGTACTCAATTCAACCCGTCGACTGTCAAGGTTATCCCTTGATCCCCTGATATCTTCGACCGCATGCACCTGTTATTTACACAGGTGCATTTCTCATCTGACAGCCCGGCCGGGTCGGAGGTCAATATGTTACAATCTAAGGACAGAGAAGAACAAAAAATATTTGGTAAAACTGTCTAAAGGTGATAGGAGAGCCTTAAGTAATAATTGCTAAGTTACAATGCATTCGTAAAGAAAAATGGAAATATCCAAATATGAAAATTAAGGAATTGGTCATTGAAGCCAGAAAATGGTAATTTAACGAATTTATCCTCTAAGCAGCTTTTGTTCTCGAGTTTAGATTCTTTCGGTCGGACTCTCTAGCCCATGAATAAATGAATAAGCCGGAGCTGAAGTAACCGTAGCGGAAGTCCCGAAACAACTGACTCACTTCTTTTTTTCTCTAGCGACGCCAAGACCGTTACGAGAATCTTGTAGCATCTCGAAAGTTCCTTAAAACAGTTATTTTCTTTTTCTTATTATTATTTAAAAAATTTGTATACTTGACTTTCAGTGAGATATTAACCGAAGACGTAAGAGAAATGAGGTTTCGTAATAGCAAGCTTTTTGCATTGATGTGAAACAAGGCCGTATGGAAGGGGCATCAGAGACTCGAATTAATTTGTGATGGTTTGCTAGTCTCACTTGATAATTATTACACCACCCGAGGTATCCATATCGGATCTGATTTTCCAAAGAAAATACTCTCAACGAAATAAGTAAAGTAAACTTGGTGACCTTAGTTTAGGGTGACCCGAAGGCTCCCTTTTCAATAGCTACTACACAGAGGTGTAGAGGAGGGCGCTACTCCATTCCCTGGATTGCTCCACTTTACCCTTGATCCTTACCTTATAATGCTGAGTGTTAAGCAAGGCAGGATCAAGAACCATTTTTTGAGTCTTTGGTATGACTCGACCTGGGATTGATTTCCGAACACTCTACTCATTAGGCAAATGGTATTAACCCTTTCTTAATCACTTGTGGGAGATTCCAAGAATGCGTCGATAGGGTTTGTGAACCGGAGAAAACTGTTTGAAATTTATACCATAAAGGCACTTCCATAAGAGTGTTAACGTTTCTTTTATCACCATGTAAGCGTAAAAATAAATCTGAGAAAATCAGTCAATCTGATTCAATTATATCAACAAAGAAACCTTGATCAAAGCTTAAAAAACAAATAAGGATGAGAGCGAAAGAATTAATTAAGAAAATACTATCTTTTTCAGATTTTAAGAGACTGGTTATTATTCTTTTTTTTTTTTTTTCTCTTTTTTCTTTTTTTTATGCTTCTTTGATTTAAGTAACCCTATGGTGCTTGCGATTATCTGACAAGTCAATAAGAATTGAACTCAAACAGCTAATTTAAGATGTTTGGCTTCAATAGAACATCTTGTTTTATTAGATTTTATGGCTTAACATCAATACTAGATATTATTGTTATAATCTTTATCTAATTTCGTAAAAATAGACTAGCGTAGCTTAAGACGCTTAAAAGCCAGTTCTTTCTTATACGAAGTATGATGAAAAAAAAAAAGAATCGAGATTTAATCTTTTGTGGGGAACACAATGAATGATTGTCTCCCTTGAAGAATGGGTGTGTCTGTGGTGTGATCTCTTGGACATTCACAGGGCAATCCGAGAAAACCTTTCCCTTGTCTTTTGCCTTCGTTCTTTAAACAATAAAGGCATGCTTATTTGGAGGGCTTCTGATCCTTGAAAAGTAGAGATATATCACCTACTTGGCCATTATACTGTAAAGCCAATATGGCTTTATCGAGTAATAAACCGTCTCTAACTATTTTTCCGTTTTTGTACCTCTTTTACATACTAGTGGTTCATAGAACAATATGTGCATATTTTCTTTGGTGGGGCATATTTATCTGCTGGGACACGTTTAACTGTTGGGACACGTTTGTCTGTTGGGACACTTTTCTATACTACATTATGTGTATATCAAATGTTTCTACATATATAAATGAGATTATCTTGTCATTCCTTCCGATTATTTAATATTCTGGATATACTAATGCTTATATTGAAACTTAGTGAGTAAGGACATGACTAAATATCTTCCTGACCACTAAGTAATCTAATTCTTAATTCTCTTTTTAGTTTTAAGATTTATGATTGTAACCAAATGAGATTCTCTCCCCACAAGTCCAACTCCGAAAAGCCGGAACACCAGGAGACAAATTCTTATCGAACACCGAATATTTCTTTCTCATTTTTCGTTTTTCATATGTGTACATGCTTGGCCAATTCTCTATGGGAAGTGACAAAAAGACGCCACTTAAAATTTCCTTCATCCTTTTCTTATGCTAGGCCACGACCAACTGGCAAATCAATGCATGTGGCTTCCTTTAAAAATGAAAGCCAGATCATTTTAGCTTTCTGTGATTTTGCTTTACATAAAAAAAATGCCGCTGCTGCATGTCATACATTCTAAAGTAAGTCCCGCCATTATGCCACGGGCACTTCTTATGCTACACTAATCTAATAGTCGAATGAAAATGTGTGTATAGCTTGATGATGTCTGGATTGCTGTCAAGTGAATAAAGTACTGAACTGCGGTCTTGAAGTAAACATGTTCAAATTCCAGTTATGCTATTACGTTCCCTTTCAGACTAATGCCCTCAAAAAGTAATGGAACCCTCTTCTTCCCGCCTAGCTATGGGTTAAATAGTATCACTGTTGTTTATTCTACAGGGAGGACTTTAGCATTAAATAACCCACAAAGGTTTATATGTCTTTAAACAAAGAAAACAAATCAACTAAACCAAATATAACAATAAATTTGATAACTTTTCTTCCAATATTGGTATAATGAATGTATATTAAAATCAATAAACTATTTTTAAATCATTAAATTTTGATGACGTCAACATTTTTCCTACCTGTAAATTTCTTCCTTCATCAATTAGCCGATCCTATTTTTTGGAAAAAGAAAAGGTTAAGCCTAATGTATATTTGAACCTTTTGCCAATTGAATGTTAAATAACTGCAGGTGCGACAGCTTTTTCAAAAGTCACAGGCAAACTCAAAGAATATATTTTCCCCTACTCAGACATGAACAAGTTCTTATGCTTTTAGGAAAATTATACGAGAAAAATTGTCTTCTCAAAATTACTCAAATTATAACACATTAAAAGTTAAGTAAAAAAATCAGAGGTAAATTTCAAAACTCAAATTCTAAATTGGGAATATCAAAAGTTTTATGTGCAATGCAACAAAACTGAAAGTGAAAGGATCCTTAGAATAAAGTCTAATCAAATAAATCAAAGATGTTCCTCGAGAAAACGTAATCGTCGTTTTCTTTGTCGGAATCATTACACATATTGCCAACGTGCATGACAGAATTGCTGCAAGATCCCTCGACAGTTTCTATAAGCTTATTCGGAGGATTATGAATTTTTCCTGCACGTACATAATCCTGCTCCACATCGATGGTCTTTTTTTCTTTCATCACTTGCAATTGCAGTGGATGAATTATATGAGCCAATCAGGTGTACATGATAGATCTGTTTTGATTTGGACAAAAATTTGTCAACAAGCTTCCAACCTTTTTTCATTGCATCAATTACAAATGGACATGCAAGCATTGATAAAATGCTGTACACTCGATTAGTGGAAGATTCTCGGGTTGCGTTTGAGAACATTTTGATACCACCAACCTGAATTGTGAAGTAGTGATCCACCATCTACAATATACACATCAATCTCATCGGGGATTAAGCTGGGTTGCTTATTCAGAAGTCATTGCCTCAGTTTAAACTTCTGGGGCTTTCTCATGAGATCATCTTTCAACAGCGCAGTGGTTTCGTGCGTAAGTTGGTACGCAAAATTATCCTGAATTTTCTCATCTACTCGTGCCAATGCAATCAACAGGGTGAACAAGATTTTAGGATTGACATGGGATCGATGCTGATCTTCTTCCCTCGGATGTTCAGCTCAGAAAGGAGATGATGTAACACCTTAACTTGATGTTTCTCTTAAGGTGGTTGGTTGGTTGGTTGGTTTATGTCGTATCAATCCTTTGGGGTTATTTAACGACGAATTAAATTTCAAATAATTCAGTTTAGTATAATTATAGTTTTTTTCTTTACAACCAGTTCAGTTTTATATAAGTACACAGTTTTATTCGACCAATAGATAGGACCATATCAGATGCTACCATTTCGGGCTAGAGTGGACCAGGGGGCGATAGCAATGAAGGTGTACTCCACATTCCCCAAAGCTCCAGCATTACTGGAATCTTACCATAAGATTGTTTAGTGTCATATGCAAGACATTCCTTGGGGATTACCCCTCTGCAGAGGTGCAGTCGGTGTATTCTGCAGCCCCGACCGACTAGGCAATGTTTCTGCTCATTATGACTTTTTCAACACATATTCCATCAAAAGATCCGTGAATTTTTTTCGCCTAGATTCTATATTCAACTGAAGTTAAAACACCAGTAGACGGACTTTTCTACAGAGGACTGATTCAGAGATTCCATGTCCTCACCTAATGGTGTCTTCAGCACCTACTCTTTTATCATTCCACAGACCTCCACCAAACTTATTATTCCTTCTCCCAGCGTGAAATCCAAGACATGAACATGGATCATACATCCACGGATAATTTTCAGTCAACTCCATCATTTTTTTTTCTCTTTAAGCGAAAAACGTAGTCATTCTTCTCATGGTTGCAAGGTGAAGATGCCAGTCTCTGGTCTTTTCGGTAGTGAAGTAATTTTTCATCAATTTTACATAGCGTAAGTATTGACATTAATACTTTGCCAGCCCAGTCGGCTGGGACGATAGAATACACCGACTGTTTCTCTACAGAGGAGTTAGATCTTCCACCCACCAACGAGTGTCCTGAATATGACATTAACAATCTGATGCTGAGGTTCCAGTTGTGATTGAGCTTTGGGGAATGCGGAGTACTCCTTCATTGCCATCGTTCCTAGGTTCACTTTGGCCCAGAGTGATATTACCTGATTGGGTCCTATTTGAATTGTTTGAAAAAAAATTGTTTGATGATTTAACTATGTGTAAACAAATGACTGATGTTTAATCAAATTCTGAGTGATACGTAGCATTACTTGGAACCATTCAAATTTGTGGACTTATGTTTACAAATCATAAATATCTAATATATATATATATATGTATAAACCGGATTTGGCATTTAATGACCTACAATGGTAGATATGCCATAAAATGACACCAAACCAATACTTCGCAGTGTGGGATTGTGATGATAGATCATTCATATCTTCCTTGAGCTTCTCGTATAGGATGTAATATACATTAGATTGTTCAATTTAGGTCTTTGCTGACATTGGCTGAGAGACAACTGTGTCCAGGAGAGCTTCAACTTCCTATTCTCTGGCTTTCTGAATTTACTTTGTGCACTTTTTGGGTTGTTCTTCTGACGGTATTACTTGTTTTAGAAGTTTTACAGTTAAAGCAGAGCCAAAATGAACATACGCTCTTAATGCTCTTGAAATGTTCTTCCTTGTCTTCATGTATTTGACAACATTAACACAATAGATTTCTTCTAGACTCGAATTGTTTATATGTGTCCAAAGAATTCCTAAAGTAACTCATTAATAGAGAAATACTTCCTAGTATTGTTACTGTGTAACACTATGTAGGTGGTCCGCCAAGCACACGATCCCTTGGTCTATTTTGGCGCGAAACCAAACAAAGGCCTGAGCCCGCGATCTCGACGTGACCGGAAGTGGGTAAGGGAACGCGAGTAGGAGTTGGAAAAAGGAACCCAGAGAAGGCAGAAGGTGACGGCAGTTGGCGAAGGGTGACGCGAGTGGCCAGTCGATACCGGACAGCAGAAGTGACCAATCGGCATGAGAGAGAGTCCAGAGCAGTGGGAGAAGACCGGTCAAGATGGGTTGGCATTCCTAGTAGCGTTGTAGAATTTTCGCTAGAAATCCACGCTAGCGTTAGTCTACATATGCACAAGGGAATGCAATGTTACATAACTCCTCTTCTTTCACTTTGAGTTAACCCAAGCTCATATTGTTCGTTTGTTCTTTGTTCTTTTTCTCCCGCTCCCTTGATTGTATTTCTTGTAGCCGTAAAGAAATGTGCGATACCCCTATCGGAACCACTAGTTGATCACCGGCCAAGAAGTGAAATGGTTCGAAGAAGTTGATGTGTTGGGGGAGGGGGCGAGGGGGTAACGTCACAACTGTGTCCATTGCATTCAGCCACTGTAATTGAGCGAAGGAAGTGCCCGTAGAGTAATGGTTATCATCGCAGGAAATGAACACGGTGAGATGAGTTCAAATCCTTGGCGAGCCTGATTACATTTCACATAACACTAATACCATTGAGAAAGCTATGAATCCAATTATTATACCTCTAGCTATGGATAAATCGTAGAGCAGACAAGGCTCTTTAAACTTGGTTAGGCAACCAGTTTTGGAGAAGGAAAACTCTGAAATTAAACCTGTTAAACTTTGCTTTAGAATTGACCTTGTATCATATCCTGCCTGTGCGGAGGTTGTTGGTAAATACGTAATTGATGGAAGGTTCTAACTGAACTCAAGTCACAAAGCTCTCTTACCAGCACAAACAGTTGCAAAAAGCAAAAGCACGTCATGTCATTTGGAACCTGATCTAATATATAAAGAAAGAATGCAGTTGTCTTGCCTGGATGTTTATCAATACTGTTTTTGGCATAAAACCAGACCAGTTAGAGCGACAATTTCGTTGAACAAAGTAGGATGAGTGCTGAACTGTTAGTATGACATGTGACGATTCAATTGTTGGAAGATCTTTAACGGTTATTTTAGAAGGGCCGGTTTCCTCGTGGTTTACATAGTGCATGATGGTCCCACCTTTGTTTCTTTGTGACATCTGAAACATTTTTGCCTTTCTTTCTCAACATGGTGGTATTTTGAATGTTTCAATTCCTTCTGCACCTTGAGCAGCTGAATGATTTCCATGGCTTGGGGGTGTAACATAGCCATACGTGAATATGTGAAACGTACATAGAATGTTCATAACATGTATACATAGAACATAGGAATCCCGAAATACGAAAAACACTTACGACTTCTTAGTTCAGGTACGAAACCTTTTATTCCCCTTGAGTTAAAGGTTTCAACATAAGGAAGAGAGATGCACAATGTTTCTATGATGACTTTTCCATCTGCCCACCCCCAACACGTGTGGCACCCGCCACAAGGCCTCTGCGAGCTCGCGAAAGTCACCCTTCTTCTTCGGACCGCAAGAATCAACTCAACTGACTTTCATCAAAATCCCCCAAATCCTCCGCGTGCGCTTCCGGTGCATGACGTCATTCACATCCCCAAGTCACAATTTTCTATCTGGGATTTTATTTTGACATCTGTGAACGACACATCCTCCCCGCACGCGCGTTAACACCTGCGCTCAAGTTTGCACCTAAATAACCCATGTGCTGAGCGGAAAGGTTCTCAGCCTAACTAAACCCAAAGGCAAGATATATAAAACGAAATCCCTCGGCCATTATATTACAGGGGGACCCCTTACCATCAATAGTTTCAGGATTTTGATCGACTTTGTCCACTATTCACTGTGTGAAGGGATGCTTTTCAAGGAAGTCAGCCATTCGCTCATTCACGAACGTGGTCTGTTTGTATTTTGTAATATCATCATATCCTACTTAAAAACCAAGACGATTTAATGGTGAAGTCATCCATGTTAATTCAACGACATTGTCCATCTAAAGCGCTAAAGTAAAAAGACTTTTGGCGGGTTACCCGCACGTTAGCTTGGCCAATGCTTGCCACTTTTGTTTTAGATTACGAATGGTCTTCATAGGAAAATACAGATACTCCGGCTGCTATTCATATCCTTGTTTAATACTCGTAGTTTCCTCATCATACGGATGATTTTTGAACTGATAATTTGTTGATTGTACGTCATTTAAGATTATCTTTACAGCTGTTTAAATGTGCGTTCTGCTTGGTCTTTAATTGTATCTTTTCTATTTCTAAAGCATTATATGATAGGTATGTAATATATGTACTTGGGTTATGTTATTTGAGATAATAAATGAGAAGTACAAATATTAACTTTAAAATAGGAATACAACGCCACGTGTTGGTTAGAAAATGTCCGGCACTCAACACGTGTGTTCAGTGTTTGGAATCTCTTCAGCAACTGCCTCCTCTTCTGTTCTTGGGTCGTCTTCAGCAACTGCTACTATCTCCGCTGATTGACTAGAGGGAGAGGGAAAGCGAGAGAGAAAGGGAGAGAGAAGGGAAGAGAGAAGAGTGAGAGGCGATGGATTCTGGGATAGCATTCCTTGGCCGAGGTGGAAGTAAGGACCAAGATTTCTGTTGAGTTAGTATTGACTGCCCATTTACTGACCTTAGTAAGGGAGGTGATACTACAGGTACTTTGATTGTTTGTCATTTAAAATACGTTCTGCCTTATCTTCAATTGTATATTTTCTTTTTTGAAAGCATCATATGATAGGTAATTTGCGATATTCATAAAACAAACATTACCTTTTCCATTTACTTCCGAAAAATGGTCTTGATACATCTCTTTTAATCTACCTTTCAGCCACTTTGTTGTGTAGACATCATCGGTGCCATCAAAATCTATCTTTTTTTTTCATAAAATTCATTCATTGAATAGGGTTCAGTCTCTGTCTCCAACCATCCACAGAGTAAGTTGAATGAATCATTAGTTTCCTCTACAACGGGTCGACCAGCTCCTATTGATTGCATAGCCATTTTTTGCAAGTCAGTAGTAAATTTCTTATTTATTGCAGCTTTTATGATACCTTGCTTCGGTTTCTGCTAGATCATTGCAAGATATTGCTCTTGGTCGGTGCAGTTGTCTTGTCTTTAGATGCAGACAGCCAAACTTTAAAAGGCAACGTATTTTCATATGCAACTGATTTTCTTTTTTAACTCGTTTTGTCTTCAAGTGCCCCTTCACTACAATATATTCATTTTTTTTTTTGCTTATAATCTTGCGTTATAAATTATCTTGGCTTCCTATCAACCAATGAAATTTTTTTAAATGACAACTAACAAATAACAAAAAGGCTGGGGTTAATAAAATGTTTGCATGTGGGTCAGCATGACTAAAATAACGTATATAACTTACATTTTTTTCTTATAACTCCTGTACTTATTGGTTATTTCTAAAGGTTAAAGTCACGCATAATACTTTTGTTGTATAGCCATGACCAACTATACAAACACATATGCAGAATCATAACGACGACACAATAAAGACGAACGACACAGTTCTTTACAAAAATATACCTCTCACTTTATTTGAAAGGATTCGAAAGGGTTACTCAAGGTTTTACTATGAGAGGGAGTTGGAGACCGAACAGAACCGCAACATATTGACCCCCACTCGTTTCTTTCCCGTTATCCTTGTCTGCTCAACCGGGGGCCTAGGGGCCCACTCTACTGGGTGCTGGTTTTCTCTACCGCATCTGATCTACAACTGATTGAACCTCCTGTGCACCGAGTTATATAATAGTTCGATGCCCACTCTTCTTGTGGGTGTCACAAATCGCACTCATTCAACCCGTCCACGGTCAAGGTTATATTCTGATATTCCTCGACCGGATGCACCTGTTATTTACACTGGTTCATTTCCTATTTTGACTGCTTGGCCGGGTAGGAGGTCAATATACAACACTTTCATACCAGGGGTTTATGCAGTTGATTATTTCTCTCCCTGATTCCGTAACATTTGCTTAAAATCTGCTCTAACTTTGGATAATCCTATTTACCGCCCCTCTGCTCGGACAGGATATGACACAAGGTCAATTTTTAAGCTGAATTTAACAGGTTTGAATTCAGAGTTTTCCTTCTCCTAGACTAGTTGCCTCACCAAGGCTGAAGAACCCAGTCTGTCCAACTATTTACCCATAGCTGGAGGGAGAATAATTGGATTCATACCTTTCCCAAGGGTATTAGTGCTATGTGAAATGCAATCATTCCCGTCCAGGATTTGAACTCGAGTCGCTGTGTCCATTTCCTGCGTCGATAACCATTACACCACGGGCACCTCTGAATGCTGAACTTTGAGAGGCAATATGACCTATACAAGCGTTTTGATCGAATCTAGATGGCGCTGTAACTCTTCCTTAATTACGTTGAGCACCAAGATTTAATTCCAGAATACAATATCAAATGATATTAATCAATCGTTCTACATCAGAGAGGATTCTTGTTTACTGTTTCCTGTAAAAAGGGGTCTGTTTTCTTATCATGTTTCTTTTTACTGATAATCATAGGAAAAAGGAAACAGTGCCATGCTGACTATTGGATATAAATGTAAGTAAAGATGGCTCCAACATCCAATAATCATAATATTGTTCAATAACTCATTGTATATATGTACACTTTCCTTATCATATTTTATATGAATAAGTATACAAAAAAGGTTATGTATACATCATAAGTCTAATAAAACAAACTTATTGATGGGATTCCACACTTAATGATGGCATATCAACATTATTTAATTTATGATCAACGATTTGGTAAAAATTCAAATTTCAAAGAACAAACTGACAGTAGAAAGCATTATGAACCATAAAAATGATGACGTCAGAAAGTGTTGGTCCATTCATTCGGTTATATGATCAACAAAATGTAACAGTGTGAAAGAATATTATTGGGAGGCATGTTGTTGCTTCTTTGAGTGAATTTCCTATCCCTCGTTCATGATTATGCAAGATGATGGCCCTTGTAATACTGCTGAAATGGTAAAGCAATTCTTTGAAGCTAAAAACGTCGAGTTTATGATATGTAAAAAAATCGTATATAATGATAAATAAATGAATAATAAATGAATGAAGGAATGAGAGATGACGTAGCGAGCAAAGGGGAACAAGAAGAGTTTCCAAAGAGAGAGGAGAATGTCATTATTATTAAAAGATTTGTGATCATTGACCCTTATTTCTTGTTTCTGGTGATGGAAAAAAAACGACTCGATTCATTTTTAATGAGAAATGAAAGACAAAGCGAATCAGAGAAAAGGTTATAAAAAAATGAATAAAACAAAGCAAAAACTAAAGCAAAACGAAAAAAATGAATTTTTAAAAAAAGACAAAAACACCATACTTCTCTCTCTCTCTCTCTCTCTCTCTCTCTCTCTCTCTCTCTCTCTCTACATCACTGATATTTGATCTTGGAGATAAAAAAGTTCCTCGAGATGATTTTTCATGACTAAAAAATAAGAAATAAAAAATAAATAATACTTTCAGTTACTTAGATCGTGTGAAACTGTCAAGAAGGCTCCACTTGGTCACCAGAGGGCGCACTTGATGCCTGAATATATCGAAAGAATATAATAAACCGCAACGATTTTTTTTTGTATGATATTCAAAAGAAAGAAATGGAAAATGAATTAACAGGATAGATAAATCCACATATATAATACATAGTCTGTATCCATATATGTGTGTATGTGATTTGGCTAATGGATTTTAACGGCATATCAACCCGTCTAGGGAGATAATTGTATCGTGTTCATTGTATATTCATAAAGTAGCCCTAAGCCCCTTTCCTTGCTTAAAAGTAATCTGACGCCTTTCTGGCTGGTTGAGAGGACTTAACAGTTTGGGCCTTTTGTATAGGCCTCCATGTTATATCACATGCAGATTTCATTAAATATCGGATCAAAGTGTAGTATCTGAATGCTCTGTCACAATACTATATATATATATATATATATCTTCAGAATTTGAAATAAATCCGCCTAGGTTTCACATAACCGGATCATCAGGAAGATTCTGACTAAAGAAGAGTTGAACCAAAATATTGATTAAAAAAACGATAGAAAGAATAAAATAAGCATAATAAATAAATTGATAAATAAATAAAATTATCATCGTGTCACGCTATGATGGAACTCCCTAACCCTCCCCCGCTACTCGTCTCTATCGTCCATCGCTCCCGGGAAGTCTTCCAGGCTACATCCTGTGTCGGCGCAGAGCTGTTGTATATAGGTTCTTGCTGGTCGTCCAACCATTGCTCGTCTATGTGAAGAGGTCCACAGAAGTACATCGCTTATGAGTTCGTCCTTACTTCTCCAGCAGTGTCCCACATGTCTGGTTCGACTAACTTGGATGGTTTTCGTTATAGTGGTTGGTGGCCGTACAGCTGCTGTTTTGTGGGGTGTTGCCTCCAGGACTTGTTCAATACAGGTCGCAGGATTCTTGTGTAATTGCCGTCAAGCTTTCATATATATATATATATATATATACGAGTGTGTGTGTGTGTGTGTGTGTGTGTGTGTGTGTGTGTGTGTGTGTGTGTGTGTGTGTGTGTGTTATATTCTATTCTATATAAGTGAGTTATCTCATATTTTTTAAATTTAATACGTGCTATTAAATAATAGGTTTTTCGGTCTATCCATTTTTTTTTCTTTTTTACATAGTAAGGTAAAAAAAAGCCGTGTGTAAATTCTTACGCAGACACTTTCGTAGGTGCAGCATTTCTGAAAACAAGTATAAAAATGTACATGTGATTTGTTGGGACAGTAACAGCAGTAATGAAGCCAAAGCCTTAAGCAAACGAAGACCCTGGTGTCGAGTAGAATTTGTGTGGGCTGAGGTATCATTACTCCTCATCCACGGTGGCCAGCATTACCTGGCAATACCATCAGACATTGGTATTCACTGCTGTTACTAGTCTATAGAAATAAATTGAAATAAATAGACAGATATAACCAACTAAGATTGGTAGAAAGCTAACTGGCAAGAGCGATAATGACTTGTCTGACATAGATTGATAAGTTTGTTTTCTTTGGTTAATGGCATATCAAACTTCGTGAGTTATTTAATGCCAAAGCCATCTTTATAGAAAAACAGTAGAGTTGCTATTTAACCCATAGCTGAGAGAACAAGAGAGTTCATGCCTTTCCCAAAGGGTATTAAACTGAAAGTGAACGCAGTAGCACGACCAGAATTATAACCCGCTTACTCGATGCTGCAGTCTAGCATTTTTAACTTTTACGCCACAGTGACTCTCCGCTGATAGATAGATAGTAACTAAATTTCATCATCATCATCATCATGTCGTGCTGGTAGCAAGGATATCCCTGACCCTCTCTCGCCACTTTTCCCTATCGTTCATCGCCTCTGGCAGGTCTTCTGGACTACATCCTGTATCCTCACATAGTTGCTGAATGTATGTTCGTGCTGGTCGTCCTGCTTTTGCTCGGCTATATGTGGGGGTCCATAAGAGTACATCACTTATGAGTTCGTCCTTGCTTCTCCAGCAGTGTCCGGCATGTTTGGTTCGTCACTAAATTTAGTTCATTTAAACAGACAAATGAAGGAAAATTAGACAAACAGATAGATTATAACGTCATCAATTTTTAAATGGTGGAAGATTGTGACAAAACAAGAACTGTTTTAGGGGTGGGAGGAGCTCCAGCTTTAACCACTGATGTCAGGTTTTCTTCTCTAGCAAACATATATATATATATATATATATAAGTCAAGTTAGTGACTGTAGTCGAGAGCGACTGGAAGGCTCCCTTTTTAATAGCTACTACCCCGAGATTGCTCCACTTTACACTCGACGCGTACCTTACATTGCTGAGTGTTAAGCAAGGAGGTATCAAGTACCATTTTTAAAGTCTTTGGTATGACGCGAACTGGGATTAAACCCAGGTCTCTCCGATCATTGGCGAACGCTCTACCCACTGGTATATATATATATATATATCAGCCACACTGATGAGTTGTGATACAACGAAACAGTCTGTAGATGAATATATATGTGTGTGTGCGTGTGTGTGTGTGTGTGTGTGTGGCTAAGATGCTTGAAGATGGAATCAAAAGTTGGCTGACTTTATGCCAGTCGGATATTCTAAACAAACTCAGCGTAAGCGAAGGGGTTTAAACGCATCTATATATAAACTGTATAAGACAGAAATGAATGAAACATTATTTTCTTTAAAGTAGTCGCCTTGGCATTCAAAATATATATTCCCGTGAGTTTTACAGCGGTCAAAGCACCTCTGAAAGATTTCGTTTTATATGGTGTTAGTCTGGGCTGTTAAACTTCTGTTAATGCTTTCCGGATTCTCAAATCTCAAGATGAATTTTCAGTTCAAGAAAGAAGAAAAGTAGAATGGTGCTAATTCTGTTGAGTATGAAGAGTATTGCACTTGCACAATTTTGTGTTTCACCAAAAACTATAATTCAGAAAGTATTATGACTGGCTTTATAATCTTATTTACAAATTGACATTGTCTCATCTAGACAACAATCTAGACGTCCATCTCATTATTTTTATAAAAATTGCTCTGGTGTGCACATATATTTGTTTAAATTTTAGAAATAATATATATATATATATATATATAGTCATCCACAGGCAGATCTGTTTCCTTCTATCAGAACTCATCAGTGTGGCTAGACAGGCTAAATTCCCGAAGCTGGGATCGAAACCCGTTTGACTCAAACGTCAATCCAAGATTCTACTACTAAGCCACGAGGAAACCAGCGCAAGTGAAGGAAATTTAAACGGTTATGAACCACAATTGTTATTGTTTACATATGTCCGCTTAACGGCTACCGAAAGCTCGATTCATATGAAGAGCCTTGCATATACGCTAATGGCAACACATTTACTTCATTCGCTAGAGAGCTCAACCCTACAGGGGTAGGGGAGTATATATATATATATATATAGAGAGAGAGAGAGAGAGAAATAATATATATATATATATATATATATATATATATATTGTGTGTGTGTGTGTTAAATACTGTCCTTAACTCTTAGTTTCGCGCACATTTGAAGATCTCGCAGTTCAACTCAAAGTATGAACAGTATTTAGCATTGATTTTTTTAGATTTTAAATCAGTTCTGTTTAAGAAGGACATCAAGAACTTTGTTCTTTTAATTTCTCAAACATCTGAACCTATATGCCTTCCTAAAAAGTTACATTTATTATATATATATATATATATATATATATATATATATATATATATATATATATATATATATATATACTTCTCAAGTATTTATCAAGCCACAATGAAGAGTTGTGATACAATGAAACAGTCTGTCTTTGGATGACAATATATATTATATACTGTATAAAATATGAAAACCAAAAAAAAAAAAAACAGATACTTATAAGTGTAATAAAATAATCATTAATAATTTATAGTTAATTTTTACTTGTCAACAATTATTTTTTCAATGATATGATAAATACTTGACAAGTCATCATATTTTTGTTACTTTATAAAAGTTGGAAAATATTTGTCAGTAGGTTTTGCATTTATTCAGTAGTGATATATATATATTTTCATCCACAGACAGACTGTTTCGTTCTATCAGAACTCTTCAGTGTGGCTAGACACGCAGGACGCTCGAAGCCGGGATCGAAACCCGTCCTATTTTACGTTAGACTAAGTTTCAGACCTCTCAGCCACATTTTTTATACCCTATCGGCTCCTAGAGTGCTCAATTCTTTCGAAGAGTTTTGCATTACGCTAATCTTATCACCATATCTTGTCTGCTAATGAAACAGCCCTATAAGAGATTCTAACCAAAAAGAAATCATCCCTTTCTTCAATAATAAAAATAAACAATCCTATTACATTATTTTTATTGGTATTATAATGATGCTGTAAAAACTAAATCTATATCATAATCATTTGATTTTTATATTACAGCAACACGAGTAAAAATATTGTAGTGATATTAATCTCTGCACAACTGCTCTAAATAAAACAAAATTTGCAAATTATCCTGGGAATCGTATTTGCACTCACCCTAACCATAATAATTTTTCAAGGGAGATAATTATTAAAAGTTATTCATATATTTCTTCTTATTGTTTGTAGGTAATTGTCTTAGAGATTCTATAAATAGGATGTGATCTGATTTTGTTACAGAGCTTAATGTTCGATCAACTTGGCTTTTAAGCAAATATAATCAAAAACACCAAATTAATTTTTTAAATATAAACTAAAAAAAAAGAAGATTCCTGCTTATTCTTAAAAATATTCACTGGAATAAATGTTATCGTTCTTGTTTATTATATATATATATATATATATATATATATATATATATATATATATATATATATATATTATGGAACGATTGTAATTCTATGAAACTCTTGAGTTTTATGTTTTCGCACTCATCCAGACAGGTAAAAGTTAAAAGTAATCAATTCTAGCTAAAGAAGTCATTAAAACACTTGCTACAAAGATGGACCTCTTGTCGATTAGGAGTTACACTTTTCGCTGCCACTACTCCAGGTACATTTTGAATCGGGGGTGGAATACCTGTTTGAATCCCAATTATGAGACAAATACATCTATTTTAAATCATGTTTATAATGATTGTGAACTTTATTTATACATTGGCCCTTAAAACATTCATATTACGACAAAGTATAAAGTGTTTTCTAGTTTAAAACAATTGTGAACATTATTGATACATTGGCCTTTAAAACATTGATATTACGTCAAAGCATAAAGTGTTTTCTAGTTTAGAATAATTGTGAACATTATTGATACATTGGCCATTAAAACATTCATATTACGACAAAGTATAAAGTGTTTTCAAGTTTAGAATAATTGTGAACATTATTGATGCATTGGCCCTTAAAACATTGATATTACGTCAAAGTATAAAGTGTTTTCTAGTTTAAAATAATTGTGAACATTATTGATACATTGGCCCTTAAAACATTCATATTACGACAAAGTATAAAGTGTTTTCTAGTTTAGAATAATTTTGAACATTATCGATACATTGGCCCTTAAAACATTCATATTACGGCAAAGTATAAAGTGTTTTTCTAGTTTCAAATAATTGTGAACATTATTGATACATTGGCCCTTAAAACATTGATGTTACGACAAAGTATAAAGTGTTTTCTAGTTTAAAATAATTGTGAACATTATTGAGATATTGGCCCTTAAAACATTCATATTACGACAAAGTATAAAGTGTTTTCTAGTTTAAAACAATTGTGAACGTTATTGATACATTGGGCCTTAAAACATTCATATTACGACAAAGTACAAAGTGTTTTCTAGTTTAAATCAATTGTGAACATTATTGATAATTGGCCCTTAAAACATTGATAATACGACAAAGTATAAAATTTTTTCTAGTTTAAAACAATTGTGAACATTATTGTTACATTGGCCCTTAAAACATTTATATTACGACAAAGTGTAAAGTATTTTCTAGTTTAAAACAATTGTGAACATTATTGATACATAGGCCCTTAAAACATTGATATTACAACTAGGTATGAAGAGTTTTCGATATTGAAATAATTGCAAACTTTTTTAATACATTAGCAGCTCACTGGCATAATGGTTAGAGTGTTCATCAATGGACTGGGAGGCCAGGGTTCAATCCCAGGTCGAGTTTTATCAAAGACTCGAAAAATGGTACTTGATGCCTCCTTGCTGAACACTCAGCGTTATAAACTACGAATCAATGATAAGTGGAGTAATCCCGGGAAAGGACCAGTGCCCCCCACTTTACAGCTTGGGGTAGTAGCAATTGAAAAGGGAGCCTTTGGGTTGCCCTCGACCGCTGTCGGCCTACTTACTATCAATGCATTGTCTCCTAAAACATTGATATTACGACTAAGCATGAAGTGTTTTCTAGATTTAAAAAATTGTAAGCCTTATTTATACATTAGCCCTTAAACATTGAAAATGCCACTAAGTATGGAGTGTCTGCCTGTTTAAAATGGTTGTGAAGATACGTTTTAGTACTATGTATATTTGGAGACCGTTACTGTTAAACTGACTTCAACATAAAATGAACCAACTTAGGAGTTGACGGGCCGTAGAACCAACTCTTGACTCAACAAAATGTCTGTCATTTCACAAAAATTCAAAACTTTAATGTTTTAAATTCTTTTCTTTTATAAATATGCTTCTTTAGAATTGTTGCCAAGAAGCCTAGAATAAACTAGTCCACAAACATGAGGTGAGGGTTGCGGCGTAAAAAAAATTAAAATGAAGAAGCTATACCGGAAACGAGGCCGACATTTTCAGGAAGTTGTGAAATTTACGTTCCCCGGATGTTGGCAAGATCTTCGACCGTATGAATATGGCGCGGACATGACGGAAAGAAATTTTAGGTCAGTGAAAAATTTAAATTAGTATTTGAAAAAGGTCAGTCTATTCTGTTTACTGCCAGACGAACGAACTCTTTTCTCTCTCCATCTCTCTCTCTATCTCTCACTCTCTCTCTCTTCTTCTTCTTCTTCTTCTTCTTCTTCTTCTTCTTCTTCTTCTTCTCTTTTTCTCCCTTCCCTCTGTTTACCTTTCTTCATTCTCTCTGTTTCCTTGTCTTCCTGTCGTTTTCTCTCTCTCTCTCTCTCTCTCTCTCTCAACTTCTCTCTCTCTCTCTCTCTCTCTCTCTCACACACACACACACACACACACACACACACTTTCTCTATTAAATTCTCTGTCCCTCCACTCTTTCTCCCCTCTCTCTCTCTGTTTATCTTTTTTCGTTTTCTCTCAGTTTCGTTGTAGTTCTGTTGTACTTATTCTATTCCGCTCTCTCTCTCTCTCTCTCTCTCTCTCTCTCTCTCTCTCTCTCTCTCTCTCTGCTTACTTTCATTCGCTCTCTTTCCTTATCATTTTATCGTAATCTCTCTCTCTCTCTCTCTCTCTCTCTCTCTCTCTCTCTGCTTACTTTCATTTGCTCTCTCTTTCCTTGTTATTTTATCATAATCTCTGTCTCTCTCTCTCTCTCTCTCTCTGTCTCTGTCTCTCTTTCTGCTTACTTTCATTTGCTCTCTCTTTCCTTCTCATTTTATCGTAATCTCTGTCTGTCTGTCTGTCTGTCTGTCTGTCTCTCTCTCTCTCTCTCTGCTTACTTTTATTCGCTCTCTCTTTCCTTCTCATTTTATCGTAATCTCTCTCTCTCTCTCTCTCTCTCTCTCTCTCTCTCTCTCTCTCTCTCTCTGCTTACTTTCATTCGCTCTCTCTTTTCTTGTCATTTTATCGTAATCTCTCTCTCTCTCTCTCTCTCTCTCTCTCTCTCTCTCTCTCTCTCTCTCTCTCTCTCTCAACTCATTGGTTGTCTGTTAAGCAATTTTAATGTTCGAAATCCACCGCGTCGTCGTCTATCTGTGCAAGAGGCTTTTGTGATGCAGGTATTTACACAATCTCTCTGCCCTCGAGCAAGATGTGACAATAGGTCAGTTCTTAATCGGATTAAAGCTGATTTTAATTCAGAGTTTTCCTTCTCCCGGGCTAGTTGCGAAACCAAGGCTAAAGAATCATATTCTGCCCTTCTATTTAATCATAGCTGGATTTTACCATTCCCCAGAGTGAAGTGAAACGCGAACAACTTCGACCAAGATTTGAACTCACATCGTCAATTCCATATCCTACTATAACTGCTATGCTAATGATTGTTTGAGGCTTGTCTACTCAGATTCCTGTCTTAACCTAAAAATTGTAATGAATGGGTTCGTGTAAAACATACCAGCAGTATTAAGAAAAAAGATGGATATCAATGAAGAATAGCTAAAATTGTATCACAAAAACGTTGCCCGTTTCAAAAGTGAGTATATCAGTGTTTGAAAGAAAAAAAACATTAAGTGGGAGAGGTTAAAAAAAGTTATATGAGAAAAAACAAGAAGGGGCGTAATAAAGACAAATCACAGCTGTAAAGTTACTCAGAATAGATGGCTTAGCGCAACGGTTATCGTCATTGGAAATAGAATCGGCGACTCGAGTTCAAAACCTGGACGAAGCTGTTTGCATTTCACTTCGTGCTAATGCCCTTGATAATAACATGAATCCATCTTTTTCTCATCATCATCCTGTCGTGCCGCTAGCAGGATATCCCTGACCCTCTCTCGCCACTTTTCCCTATCGTTCATTGCCTCTGGTAAGTATTCAGGGCTACATCCTGTATCCTCACATAGCTGCTGTATGTATGTTCGAGCTGGTCGTCCTGCTTTACTCGGCCATGTGTGGGGGTTCATAGGTGTACATCACTTATGAGTTCGTCTCTGCTTCTCCAGCAGTGTCCTGAGTGTCTGCTTCGTCTAACTTGGATAGTTTTAGTGATGGGAGGCAGGTGGCCGTATACTTGGTGCTTTGTGGGGTGTCGCCGCCAGGACTTATTCAATATTGCTCGCAGCATTCTTGTGCAATTGCCGTCTATCTTTTTCTACTCCACCCAAACTATTGAAAAATAGTCGGGCAGACTAGTTCTTTAGCCTGGATTAGGCAACCAATCTAGGTGAATGAAAACACCGAATTCAAGCCAGCTGAACCCCGCTTAGAAATTGGCTTTGTGTCACATCCTGCCCATTTGTTTGCACACAATTAAATGGTTTCAACTATCGCTCTTTAACACAAATAATTCTATTCAATCCATAGATAAGACCAAAACAGATACTCCGACTCCAGGTCAAAGTAGACCAGGGAGTAATGGCAATAAAGAAGTATTCTACATTCCCCAAAGCTCCAGAACTGGAGCCTCACCATCAGATTGTTTTGTATCATATTTAGGATACTCGTTGTGAGTGTAAGCGGCGGGGAGCTTACCTTTCTACAGAAGCACCGTCTGCGTATTCTACAAGCCTAGGCTACTGGGCTGAACAAGAAGTTAGGAAATCGCTTTTATTCTAAGTTCATATTTACATTTTTGTGTTGCTGTTTGTTCAGAGTTTGTTCGTTAATTGCTTTTTACTGTTTTGTTTTTGGTTTTTGTTTGTCTGATTTTGTCGCTTTCTTTTTTCTTCTCTTTTTTTTTTTCTTTTTTTTTTTTTTTTTTTTGGTGGAGAGGATTGTTTGATTGTTTTTGCTTTTTTTTTAATTTTTTGCTTTTGTTCTTGCACACGATTATGTGATATCAAGTATTCCTATCTAATACAAATAATTTCCTCACAATTTATGGTTTCAAGAAATTAATAATAATAATTTTTAGTAAATGATTAAACAGTTCTTTCTTTTTTTTTTGTCTTTACTTAGGGCTCTAACAAATACTATCACTCCGGGTCAGAGTGGGCCTGGAAGTAATGGCAATGAAGGAGTACTCTACACTCTCCAGAGATGAAGCCTTACCAGCAGATGCACTTAAGTTTCATACTCTTAACAAGCTTTTGTAGGGGGGTCTGCAAGGAATACAATCAGTTTATTCTAACCCGAAAGACAAGTCAAGAGAAAGAAAGAGAAGGAAAGAAGGGGAAATAAAGAGAAGAAATACTAAGAGCCTGAGAATGAAAGAAAGAGTTGGAAGAAGAGAAAAGAGAGAAAGTGAAAAGAACTAGAAGGAGAGATATAAAGAGAGAAAAACACACAGAGAAAAAAGTGTTAGAAAGAAAAAGAGAAGAGGAGGGAAAAAAAACGTAAAAAAGAGTGAAAGAGAGATTTTAAAATGACACATTTTGTGGGGTGGGTGCTAAATGAGCAAATGACTGTGCAAATTAGAGCCGTGTCACAGATAAAAATCAATCACTCGCAATCGATTTTAAACCCCCCTTTTTAGTAATGGCGACGTCATTGATCAAAGGCTGAAGTTACACAGGATTATCAAGACTAAAAGGGTGAAAAAAATGTTGGCAGAATTAATTGTTTCTCTCTCGACTAATCGTTATATTAGTCGGCTGTCTGAATGATCAAAAAATTCATCAGTTTTAGACAACGATCGATTGATTCTAACATCGTAGCAACTAGTCTAGGATTATTTTATTCGAGGAGGTTAGGGAATCGTGTACAATGTACATTCATTGTGTTGCTGTTTCTTAAGAGATTTTTTCTTTTTATTATTTTTTTTTTTTTTGTTTATTTGGGTGGGGTTTTGCTCAAGGTCATATCATATACAGACAATTTTGAAATAGATCAGTGCGACTCATAGAGGCCCGCATTATTAATTTGGTTTGGTTTGGTTTCTTTGTTTAATGGCATATCAACCTTTGTAGGTTATTTAATGTCAAAGTCATTCTCCTAGAAGAACAGTTGTGGTACTATTTAACCCATAGCTGGGAGGATAAGGGGGTTCATACCTTTCCCAAGGGTATTTGCCCGAAAGTGAACGTAATAGCGCGAGTGGAGTACGAACTCGCGTACTACGATTCCGCAGTCCATCGCTTTAACCATTACACCACGAGGACACCCCCGAGTATTAATTTGCTGTTCCAGGCTAGCACTAGGCCACCTGACATATCTCCTGGAAGGCCAAACAATGACAGACATAGATTTACATTGCACAAGACCTCCTGGCCAGGTCGAGTGAATCTATGGCCAGCAAGGTCATCTGGCTTCGTGCCTTGAGACTTGGTACTGTTTAGGATAGTTCACATTGCACTGAGTGATCCCATGAACTGTACTGACCAGCAACGCATGAGTCTCGGCTCGTCTGCAACCTCCCACCCACTAAATCCCCACAATGAAAATACCTTGAGTCAAATTCTTCCTTGTGGGAGGCTCGGATTAATATCTACCACTCCGAGTTGACCTGGGAGTGATAGCGATGAAAAAGTACTCAACACTCCTCAGATCTTCAGAACTGAATCCTCACAATCACCTGCAGTTTAGTATTATACCCAGGACATATCTTTTGGGGAGGGAGTCATACTCTCCTACAGGGGATACAGTCAAGGTATTTTGACCCCTACCGACAGGTTTAAATTTTACACAAGAAAACTTTGAAATACATCCGCCATTCTGCAACCATCTTCAACTGCTGCTTCCTCTATTTGCATCAAAGAATAACAAACATTTTCTAAACATTTTTTCTTCGTTTAAAACTATTTATTTCTTCTGAATCTTCAATAAATTGCTGACAGCCGTTCTATTATGCTAATTTTAAGGCATATCAAACCTGGTTGGCTTATCTTCTGCCAGAATCAATTAAACTATTATGATCTGCAATTATGTGGAACAAAAAACAAAAAAAATAATTGTTTTAAATATGTAAACACTGATGTAAGATATATTCTGGGCTCCTACTAACAATGCCGTTCATGACAGCATCCATTTCTTTGAAAATAACTTTGGAAAATACCATGGAATTTTAAAAGTAAGACAAGCAGAAATCTGTATTTATGAATTGAATATACGAGGTGCTTACGATAAGTTTCCTCAATTGTCTCATAACGACAGCCTCTGAGCTTAGGAAAGAACCAAAAGTCACAGGGAGCAAGGTCTGGGCTATAGGGAGGGTGAGGAACTGTCTTGATGCCCATCTTGCTCAAATAGTCTGTGACAAGGATGGAGTTGTGGACTGGTGTATTGTCCTGCTGGAAATACCACTGACCCTATTTGAAGAGTGCTGGCCTCTTCCCTAAGAATCTCTTCCTGAACTCCCTTAAAACCTCAACATAGTAACCCTAACCCTAACCCTTTGGCCAATCAAGTCTGGTGTTCTGACTTCCTTACTCCTCCCACACCTCTCATCATCCCTCACAGACTCCCTGCCTTCCTTGAATCTCTTATGCCACTCAAAAACTGATGTTCGATTCATGTAAGATGGTCGAAAAGCACTCTGAAGCATTCCATACGTTTCTGTGGCATTTTTTCCATGTTTAAAACTGAATTTTATTGCATATCGTTCTTCTAAAGTGTCAGATTGCATTTTTGAAATTCACCAATTGTGACAATCAGGCTTTAGTATGGTGTTTCCAATTGCTGCTGTAGCTATTCATTTGAACCTGAAATCATAAAAATTGGTCAGTCATCTCATAAGATGTATAGCAATAACATACTGAATTTTCAAGAGTCTACAACAATTTTAAATGCCAATACGAAAAATGTCTGGAAACTTATTGTATGCACCTCGTATATAGCACGACATAAAACTAATTGTGATATAAAGAAAAAAGGAGGAACAAAAATTAGTATATTCTTATAAAAACAGAAAAAAAAATATCCAATAAAATCACTCTTAGTCCCGAGAATAGCTTCGAAGAAAACTTCATGAGTGACTACATGCCGGAATCAGGTTGTTCTCGTTTATACTGGCCATCTCCTCCACAGTCGTCAACGATCCCTTGGTTTGTTGGTTTGTTCATCTCTCGGCGACACCCGTAGATGTAGTAGCCCAGATCAAGATTATTAAAAAAAAACACATATTAGGAATAGTATATTATGAATAACATAATCGTGAATATTCCTGGCCAGCCATTTCTGGCTTCGATGGGTCATGTACAAAGTAGCAAAGTATTGTTGAAATACGTACGGTTTCCCCCGGCCTACCTCCTCAATGCAGGGTTTGATCACTCTATCCAGCACCTTGATATAGACGTTGCCCAGTCAGCTGGGGCTGTAGAATACACTGACTGCACCTCTGCAGAGGGGTAAGACCCCCCCCCTAACGAGTGTCCTGCATATGACACTAAACAATCTGATGGTGAGGTTCCAGCAGTGCTGGAGCTTTGGGGAATGCGGAGTACCCCTTCATTGCCATCGCTCCCAGGTCCACTCTGGCCCGGAGTGGTAGCACCTGATAGGGCCCTATCTATGGGTTAAATAGAACTAACAGCATACTTATGCTAAAATGAATTGAGTAAACTGAATAGCTTGAAATAGAAACGTTTTTGACAATTAAACCGTACTTACACTTAAACTGCGTGCTTATGCTTAACTGAATTATTTCAAATAGAACTGCTTTTCGACATTAAAACTGTATTTACACTTAACTGAATTATTACATATAACTGCTTGAATAGTTTGAAATGGAAATGTTTTTGACAATTAAACTGTACTTATGCTAAATTAAACTGTTTTCAATAGAACAGATTATTTACATAAAAATGGATTTGGCGTTAAATAACCTACAAAGGTTGATATGCCATAAAACCAACCAACCAAACAAACAAACAAACATTTATATAGACGGGGACACAAGCCCTAAGATACTGAGAGACAAGATAGAAGGAGCATGACATGATTCTTGTTGTTTACAAACCTCAGAATCATCACAGACGACATATACTTTGTGGTGCGCTTCATTGTCGGTACCTCCAGCTGGTTCCTGACCTAGAACATTAATAAAGCTGACTATATTCGAATCACTGAATTTAGCGGCTGTGCCTCATGAACACAGGAAATGTCACTGCGTACGTTAGGCGAGCTATTGAGTAGAGCTTGGAAGCTGTCATATTAATATTCTCGGTACGTTTGGAAGAGAGAGGATAATTAGGTGCATGCCATGAAACATTATGTTAGGCTATCTTCTATTTATAACCCGTTAAAACTGTGTCCTCAAATACCTGGCGCACCATTTTAACGAACTGGTTGCCAGTCAAAAATGATAGAATTATTTGCATATGGACCGGTATTTCTGTCGAGGATCAGAGATATGCTTCGTGTTACTATAACAATGGATTTTCTCATTATTCATGTAGAACCAAGAAATCCAATAATCAGTTTATGCTTGTCTCCCTTGGCTACAACTTCCTGTTAGAAAGAGACGATCATGAAAGAATTCTTCTTTGTAAATCTTGTTTTTTTATGTTCCAAGAATATTATAACAATCATTCTTTTAAATTTTTGTAATTTGTTATTTCATTATTAATCTTTTGTACCACTTTTGACAACCGGGAAATGAATATGTTAAAATTATTACGATTTTTAAAATATTATGATTATTTAAATTTTGTATTTTTTTATAATGGTTATCAAGCCGGACTTGGAATGAGTGGCTTGCCCTGTTTGTAATGATTTGCCTGCAATGGTTGTGTAGCAGAAAGAAACTTGGATTTTTTGTTTGGCGCGTAATTTAATTTGACCGTTAAAGTCGCCGAAGATTTTCACCCAATCAGGATTACCTATCCTATTCATCCCAAACCTTATTTCCTAGCATCACCAAAAAAATTGAAGAAAGCCCGCGAATCTTTCTCTCGCTCAGAAATCCTCAAAGGGAACGGACGTCTATTCGTCTGTTCCTGAATAGCAGTAGCCGCATCAGCCATTATGAGGAGAGCCATCTAGTTTATGGACCCCTTGGGTCTATTCTTCAAGACCAAGGGATCCTAGTTAAAAACAAATTAGATGATACACTCTAACAACTTCCTACCTTCTTTCCTTACTACGAGGCTCGCAGCATACCAGTGGAAACCCCTTTATTTCATACTGCCATTAAAACCTTGATACAAAAAACCTAACGACGTCTTCGTTCTTCTCCACTACCTTTATTTTCCATCAGCATTTAGTGAGGGGATAACAACCAACGAAATACCAACGAATTACCAACGCTACCAACGAATTACCAACGTACCAACGAAATACCAACACAACCAACGTAATACCAACGCAACCAAAGTAATACCAACAAAACGAACTTAAACCTTAAA
This sequence comes from Sepioteuthis lessoniana, assembly GCA_963585895.1. Lineage (NCBI taxonomy): Eukaryota > Metazoa > Mollusca > Cephalopoda > Myopsida > Loliginidae > Sepioteuthis > Sepioteuthis lessoniana. The sequence goes on along the minus strand of OY757937.1, from coordinate 49,156,811 downwards.
CCAAAGACCCAATAATGATAATAATAATAATAACATCTCCATTACTATAAATGGCGACCTTCCGACTTACAGAACACGTAACCACATATAAAAACAAATTAAATATACCACTACAAAATGGCGATTAAATATCAGAACACAATATCACCTCCTACAGTTGTAAATGGTAACCACTTAGGTCTATAAGTGTTTGCTAGCTAGGCTTGCCATTATCAGCTAGCTAGTATAGTAAGTGATAGTTAGCTAAGTTTGTAATTGCTAGCTTGTCAAGCTTGTAATTACTATCTAACCAAATTTGTAAATTTTAGCTAGCCACGCTTGTAAATGTTGGCTTGCCAAGCTTCTAATTTCTAGCTAGCCAGGCTTGTAATAGCTGGCTAGCTACGCTTGTAATTGTTAGCTTGCCAAATTTGTAATTGCTATCTAACCAGACTTGCAATTGTTAGCTTGCCACACTTGTAAATGTTAGGTAGTTACTCTTCTAGGTGTTAAATTGCCAAGCTTGTAATTGCTAGTTTGCTTCGCTTGTAATAGCTTGTTAGTCAGGCTGGTATATGTTAGCTAGCCTGGCTTGTAAATATTAGCTATCTAGGCTTGTATTTGTTAGCGTGCAACACTTTTAAGTTTTAGCTTGCCAAACTTGTAAATGTTGACTAGCCAGGCTTGTAATTGCTAGCTAGTCAGGCTTGTAATTGCTAGCTAATCAAGCTTGTAAATGTTGGCAAGCTAGGCTCGTAATTACTATCTAGCCAGGCTTATAATTGCAAGCTAACCAGGCTTTTAAATGTTAGCTAACCAGGTTTGTAATTGCTAGCTAGCCAGGCTTTTAAATGTTAGCAAGCCAGGCTTGTAAATGTTAGCTAGCAAGGCTTTTAATTGGTAGCTATCTATGATTGTAAATGTTAGCAGGCCAGGCTTATACTGGTTGGTTTGTCGGTCTTGTAAAGGTTAGAACAATACAAAACAAACCAATGACTGAGAACAAAAGCCTTTAAAGCATATTCTTTATTCAGATAATAAAGAAGTTTTGTAGTTAAAATTTAAGAAATTAAGTTCCGGCAGTGTTATGACTAGACTGCTGGACTGCACTCTCGAAGTAAACAAGTTCGAACCCCAGTTGCGCTGTTACGTACACTTTCAAACTACTACCCTTGAGAAAGGCATGAACCCCCTTATCTCACCATCTATAGGTAAAATAGTTTCACTTCAGTTCTCCCACAAGGATTGCTATGACATTAAATAACTAACAAAAGTTGTTTGGCCATTTAACAAAGAACCTAATCATTCAAGGAATCAAATCACCTAAATAATTATAAAATGTAAAATGTTTTTTTTTAATCCTTATCATTTTAATAAGTATTGAAAGTTTAAACCGAACTTTGATTATAAAATGATAAATACGAAACTATTTGTTGTATTTATGTTTCTTTGACTCAATGGATTTTTTTAAAGTTAATTTTTAACTAATTCTTTTACTTATACTTTTCATTAACATTCGTCTCAATATCATTGTGTTACTTGGTTTGATTGGTGTAATGAAAACAGGACAAGAGATTCTGTCTAGTAATCTTTTATTCAATTAAGAATCTTACTACTCGTCTCCGTGACAAGCGGAAATGTACAGCTTTTATAGCTTGGATTATCAAAGAGGAGATAATCCATATTCATAACAGTTGGCTTCTTTTTTTAATGGAATATCAACCTTCAGGGGTTATTTAATGCAAAAGTTACCCTTGTCGAAGAACAGCAGTGATATTATTTAACTCATGGCTTGAGGACAAGGGGGAGTTCAATTCTATTCCTATGAGTATTAGTCAAAACGTTGGACGGCGTAATCGCAGTAAGCGAGTTCATACTCCAGTCGCACTATTACGTTCACTGTCGAACAAATGCCCTTGGGAAAGGGATAAACCCGCTTATCCTCCCAGCAATGGGTTAAATAGTACTCCTTCTGTTCTTCTCGAAGGATGGCTTTGGCATTAAATAACCCTCAAAGGTTCATGTGCCATTAAAAAAAGAAACCAACCAAACTAGTCAAAAAGTGAACGTAATAGCACATCTGGAGCTCGAACTCACTTCGAGGCCGTAGCCCAGCGCTTTAACCATTACGCCACGTTGACTCTCCTTCTTGATTTTCGGTTCACTTCAGTCAAATCACGAGAAACCCAATTTTCAAATTTCGACATCTTTCCGTGTTGTTGTAAATGAAGGTGATTGGTTTGGTTAGGTTTGGTTTCATGGCATATCAACCACTGTAGATTAATACCAAATCCTTTTTATACATATATATAGTAAAAATATGATTTTTAAACACATTTTGTGGTTAGCATTCTTAAACGAACCTAAGCTCGTTTTTTTTGGGGGGAGGGGTTGCATACGGTTAAAAGGTTTCACTTATTTCTATCAAATACGAATAATTCTTCTATTAATCATTCGTTTGCACGCAGTTAAATGGTTTCGAATATTATTATTATTTAACACTAACAGTTCAATTAAGCATCAGTCATTTGTTTACGTACAGTTAAATAATCAAATAGTTCTATTTCAAACAATTTAATTTAGCAGAAGTCAACAAAGTTAAACAGTTCCAAATATTACTATGTATCAGTAACAATTCAATTAAATATCAATCATTTTACACACAGTTAAATGATCAACGGTTCTTTTTCAAGCAATTCAGTTAAACATCAGTCATTTTTCTGCACTATGTTTAAATGTCAAAGTACACATTTTTCATGTCTAACAGTTCTATTTGACCCATAGATAGTACCCTATCGGGTGCCACCACTCCGGACCCGAGTAGACCAGAGAGCAATGGCATTGAAGGAGTACTCCGCATTACTCAAAGCTCCAGCATTACTGGAGCCTCACCATCATTGTTTTGTATCATATCCAGGACACTCGTTGGGGGAGTCTTAACGTCTGCAGAGATGCAGTTGGTGTATTCTACAACCCCAGTTAACTGGGTCACAGATGATGATGAACCGTTGCATTGGCTGAATTCAGTTTTTCAGATAATTTTCTCATCGTAACAGCAGGATATCTGTGGTGTTCCGACAAAGATCTCAGTCTCATATTAAGTACCTTTTTTTTTTTTTGGCTTCTAAGGTACCTTGCCAAGTTATTCTCCTCCGTAATACCTCTCTGGATAACGGCAAGGTCACTTGGCGATGCCAGTATCCTCTCCAAACGACAGATTATACTGGACTACATTGTACCAATACCAAGGAATGATCGATAACTTGACTTATACAGTATTTAAATTTAAAGTCTTCCTTCTCCATGTCTGGTTGCCTTACCAAGACTAGAGAAGCCAATCAGACAAGCTCAGTAACATTGACCATAGCACGATGAAAATTGTTGATCATTTTTATTCTATGCGTATTTTTAACTCTATCTATGTCTCCATTAGGTTATGTTTGGTTGAGTTCTGTGGCATATCAACTATTATAGGTTATTTAATGCTAAATCCTGTTTATACATATTTGAATGTATGATTTATAAAGATTTTGTGGATAACATTTTTCGATGAGCCTGAGATCATTTTTTGCTCACAGGTAAATGGTTTCAAGTATTTCTATCTAACACGAATAATTCTATTTACTATTAACCATTTGTTTGCATACAGTTAAATGAATATATATGCATGATTTGTGAGTTTATGGTTTGTCGGTAAATTCATTTTTGGTTTGATTTTGTTTGGTTTCAATACCTATCAAACATTATCGGCTATTCAATGCCATTTTTATACATATAAACAGTTCTATTTCAAACAATTCAGTTTAGCATAAATACGCGGTTTAAACACACAGTTAAATGTAAAAAGAGTTCTATTCTAGATAATTCAGTTAAGCGTAATTACAGTTTAGTTCTATTTGACCCATAGATAGGACCTTATCGGATGCTACCACTCCAGTCCAGTGTGGACCTAAGAGCGATGGCAATGAAAGGGTACTCTGCATTCCCGATAGCTCCAACATTACTTGAACCTCACCATCAGATTGTTTAGTATCATTTACAGGACACTCGTTTGCGGGTGTCTTACTCATCTATAGAGATGCGGTCGGTGTACTCTACAGCCCCAGCCGACTAGGCAACACAAGTCTCCAGGACCTATCTAATTATTCTTGCTGATTTTAACAGTGCTGTAATCTGAATGGTCTCAATTATTACTCCGATCTCCAATTCCTCAAGTCCTCTTTCAAAGACTTTAAGAACTGTTCCAAGGGCCATAACTATGATGGTTATCACCGTCACCTCCATGTTCCGCAGATTTTTCATATCTGTGGCAAGGTCGACATATTCGTTTTATCTTTTCGCTTTCTTTTATTTTCACACTATTTTCCGTTGGAATGGAAAAATCTACTAGATAACAAGTTCTTTTCTTCTTGTTAATTATCACAAGGTCTAGTCTTCTGGCCGAGTCTTGATAATCCGATTATTTCTTCTTCTTCTTCTTCTTCTTCTTCTTCTTCTTCTTCTTCTTCTTCTTCTTCTTCTTCTTCTTCTTCTTCTTCTTCTTCTTCTTCTTCTTCTATTATTATTATTATTATTATTGATTATAATAATAATAATAATAATAATAATAATAATACACACGGATCGCCTAATCCCGGCCAGAAGACCAGACCTAATAATAATCAACAAAAAAAAAGAGAATATGCAAAATCGTCGACTTTGCTGTTCCGGCTGACCACAGAATAAAACTGAAAGAATGTGAAAAGAAGGATAAGTACCTCGACCTTGCTATGAAATTGAAAAAAAACTATGGAACATGAAGGGGACAATTATACCAATTGTAATTGGTACGTTTGGAACAGTAACTAAAGGATTACTATAGGGACTGGAGAACTTGGAGGTTGGCGGATGAGTGGAGACTATCCAAACTACTACACTATTGAGAACGGTCAGAATACTGAGAAGAGTCCTGGAGACTTGAGAAGACTTGCTGTCACTCTGACTTCAGTGAATGACCATTAGTTAACGCTGATGTGAAAAACTCTAATGAGTTGATTATAATAATATTTGATTTTCAGCTTTACTTTCATTTTCTTACAATCTTTTATCGGGCCTTGACCCCAGAGCCAGGGTGAGAGAAGTTACAGATAATATGTATTCTATGTTCCTTCAATACATTATGGGTGTTACTTTTCCAAACATTATGGGTGTTACTTTTCTCCTAAAGAGAAGAACCGTTCTGCAAAATGCATTTTCTTTTTATTTCATATGAGCTTGGACCGCCAGGTAACTTGTCAATTTGTTTATCAAGCCCTTTCTTAATCATACCCAGTGCTCCTACTATTACTGGCAAAGCTTTTGTTTTAAGATGTAATTTTTTTCCTTTCTATTTCTAGGTTTTTGCATTTTTCTATTAATTTGAATAAACTTGCCCAGTCGGCTGGGGCAGTAGAATACACCGACTGCATCTCTGCTGAGGAGTAAGAGCCCCCATCCACCAATGGGTGTCCTGATATGACATTCCAGTGATGCTGGAGGTTTGGGTAATGCGAAGCACTCCTTCGTTGCCATTGCTCCCAGGTCCACTCGGGCCCGGAATGGTAGCACCAGATAGGGCCCTATCTATGGGTTAAATAGAACTAATAGCATACATATGCTAAACTAAATTGTTTGAATAAGAAATGTTTAACAAAACTGAAATGCTTGAAATAGAAGTGTTTTCGACATTTAAACTGAGTACTTATGCTAAACTGATTTGTTTGATATAAAACTGTTGACAAAATCTATACTTATACTAAACTGAATTTGGCGTTAAATAACCTACAAAGGTTGATATGCCATAAAACCCAAACAACTTGTACTCAACTGAATTGGCTGAATTAAAACTGTTTGAATAAACGGAATAGCTTGAAATAGAAATGTTTTTGACAATTAAACTGTGTACTCATGCTAAACTGAATAGTTTAAAATAGAACTGTTTATTTGTGTAAAAATGGATTTAAATAGAACTAAACTGCGAACTTTCGCTGAACTGATTTCTTTGAATTAGAACTGTTTGACTAAACTGAATAGCTTGAAATAGAAGTGTTTTGACAAACTGTGTACACATGTTAAACTGACTTGTTAGAAAATAGAACTGAATATTTGCATAAAAATGGATTTGGCGTTAAATAACCTACAAAGGTTGATATGCCATAAAACTCAAACCAAATCAACCCAATTAAATAAACGTCCCTGAGAATAGTAGCTTACTTGACTTCTGTTATTATTTTTGATTGGTGTTTACCATTTTTTTTTTTTTTTAGATTTCAATATTCTAGAATACTTGCATATTTTCCAATGAATTTAATGTCCTATTTTATCATGGCTTTCTTTATATTCTATCGGTTTTGGGATTAGGCAACCCGACATTAGGTGGTCAGGTGATTATGTTTTTTGTTCCGTTTTTTTATCACGAGTGCCTAATAATTCCTAGTTGGTAGACTCTAATTTTTTGATGGTTGTAATTAATCCCTCAGTATCCAGTTTAGAAATTTTCGATTAGTTTTTACTATCTATAATGGCATTTCTAATTCTTCATGCGCAACATCCACGTAAGGATTTTTGTTCTCATGTTTGTTTGTTTGTTTGTTTGTTTGTTTTCTGTTTTTATTTAGTCCAAGTAATTTTGCTTCTTTCTTTATACTTTTTGTTACTTCTATAGCTTTATCTTTTAAGTCTACTTCTTTCAGTGTTAGGTCGAGTTATTTATGTAACACAATGGGGCCATGTTGAATATTAAAATCAAAAAATAATTGGTGACTCTGTTATTCAGAATACGAAAAGTCTTTATTTAGACTGTCAACAATTTCATAGCAATCCGACGCAAGCACGAGGAGAGAGGAAAACCTTGTAAGGACTTATCAATGTATCTAACCCAAACTTCTCACTTTAGTTTTTAAAACTCAACTCATTAATTTTCAAATCATCTCATTTTTTATATATTCTCTGATTTAATTACTTTTTTCATCATACTTTCTAGAATCATCAGGCCGGTCGACAAACCTTGGTTTGTTTATTATCCACGCCATGTCTTCCCCAACGTTATTTTGATGTGAGGTGTTAAACCTGGTTGCCACCTGTGCACGTGGTTGACCTTTGAGAGGAACTACACTTACATTCAAAATCTTTAGCTAACTTAAAATTTTACCTAATAAGTAAGGTAATTTATGTAATTAATCAATTACCCTAATTATTTTACACTTAGCAAATGTACTGCTTTCTTTATGTTATATGTCTGATTGGTCTTTCTCTATTTTTTACCGCAAATGTCATAGACTGGTCGAAAAATTACATTTAATCTTATTCTCTTCTTATTTATCGTACAAACAAAATAATAGCAATTCCAATTAACAGGACAGAAGAGCACTCCCCGGATGTTGCTTGGACCGAGATTTTTTTCAAAATGAAAAAATACGTCTCTGTGCATAGGTTCTGCGCACGGTGAAATGTTGATGGAATTTATTACACAAATAAGATTAAATGTAATTTTTCAACCAATCTACGACCTTTGCGGTAAAAAATAAAGAAAGACCAAAGTTGATCTAATTTGAGGAAGTGAAAACTATAAAAGATGAGATTTTTCAATATCCAGACAGAAATAACGTGCAGCTAGATGCTAGAACGTCGCCCAGCAATTCCTGCAACATTCAATATCCCACAACACTCGTCTTAACCATCCTACAGTGGTTTTTGATGGAAGTCGCGTGACCAGAAAATAACCACCCCACCTACATTCCTCTTTTTCAATGCCAGCATTCTCCTTCCCAGTTGACATAATCTTTGGTTGACTGTGTAAGTCTGTGACTCACCCCTACCAACACAAATACTGGAACATTTTCATTTCTCGATTCCGCTACCATTAAATTTCATAAAATTAATTCATTTCTAACACTACAAATTTATTTCTCAATTTCATCAACACAATTGTTTGAACATTTTGTTTCTTCTTTTTTTTTTTAATACAGTTGTTAAATTTTTTACTTGTATTCTTATTGTTTGACTTGCAACTCTGTGTTTTGTCCTTTTCCTGCAACTCGCGATATAACATTTACTAATTGAAAATTTTTCTTTGGTTTCACGTATTTCTTTCATCCTATTGGGGTTGTTTTGTTGGTCATTTCTAGTTAGATTAAGCCTCTTCCACTATTTTCTCTCTTGATGAAAAGATGGTCCATATCTGCTCTGGGCTGATGCATTCTTTGGTTGGTAATTAGTTTTAATCTCTTGCACGATTCCCAGTGGTTCACCTTTTCTACCCAGTCATGTCTACTCTCGTACTTCTTTTGTGCTAGTTTGCTACATTCGCTTACGATGTCAATCATCGTTTCATCTCTATCTCCACATAATCTATACTTGCTTGTTTGTTGCGTATTATCAGTTTTGGCTTTGATATAAATTATCGTTATGGTATTATTTTATGCAACTATTAAAAGACATTCAGTTTCTCTCTGGTAGTTAACCCTTTTTAAACATGTCCAAGTCATCAAGTGTACAACCTCCTCCATTTGTCGCTTGAATTATCCATACAAAGAAGAGTTACAAAAAATAATCTTTAAAATAGTAAAAGATTGCAGCTATAGAGAAATTAGGACAAATAACTTTGTTCATCATCATCCTCTTGTCGCGTCATCAGTGCGGATATTCTTAACCCTCTCTCGCCACCTCTCCCTATCATTCATCGCATCAGGCAGGTCCTCAGGGCTGCACCCCGTATCGGCACAGAGCTGGTCACCCTGCTTTTGCTCGACCATGTGAAGGGGTCCATCATCATCATTATCATGTCCTGCCGCTAGCACGGATATCCCTAACCCTCTCTCGTCACTTCTCCCTATCGTTCATCGCTTCCGGCAGGTCCTCGGGGCTACATCCCGTATCCTCACATAGCTGCTGTATGTATGTTCTAGCTGGTCGTCCTACTCTTGTTCGGCCATATGTGGGGGTCCATAGGAGTACATCACTTATGAGCTCGCTTCTGCTTCTCCAGCAGTTTCCTGCATGTCTGGTTCGTCTAACTTGGATAGTTTTCGTGATGGGAAGCAGGTGGCCGTATAGTTGGTGTTTTGCGAGGTGTTGCCGCCAAAACTTATTCGATATTGCTCGCAACATTCTTGTGTAATTGCCGTCTAGCTTCTTCTCCAGCCGTTTTGTTAGCGAAGGGGTCCATAAGAGTACATAAATTTACTAAAAGGGAGAATTAGAGCTGATCTGATCAAAAATTTCAAAATGACTAATGAAATTTCTAATTATGGTTGACATTTTTTTTATATTTCCCCTCGTACTGTAAATATACTGTCAAGACAGATTTCAAAAACAAAGTTTACAAACCCATTGGATTTTTTACAAATAGAGTAATATGTTTTTAGAACAAATTAACAAATTAGATAAAAATTTGGCTTGAAAAATGTTTAGATCAAACGAAAAAGAATTTAAGAGGTCATTTTAAGGAACTACCGGATGAATTACAGATTTTTATCTGTGTATAGATATTGTATTGATCGTGTATATGTTCTGTGAAAAGATCCTTTTTTTTTTCAAAGATTGATCCGAGAAAATAGAAAAAAGCAGAGATGCCTAAGGAGATATAACTAACAAATTATAATTTTCAAAATTTTATCAAAAGGCAGTTTTGGTACTCAGTTCTTTTCAAATAAGCTTTTTAAAGTTATTTCCCTTAGATCATTATTTTATTGTCATACAGCTTTCAATTTGAGCTGTCCTGCGTCATACAGCAGTTACCTCCCTTTAAGATAATTTACTTGAAGTGTTAGCGAAAAAATTCATAATATGCAATTGTTTTGAAGAAGTTATTATCAACCACAGATCGAATAAAATTCCCTGTTTTGACTTTATAGTTAATCAATCAAATTAATGTTGAAATTAATAATAAAGTATAAAATTTTTTTGGTAGTTGACTCTGAAATTTTTTAATAACTTTCAAACAAATAATTAAAAAACGTTATAGAAATCCATGACAAAGTGGAATTTTTTTCTTTGAGACAAATATAAAACTAAACTTATATATTTCCGCAATTCACCATTTTAAAATCAATTATTTATATCATCAACTAGTTTAAGCTCAATGCTTAAAATTTTACTGGTAGTGAAAAATTGTAATTACTTTTTAAAAATACAAAAGCATGATATATATATATATATATATATATATATATATATATATATATATATATATATATATATATATATATATATGTATGTATATATATGTATATATATACATATAAAGTTGGCCAACCATAATCGAGGGGGATCTAAAAGCTCCCTTTTAAATTGCTACTATAATGAGGTATAGGGAAGGGTGCGACTCCTTTCCTTGGATTGTTCCACCTACCCTTGACCTGTACTTTATAATGCTGAGTGTTAAGTAAGGAGGCATACAGTACCGTTTTTTGAGTCTTTTGTTTATTATTATTATTATTATTATTATTATTATTATTATTATTATTATTATTATTATTATTAAGATTTTTCTAATAATAAACCTACGAAAACCCAACAAAAATGTGGCCTATGGTCGGGTTTAAAATACGCTGACTCTGACCTCTACAGAGAAGTAAGCCTCTCCCCATCAAAAAAGTGGAGTCCTGAGTATAACACTAAACTCTATCTGATATTTTTGTGGGTGGAGTATCCTTTCATTGCTAAAACTCCCAAGTTCAGTGAAACCCCTGGAGCTGTGGACTTGTAAGGGTCCAATCTAGAGGTCAAACAGATCTGTTCTAAGAATTTATTCGTATTCGGTAGGACCGTTTGCAAACAAAATTCTTAAGAAACAACTATATTAAAAATGTAAGTATGAACGTACAATAAATGCGATTCCCCAACGTCTATGTATAAAATAACACTAGACAAGTTGACATGCCTTAAAATTATTTAACCCCGCTAATTGTAAATCTACGAAAGCCTAAAAATAATATATCCATTAATCTCGAAAATAAAACCGAGAATAATAAGCAAACACATGGAATCAACATCTGAATATTAAGAAATATAAAACATTATTGAAATCTGTTTACTTATTCTTTTGGTGCATTCTTTTCACACTTTTTCGTTTATTTCTTTTTCTTTCTTCCTTTTTTTTTTTTTTTTTTTTTGTTTTTTAGATCATCTTTTTCTAATATGCCCAAGTATTTGCAGCTATCATTTTCAAAATTCTTTTTTTTTTTCACGCTGAAAGAGATAAAAAAAATGTTAAACTAGGAAAAAAGCTTAAAAGTCTGATCTTTATCTTGTAATGTATGCTTTTAATTTTAAATCCATATAGTGTAGTTTCTTTAGTTAAAAAATTCTTTTCAGAAATAACGTGAGAAAATCTTCACATGATGTTCGTAACGGTCAGAATCCGACAAACGCAACTTTCTTTTTATTAAGTACCAAAAGTTCGAACAACTTGAGGAACTGGAGAAAGCCGCATATAAACGGCAAACAATTAAGGAACTTTTCTTATTGGGTAAGTTGTGGTTTTTTCAACTGTTTTTTTTTTTTCAACTTCATTGTATTCAGCTATTAATAGAACATAAAACTGAATCTATTTTATTCAGTTCAAGCCATGTCTTATCTTTCAAGTTATTTTTAATATTTGTTCACAGACTTCTGTCAAATATATACGTTGAATTATCAAATTCATTTTTTTAAAATCGTGTTGAAAGAGAAAATTTAACATCACTATGAATATTCACTTTATCCCTATTTAGACTATAAAATGTAAAGTCTCCACAAAAGAAATAAACTTCTCTGTCAATAGGGCTAAGAATACTCTGACGATATCCTTTGTAGAAGGGTAATACCCCCCACTCGAAAATGGAGTATCCTGCGTATGACACTGAACTGCAGCTAGAGATGAGGCACTTGTTCTCAGCTCTGGGGAATGTGAAGATCTCTTCATTGCTATTACCCCACCCTCGGTTCATTCTGATTGTATTAATGCCTATTTGGGTATCATTTATGAGTCAAATAGAACTGTTTAAAACTTATCTGTATACGATAGGACTGTGCGAAAAAAAAAATAACAAAAAAACCTTTTAAACAACCATTCTAAAAATGTAATTATGGACGTAATTTCCTTACTTCTATGTATAAAATAACCTTAAACGGGTTGACATACCGTTAAAATCAGTCAACCAATCAAAAGAAAGTTTGTTATTGTAACTTATAGTTTGTGCCCACTTAGTCACATGGTATATATCGAGACGGTAGTCAAATTCTTGCCAAGCACGCCGTAATATGTTTTCATATTGTCATAAGATTGTTTCAAATCTTCAAGATTTACAGGAAATGGAGAAACAAATGCCGAAATTCATAGTAATAAATTTCAAGTATTTTTGTACAAGTATTTCCTCTATTAACCGGCTCATTGATCTAGTGGGTAGAGTGTTCACCAATGATCCGGTAAACCTAGGTTCAATCCCAGGTCGCGTCATACCAAAGACTTTAAAAATGGTACTTGATGCCTTCTTGCTTAACACTCCGCGATATAAAGTACGAGTCAAGGGTAAAGTGGAATGAACCAGGAGTAGCGCCCCCCACCGTACACCTCGGTGTAGTAGCTATTGAAAAGGGACCCTTCTGGTCGCCCTCGACTACGGTCGCCAACTTTATATATTTTCTCTATTAGCATCTTAATGATTTAAAAAATCTTTAAAAAGTTTCTTTTGATCGATTGATTTTAACTGCACGTCAATCAGTCTAGGGTTATTTTTTGCCTAGAGGTTAGGGAATTGCGTTCGTATTTACATTTTTTTATATTGTTGTTTAAGAGTTTGTTTTTTACACAAGGTTCTATCGGATACGAACCATATCCAAAACAAAAAGGAGTAGAGAATTCAAAGTCGCATTTCAAAGTTAACAGTGATCCATGATGATATTGATGCTTCTATTTAGGAAGGAGTGGAGGATTCTAACTAGCATTTCATTGTTAACAATTGTCCATGATGATATTGCTGCTTCTATCTTGGCAGAAGTGAAGTCTTTTACTAAACATTTCATAGTTAACAGTTGTTCATGATTATATTAACGCTATTATTTAAGAAGGGACGGAGGATTACGAGTAGCATTTCATATGTAACAGCTGTCCTTGATTATATTCTTACTTTTATTTAGTAAGCTAACAGTTGTCCATGATGATATTGATGCTTCTATTTAGGAAGGAAATATTCTGAACATTTTATGGTTAACAGATGTCCATGATGATATTGATACTCCTATTTAGGAAGGAAATATTCTAATTTGCATTTTATGGTTAACAGCTGTCCATGATGATATTGATGCATCTATTTAGTAAGGAGTGGAGGATCCTTTCTAATTAGCATTTTATAGTTAACACCAGTCCATGATGATATTGATACTTCTATTTAGGAAGGAAATATTTTAATTTGCATTTTATGGTTAACAGTTACGATGATATTGATGCTTCTGTTTAGTGAGGAGTGATGAATTCTGAGAAGTATTACATAGTTATTTCCGTTATGTAAAGAATTTGGATGATTAAAAAGGTTATGTTCAACCCCTTCAGTCAAAATGGAGCAAATTCTGCTCGTCTACAGCCTACCAAAAGAAACCGTCGCAGCCATAATGATGCTAGATAGAAACACGAAAGTAAAAGTCCGTTCCGCGGATGGAGGCACAGACTACTTCGACATTGTAGCAGGTGTGTTGCAAGGAGACAAATTAGCCCCATGTCTATTTATCATCTGTCTAGATTACATGCTTAGAACATCAATTGATAAAATGAAAGAAAACGGTTTCAAGCTAACAAAGGAAAGATGCAGAAGGTACCCCACACAAACAATTACCGACACCGACTAAACCGATGACATAGCGCTTCTGGCAAATGCACACGCCCAAACAGAAACCCTGCTACACAGTCTGGAACGAGCAGCTGCAGGCATAGGCCTCCAGGTCAATCCACACAAGACGGAATATACATGCTTTAACCAAACAGGCGACATCTCCACGCTAAACGGTAGCTCTCTGAAACTAGTAGACAAGTTCACCTACCTTGGAAGCAGTGTCTCATCAACCGAGGCAGACATCAGCACGCAGATTGCAAAGGCATGGACAGCCAACGATAGGCTATCGGTCATATGGAAGTCAGACCTGACCGATAAAATAAAACGCAGTTTTTCCAAGCAGTGGTCGTGACGATACTGCTGTATGGATGCACTACATAGACGCTAACTAAGCGTATGGAGAGAAAGCTTGACGGCAACTACACAAGAATGCTGGTAGCAATATTGAACAAGTCCTGGAGGCAACACCCAACAAAGCAGCAGCTGTACAGCCACCTTCCACCCATTACGAAAACTATCAAATTTAGACGAACCAGAAATGCGAACACTGCAGGAGAAGTAAGGACGAGCTCATAAGTGATGTACTGCTGTGGATCCCTTCACATGGACGAGCAAAGGCAGGACGACCAGCTAGAACCTACATACAGCAGCTCTGTGCCGGTACGGGATGTAGCTCTGAAAACCTGCCGGAAGCAATGAACGATAGAGAAGGGTGGCGACAGAGAATCAGGGATATCTGTGCTGATGGTGCGACATGATGATGATGATGTTCAACCTCAAAACCTCATAAAACTATCATTAAAATGCAAACAGCATTGGAAATCGTTTTATTTTCTAAATTAGACCATTTTAAATGAATTGCTCCAGTAAAAATCTCGCTACGACGTACCATTTTTGCTAGGTCATAGTTAAATATATAATGTGAATTTTAGTAGATGCACCCCTTGATAAAACTTCAATATATCATCATCAACATCATGATGTCGTGCCGATAAAAATGAATTTCCTAACTCTCTCTCTGTCTCTCTGTCGGCTGGGCCTGTAGAATACACCGACTACTTTCCTGCAGGGGATAAGCCGCCCCACCACCACAAACGAGTGTCCTGATTATGACACTAAACAATCTGATGGTGAGGCTCCAGCAATGCTGGAGCTTTGGGGAGTGCCCATTCATTGCTACCGCTCCCAGGTCTACTCTGGTCCTGAGTGGTAACAATTTATATAGTCCTATCTATAGGACAAATAGAACTAAACTGTGTACTTATGCTAAGCTGAATTGTTTGAAATAGAACTGTTTTGACATGTAAGCTGCGTACTGATGCGTACTATCCCCCCACTCACCCAACTCACCTGGATATGACACTAAACAATCTAATGGTAAGGCTCCAGTAATGCCGTAGCTTTGAGGAATGCGGAGTACCCCTTCATTGCCATCGCTCCCAGGTCCACTCTGGCCCGGAGTGGTAGCACTTGATAGGGTCCTATCTATGGGTCAAATAGAACGAAACTGCATGCTTATGCTAAACTGATTTGCTTGAAATAGAACATTTTGACTAAACTGAATAGCTTGAACTAGAAATGTTTTTGACAATTAAACTGTGTACTTATGCTAAACTGGACAGCTTGAAATAGAACTGCTTTGACATCGAAGCTTCATATTTATGCTGAACTGATTTGTTTGAATTAAAACTGTTTGACTAAATCGAATAGCTTGAAATAGAAATGTTTTTGACAATTAAGCTGTGTACTTATGCTAAACTGAATTGTTTTTGCATAAACATGGATTTGGCGCTAAATAGCCAACAAAGGTCGATATGCCATAAAACCCAACCACACAACCACCCAATCAATCAATCTTTCCTTATAGCCCAATCGGCCGGGGCTGTAGAATACAGTGACTGCATCTAAGATGTGCGGTAAGACCCCCACCCCCAACGAGTGTCCTCAATATGACATTAAACAATCTGATGGTGAGTCTCCATTATTGCTGGAGCTTTGGGGGGAAAAGAAGTACCCCCTCATTGCCAACGCTCCCAGATACACACTGGTCCGGAGTGGTAGCGCCTGATAGGGTCCTACCTATGGGTTAAATAGAACTGTTTGATATTTAAACTGTGCAAACAAATGACTTAAGTTAAAACGAATTGTTAGAAATAGAACTGTTTGACATTTAAACTGTATGCGGACAAATGACTTATGCTAAATAGAATTGTTTGAAGCAGAACTGTCTATCATTTAACTGTTTATAAACAAATGAGTGATGTTTAATTGAATTGTTAGTGATGCATAGCAATACTTGGAACCATTTAACTTTGATTTACGCTAAGCTGAATAGTTAGAAATAGAACTGTTTTATTATTTGACTTTGTGTATCTACAAAATGTATTTACAAATCATATGTTATTATATAAGGAAAAACAGGAGTTGTTATTTAATAACCATTAATTGTTGATATGCAATAAAACCAAACCAAATTAAACCAATCGATGAATTAATTGCAAAACATTCTGATGTTTATAAAGTAACCACCATTATAGTTGTAATTGTTTTATTCTTGTATCAAACGTGAATACTAAAATATACGCCCCTGACTTCTGGCCACTTGCTGTCCTGGGTATGACATGAAACTGTATCTGTTGGTGAGACACCAGTCTTGGAGTTTGGTTTGATTTTATTTTTAAAATGTATTTCTAAGAAAAAAATCAAACTGACCACGTGCGGCACTTGATTTAGCCACAGTTGGAAAATGGAGAAATAATCCCAGACAATACGGCACCAAAAAGCTATTTGTCGAGAACAACTATAGGGACCCTCAGTATACATTCGGGGATCTAGCTGTAAGGCAGAAAAAAATGGCCAGCAAAAAGATTTCGTCTCTCGCTTCTTGAACAGCCGATAAGTATTTCAAACTATAAAGGCAAGAAGCTTCCCCAGAAATAAAACTAAAATCGAACGAAAGTAAGAATTCGGGAACCAAACTGTTAAGGCACGAAAAAAAAAAATAGCCAGCAGAAGGGTTTCGTCACTCGCTTCTTGAACAGCCGATAAGTATTTCAAACAGGCAAGAAGCTTCCCAAGAAATTAAAGTAACATTGAACGAAAGTCGACTACGGAAATTCTATCAAGTTAAACAACTAAAAGAAAATTCAACCGAGAATACTGCTGAAAAGATAACTTCACAGAAGATTCAAAATTAAATGAAAACTGAAAAGAAAAGAAGATACTCAAATTTAAAGAACTTTGTTTCCTGAACACTCTCTCAGATAAGTTCCCACAAATTGCAAAAAAAAATTGCAACATTTTATCTTTTCTATCCCTTTCTTTCTTGTTTCTTTTGTATAAAATTCCCTTTTAAAAACTTTATTGTCTGTGTTATCTTTTCGAATCAGTATCCGAACTAGAGAGCTGCGGAACTTACTGTTTAAATTACCATTTAATATTGCACACTAAAGCCCCCTAAAAACATTACCCAGTTAAATACAATATTTTGCTCTAGTGTCATTCTCTTCATATTAAATTTTATCCTTTTAATTTCTTTATTATGGCATAACCAACTTTGTTGTTTTTTTAATACCAAATGCTGTTTTTACATATATATCAAATATATGATTTGTAAACACATTTTGTAGATACATACAGTTAAATGATCAAACAGTTCTATTTCTAACAATTCAATTCATCATAAGTCATTTGTTTGCGATCAGTTTAACTGTCAAACATTTCTATTTGACTCATCAATAGGACTCTATCAGGTGCTACCACTCCGGGCCAGAGTAGACATGGGAGCGATGGCAATGAAGGGGTACTCCGCAATCCTTAAAGGTCCAGTATTACTTGAGCCTCATTATCAGATTGTTTAATGTTAGTCGGCCGGGCTTCATGGAGTTTGGGGAATGTGGAGTGCCCCTTCATCATTGCCGTTACTTTCAGGTTCACTCACAACCAGAGTAGTAGTACAGGTTTATCGATCAAATAGAACAGTTCAGTATTTTACCTGGGATTATTATCATTAATCAGAATTATTAATGTTAAATAGATTTACTTGAAACCATTGTGGGGGGAGTATGTAATTTGGTTATTTCAGTGGATGTGCGTCCGTACTTTACGGGTATTGCTCTCTAAATTATTTCCACCACAAATACAACACAAAACTTTACATTCGCGTAAAAAAATGGAATAGAACACAACGATCATTAAACAACAAACAATTTAATATGCATAAAACAAAATATGAAAACAAATAAAATACATGATGTGTAAATGGCCTTTTGGAAAATAAAGTTTGGCAAGAAGAAAATAAATTTGCTTAAAGATATGTGTATGTTAACAGAGTCCGTAAATAAGTCGTTCTTACTTACATTAAGTTCATAGCGGATTTTATGATTGTGGCGACAGCGTGTCGCGTTGATGCAAGGAAGTTTGTAGGGTTTTTCTTTTGAATGTGATTCGCGGCCATCTGAAGCTAGGTCATGAACTTAAGTTGATGAAGGAAAAGAATTTGCCGGACACAGTATCGGCTACTGCTTTACTGGCTTAGTGGCTTGTGGTGTTGTCTTAGTCTTCGTGTAAGTCTTCGTTAATGGCTCCCTGATTCTGTATATCCTACAGGTGGATCAAAGAATCGTCCTAAAATTTTGGCGCATAGACATTTATTGACCAATCAGATTTGTGTTTTACGATTTTATTTTCGAGCCTAAATATTTTCTGTTAGTTCACTTCCAATCCTATTTTTCTAGAATGTTCTATTCTATGTTTTTAGCTGATTGGTTGAAAAATATAAAAATGTAACTTAAATGCTAATGCAGTTTTGATCCTAAATTTCTAGAATGTTCTTAAGTATGTTTTTATTGCTTATTTTAAGACTAGAAAAAATGTGTATCCCATACCATTTAACTACATGCAAATAGCATTATTATTGTTAGATAGCAATACTTAAGACCATTTAACTATGTTCAAACAAACGATTAATATTAAATAGAATTATAAGTATTAGATAATGATGATTGAAACCATTTAACTGTTGCAAATAAATGAGCTCTGGCTTGTTTAGAAATAATGTTACCTACAAACGATTTGCTTACAAATTATATATATATTTAGTCTCTACTGTACAATATTAAATTTTGTATATTTGCGACTAGTTCTTCCTGGGGATCTCCTGTTAATTTCTCTTTTCGTAAAAGGGAAGAAGAAAATAAGTTTGTATTGGTCTATAGGAGCGTGAGAGGCTTTTGTGTTACAAACCACTACAACTTTACTATCAACATGACTGACGGTCAAACGCTAGAAAGGCCCATTTCCCATCTGATTACTCACCGAATGTAAGCGATGGATGAGCCTATTCTGTACTTAGATGAGTGGCCACTTAACAATAGTCACTCTAAGCAACCTAAGGCATGTGTACCAGATTAAGACAAAGCTCAGTAAATAATTGCTATTTTATGAAGGGGTGCCAACTAGGTCAACGTGTGCGTACGATAAGCGACGGCTTAGTTTATTGTCATCCTCCTTTTAATCTTTGTCGAAAGGAAAGGGTTAATCAAAACGACGAGAAAGAGGATGTATTTTGAAAGCAAATTATCTTATAGACGAAAGATATATATTTTAGTACAAATGTGTTAAGAGTTCTTTCTATTGATGTTTGTATTTACCCAACCCCTTCGCCACAGACAGATGTGACACACGCTCATTTTTTAACGTAATAAAGCTTGTTTGAATTCAAAACTTTTCTTCTACTAGACGAGGTGCCTAACCAAGACTAGAGAATTCAGTATGTCCCATTTAGGGGAGAAATAATGAATTTATACTTTAGCGTCTATCAGTAGTAATACATACATGTGTATATATATATATATATAGAGAGAGAGAGAGAGACTCAGACAGACTGTTTTGCTGTATCACAACTCTTCAGTGTGACAAGACACGCTAGATTCTCGAAGCTAGAATCGAAACCCGGCTGACTCAAACGCCAATTCAATATTCTACCACTCAGCCACGAGGAAACTAGCGTAAGCCAAGTAATTTTAAACGCTTATGTATCACATTTGTTTTGTTTACATATATCCGCTTAACGGCTTCAGAGAGCTCAATTCATTCGAAGAGCCTTGCTTTATGCTAGTGGCAGCCATTCCTTCCTATATATATACGAGGATCATTAAATAAGTTTCCAGACTTTTTTCGTATGGACACTTTTATTGATAATACACACATGAAACTCTAGTCCCCTTCGAAGTAATCTCCTCCGGCTGCAATGCACTTGTACCGTTCCAACAACTTCTGGAAGGCCTCATGGAAGTCCTCTTGTGTGAGCGAGTCAATGACCTTCGTCACTGCCTCTTTCATTTCCTCACTTGTCTCATAACGACAACCTCTGAGCTTAGGTAAGAACCAAAAGTCACAGAGAGCATAGGGAGGGTGAGGAACTGTCTTGATACCCATCTTGGTCAAATAGTCTGTGACAAAGATGGAGTTGTGGACTGGTGCATTGTCCTGGTGGAAATGCCACTGACCCAATTTGAAGAGTGCTGGCCTCTTTCTTAAGAATCTCTTCCTGAACTCCCTTAAAACCTCAACATAATAACCCTAACCCTAATCCTAACCCTTTGGCCAATCAACTCTGGTGTTCTGACTTCCTTGCTCCTCCCACACCTCTCACCATCCCTCACAGACTCTCCGCCTTCCTTAAATCTCTTATGCCACTCAAAAACTGATGCTCGATTCATGCAAGATGCTCCAAAAGCAGTCTGAAGCATTCCATACGTTTCTGTGGCATTTTTTCCAAGTTTAAAACAGAATTTTATTGCATATCGTTCTTCTAAAGTGTCCTCACGTCCAGATTGCATTTTTGAAATTCACCAGCTGTGACAATCAGGCTTTAGTAGGGTGTATTTCAATTCCTGCTGTAGCTGTTCATTTGAACCTGAAATCATAAAAATTGGTCAGTCGTCTCATAAGATGTATAGCAATAACATACTAAATATTCCAGAGTCTACGTCAATTTTAAATGCCTGTACAAAAAAGTCTGGAAATTATTGAATGCACCACGTATATATATATATAGTTGGTCTTGTACTCAGTAAATTTTTTAATTGCCTTAATTTCTTATACGAAGCTTGATGATTTTTATCATTCAGGGTTTTCCGGCTATTGTTTTCATCCTTATTGGTATATTCTCCGGCTTTCTTCAGGTGTTTGTTGGACTCGGGAGCATACATGGAACTTCGAACCACGTCCTTTATTGAATCCACGTCGGTCGCTTGTTCTGATTCCGTTAACCATTACCGGTTATAAGTGCTAAGTATTTTTGTATTGTTACTCGCCTGCTGCCAGGATTCAGTTATTTCGGATTTTTTTTTTTCTTTGGCTTGGTTTCGGCGTTAAGCAAATCATAGATTCTTTGTTGTTTCTTTTCTTGCTCACGCATATTAGGTTGAATTTTAATCTTTCAAAAAAAACAGTGTTTGAATGATAGAGCTAATCAAGAAAATTTAGATTTATTGCGCTTTTTTTTTTTTTTTTTTCAAAAATTGGACTCATCAGACTAGAAAAATTTTTTAAATTATTCCATATTTTGCTTCCGCACCCTGTATAAAGAAGGTTAAAAGACAACTGAATTTGAATTTATAAATGGTTTGGTTAGTTGATTGGTTTTGTTTTATGTCATATCAACTCTTGCTGGCTATTCAATGCTAAATCCTGTTAATACATATGCATTAAACATACATGGTTTGTAAACGAATTGTGTGTAGGTAACAGTTTTAAACGAACCAAAGCTCATTTGTTTGCACACAGATAAATGATTTCAAGTATTGTTTCGAGCTCTAATAGTTTTATTTGCACTCAGGTAAATGGTTTCAAGTACTGTTTTTAGCACTAAAAGTTTTATTTGCTCACAGTTAAATGGTTTCATGTACTGTTTCTAGCATTAATTGTTTTATTCGCACACAGTTAAATGGTTTCAAGTATTGTTTCTAGCACTAAAAGTTTTATTTGCTCACAGTTAAATAGTTTCAAGTATTGTTTCTAGCACTAATAGCTTTATTTGCACACAGTTAAATGGTTACAAGTACTGTTTCTAGCACTAAAGGTTTTATTTGCTCACAGTTAAATAGTTTCAAGTATTGTTTCTAGCTCTAATAGTTTTATTTGCACTCGGGTAAATGGTTTCAAGTACTGTTTCTAGCATTAAAAGTTTTATTTGCACACAGTTAAATGGTTTCAAGTATTGTTTCTAGTACTAATAGTTTTATTTGCACACAGTTAAATGGTTTCAAGTATTGTTTCTTGCATTAAAAGTTTTATTTGCACACAGTTAAATGGTTTCAAGTTTTGTTTCTAGTACTAATAGTTTTATTTGCACTCAGGTAAATGGTTTCAAGTATTGTTTCTAGCACTAAAAGTTTTATTTGCACATAGTTAAATGGTTTCAAGTATTGTTTCTAGCATTAAAAGTTTTATTTGCACACAGTTAAATGCTTTCAAGTATTGTTTCTAGTACTAATAGTTTTATTTGCACACAGTTAAATGGTTTCAAGTATTGTTTCTTGCATTAAAAGTTTTATTTGCACACAGTTAAATGGTTTCAAGTTTTGTTTCTAGTACTAATAGTTTTATTTGCACTCAGGTAAATGGTTTCAAGTATTGTTTCTAGCACTAAAAGTTTTATTTGCACATAGTTAAATGGTTTCAAGTATTGTTTCTAGCATTAAAAGTTTTATTTGCACACAGTTAAATGCTTTCAAGTATTGTTTCTAGTACTAATAGTTTTATTTGCACACAGTTAAATGCTTTCAAGTATTGTTTCTAGCACTAAAAGTTTTATTTGCACATAGTTAAATGGTTTCAAGTATTGTTTCTAGCACTAAAAGTTTTATTTGCACACAGTTAAATGGTTTCAGGTACAGTATATGATTAAATATTTCTATGGGAGACCTCGTAGCCTAATGGGGAAAATGTTGGTCTGCGACCTCGAATTGAATGAGTTCGAACTCAAGTCGTGCTATTACGTTCACTTTTTGACAAATACCCTTGGAAAAGGTATGAATCATTAACAAGTATTGACTAGCATAGATTAACATTGCATTTTGAACTGGTGAATCATGGACAAGTATTGACAAGTATAGATTCTCATTGCACTTGGCCTTTTGGTCTTGTGAATCATTGGCAAATATTGATAAACATAGATTCACATTACACTTGGCTTTTTGTCTGATGAATCATTGACAAGCATAGATTTACATTGCATTTGGCCTTTTGACCTGGTAAACATTTGGCAAGTATTGACAAACATAGATTCACATTACACTTGGCTTTTTGTCTGATGAATCATTGACAAACATTGGCGAGCATAGATTTACATTGCACTTTGCCTTTTGACCTTTTCATGAGCCCTCTTCTGCAGAGGAAAAGAACGGTCTTTTTTCAGTTCCAAAGGCATTGCACGAGGATGTTTTTGGTAGCTCCCATACTGGGGTTCATGAAGAAAGTATTATTTTTCTCAACTCAGTGCGATGCTGACTTGGGTATAACAATAACCACAACTCCTACTGAGTTTTTCACGCCAACTTTGATTAGAGTCTGAGTGACAGCAAGTCTCCTCAGGTCTCTAAGACTCTTCTCAGTATTTTAGCCGATTTCAACAATGCTATTGATGGTCTCGATTCTTCCTCTGATTTTTGCTCCACCCGCCTAGTCTTTTTTCCAACCTTTTTGGGACCATTTCAAGCTATAATTGGTATCACTATCACCTTCATGCCCCACAGTTTGTTTGTTTTTTTTGTTTTTTTTCTTGTTTTCGTTCTCTGGCATCGTTCAAGTATTTGTCTGTCTTTTCGCTTTCTTTCATTTTCACTCTATGTGTTGGATATTGACTTGAAGACCTCTTTGACATTTGTCAATGCAGCAGCGGAAGTCGGAACCTGGTAGAACGAAAATAACAAGAAATTCAGCTGGTACCTAAAATAAACAGGACGCAGGTGTTCTCGGCAGAAATTCTGCGGAAATTGCGTGGGTGGCATGCTGGAAGAAAGCGTCATCTCAAGCACAGTGCAGACGGCAGACCGGAGGAGGTGTGACCAATAGATACAAAATATTATGGAAGCGAAATGGACTGACTGATTGATTTTAAAGGCATATAAACACATCTAGGGTTATTTTATGCCCACAGATTAAGGCTGGATATGACACAATGTCAGTTTTTAAGTGGGGTAAAGTTAGTTCGAATTCAGTTTTCCTTCTTCTGGACTGGTTACCGAACTAAGTCTAAAAAGGACCAGTCTGTCCTACGGTTTGCTAATAGCTCGAAGGGAAAGCAGATGAATTGATGCCTTTCCAGAGAGCATTAGGCTTGAACTCGTGTTGTAGATTCCATTTCGTATGACATGACGTGGGCGGCATGCTGGAAGAAAGTGTATCGACGTGCAATATGTAGGTGGCAGGCTGGAGGAGGTGTGACCAGAATATCTGTATGCGTCCGGAATGTCATATAATCAGGAAGAATTCGACTCGACACGAGACAGAAGGAAAAAAAAAAGATTTACTGAAGATTCGTACCCCAGCCCCTCTGTGTGCAGCTCTACCGTCTTCGACTCTCCGTACCTAACCCATCTATACATTTCGGGTAATAAAAAGAAAAAAAAGAAGCAGATTATATTTTCATACATCAGTGTTGTGGTCTTTCTCTGCTATACAACATATGGTCGGCAGGAACAGTAAAATCCACTTGATAACAAGTTCTTTTTTTTTTTCTTTTTTTTTTTTTGCTCGTTAATCAACACAGAATCTGACCTTCAGGGCGAGAGTGTGTGATCCATTTGTACTTCAGAATCCCAGAGAATTTTATGCGTCTCATTCTCAAGGACGTATTCTTGTTTATGCATCGACCATTCGGTTGTATGGGCAAATTTTGATCTCTTGCACAATTCTCAGTGGATTACCTTTCCTACCCAGTCGTGCCTAGTTTTATGTTTTTTTCAGCTAGTTTGCAATATTCACTTATATGATAAACCATTTCATATCTGTCTTTATATAATCTACACTGGCTATTCAGTTGCGTATTATCAATTTTGGCTTTGACACAATTAGTCCTTATCGCATTGTTTTGTGCTCTAATTCAGTTTATCTCTTGAAGTTTACCTTTCGTATCCATGTCCAAGTCTTCTTGTGTTCAGTTTATCGCTTAAAGTATCTATCATCATGTCGTGCCATCAGCACAGATATCCCCGACCCTCTCTCGCCACCCTCCCTACCCTCCATTGCTTCCGGCAGGTCTTCAGAGCTACATCGACACAGAGCTGCTGTATGTAGGTTCTAGCTGGTCGTCCTGCCTTTGCTCGTCCATGAGAAGGGGTCCACAGGAGTACATCACTTATGAGCTCATCCTTACTTCTCCAGCGGTGTCCTGCATGTCTGGTTCGTCTAATTTTGATAGTTTTCGTGATGGGTGGTGGGTGGCCGTACAGCTGCTGCTTTTTGGGGTACTGCTTCCAGGACTTGTTCAATATTGCTAGCAGCATTTTTGTGTAGTTGCCGTCAAGCTTTTTTTTCTTTTTCTTTTTTCTTTTTTTTTTTTTTTAGTTAGCGTCCATGTAGTTCATCCATATAGCAGTATCGACACGACCGCTCCTTCGAAAAAACTGCGTTTTATTTTATCGGTCAGGTCTGACTTCCATATGACTGATAGCTATCGTTTGCTGTCCATGTCTTTCCTAGTCGCGTGTTGATGTCTGTCTCGGTTGATGAGAGACTGCTTCCGAGGTAGGTGAACTTGTCTACTAGTTTCAGAGAGCTACCGTTTAGTGTGGAGATGTCGTCTGTTTGATTAAAGCTCATATATTCCATCTTGTGTGTATTGACATGTGGAAGCCTATGCCAGCAGCGGCTTGTACCAGACTATGTAGCAGGGTTTCGGCTTGGGCGGGTACATTTGCCAGAAGCGCTATGTTATCGGCGTAGTCGGTAATTGCTTTTGCGGGGTACCTTCTGCTTCTTTCCTTTGTTAGCTTGAAACAGTTAAAACCAAAGAAAGTATCTATACGCTTATTTTTCTCCTCATTTCTGTTTTCTAGTTTTTGCTGTTATATTGGTTGTTATTATGTTGTTCTTGTTGTTATAGGCTGTAGCAATTAGTCTTCTTTGTGCTTTTTAATGTATTCTCCCAGTCTTCGTTTTCAAGCATCTTCGCAATCCTTAATGCTGGTCGGTCCTCTTCCTCCGTTTCTGGACATATATAATCTGTCATTTCTCAGATGTAAGGCCTTATGCATAGTTATCAATGTCCTTGTCTTTTGATCCATTTGTTTGAGTTCCTCCCTTATTTATTTTAAGAATGACTGAGAGTATTTTACAAGGTGGACTGCCTAGCTGTTTATTCTTTTGATGAGATCGTTACTGAAGACCTTGGTTTTGAGAAGTTTTTTTGTTCTTATGAAGAACTCTTTTCTTCTTCCTTTTTTAAAATTTAGGTTTGTTTGATGGTGTCCACTTCTAATATTCCCAAGTACTTGTAATTTTTCTTCTCTTCAAGTGTTTTTCTTTTCTTTTTTTTTTCTTTTTTTTTTTTGTTTTCCTGAATTGGGAGTTCTTTTCCCTCCGTCGTTTTTCTTTTCCTAATTTTTATTATCAGCACGGCAAATTTTTAAATATCTAATTCCAATCCCTAAATCTAGACAGTATTTTCTTATTGTTTGTATCAGGATTTCTAGTTCTTTTTCATTTTTCGCAAATATTTTTATATGGAACATAAGGTGTATGATTGTGGGGGGAGTATGTAATTTGGTTATTTCAGTAGATTGCTCTCTAAATTATTCCCACCACAAATACAACACAAAACTTTACAATCGCGTAAAAGAAATGGAATAAAACACAACGAACATTAAACAACAAACAATTTAATATGCATATAACAGAATATGAAAACAAACAAAATACATGATGTGTAAATGGCCTTTTGGAAAATAAAGTTTGACAAAAGGAAAATAAAATTGTTTAAAGATGTGTGTATGTTAACGGAGTCCGTAAATAAGTCGTTCTTACTTACATTAAGTTCATAGCGGGTTTTATGATTGTGGCGACAGCGTGTCGCGTTGATGAAAGAAGTTTGTAGGGTTTTTCTTTTGAATGTCATTCTCGGCCATTTGAAAAGAGGTCATGAACTTTAGTTGAGGAAGGAAAGGAATTTGTTGGACATAGTATCGGCTACTGGCTTAGTGGCTTGTGTTCGTCTGTGTGTAAGCTTGTGTTGGTCTGTGTTATTTATATCCTACAGGTGGATCAAAGAATCATCCTAAAATTTCGGCGCGTAGACATTTATTGACCAATCAGATTTATATTTTACTATTTTATTTTCGAGCCTAAATATTTTCTGTTAGTTCACTTCCGATCCTATTTTTCTAGAATGTTCTATTCTATGTTTTTAGCTGATTGGTTGAAAATTATAAAAATGTAATTTAAATGCTAATACGGTTTTGATCCTAAATTTCTAGAATGTTCTTAAGTATGTTTTTTATGCTTATTTTAAGACTAGAAAAAATGTGTATCCCATATAATCTTTGTCAATTCGTAACCCTCTGTGCATTTCCTAAATATATAATTGAGTGGCATCATTACTTGAGCAAATAGCTGTAACGAGAGTGAGTCCCGCAGGAAGATGTCTCTTTAGATATTTCTTCTCTGCAAGAGTTTGTTCATCGGCAGTTAATTCCACTTTCCAGTTTTCCGTGGCTTTCGTGATAAAGTTTACGATTTGCCGGATATTTTCTATATGTTTCGACATTCTATTATCCAAGTTTGCAGGACCATATCATGAGCCTTTTATCATTACCCTTCCTTGTGCCTTTTTCGCACCAACGTCAGCTGATGATCTTTCACTGGAATCTAAGTGACAGCAAGTCTCTTCTAGTCTCCAGGATTATTCTCAGTATTCTGGCCGATCTTAGCAATACCGTAGTTGGGATTATCTCTGCTCGTCCTCCGATTTCCAACTCATCCAGTCCCTTTAGGAAGCCTTTGAGGATCGTTCCGAGCACACCAGTTAGTAGTGGTACCGCCGTTACCTTCATGTTCCTTAGCTTTTTCAGCTCTTTGGCAAGGTCTATGTACTTGTCTATCTTTTCTTTTTCTTTATTATTTTACTATTTTGAGAGTTTTTCATACCAGCGTTAGCTTATGGTTTCTCCCCGGTGTTTTAGTGAAAACAAGTCTCCTCAAGTCTCCAGTACACTTCTCTGTTTTTTCTGGTTGATCTTGATAATGCTGTAGTTTGGATGGTCTCTACTTGTCTTCTATTTTCAAGTCCAGTAATTCCTTTATCAGTCCTTTAGTGACTGTACTGAGCACACCAGTTACAATTGGTATTACCGTCACTTTTATGTTCCATTGTTTTTTGTTTTGTTTTTTTCACTTCTCTAGTAAAGACTTCGTACTTATCTCTTTTCGCTTTCTTACAATTTTACCCTATGATCTGCCGGGACGGCAAAGTCCACTATTCAGCAGGTTCTCTGTTTTTATTGACTATCACTAGGTATGGTAGTCTAGCCGAGATTAGGTGATCCTTTTATATTTCAAAATTACTGAGATATTTATGGTCTAATTTTCCAGGACGGCTTGTAGGTTGTGCATATTGCATTTGTTCGTTTGATCAAATTAAAACTTCTTGTATAATTCCCAGTGCATCACCTTGCCCTCCAAGTAATATCTAGTCTTATAATCAATTTGCACTAATGGGCTATATTCGCTTATTATGTTACTCCTTGAGAGTTTTTCACATCAGAGTTAGATGATGGTTTTTCACAGGAGTTTGAGTGACAGCAAGTCTCCTCAAGTCTCCAGGACTCTTCTCCGTATTCTGGCCATTCTCAATAATGCTGTCGTTTGGATAGTCTCCACTCGTCCCCCGGCTTCCAAATCCCCCAGTCCCTTTAATAGTCCTTTAGTTACTGTACCAAAAGCAGCAATCACTATTGGTATAATCGTCACATTCATGTTCCACAGCTTTTTCCATTCCCTGGCAAGGTCGAGGTATTTATCCTTCTTTTCACATTCTTTCAGTTTTATTCTGTGGTCAGCTGAGACCGCTAAGTCGACAATTTTGCAAATTCTCTTTTTTTTTGTTAATTATTATAAGGTCTGGTCTTCTGGCCGAGATTAGGTGATCCGTGTGTGTGTCAAAGACCCATAGGAGTTTATGTGTGTCATTTTCTAGGACAGGTGCTGGGTGGTGCATATACCATTTGTTTGTATGGCGTTGTTTTGTGCTGCTATTAGGAGAGATTCTGTTTCTCTCATAAAGTTTCCTTTTCTTAGCCAGGTCCAGATTTTGTCGTGTGAGATGTTATTTATTAGTTGTTTAAAACGCCCATAGAATTGTTTTTTTTCCCATTTTTGTTTCTAAGTTATTGTCATTCTGTTGTCTGTCGTGTTGTCAGTATTGTTTCTGATGGCTGTAATCAGTCATCGTTCGTGTTTTCCTATGTAGTCTTCGAGTCGTTGTATTGATGCGTCAACACTGTCTTCGATGCGGGCAAGTCCTCTTCCTCCCTCTTTTCTTGATACATATAGTCTGTCAACGTCGTCTCTGCGATGTAATGCCTTGAGCATGGTCATTAGTTTTCTTGTTCTTTGGTCCATTCGATTAAATTCATCTCTGGTCCACTTATTATTATTATACACTTTTGAGAGTTTTTTTTTTTTTACACCAGCATTATTGTTATAATCAACTTACTTTTGGCTCTATGTCGAAGTAGAAAAGATTACGGACATACATAAGAGATATTAAGAAATTTGTTTCCCTTAAACCTAATGAAAAAGGAATAAATGGTCCGTAGTAAAACACATGGTTTTTGTGAATTCTTTATTTTGATAAGTGTTTTTATCATATTTACCCAACCCCTCCGCTCGGGTAGGATATGACACAAGGTCAATTTTTTAAGCGGAGTTTAACAGGTTTGAATTCAGAGTTTTCCTTCTCCTAGACTAGTTGCCTCACCAAGGCTGAAGAACCTAGTCGGCCCTACTATTTACCCATAGCTGGAGGGAGAATAATTGGATTGATACCTTTCCCAAGGGTATTAGTGCTATGTGAAATGCAATCAGTCCAGGATTTGAACTCGTGTCGCCGTGTCCAATTCCTGCGACGATAACCATTACACCACGGGCACATCCTGATAAGTGCAAACACACACCAACACAATATTACAACTTTAGCGACCACAAGTTAAATTCAAAACTTGAAACCCCATAAACTTCTATTGACACGAACTTAAAGGTCGACATTAGTTTACTTTACCAATATCTTTAACTGAAGAAAAACTTTCTATTATTGGAGTTGAGTTTGGTAATCAGGAAATCCTGATCTGTGCTTGTCATGCATATCTGTTCGTCTTAAACAATTGTAAAAACCCCAGCAGACTGATCATCAGATTGATGCTAGAATATGCAGCTTCGTTTAAGGAACAACTTCCTCGTGTTTTTAGAGAGCAGTTAAATATAGCCTTACCGTTGTTGTAGACAATTCATCAGCTTTAATTACCGGTTAGTGAGAAACCCATTTATATTTGGAAAACTTATCCTACCCAATAATTCCCCCATTTTCCCATAGGTAGAAGACTTTGTTATAATCCCTATTAAAATTTTTAGTTCATAAATTGCTTAATGTTTTATCCAGCAACTTAAGTGTCACTCAATAGTTCGATGGAACGATCGTGATTTTATCCTTCTGCAAAGGAAAATCAACTTAGTATGAATTGTTTTTGAAACGTATGGATTCTTTATATTTTAAAAAAAAAATTTGTCATAATCGCAGACAAAAACAATTTTAATAGTGGCTGAACCGAAGGAATCAGCATCAATCATTTTCTATAAGTTTCGTTCAACCGAACTTTCGTCGAATAATTCTGAAACGATTTCGGGTAACGTTTTTTGAGGTTAAAATCAATATTCATACGTGCATCATAACAGAAAGAGTATCTTGTAATTATGATGCGGTTCCAATTCTCCAAAGCCTTTCTTTTAACTCTTGCCGGAGCGATGTACTTTTTGTGAAGCAAATGTTGACTGTTGCCCGGGGGTGCAATTCCCAAAGGAAATGTCCATATTGTTCAATGTATACATTTAGTTATTTTGTTACCCTCCATTAACTGGATGAAATCGACACTAATGAGTCCATCGGTATATATATGATCGTTGCCGTCATTTCGGAATGCCAATTTGAAATTTAATTTGGTAAGATTATTTTTAACCTTTTGAAAATTACCAATTTTGAAAATGATGTCGAATTCATTGTCCATCTGCACTAGTCGGTGTAGTGTATGATCCCTATCTAATCGAACTCCCCAAATGACTTCATCTGTGGAGATTAAGAAATAAAAAAGACAATGACGTAGAAAATAAAATAAATAAAATGTACTAGTAACATTTTCGCCAGGAGGCCTCTAACAGGAAGTGCAATCTCCGCATGCCTGAAATGATGGGCTTCCTGGCGCCAAAAAGTGACTCCTTTAGTGATTGCAGGACGCCGCGACCGAAAGGACTTTTTTCTCTCTGCTGCTAGTGGAGAGGGCATGTGCCAACTGAGTCCCAAACTTAGCAGCGCGTTGTGTCTCCCTTACTTGTAGTAGCCCATGCAAAATATACCCACAGCACACATGACAGACCTTTGAACTTATAATAGCTGAAAATGATTCTATAATATACTTCAACGCTTTGTCTGGAGGAAACGTGACTATTTTTACTGGTTCAGGAAAATATTTTCATCACAGAATAGTCGTAAACTCCAAAAATGAAATTTGAATCTAAGATATCCTTGTCTTTGTCCTTCCATCATTAATTCCCTTACAGTTTCGACAGACAAAAAGAAGATGTAGCAGTCACAGATCTATTTTCTCTCGCAAATCAATGCCCCCGCCTAACGATTCGGCCATACACTGACCAATCAGCGGGCAGAGCGCATTGATTCTATCTTCCTCTAAAGAACTATTTTTTCTAGCCCTTTTTGGAAGTCAGCCAGACCGAGAGCACATGGCCAGCAGAGAAGAAAGACCTCTCTCCTGTAGCCTGGTTCGGGACACTGCAGATTTGACGATCTTTACTGAAGATAACTGCTGCTACAGCTACACACGAAAGAAGATAACGGTGGCTATCTGCTACACACTAAAGACTTAACGCTGTGACCTGCGACTCTGCTGCTACCTGACTCCCAAAAGAACTCTTCTCACTCTGACACAAGTCTACTTTCTGACATAAAAATAAACCATTCATTGTTGTTCTAGTTTTATTATTTTGATCAGCGTTAAATAAACATCTGTGGGGCATGTGTGGCTTAAGAATCAGGGGCAAAGGGCAAGGCTGTGTTGCCGTAGGATATCTGACTCCATATTTTGGTTACTTTATTTTACCCCATGTTGACTGGCTGGCGCAATGCCTTGCCCAAAGAAAGTCCCAAAAGAAATGTACAAAAAGAAAAGATAGAGATAGATAAGAGACGAAGATGTTTCTTTTATACTCTCCTTTATTTACTGGGTTCAACAACCATTCCGTGGATGAGAGAGTTTTTCCTGAATACATTGAAATGGTTGAATTCCCTAGTTTAAGGTGTCAAAATACGTTAATTCGTTTCATGTATGTAGGTGTCCGCATTTGGTATTTTGGGCTTCCATAATGGTTAGTTTTCTTTTGGAAGTTTTGTCAAAGTCCGGTAAGAGTTAGTTTATAGTTCAGTAGTGGGTCATGTATATTTCAGCATAGTGCTGACCGATATAGAGAGGACTGCTACTGGGTGAAGGGATTAACCGACGCAACGTCCAAGGACGTATGCGTAGTGCCCAAAACACCAGACAGCAGAATGGTGTTGTTGGTTCGACGAACACTGCCTGAAAGAGAAAGAATACTTTGCCCCCTTTGTCAAGAGGAAAGCCTTTTTTTCTTTTACGCATGCGTCATCTCCTTTTCCGTTAGAGACCTCTGGTAGTTTCTTTAAATTTAATTGTTTTCTTTCTTTTTTTAAAATTTAATTTTTAATTTTCTTTTATTTATTTATTCGTTCCCTACACATCTACAAATTAATTTATAGTGTATGTGAACCAAACATATACTAAAAAGACAAGTGAATAGGGTAAGAAGAAGAAAAGGGGTCAGTTTACAAACCTCCCGACAATACAAACAATTAATCATAACTACAAACAACCTTCCTTAGCCCTATACATCCATGCACATATTGTTCCATGAACAAGCAATATATTGTGAGGTACATGAAAATCTTTTGGATTGAGGGACATTCTGAAGTTTGCATTTGACTCTTTTTCTTCTTGCCCCATTCAAATGGTTATCCCCCTATTTGTCTATAGAAGCCGCAAGGGAGCCAAAGACAGAAGGAAAAAGATTAGGATGACTTTAAATTCAAATTTCATTTGGAGTGGGGTTACGACGACTTTGTGGTGCTGAATGTTTTCCTGAAACAGCAGAAATAACCGCGCTCCTCAAGCATTTGGAGAACATTATGGAATCTTTGGCTAATTATAAATTTGAGAATCCGTCATGTGTTTTTTGGTTTCAGTGGGTACGTTCAGCTGAGGCTACTTGTAGGAGACACAATGCGCTGCTAAATTTGAGACTCAGTCTACATAAACGTTCCCTACTTGCAGCCGAAAGAAAAAGATGCGTCCGTCTCAGCCTTCTTCTGAAGAATTTCTCTTTGGCGTCAGGAAGCCCCTTTTATAGGTATGCGCTCATTTCGCTTTCAATCGGAGGCTTCCTGAGAAACTGTAGCTTTACAATTTCATTTATTTTATTAATTATTTTTTTTCTTTTTTTTTGCTATTGTCTTTTTATTTCTTTTTAATCCCTACAATTTAGAAAAATAAAAAAAGGCTTACTATGAAGAAAAGTAAAATGACCATAGCGTGTTGCTTTACTCTTCCATGAAACAACGCCTACACTGTTCAGAGAACAGAGGTAAAAGAGGTCCATAATACATTTTTGAGATCATTATATAATATTCCATGAGGTACCCAACAAATACAGTGTGACCCTGATATAAGAGAGATGTTATCTGGTCCCAAATTAGAGCCTGCGTTACCAAAACAAAATAGACTGTGGGTAAATAGTAGGACGGACTAGGTTCTTCAGCCTTGGTGAGGCAACTAGTCTAGGAGAAGGAAAACTCTGAATTCAAAACCTGTTAAACTCCGCTTAAAAATTGACCTTGTGTCATATCCTGCCCGAGCGGAGGGGTTGGTAAATAGTCCCAAAACAAAATAGACCAAACGCGGATATAAAGAGAAACCCGGATATAAGATACTTATTCTTTTATCCCGACAACTCTCTTATATCGGGGTTACACTGTACACCCATTTTCAAAAGGAGATAAATATTTATTGTCTCCCTGCAACTTCAAATTTAAAGATAAGACCCTTGTCAATGACTTAAAAATGTACTTCTAATATTGATCGGCAAAATGTTGATTCTATGCTTCATATTTTATAAGTGAGACCCTCAGAATTTAAAAAAAATTCATATATCCGTTGTTTAAGAATCAACCAAAATCAAAGAAGAAAAAAAGAAGTTGACTGTCTCACTTTTTATTAAGTTAAATAAGGACTTTTGTAACAGCCCAAGTCTAGATAAATAAAAAGTTTGTTTTTTCTTTTCTTTCGTCTTTTTCTTTTCTTTCGAGAAAAATTTTGGCTTTTTCCTTTCGAGCAAACATAAGAAAAAAATTTAAAACGGTATTTTTAAAATTTTGATTTACGTTTTAAAGCAGAGTATCGAAACTACGGGATCATGTCGATAACAAATAAATGGAATGAGTACAGACAAGACCAATCGAGTATGTGAACTCCAGAACGAGGCTGCCTGAAAAGGCGCGATTTGTTCATCTTGTGAACAAGCGATCCGAAATAATTTTTATGCCGATATCGCAATAATAATGCCTGGGTGTTGTGAACGAAATTTATTTTATCAACTATCCAACGAGAAAAAATTCACTAAATGTGTAGATTTTGAATCAATGGAGATTTTTCATTGATTTTATTATCACCCGAAATCATCTTCACTTGTATACTTTGATTTGAGTGAGTAATTTTTATTTTTATTTTTTGAAAAAAAAACAAAAAAACAACACGTTTGTTTATATTTTGTATGTTTTTCTAAAATATTTGTAAAAATTTC
Organism: Sepioteuthis lessoniana; assembly: GCA_963585895.1. Classification (NCBI taxonomy): domain Eukaryota; kingdom Metazoa; phylum Mollusca; class Cephalopoda; order Myopsida; family Loliginidae; genus Sepioteuthis; species Sepioteuthis lessoniana. Next base: position 49,121,847 of record OY757937.1, on the reverse strand, counting down.
ATAGGAGATCACATTTTAATAATGAATCTTTGATTAGTGATGTTACGTGTCTTTTTTAAGCAAGATTTTTTATTTATGTTCACAAACTTTTTTGTGCAAATGTTTACATCAGAAATATGTTGAAAATTCTCAATTTGAAATAAATTCCGCCCACGATAAAATGTGTTTATTGCTTGAAAAACGAAGTCTGTTCAATATTAATAATTAAATTATCTACGATTATTGCTTTTAATGATCAAGTTATTAGATATAAAATAAGTTATGAAATACAAGTCGTAAATGTAAAATTTCTTTTAAAAATTTAGGGAAAAAAAATGAATGACTTATTAGATATCACTTGATGCTGTTGGTAGAAAATAAATATTTATTTAAAATTTTCTGTGTAAAACGTTTAAAAAAAAAAAAAGGACACGTTACATTTTTTTCTATTATTTTTAGAAGCTATTTTTTTTTGACATTTTCGATGATGGCCGTTTAAAAGTTTACCCCGATTTTTTTGTTTGATGGCTCATTATGAAAACACGTTAAATTTTTTTTTAATGCGAGACAATCCTCAGTTCAAGTTTTAAAAGCGATTCGTGGTGATATGATGATTCTATTTAAGAAAGGATGAAAGCTACATTGTACCAAAACCAAATCCCCCCCCCCATTGTGTTGGGCGGGGGTATATTCTTTCTAGTTTATTTTGTCTACTTTGGGTAGAGTGTAGAACCGGTTCTGATCATTTTGGCCACTTCCCCCGTCGGTGAAATGTAGCTATTAAACCCCTGCCCACGTCTTTTGTCACTACTTTAATGGAAGATGTTCGGATGACATGCATTTATTGTTTCTACCCATTTAAGAGTTTACAGAATTTAGTAACTTCTGACCAGCAGCATCCATTTCTTTCAGAATCTTCCTCACATCAGACGTTTCATTCTAGCAACTTCTTTTTTAGAACCTTCCTGTTGGCGGGATTTACAATACGCTGACCGTATCACCTGCAATGGGGGAAGGTCACCCCCCCCATACCAAAAAGTGGTTTCTTATGTATGACACTTAACTGTATCTGATGGTGAGGCTCCAGTTCTTGAGATCAGGGAAGTGTGGAGTACTCCTTCATTGCCATATGAACTCCCTTATCCCGCATCCACAACTATAGGTTAAATTGCACCACTTCTTTTCTTCTACAAGGATGGAGTGGCATTAAATAATTCACAAAGGTTGCTATGCCATTAAGCAAAGAAACCGAAACCAAAACTGAATCCTTCATTGACATTACTCCCTGATCCAATCTGACTTGGATTGATAGTACCTATTAGAGTGGTGTAATGGTTAAAGCGATGCACTGCGGAATCGTAGAATGCGAGTTCGTACTCCAGTCGCGCTATTACGTTCACTTTCGGGCAAAATACCCTTGGGAAAGGTATGAACCCCCTTATTCTCCCTCCAGCTATGGGTAAATAGTAGGACGGACTAGGTTCTTCAGCCTTGGTGAGGCAATTAGTCTAGGAGAAGGAAAACTCTGAATTCAAACCTGTTAAACTCCGCTTAAAAATTGACCTTGTGTCATATCCTGCCCGAGCGGAGGGGTTGGTAAATAGTACCTATTAGAGTCTCATCTATGGGTCTGGCCCAGTCAGCTGGGCCTCCAGAATTCATCGACTGTATTTCTGCAATGGGGTGAGACTCCCCCAATGAGTGTCTTAGATATGACTTTAAACAATCAGATGGTGAGGCTTCAGTAATGCTGGAGCTTTGGGGAATGTATAGTACCCCTTCATTGACATCGCTCCCAGGTCCACTCTGCCCCCAGATTGGTAGCACTTGATAGGGTCCTATCTTTGGGTCAAATAGAACTAAACGGTGTACTTATGCCAAACTGAATTGTTTGAAATGAAACTGTTTATTTGACTGTGTAAACAAATGACTGATTTTTAATTGAATTGTTAGTAATACATAGCAATACTTGAAAACATTAAACTGTGTGCAAACAAATAATTTAATAGGAAATAGAATTATTTGTGTTAGATAGAAATAAGTGAAACCATTTAACTGTGTGCCAAAAAAAAATGATCTCAGGCTAATTTAAAAATGTTATCAACAAAATGTATTTATAAGTCATATATTCAATATATTTGTATAAAAAGTATTTAACATTAAATAACCTAATTCAAAATTGAGTTTTTGGTATGACTCAACCTGGGATTGAACCCAGGTCTCCCGAGCCATTGGCAAAATCTCTAACCATTATGCCAATGTCCAGTGTAAATATAAACATAAACGTAAATATAAATCTACAATGAATGCTATTCCCAATGGCTGTGCATAAAATTACCCTAGACTAGTTAACGTACTGTTAAAATAATCTTAATTGCATTGCTCTAACAAAGGTCTTTCTATGGTTTGCTGTTTTTGTTTGTTTATGGCTACATACATTATGAGAATTTTAGTAAATACATACATTCATGAAGCTACAATATTTGTACAATCAAATTATTCCTTTTTTGTTAAAATTGTTTTTGTAAATATCTAAAAATGAAAAGCCTAATTATACCATTAGTCATCAAATTGATGGTTGTAACATTACATGGCATAAATACAAGTTTGCAATGCTACAGTTGGAGGTTTGTGCTGATATGATTTCAATAGACATTTGTAATACTTCTACTATGCATAGACATTTGTACCACCATGTGTGAACAGGTTTGTGTGTGGTGCTGTGTCTGGGATGTTGTGATAACCTCACTGTGAGAAAAAGTGACGACCACACAAAAACTCTGTCATGGTCAGTTAATACCAAAGTTTATTCGCTATGTCATTGAGTAGAGAGAAACAGTGTATGAAAACTGAGTCGACTGCATTTGCTATACTAAGAGAAACAAAATGTCATGAGATGATCGAGGGCAGATACATACCTTGAATTATCTTCCAAGTTTTCTTTTGTAGTTCCAGCACATGCTTCCTCATGGGGTCTGTCCTTACCGCTGCATGTCCGGGCTTCCCCAGCTGTCTTTACTTCATCGTGTCGCACAGCCGACTAACTCTTTTTCTGTTTTCTATTCCACATATAACTGCCATAACAGCGTTTTTATTTGAGTTCCTTCTGCCAATCAGAACTCTGATTCATTGCTGATATGTTTATATTTCTAACCCAGGCATCCCTAATTATTTTACATAATTAAAAAATTATACTACAGGTTTCACCAGATTTTAAAACTAAATGAAAATAAAGTAAATTGTTTTTTTTTTTGTGAGGGGTAGTTTAAACTACAAATACTTTTATCACTCTGTCTACAGGGCTTAGAATATTCGGACTGTATCTTCTGCAGTGGGGTAAGACCTCCCATAAAGGGGTGTCATGGGTATAACATTTAACTTCATCTGATGGTGAGACTCCTGATCAGGAAAATGTGAAGTACTCCTCATTGCCAATACTCCTACATCCACTCTGTCCTGGAGTGGTTGTACTTCTTAGGTATAATAGATCAAATTATTTGTATTTGATCGAAATAGGTGAATATTTAATGCCATATAACTGTAAATTATTTGTATTTAGAATAGTTACTTGAAGCTATAATTGTTTACTAAGGTTTATTATTAATTAAAACAATGTAACAAATTATTATTGAATAGAAATAGTTACTTGAAATCATATAATTATTAGTATTAAATAGGAATACTTGAAACAATTCAACTGTGTGCAAGAAATTCTTTAGAAACAACTGCACAAAAAATGTAAATATTAATGTACAAGGAACAGAAGTCCCTAACCTCAAAGCATAGAATGACCCTTGATGGGTTGACTATAATGCAATGGCTCTCAAATAGGCATTTGTAATACGACTACACCACATATACATTTGTACCATCATAGTTCTAACAGGTCTGTTGGATCTCATGGTAACCTCCACCATGATGAAAAGAAGTGACAAACACACCAAACAGTGTTTTGGTTTGCTAATACAAACATTTATTTGCTACATCTTAGTAGTCGATGAGAAGAGAGAAATGGCATACCAAAAATGAGTCGACTGCTTTAGCTAGACAGAGAGAAATAAAATGTCGTGAGGAGAGAGAGAACAGACACTGACCTTAATATTATCTTTCCCTTTTTTAGTAGTAGTTCTTGCGGGTGTTTGTTTACTGGTTGTGGGGTGTCCTCGTAGTGTAATGATGAAAATGCTGGACTGCAGGATCATAGTAAACGAGTTCAGACTCAAGTTGTGCTATTATGTTCACTTTAGGACAAATACCCTTGGTGTAATGGTGAAAGCGATGAACTGCGGAATCGTAGTACGCGAGTTCGTACTCCAGTCGCGCTATTATGTTCACTTTCGGGCAAATACCCTTGGGAAAGGTATGAACCCCCTTATTCTCCCTCCAGCTATGGGTAAATAGTAGGACGGACTAGGTTCTTCAGCCTTGTTGAGGCAACTAGTCTAGGAGAAGGAAAACTCTGAATTCAAACCTGTTAAACTCCGCTTAAAAAATTGACCTTGTGTCATATCCTGCCCGAGCGGAGCGGTAAAAGGGGGGTGTCCTCGTGGTGTAATGGTTAAAGCGATGAACTGCGGAATCGTAGTACGCGAGTTCGTACTCCAGTCGCGCTATTACGTTCACTTTCGGGCAAATACCCTTGGGAAAGGTATGAACCCCCTTATTCTCCCTCCAGCTATGGATAAATAGTAGGACGGACTAGGTTCTTCAGCCTTGGTGAGGCAACTAGTCTAGGAGAAGGAAAACTCTGAATTCAAACCTGTTAAACTCCGCTTAAAAATTGACCTTGTGTCATATCCTGCCCGAGCGGAGGGGTTGGTAAATAGTACCCTTGGGAAAGGTATGGACTCCCTAATCCTCCAAGCTATGCATTGAATAGTACCTCTACAGGCCTTCTTGAAGGGTGGATTTGGCATTAAATAACCCCAAAAGGTTGTATGCCATTAAACAACAACAAAACAAACTCGTAGCTTTGCTTGCGTCTGGGCTCAAACTGTCTGTCTTTTGCTGTTTTCTCTCCTGTGTTCCCCCTAGCAACTTTTACATTTGAGTTTCTTCCAGCCAGTCAGAATCCATTGCTGATTTTCTGCTCTTATATTTCTATTTTTATCCCAGGCATTCACTTCTATCCCAACCTTGACCTTCCCTTTTGTTTCTGCGCCTTATAACCTTTCTCTCCCTCTCTCTTCTCTCTCTTTGCTTGCCTCAGTTATCTTTCTCATATATATTCCTTTCCTTTCTGTCATCCCATGGTCGACTAGTAAATCCCACTCAAAAACAACTCACAATCAACTGTAGTTGCTGTTAAAATTAATCAGTACTTTCATTTTAAGTAGGTTTGGTTGGTTGGGTTTTTATGGCAAATCCTGTAGGTTATTGAATGCCAAATCCTTTTTACAAATATATATTAAACATGTATGCATAAAAGTATAGTTTTTAGCTAACATGGTTTTTGATTTGGTTTGGTTTTATGGCATATCAACTATTGCAGGTTATTTTATGCCAAATCCGGTTTATACATACATACATACATACATACATATATATATATATATATTGTCATCCACAGACAGACTTTCGTTCTATCAGAACTCTTCAGTGTGGCTAGACACAGAGGATGCTTGAAGCCGGGATCGAAACCCATCCAACTTTACGTTAGCCTAAGTCTCTAAGCGTACCATGTTGTCTAAGGGAATTTTTAAGGTATTTATGTAGCAACATCAGCTGCAGTGTCTGTAAGCTAACAAAGTTAAATGGTTCTAAGTATTTTTATGTATCACTAACAATTTTAATTAAACATCAGTCATTTGTTTACACGCAGTTAAATGATCAAACAGTTCTATTTCAGACAATTCAGTATAGCATAAGTCATTTGTTTGCACTCAGTTCAAATGTCAAACAGTTCTATTTGACTCTTTGATAAGACCCTATCAGGTGATACCACTCCAGACCAAATTGGACTTGGGAACTGATTAAGTATTGGAAATCTTAGGAGAAAAGAAAAGAAGATCCTAAGATCCATCTTGAAGCCACGCATTATCACTTCAATGATTATTGAAGAAAATTGCGTATGAAGTTTGAAAAGAAAGGAATTGACTGGACTTTCTGTAGAACACTGAAAAGGAAGAAGAGAAAGGAAAACTAAAGAAAGACATTTGTGAAGTCTCTGATGAGACAATAAACTGAAATAGAAAATCTCAGAATAAGTAAAGGACATTAGCTAATTTCTGCTGCTGTAAATGTTATAATTGCATACATAAAGAAGCTGATATATTTACCCTCATACAAAGAATTTGTTTATATTGTCTTGATCCTTATAAATTGAATTAACGTGACCAGAAAATTTGGCAAAAACTTGCATGCAACTTACAGAACCACTGGACAGCTGTTTCAACCTTATTAGGTCTTATCAGCTGGGTATACCGTGATCTCTCACACTGGGGATTGAACCAGCAACCACAGAATGCAGAGCTGAAACTCTACCACTGAGCTACTGGTCATAATGACTAGTTAATTTGGCATCATTTGTGTGCGATCTGGACCAGTAGGTCAGTGGTAGAGTTTCAGCTCTGCATTCTGGGGTCGCTGGTTTGACCTCCAGTGAGGGAGATCTTGGTATTCACTGCTGATGAGACCTAATAAGGTTGAAATAGTTGTCCAGTGGTTCTGTATGTCACGCACAAGAGTTTGCCGGATTTTCTGGTCATGGTAATTCATTTCAAAATATAATTCCTCTACTTAAAAATGAAAATATACGTCTGCCTTGATCCTCTTTATCATTTTATGGTTCATTCACATTCGGCAAATAAAATATTGTTATATAACTGGGTTGAATTGTCTTCGGTTCATCTCTTTGTAGATTTCTGCCTTATTTATATTTTTTAATGTGTTAGCAGCGATCCCATAAGATGTTGAAGGATTATTTTATGTGAGTGATATATTAACTTGTTCTGACATCATCTCAGTTCATAACAATATATGTATATAATTTTGGAGTAGATCTCTACAAAAGTTAACAAAATGAAAATACTTTGAATAAAATCATTCAGTGGTGTGTATTCAGGGGCAAAATATGTATTGGTTATCCTATAAAAATTATTTAATATCTTCACTTATTAAGTTTAACCTAATGTTTCACTTGTCTTGTACAGCACTTTTGAGCGAGTCAGTGAATTTAAAGTTATTGTAATGTATGGTTTGGTTTGGTTTGGTTTCTTTGTTTAATGGCATATCAACTCTTTTTAGGTTATTTAATGCCAAAGCCATTCTCTTAGAAGAACAGTAGTGGTACTATTTAATCCATAGCTGGGAGGATAAGGGGGTTCATACCTTTCCCAAGGGTATTTGCCCGAAAGTGAACGTAATAGCACGACTGGAGTACGAACTCGCGTACTACGATTCCGCAGTCCATCGCTGCAACCATTACACCACGAGGCCACCCCCTTGTAATGTACAATTTAAACTAAGTAAGTAAGTAGATACTTGAAAACCTGTACCTTTGCTTATGGTGTTGTGGCTAACTTGCCAGACTGTGACATCATAATAAGCAAGTTCAAACTCCAGTTGTGCAATTGCATTCTCTTATGGAGTAATACCTTTGGAAAAGTTATGAACCCCCTTATCCCCACCAGCTATAAGTTAAATAGGACCACTACTATTCTTCATAGGTGGCTCTGGTATTGAATAACCCTCAGAGGTTGATATGCCATTAAACAAAGTAACCTATACATCTGATATTCAGAATTCAATTTGCTGTAATCTTTTTCCATAATCCTCAAGTTTTTGTAATATTTTGGTAAAAAGTAAAGTTGGCGAACATGGTCAAAGGCAGCCCAAAGGCTCCCTTTTTATTAGCTATTACACCATGTTGTTTGGAAGGCATTACTCCTTTCCCTGAATTGCCCCTTTTTACCCTGATCCCTATCTTATAATACTGAGTGTTAAGCAAAGAGGCATCAAGTACCATTTTTTGAGTTTTTGGTATGACTCAACATGAAATTGAACCCCGGTCCCCTGGGTCTTTGAGGAACATCCAAGAAGTACAATTAAGCTGCTGTAGATGTTTTTGCAGTGGTTGTGAAGATGACAAATCACCCTAGACTGTATGATACCAAGCCTGCCTGATACTCTCCATGTCTGCCTCTGTCTTGGTTCACAGCCTCAGAAACGATTGTTTTAGGCCTACCTGATCATACATGGTCGTTGAACTTCTTGTTACCAAAGTGAAATTTCTTGAACCATCTAATTACTGTACTCTGATCAATTGTGATTGTCTTCACCTTTTGCACAACCACTGTTTTTGGTTGCATCCACAGACATATGGCTCTGTTTGAATTTGTAAAGCATAAGTTCCCAAATTAGACTGTGTTGCACATTCATCTTCATGGTTTTCAAATCACGGACAGAGTAAAGCAAAGCAAAATATATGTCAGCACACTAGCTACTATAGCGCTACCAACTTCAGCCGTTACTACGATGATTTCGAACTGCTTCAATAATAATATAGATATTAATCTCTGCCTCCCACCAGACAGAATTTGACACAAGGTCTTCAGTTATAATATATGTACCATAGACTAGCATGTGACAAAATATTGCAAAACTTTTGACTCGTCTTTATAATATGATGACACTACCTGATGGAATATGGAGCGAATTTGGATAAAAACTATATTTGCTGAATTTTCTGAACTATTTATTTGTTCACAAAATCCTGTTATATTCTTTCGGAGAAATCAGATTTCCATGTAGTTGTTAACTGGTCTATAACAGTTCATACTTAGCCTATGCGTTCGTTGTTATTGCTTTTAAAAACAGAATTCATGTATTTTAATCAAGATGGTGCCGCCTCGTTAAATGGCAAGCCTTTTAAATTAATTAGCCAGTTTTTATATCTTGGTAGCAATATCTCATCTACTGAAAGTAAAGTATATGTTATAGGATAAAAGATTAAATTTAAATATTTCTGTCAGTTTATCAATTTTTTTATTTATTTTTTTTGTTTATTTCTTTATCTTTTCAGCCTGTTCGTGTTTTTAAACGTTAAAGATGAATTCAGGAGGACCTGGCGATTGTGACCTTGACTTGTATGATGACATTTTGGTGGAAGATCTCGAATGTAAACAGGAATCTCTACACGAGGTCTGTAAAAACATGTCCTGTAACAGCAGCTGGTCATCCTTTTAAAATATATCTGCTCAAAATCTGCGCTATTTATGAATAAAGTCATCTTGCAGTTATTTTGGCACGTTTTGCATTCATAATTTAAAGCCGTCTTGTGATAGCTGCTTGATTTTGACATCTTGCATCCCTCCTTAATTAACGAACATATTAGGGTAATTAAACTGCAAAGCGAACATATCAATGTATTTAGTTTATTTATTTGTTTGTTTTTTTTTAGATGAACTTGATATTATTTTACTCCTTGTGAATTTTTTCCACACCAGCTTAAGCTAATGGTCTTTTACAGAAGGTTGAGTAGCAGTATATCTCCTCGGGTCTCCAAGACTCTTCTGAATATTCTGGTTGACCTCGACAATGCTGTAGTTTGGATGGTCTCAATTTATCCAATTCTTCCGGCCCTATTTCTAAACCTTTGGGGATTGTTCCAAGTGTGCTAATTACAATTGGTATCACTGTCACCCTCATGTTTTACAGCTTTTTTAGTTCTCTGGCAAGGTCTTAGTACTTGTCTCTCTTTTCACTCTGTGGTTAACTGGGATGGCAAAGTCTACTTATAGCAAGTTCTCTTTTTTTCTTTTTTTATTAATTATCATTGGGTTTAGTCTTCTAGCCAGGATTTGGTGATCTGTTTGTATCTCAAAATCCCAGCCAGTTTTATCATATTTACCAACCCCTCCGCTCAGGCAGGATATGACATAAGGTCAATTTTTAAGCGGCGTTTAACAGGTTTGAATTCAGAGTTTTCCTTCTCCTAGACTAGTTGCCTCACCAAGGCTGAAGAACCCAGTCCGTCCTACTATTTACCCATAGCTGGAGGGAGAATAATTGGATTCATACCTTTCCCAAGGGTATTAGTGCTATGTGAAATGCAATCAGTCTCGTCCAAGATTTGAACTTGTGTCACCGTGTCCATTTCCAACGACAATAACCATTACACCACGGGCACCTCCAGCCAGTTTTATGCATCTCATCCTCTAGGATGCATTCTGGTTGGTTCATATACCATTTGTCTATATGGTCAGATTTCACTTTTTTGCACGATTCTCAGTTGATCACCTTCCCCAACCAGTGGTGCCTCATCTTATATTCACTTTGTGTTAGTTTGGTAGATTCGCTTCTGTAATTAATTATTTCATCTTTGTCCCTACATAACCTACACTTGCTATTCTATTGCATATTATCAATTTATTATTATTATTATTATTATTATTGCTGGCAAATTGGCCTCCCTTTATTCACCTACAAGCAGCTTGGTCATTTTGCAACCTGTTTATGTTCTCTCTCTTGGCTACTTAATGAAGACCTTGCTATGCTTGCAACTTCACTATATTGCATTTGAAATATCATCATATAATCTCATGAACATTGCCTCTTCTCAAAATGTGGAAAGGTATGTCCTATGTTGTCTTTAGCCTAAAAAAAAATTAAGGTTTTTTTTTTTTGTTTTTTTTTTTTTTGTTTTTTTCTAAATTTTCTATATTCAATCTGTATAAAAGAATTGTTTAACTCTACACAGCCCTATAAACAGCATTTCTTATGGCTTTAAATGTCTCTTCAATCTTTTTGTTTTTTTTATGTTTTCTTTTTTTTTTTCTTTTCTCTTTAAGAACTTTGATTTGAAAATTATCTCCACTATTTTTAGAGCAACTTGCCTTTTAGAGTAATTCAAACGGATGTAAATACCAAACCTGTAAAGTGTTTACTCTTGTGCTTTTTATTAACAGTCATTGCAAAAGCTAGTTTGAATGAAAATTGTTTGAGGCCTACCTGACCTTGACTGATTGGGGGTGTCCTCGTGGTGTAATGGTTAAAGCGATGGACTGCGGAATCGTAGTAAGCGAGTTCGTACTTCAGTCACGCTATTACGTTCACTTTCAGGCAAATACTTTTGGGAAAGGTATGAACCCCCTTATCCTCCCAGCTATGGGTTAAATAGTACCACTACTGTTTTTCTAGGAGAATAGCTTTGGCATTAAATAACCTACAAAGGTTGATATGCCACTGAAACCTTGACTGATTGTTGAGGTTCTTGCAACCTAAGTAAAATTTCTTGAACCATCTGGTTACTGTACTCTGGTCAACTGTACTTTCACCTTGTGTGCAACAAATATTTTTGGTTGCTTCCAGTTTGAACTTGTAAAAAATAAATTTCCGAATTAGACTGCATTGCACATTAATCTGTGTGGCTTTACCAAGTTGTTTCGGACTGTTCCAAGAGTTTCAACTATGATTGGTATCACAGTAACCTTCATGTTCCTTGCCCAGTCAGCTGGGGCTGTAGAATACACCGACTGCTTTGGGGAATGCGGAGCACCCCTTCATTGCCATTGCTCCCAGGTCCACTCTGGCCCGGAATGGTTGCACCCAATAGGGCCCTATCTATAGGTTAAATAGAACTAATTGCATACTTATGCTAAACTGAATTGTTTGAATTAGAACTGTTTGACTAGACTGAATAGTTTGGAATAGAAATGTTTTTGACAATCAAACTGTACTTACATTTAAACTGCGTGCTTATGCTAAACTGAATTGTTTGAAATGGAACTGTTTTTGACAATTAAACTGTACTTACACTAAACTGAATTGTTTAATATAGAATTGTTTTGACATTTAAAATCTGTATTTATACTAAACTGAGTTAGAACTGTATGAATAACCTGAATAACTTGAAATAGAAATGTTTTTGAAAGCAGCAGGTGGGGGAATGGTATGCCTCCTCAGCAACAGAAAGAAATGAGTCTCTCGTAACTGAACACATGGAATCAATTTCAAGTGCTTTTGCTGGTTAGTCTTCTTAATAGAAGGTTGACAGTCAAATTTCTATGCTGAAAATATTCCTTTTTGCCTGCAACAATCTTCTCTGGCAGTCCTATGCCCAAGCTCGTCTCTTATCATGCATTACCGAGGCTCAAAACACCTCTCTGCCCCCAGTGCAATCAGGCAGGACTCAAATAATCATACCAAAATGCCACATCTGGGTCAATCGCACAATGTGGTAATTTACATGCGCACCAGCTTATCAGCAGTCCTGACGTCAAACACAATTCACGATTAGGAGGATGTGTGTTCGATCTCCCCAATCGCCCGTTTCTCTCTCGCTGATCTCATTTTACATACCAGACATATTCATGAACGCTTTGAGCTGCCGCCTGTGTGATTTTTTTATGACACAGTTTTTGATAATTAAACTGTGTACTCCTGCTAAACTGAATTGTTTGAAATAGAATTATTTTCATAAAAATTGATTTGGCATTAAATAACCTAGAAAGGTTAATATGCCAAAAACCCAAAACAACCAACCAATCTTCATGTTCCACAACTTTTTCAGCACTCTGGAAAGGTCAAGATGTTTGGGGTTTTTTTTTATTTTCACTATGTGGTCTGCTGGACAAGCAAAATCCACTTGATACCAAGTTCTTTTTTCTTAATTATTGCTTGTTCTGGTCTTCTGGCTGCAATTATTTGATCCATATTTGTTTCAAAGTCCGAAAATTTTATGAGCTTCTTTTTCTAGGGCATTATTATTGTTATTACTTTAAAGTAAAATTGGCGACCGTAGTCGAAGGCGACTTGAAGGCTCCCTTTTCAATAGCTACTACACTGAGGTATAGGGGAGGGCGCTACTCCTTTCCCTGGATTGCTCGACTTTACCCTTGATACATACTTTATATTGCTGACTTTTAAGCAAGGTGATATCAAGTACCATTTTTAAAGTCTTTGGTATGACGCGACCAGGGATTGAACCCCGGTCTCCCGGACGATTAGCAAACACTCTACCCACTAGGTCAATGAGCCTGTTAGTTGCTGAAAATACCTAATCTTTTGACAGTTACTATCATCTAGTCATTAGTTATAATCCTAATACTTGTATATTATTTCTTTGAAAGGTAAAGAGCATTTTTTTGGCAAAGTTGTCTTGGAGACTGGGTGGTTCACCTGCCGACCCCAGTTATAAAAGCACTGGTTTCTCTTAACTTAATCTAACTATCTCTTCTTTACTTAACATGACATGTGCTAAATCAACAAAAATACAATGGTATTAATTTACAGATGCTTGTTGACATGTAGTTAAAGTATATATACATGAGTAGAGAGTAGGGGAGATAGTTCAGTCAGTCTTGCCTTCCTCTCTCTCACTCCACTTATGTAATACATACCAGATCCCGAAAACAAAGGTAAATATGTTGTTAGATAGATATTTACCCAACCACTTTGTTGCTGGTGGGATGCAACACAAGGTCAGTGTTTAAACAGAGCATAGCTTATTTGAATTTTATTTTACTTTACTGTGTCTGAAGAACACAATCTGACCTACTATTTAACCATAGCTGGGTGGTGTGAAGAAGAAATGGATTCATGCCTTTTTCAAACAGCCAAGTCCATTTCCTGTGTTGATAATCATTTTGCCACACTTGGGTTGGTAGTTACTATGATATTAGTATGTAGATTTCGACTCATATTCTCTTTCTTCTTTTTAAGTTGATTTTTATTTGTTGCAGCTCATTGGAGTTATTTATGAATATGAGTAAGGAACTGACTGGATTGGAAATGATAAAAAATAAGCACTCAGTGAGATTCAAACTCCCATAGTTTAGTTTATTCTATTACACTCCTTGTAGAGCAAAGAGTTTTAATCTGCCGATGAACCCAGTTCTGTTCATCTTCCCTTACCAGAGTACGTTTCGGATAATTCCATTGCTACCATTTATTATTATAATCAGTTGTTGTAGTAATAATTATAGTGTGGGTAATGGTTCTTGCCATAAAAATGAAATCAGCAGTTCAAATCCTGGACAAGGCTGTTTACACTTAACTTCAAGCTAATACCCTTGGGAAAGGCTTCAGTCCATTTGTTCTCCTCCCACCCCAGCTATGGGTAAAATAGTGGAGCAGACTGGGTTCTTTAGCCTTTATTTCGGCAACCAGGCTAGGAAAAGGAAAACTGTTATATGGTTTCAACTAATGATAGGTCGCCAACATTACTTTACTTACTTAGTTGAGGGTTACCTGAAGGCTCCCTTTTCAATAGTTACTACACCGAGGTATAGGGGAGGGTGCTACTCCTTCCCTGGATTGCTCCACTTTATCCTTGATGCCTACCAGTCGCGCTATTACGTTCACTTTCGGGCAAATACCCTTGGGAAAGGTATGAACCCCCTTATTCTCCCTCCAGCTATGGGTAAATAGTAGGACGGACTAGGTTCTTCAGCCTTGGTGAGGCAACTAGTCTAGGAGAAGGAAAACTCTGAATTCAAAACCTGTTAAACTCCGCTTAAAAATTGACCTTGTGTCATATCCTGCCCAAGCGGAGGGGTTGGTAAATAGTACCTTATAATGCTGAGTGTTAAGTAAGGTAGCATCAAGTACCCTTTTTTAAGTTTTTGGTATGACTCTACCTAGGATTGAGCTCCCGTCTCCCAAACCATTGGCGAACACTCTACTCATTAGGTCAATCGCCCAGATAAAATAATGATAATCCTTAGTAAACTATTATTGCTTCAAGTGACTATTCTTAATAAAAAAAAAAATCAGTTTTATATGAAGTATCCCTATCAAATACAAATAATTTTTAAACAGTTGAGCCATAGATTGGACTCTGACAGGTACTTCTACTTGAAGTCAGTGAACCTGGGAGTAATGGCCATAAACATATCCTGCAGAACTGGAGGTTTGCCATTTAGAAGCAGTTTAGTGTCATACTTAGGACCCCCGTCTTTTTTTTATAGGGGAAGAAAGTGTCTTATTTCTCTGCAGCGGATACAGTCAGCATACTCTAAGCCCTGCAGATGGTGTTAGAGCAGAATGATTTTTTTTGCTTTGGTTAAGAAACCTGTCTTGGAAAAGGAATAACTTTAAATTCAGGGTAGTTAGAAAAAAGAATTATGAACACTTAGCCTTAAGGGAGGCTGTTCCCCTAGGCTTAACTTGCTTTGCAGGGTTGGGTTTGTTGCTCAATGTCTGAGGTGATCCTAAAGGAGAATACTGACAAGGTCAAATATTTTTGCACCTACCGCGCATGAGATTTAAATCATGCATGGCTCCCACATTAAAATGATTTTGTGTCAAATCCAACCTGGTGATTTTATTTGTTCTCTGTCCCACCACTAGACAAGTATGGCACTAGGCCTTTTTTAAAGTGGGTCCGGACGCAGGGCCGCAGCCCACATGCATCTGGCAAAATCCAAAAATACCTTCGGCCCCCGTCAGTACTCCCCCAATGGGGGTGCCCCAGACGCCAGGAAACAAAACAGCAAACCATTGGTAAAACAACCTGGTGAGAGTTTAGATAAATACCACTCTGAGCCATAGGGGACCTTGGAGCAATGGCATTGAAGGGGTACTCTGCATTCCCTACGCCTAACCTTCAGATTGTATAGTGGACACTCGTTGAGGGAATCTTACCTCTCTGCAGAGATGCAGTTGGTGTATTCTACAGCTCCAGCTGACTGGGCTAGTTCTAATTAGTTTTCTCATATAGGTTTGTGGTGGAAGTTTTTTATTTTATTTATTTATTGATTTTTTGGTTTATTTACTTTTTTTTGTCAAGCGTTCTGATGTTTATGATATATTTTATTATACATCCATTTGCTTATGGAAGTCTGGAGTTTTTTCGTAATGCTGTTAGTTATTGTCTTGGCCTCTGATTCATATAGGACATCTTGGTTCATGTAGGTGTTAGTGTTCGCTTATGGTCCACGAGACCAGGGTTCAATCCCAGATCGAGTTATACTAATGACTCAAAAAATGGTACTTGATGCCGCCTTGCTTAAAACTCAGCATTATAAGGTAAGGATCAAGGATAAAGTGGAGCAATCCAGAAAAAGAGTAACGCCCTCCCCTACACTTCGGTGTAGTAGTTATTGATAAGGGAGCCTTCAAGTCGCCCTCGACTAACAATTGTTCAAAAGTTGATTTTGAAAATTTACCGTTTAGAATTTTTATTGTTATCTCCCTTTGATTGTCAAATTCAGCTTATCTCCCCTGGATTTTAAAATCTATGGCGATCGATACTCTCAGATTTTTATTGGGAAATCAACACCCTATTGACGGTTTATTTAAGATGCACTTCAATTTGGGCCGGCATTTAAAATAGATAAACGGTGTTAAACTATGAATGTCAGATGAAAGGTTTTCACCTTCCCATTTTTCAAGTTTAATATGTTTTCAGACTTTGTTTACATTTACTGAGATGTTTGCAATTTTAATTTAAGAACCACTGCAGCACCCTAACTCCCTTGACTTTTAACGATGCAGGGTGATTTTCTGGCACAGTTTTTTTTTTGCGGAGTGGAGGGTGCATCTTTATAAGCTGTCCCATACGACATTTAAAAAATACAGACATTTCTGAAACTCTTAATAATAAAAGTATCTAGCACATACTTTGAGATCATTCTGTTAATATATATATATATATATATATATATATATATATAGCCTTCTTGTGATAGTTCTTCAAGATGAAGTCTTCCCAATCACTGGTTTGATAGATTGATTTTAATGGCATGTCAACTGTCTTGGGTTATTTATACCTGCAAGTTAGGGAGTCTAAAATATTGTACATTTGTATTAGCATTTTTGTGTGGTTGTTTAAAAGTCGTTTAGAGGGGGGGGTCATTTTTTTTTATCCGTATTTTATTTTGCCAATGTGTTAAAATCTTCTGGGATAGTATTTTTAAAAAAATTTTTTTTAATAATTACTTTGTATAATTCCAATTATGTTTTACCTCCATAATTTTTGGTATAGTTTTATTTCTTTCAAGGATGGCAAAATGTCATCCACATCCACATTTTCAAATAAGTCCTTCACGTTGTTTGTATATGGGAGCATTTGAGGTGTAATAGTTATTGTTATAGGAAATGGAGCCGGTGACCTGAGTTCAAATCCTGGACAAGGCTGTTTGCATTTCACATAATGCTAATACTCTTGGGAAAGGTATGAATCCAACCATTTTCCTTCTGGCAATGGGTAAATAGTAGAGCAGATTGGGGTCTTTAACCTTTTTTTTAATTTTTTTTTTTATCGTCCAACAATCTATAAGCATTTGAGTTTTGTTTTACAATGTTTCAACCTCTGTGGGTTACTTAATGCCAGAAGGGTTAGATTGATTTTATCTTTAGTGTATATTTTAGGATTAAGGGTATGGATTTTTGTTATACATTTTATTATATTTGGTTAGAGTTTGCTTTCTTTTAAAAATGTCAAGATTTCCTCTGGTTTGGGGGTTTTGAAAAGGTCCTTTAAGTTGTTCATCTGGTAGTATTTTGGGTGAATTTGTCTTAACCTGTTAGAGTTTATGAGAATATGTTGGACTGTGTGTAGTACTCTGCATATTGGGGTGTTCTTCCCCTTTTAGGAGGTGGGTGGATAATGTGGGTGTGACTAATATAAAGTCTAGAACTTCAAATTATTTGATACTTTTAAAAAAAATCATACTACCATAGAAAATATTGAGAAATTTGTCTAAGAAAGAAAACGGTTTAACCCTCAAACTTAGTATTTAATGTCTTGGTTCATTATAATCGCCTTATATATAGGAATCTCACAAAGATGACTGGCAAAAGACTGTATTACATTCATTTGTGGACTCTGTTTAAAATCTCTAAACTTTTTTTGTAGTATTTCAATTGTAAGCTATGTTAGGGAATCTTTATTGCTACCAAAAATATGAATCCTTGTAGTATTGAATGACATAAGTACATGTTAGTGGGACACTAGTAAAGATTCAATTTACTACAGTAACTGAAAGAGTTCTCTAACCATTGATCTAAACCAGAAGCTTTTGGTATATCTAGCTCATGGGATTTGTTGTAAAGATGTAACCTACTTGTTTTTGAAATGTTACAAAGAACCTAGTAAATCACCATGATAATCTCTCTTCTGGTATCTATCAATTATTTAAAGTTATTCCTCTGTGTGTGTGTGTGTGTGTGTGTGTGTGTGTGTGTGTGTGTGTGTGTGTGTGTGTGTGTGATATTTACCAACCCCTCCGCTCGGGCAGGATATGACACAAGGTCAATTCTTAAGCAGAGTTTAACAGGTTTGAAGTCAGAGTTTTCCTTCTCCTAGACTAGTTGCCTCACCAAGGCTGAAGAACCCAATCTGCCCTACTATTTACCCATAGCTGGAGGGAGAATAATTGGATTCATACCTTTCCCAAGGGTATTAGTGCTATGTGAAATGCAATCAGTCTCGTCCAAGATTTGAACTCGTGTCGCCGTGTCCATTTCCTACGATGATAACCTTTACACCACACCAGAAGATATATATATATTGCTAAGAATTTTTTGAAATTCAATTTTTGGGCAGGAATGTTATATTAGATGTTGGGCTATTGAACTGGTGTCAAAAAGATGCATAGTGAGTCGTATCAATAAGGTATTTTATTACCAAAATGAATTTGAAGATTTAAGAATAAAAAAAAACAATCTTTTAATAAATTAGTTTATTGCTATGACTAATATTTTCATTATTTTTTTTTTTTTTTTTAATACTTTGAAATTTGGTGTTCTATTGTGTTTGTATTGTCTGTTTTTCAAAGGCCATTTCATCAAAAAGGTAACCAACTTTTTTAAAAAAATTTATGAATTTTTGGTAAAGTACAGTCCCTTAGAAGCCCTAGTTTCTAGATTTCTCCTTGAGAACTTTTTTTTTTTTCATTGGGAAGGGTTTCCCTTAAGCTGAAAAATCTACACTTGAAGGTTGCCAGTATGCTCCAAAAGAAATCAAGCTTTTAATAAAAGAGATATAAGAAAATGTGTTATGAGATCTGCCCATTATCTGTCAAAATGACTTACTGAAGTGGGGCGGGGGGGTACTGGAAATGGTATTTCAACAAGACGGAAGGACTGTTTTGATGGAGATCAGACTAAAGTTATAGCAAAACACAATGTTGGGTTTTGTTCTTGTTGCTCAGGCTCTGTGATAATTGTAAAGAATCATTTTCAAACATGAGAGCCAAACTTTCACCTGCTCAGGTCCTAAGCTATATGAAATTTAAGCCCCTCTTATTAAAAAAGGTTTGGCTAAAAATTATATCAATTTTAATGATAAAGAAAAAAGTTGTGTATAAATTTTTGATGAATTAGTTTTAAGGAATAAAAACTAATAATATATATATATATATATATATATATATATATATATAATGAGGTCTCTTACATAATTAGCTTCCAGGTAAGTCCAGCACTGTCAACCATTTCCCCCCAAATTTTCTCAACGTTCTGAACAAGCTATAATTACTGATGGTCTGCCTGGACTTTTTCTTTTGGCACAAATATCCTGTTGTTTCTTACTTCTTATATCAATCATAAATAGATTGTCTTGTTGGCAGTGATTTCCCAAAATGTGTTCCTAAATACTCTCTCAGCAGATATTGTTTTGCCCACTCTGAGTAACAATGGAACATTTGGAGCAGCTGAAAGTCTTAAAAATAGACTTCAAGTATTTCCTTTCAAACTCTGTACTTTGTGAGTTAATATCTTAAAATTGTTTTTTTTTTTGTTTTTGTTTTTTTTTATTTTATTGATTGTCTATTTTGTGAGTCTATATCTTAAATAGTTTTTTGTTTTTTAATTTTATTGATTTTTGTTTAAATATTTATGGGTAGATCTCTCTCTCTCTCACACACACACATACATACATATATATATATATATATATATATATATATATATATATATAAAAGCATGCAAATTTTATTATGTAAAATCCAAGTTTTTGCATAACTGAGATGTGTGTGTGTGTATTTATATATATATATATATATATATATATAGTTGGCCAACTGTTGTCAAGAGCAACTCAAAAGCTCCCTTTTCAATAGCTACTACACCGAGGTGAAAGGGAGGACATTACACTCTTTCTTGGACTGCTCCATTTACCCTTGATTTGTACTTTATAATGCTGAGTGTTAAGCAAGGTGGTACCAAGGACTTTTTTTTTTCTTTTTTTAGTCTTTGGTATGACTCAACCTGGGATTGAACCCCAGTCTCATGGACCATTGGTGAACACTAACCCTTATGCCAATTGACTGGCCCATTGGTATAATTATCATATATATTAATATTCAAAAGTAGAGTCAAGTTAATTGCCTGATGCCTATATTGAAAAGAAAAAGATCTCCTTTTTAAAATAGACCTTGTGTCAGACCTGCTTATTCTATGAAAAAATTATTCCAACTTTCAGTTAAATTTTGCATTCCATCATGAAAGATTTAATCTGGAGTTCTTTTCATGGTATTATTTGAAATCTTTAAACAAATGGAACCCACAGACTAGGTAAGGAATATTACATAGAAAAAAACCAGGTGATAGTCTGAAGATGATGGGTCAGTTGAATAATCATTTGCTATGATTCGTTGGTAACCTGAGGATGGCTATTGTGATGCAATAGAATCACTGATTGACTTCTTTGCTAGGAAAAAAGTTTTGTCTTTCAAATGAGTCAATTGCTCGCTGAATTGTGTTTCTTAATTCAAATTTACTGTGTTTTGTAATAATTCTTTTTCTATCTTAGAAGAATGTTTTGTCTTTTTTTTCCCCAGCAGATTCTGTTGAGATTTAGATGTTAACATCTGTTCTGAATTTTTCTATGATTATCTTTGTATTTGGTTCTTGTAACAAACCCATTTTCCATTGCCAGTGACCATTTTGTCCAAAAATGCTTTCTTTTTTCTTTTTTTTTTCATCAAGGAAAATTATGTTGATGATTATTCATTTCCATAAGTTCATGTGAAACCAATTTTTCATACTACTTATGTTTTATACCCCTTCCTTTGGTTTGTAAACTGTATTAGTTGACTGACTGCACTATCAATTGTAAGTAAACCACAAAAGACACATCTAAGATTTCTCTAACATTGTTTAAAAGGAACTTTTGATAAGAGAGAGTTGATGACCGTAGTCGAGGGCGACCAGAAGGCTCCCTTTTCAATAGCTACTACACTGAGGTGTAGGGGAGGGCGCTACTCCTTTCCCTGAATTGCTCCACTTTATCCTTGATACGTACCTTATATTGCTGAGTGTCAAGCAAGGAGGTATCAAGTATCATTTTTAAAGTATTTGGGATGATGCGACCTGGGATTGAACAACACTCTACCCACTAGGGCATGAAAATATTTGGAAGTATTTGTGAAGAAATTTATCTCACAGGTAGTGATGAAGGCTAAATGATAAATGTCATCATCATCATCATAATGTAGCACCCTCTGCACAGATCTCCCTGACCCTCTCTTGCCATCCTTCTCTATCATCAATCACTTCTAGTAGGTCTTCAAGGCTACATCCCGTATCGGCACAGAGCTGTTGTATGTAGGTTCTAGCTGGTCATCCTGCCTTTGCTCGTCCATTTGAAGGGGTCCTCAGGACTATGTCACTTATGAGTTCATCCCTACTTCTCCAGCAGTGTCCTGCATGTCTGGTTCTTTTGGTGATGGGTGGTAAGTGGCCATACAGCTGCTTCTTTGTGGGGTGCTGCTTTCAGGACTTGTTCAATATTGCTTGCAGCATTCTTGTGTAGTTGCCGTCAAGCTTTTTCTCCATACATTTAATTAGTGTCCAGGTAGTGAATCCATACAATAGTTCAACATGACCACTGCTTGGAAAAAAACTGCTTTTCATTTTATCAGTCAGGTCTGACTTCCCTGTGACCGATAGCCTATCATTAGCTGTCCATGCCTTTGCTAGTTGCATGTTGATGTCTGTCTCGGTTGATGAGACACTGCTTCCTTGGTAGGTGAATTTGTCCACAAGTTTCAGAGAATTAGAATGTCTATTAATAAAATGAAAAACAACAGTTTCAAGCTAGCAAAGGAAAGAAGCAGAAGATATCCTGCTCAAACAATTATGGATGCGGACTACGCCAATGACATTAATTGCAACGAAAGAGTTAACTCTACACTATCTAGAACTCCAAAATCTGTACCTCACCACCAGATAAAATTTACTCCCAGGTTCACTCTGACCTGGTGTGGTAGTAGCTGTTCAGGTCCCATCTATTGGTAAAATTGAACTGTTTAATCATTAACTATACTTGAAACCATTTAACTGTGGGCAAACAAATAAGCTGTGACTCATTTAAAAATGAAAATACCTGCAAATTATTTGCTTACTAATCACACATATATGCTTAAACAGGATTTGGCATTAAATAACCCACAAGGGTTGATAGGCCATCAAACCAAATAATCTAAATTAATCATTCTAGTAAACATTGTGAATTAGAAATAATCAAGTACACTTTTGTTTGTTATTGTTGTTTTGTTTTTTTCTAGTGAAGTGTACTGTCTATGCCAGAAAGGAAAACTGAATGAATGTTTAAAAAAAAAGTTTTTAATTATCATAGAGGATAAAAACAAAAAAAGAAATGGATGAAAGAATAACTATTCAAAAATAAATAACAAGACTTCAGCTAAATAATTGTCATTGTGGGTGAAAATAGTAATATATTTCTAGCTTATATTTTTTTCTCCTGAGGACTGTTCAAAATGTTTTGAGCCTCATCCAGAAGGTTTCTGAGAAATGACAGTTTTTTTACTATTTCACAATATAGCATCCCCCACTTGACACCTATGCACTTGGTCAATTATACAAGAATACGGCATCCTGGTCCTCCAAACACTCCTCCACAGCACATATTACCTTTTCATTTCCAAAATGGCGACCATGCAGGTAGGATTTGAGTTTAGGAGCTTAGTCTGGTGGGTAAGAGGGATGGGGTAGCAATTCAAAACCACAGTTGGCTGCTTCAGCTACTGCAACCTGAGCAGTTTGAATGTTATATATCCTACCTATGAACATTAATGGGTAAGTCCCATTCCTCGTAAATACATTGGACACTTTTGTAGGAGGGTGGAAATATGCTGACAAAGTAGTCACCATGAGCAGTGGTTTTCCTTCTTCACACCGCTGGGGAGTATTGTATTTTGTTAATGTTATAAAGATTTCCAGTTTATTTTCAACCTCTGCTTTGGTTATTTCTTATTCAGTTAACCTTTTGTTAGGTTACAACAGCAAATATGCATGTTATCCTGAAGCAAGAACTCATCTGTCCTCAGCTTCCTTCTGCATTTTAACTTGATTACTTCCTTCAGTTGTCTTAATTCTGATGCATAGAACTGTACATTAATAGTTTTCCTTTCTTGGGTAGTCTATCATGATTATGCTTTCAGAATAAAATTTAAAAAACAGCAGCCATTACCTTGCTATCAGACACTGCCTGTTTAAACTTCTTCAGTGAGTAGAGAACCAGAGTGTTTCCCTTGATTTGCTTTGAATCTTTGGTTTAACTTTGAGTGGTGAACCCAGGTTTAATCTTGAGTTACTAATCTGCAGTGGTAATTCTTAAAGTCAGCTCGGAAGTAAGCCAGAACTGTCCTGGAAATGTTATTCCTTTTCTGCTTTGGCTTCAGCATTCTTGGGACCATCCTGCAGACAACTTACTCATTGCCAAAATCTTTTATTGAAACAGTGTGAGCTGAACCTGAACTAATGCCTATGAGCTTAGTTCTCAACTGGGCAGTCCACATCTGTTATCCAAAACCACACTATGTATTGTGTCAATTTGTTCATCCATAGTTGAAGTTTTTGGAAGACCTGGCCGAGGGTCATCTTCTATATTGTCCCTGCTTCACTTGAATTCCCACCTTTTAATAATTGCATAAGAATAGTAGTCCTTAGCAAGTATTTGTAGCATGCCCTCATAGATTTTTTAAGGAGTCATGCCGGTTTTTTTTTGGTTTTTTTTGTTTGTTTTTTTTTCATTATTATTTATGACTGCTCAGACCTGTGTTTTGTCCATTTTTAGATTTGTCACTCACTTCTCATCTTTAGGCCCTATCTGCACAAAAATTAAGACAGAAATTTGAATTGGTTTTTCTAGTTTTATAAGAAGTGGTAATGTGTCACCACAACAAAAATATTCAGCCAAGGCTCTTCTTTCTAGGTTAGGCTTAGAACTTTTTGAACGACTCGCATACACGAAGCATTCTCAACCATTTTTAATATTTGATTAGAATTTCATTCAATGCTCATTGCATATCTGTTATTGCTGTAGTATATAGACTCGGTAATCTGAGTTCAAATCTTGGACGAGGCTGTTTTCATTTCACATAGTGTTTATGTCCTTAAAAAAGATATGAATCCAATTGTTCTCCCTCCAACTATGAGTTAATTGTTGGGCAGACTGGGCTCTTTAACCTTGGTATGGTAACCAGACTAGAAGGAAAACTCTTAATTCTAACCAGTTATACTCCGCTTAAAAAATTAACCTTGTGTCACATCCTGCTCAATGCAAAGAGGTTGAGTAAATACATTCATTCGACTTCGTCTGAGTAGCTTTAATGAAAAGCAATTAAAATCATTAGTCTATAACCTTCACAATAGAATAGAATAAACCTCTGGAGAAAACTTCTATCTCAATATAAGGAATATGAAGATGGTACTACTATTACTACAAATGATGATGATAATAATAATGAATCCAAGCTGTGTCAGTACTACTGTATAGTTGAACCATTGTGACTTTAATAAAATGACCAGACTAAAAATTTAATGGGAACTACGCAGCAATTCCTGGAAGCTGCACCCTATAAAACAGTTATTCAGCCAATTACTTCCCATCTTGCCAAGATATGTAGGACATGCTGGACTAATAATCATTAACTTATAAATGATGTTCTCTTATGGAATACTACATATGGACACACCAGTGTTGGCCAACTTGCAAAAACTAACATTCAACTATGTATGGACACTGCATGCTATCTAGTGGACTTAGCAAGAGTGATGGCTGATCTGGATGGATGGTGAAAGAGCATCAAAGAAATCCATGGTGTCAGCATGCCTTGATGATAATGATGACATGTGGACATTAAATTTTGGTGTAAGCAATCAGTAAAGGGCAAATAAAGAGTTAGTCTCTATGGTTAGATTTCATCTTATGCTAATCTTTAGGCTTTAATAGCTCAATTAGTAGAACTCTTGTTGTATGTAGACTATTTTTGTGAGATAAAGATATTAAAAAATTAAGACAGAAATTTGAATTGGTTTTTCTAGTTTTATAAGAAGTGGTAGTGTGTCACCACAACAAAATTGTTCAGCCAAAATATAGGCATATTTGAGAGGTGTTTCCTTAAAATCTGGTTATAAAAAGCAAAATATTACTGAAACAGTCATAAAAATATATTACTAAACCTTTCAAGCCAAAAAAAAAAGTATAATATTTCCAGAAACCAAAGGGATGTTTTGTCTTTGCACCACAACTTCAATGATAAATTTGAATGCACAAATTTCACCATTAATTTTTCTTATAAAAATGTCAACATTTAAACATCACAACTGGGTGTTTCTTTCATATTGATTAGACATGTATTTTTCAAGCACAACCCACCTGAATTGCCTGTGTGTTATCTTACAGTGAACTGCCTTGGGTGGTGTAATGGTGAGCAAGTTAGATTAGTAAACCTTCACAAGAGAGTTCAAGTCTCATTGGGTGCCCCATTCATATGGCTTTGTGCCACATCTAAGCAAAAGTAAATTACTACTGGTGTGTGCTATAGATAACAGGATTGATTGATTTCTAAGCCCTACCAACAAGGTGAATCGCAAAGACGAACAAAATATAGTCTTATATCATATCGTAGTCTTATTGAAAATATATATTAAAGACAAGAAATAGTGTAGGCACTTTTTGATTAGAGTAAAGTTTTTCTCCCAATGAAACAAATGTCAACAGTTATGAAAAATGACATGTTGCAAGAATGAAGAATTTCCAAAGTTCTGCTCAGAATGGATATATATTCTGGAATTTTATTCTGTAAATCATAGACAAGAATTTCCAGGACAGTTTCATCTGCACTCAACTTCTTCAATTACACAAAGGATTTTTGGTCCCAGGAAGGTGAATAAAAAATTAAAATCTATGAATTTACGATTGATTTTAATGGCATGTCAACCTGTTTGAGGTTATTTTATACCTAGAGGTGAGGGAATTGTGTTTACTGTACATTTATATTTAAATTTTTTGTTTAACTATTTAAGAGATTTTTTTTGCACAGTTATATGATGTCAAGTATCTCTATCTGATACAAATAATTTGCACACAGGTGGTATGGTTTCAAGTATTCCTATTCAATAGTAATAATTATATGGTTTCAAGTAATTATTTTTATTTAATAAGTCATCTGTTTGCAGTTGCATGGTTTCAACTAACTAATGATAATCCTTAGTTAACTATTATAGCTTCACAGAACTATTTTAAATATAAATAATTTACTGTTATATATCAAGTATTCCAATCTAATACAAATATTTGGAAAAGTTGTATGATTTCAAGTATTCCAATCTAATACTAAAAATTATACACTTTCACGTATTTATTTCTATTAATAATAATAATTTATTTTCACACAGTTATGATATCAAGTATTCCTATCTAATACAAACAATTTGCATACAGTTGAATACGTATTCTAATATAATATAAATAATTATAAGGTTTCATTTATTTATTTATTTTTTTTTTAAATAATAATAATAATAATAAACACATAAACTCCTATGGGACTCTGACATACACATAGATCCCCCTAATCTCAGCCAGAAGACCAGACCTAATTATAATCAACAAAAAAAAAAGAGCTTGCAAAATTGTTGACTTTGCTGTCCCGGCTGACCACAGAATAAAACTGAAAGAATGTGAAAAGAAGGATAAGTACTTCGGCCTTGCTAGGAAATTGAAAAAATCTATGGAACATGCAGTTGACAATTATACCAATTGTAATTGGTGCGTTTGGAACAGTAACTAAAGGATTACAAAAGGGACTGGAGGACTGGGAAGCTGGCGGATGAGTGGAGACCATCCAAACTACAGAATTATTGAGAACAACCAGAATACTGAGAAGAGAATACCATGTTTCGAGTTTTTGGTATGACTTGACCTGGGATTGAACCCCAGTCTCCCGTGCCATTAGCAAACACTCTACTCATTTATGTGTGACATAGTCTAATTTGGAAAATTATGCTATAAAATAACCCCAGACTAGATGACATGCCACGAGAATTAATCAATCGCTCTTTTTGTATATCCTTACAGTTTTCTCATTTTTGCAGGACAATGTAATTTTCACTGGAACAAATAAGAAGCCCATTCCTTTATATGAAAATTATGTACCTCTATGATATCACTACACTTTGATTTTTGGCTTAGGCAGCAAAATTTCCCTTAATTCAATCATGTAACAGTTGTCTTAAAAGTTAATAGACTTAACCATTATCTTACTATGGAAATTTATGATTTTCAACGATCATATGACACGTTGATATTTTTAGTTATCCTATTTACCAAGCCCTCTGCTCGGGCAGGATATGACACAAGGTCAATTTTTTAAGTGGAGTTTAACAGGTTTGAATTCAGAGTTTTCCTTCTCCTAGACTAGTTGCCTCACCATGGCTGAAGACTCAGTCTGCCCTACTTTTACCCATAGCTGGAGGGAGAATAATTGGATTCATACCTTTCCCAAGAGTATTAGTGCTATGTGAAATGCAATCAGACTCGTCCAGGATTCGAACTTGTGTCGCCGTGTCCATTTCCTATGACGATAACCATTACAGCACGGGCACCCGATATTTTTAGTTATAGCATATTGATAGATCTCTCACAATTTTCCTAGAGAAAATTATCTGTTGCCTGAAATATGACTATATCACCTAGAGAACGTTCATGTCTCAATAATTGATGAATGTAAAAAAAAAAAAAAAAAAAATTGAATCTTGCTGTTCTGATTCATATCACTGTAGAAGATTCTTTTTAAACAAAAATGTTGTCAAAAGTTCTGGCCATGATTGATGATTTAAATCAAAGGTAAAGGACACTCTTGAATGGCAAGGAAAATTGAATGAAAGGAAAACGTAGACCTAAATGACACTCCTTGTTTAAAACATCTCAATCCCAAATACCTATTGGTCAAAAGAAATCAGAATCAGTAGGATATTAATTTTTATTTATTGCTGACTTTTTTTTCCTCATCTTGTTTCTTCTTTCACTACGTTTCGGCCAAATTTCACCTCTGGCCTTCTTCAGGTGATTTACCGCGACCTCGGATAGGAATGCTGAGTCTTGTAACCGTATCCCCAGTAATTACTGCCTTCCATAATTGTTGTCTATCGCACCACGTTTTTGACCAAGTAAACCTCTGGCCGGCTTGGGTAGGATTTGAAACCGCTATCTTCTGACACCGCAGAGACTCAACGCCTCTATCTGCTGAAGAAACAAGATGAGGAAAAAAAGTCCGCGATAAATAAAAATTAATTCTCAGATTAAGAAACCTCATCTCAAAATGATTCCAATTAAAGACAAGTACAGTAGGATATGGTTTAAATATGGAGGACGTACGCTAACTAAACGGCTTAAGAAGAAGCTAGACGGCAATTACACAAGAATGTTGCGAGCAATATCGAACAAGTCCTGGCGGCAACGCCCCAACTATATGGCCACCTGCCTCGTGTCACGAAAACTATTCAAGTTAGACAAACCAGACACGCAGGACACTGCTAGAGAAGCAAGGACGAACTCATCAGTGATGTATTCCCATGGACCCCCGCATATGGCCAAGCAAAAGCAGGACGACCAGCTCGAACATACATGCAGCAGCTATGTGAGAATATGGGATGTAGCCCTAAAGACCTGCCAGAAGCGATGAATGATAAGGAGAAGTGGCGAGAGAGGGTCAGGGATATCCGTGCTAGTGGCACAACATGATGATGATGGAGGACATTAGCTTTTTATTATTGAGACCTCTGCTTTTTTTTTGCTTTTTTTTTGCTTTTTTTTCTTTAAAGAAATGATAGGGTCTGTATTTTATACAACAAAATGCCTTTCTTGAGATAAAATACTAGGGTGAGTCAAAAGTTTTGCAATATTTTGTTATGTACTAGTTTCTGATGGATATAACATGACCGATGTAGTTTAAGTTGCTGATTGGTATTTGCTTTGGTTGGTAGTTTTGTGGTAGTTAGTGTGCTGGCTGGCACATTACTTCATCGCTGATTTGAAAACCCCATAGATAAATGTGCAACCGGGCCATAACACAACAGAAACAATCATAAACATTTGTTATGTGAAAGGTGAAGGCACAGTTGATTAGAGTAAGCAAATAGTTGAAGAAATTTTACTCAGATTTTAAGAACCTCATTGATCAGGCAAGGTCAAGTAGGTCTAAAGCCATGGTTTCCAAGGCCATGCTGCAAACCATAAAAACAAATCCAGCCAGTATCACACAGTCTAATGTCGTTCATCATCTTCACAACCTCACTGAAAGCATCCAGAGCTGCCGAATTATGCCTCACGTTACCAAAATATTGCAAAACTTTTGAGTCACTCTTGGATTGTCTCTGAATTCTAATTCTGAGTTCAACAACGATTTTTCTTTTTTATCTAAAGTTTATCGAAGAAATCTCAGAGCAAGTGTGTTAAGTTCAACCTCGTAGTTTTGTTATTTAACCATTTTTTTAAAAAATGTATATGGAATGCACAGCATTAAAACTACTGCAAAGAATAACTTGTATGTAAAAGTAAGTAAAGTTGGCGACCTTAGTCAAGGGCGACCAGAAGACTCCCTTTTCGATAGCTACTATACTGAGGTGTAGGGGAGGGCGCTACTCCTTTCCCTGGATTGCTCCACTATATCCTTGATATGTACCTTATATTGCTGAGTGTTAAGCAAGGAGATATCAAGTACCATTTTTAAAGTCTTCTGTATAACGCAACCTGGGATTGAATCCAGGTCTCCTGGACCAATGAGCCGGTTGGTGACCATAGTCGAGGGTGACCCGAAGGTTCCCTTTTCAATAGCTACTACACCAATGTGTAGGGGAGGGTGCTACTCCTTTTCCAGGATTGCTCCACTTTACCCTTGATCCGTATCTTAACCAAGGAGGCATCAAGTACCATTTTTTGAGTCTTTGGTATGACTCAACCAGGAATTGAACCCAGGCCTCCCGGGCCATTGGTGAACACTCTAACCACTACTCCAATGTACTACTGCGCATTTTATAAGGAATACTGGTTATCAGTCTCTTATTTACAAACTTTTGTGTTCGTTTTTGCCACAGCTTATTTGTAAATCAAGTAGCACACAGCTACAGAAAGAAGATAGCACAGAACCAGTTCTGAATGTTTGCTTGGCTGATTCATCATTTCTCATGATTGGATATCACTTCTTACTTAATGGACCTAACAAAAAAAACACTAACATGAAATGTAAATATAGCCGTTAGAGCCAAGTTATATATAAAACACATTAAAGAGGCATTTGTGGTGTAAATGGACACGTTGACCTGAGTTCAAATCCTGGATGAGCTTGTTGGCATATCCCAAAGCACTAATTCTCTTGGGAACGGTTTGAATTCAATTATTCTCTTTCCAGCTTTACATAAATAGTAGGGCAGATTGGACTCTAGTCTTGGTATGACAACCAGTCTAGGAGAAAGAAAATTGAATCCTGATCATGTGAATGGGTTGGTAAATATATATGAAACAAATTAACCTGAAATTCATTTTGATGTTTATTCATTTCAATATATATATTTTTATTTTGATTCATTTCAATATTGATATATTACTTTTTTTTTTATTTTTTTATTTTTTTATTCATTTTAATTTTGATATATTATTCTATATTTAATTTTTATACAAGAAATGATATGTTGAACAACAGACAACATAATGTACTCACTGTTAAGGCTGCTAAAATATTATATAAGTGTTTGCTGTTGAACTACTCAAGTAATGTTTTTTATGGAGGCATGCTTAGTATAATGGTTATCTTAGTAGGAAACGGAATTGGCAACCCAAGTTCAAATCCTAAACAAGGTTGTTTACATTTCACTTTGTGTTAATGCCATTGAGAAAGGCATTAGTAAACAGTGGGGTCCTATAGACTTGGTTAAACAACCAGTCTTGAAAAAGGAAAACCCTGAATTCAAACCAGCTTTACTCTGCTTAATATTTGACCCTATGTCACATTCTGGATTGGTTAAATACATACTGTGATGCTTTGCAGTTAATCATATTTACCCAACCCCTCCGCTCGGGCAGGATATGACACAAGGTCAATTTTTTAAGCGGAGTTTAACAGGTTTGAAGTCAGAGTTTTCCTTCTCCTAGATTAGTTGCCTCACCAAAGCTGAAGAACCTAGTCTGCCCTACTATTTACCCATAGCTGGAGGGAGAATAATTGGATTCATACCTTTCCCAAGGGTATTAGTGCTATGTGAAATGCAATCAGTCTCATCAAGGATTTGAACTCTTGTCGCTGAGTCCATTTCCTGCGACGATAACCATTACACCACGGGCTTTGCAGTTAATTCCTAGCTGTATTCTGATTGGTTTATAATCACAGCTTTTTTATCTGACTGATGACTGCACACATTTGAACTTTGCTATGACAATGAACTTGACAATGTTTAATCATCGCGGTACATTTCTGGTTTCAGCAGTAAATTTTAGGAAGATTTGATTAGGAGATAGCAACACCATGTCTATTTTGAATGGAACTTCATGTTTGTGACACCTCCTTTCACATAACATTTGAGATTTGTTTCATCAGTAGTAAAACTTGACTAATCAAAAAAATAAGAGCCTTCAAGCTTGTTTCTATAATATAAATATTTTTAATCATAAACATTGATATATTGCCAAAATTAAGTATATCACTAAGTAAAGTAAAGTTGGCGACTGTAGTCGAGAGCGACCAGAAGGCTCCCTTTTCAATAGCTTCTACACCGAGGTGTAGGGGAGGGTGCTACTCCTTTCCCTGGATTGCTCCACTTTACCCTTGATACATACCTTATATTGCTGAGTGTCAAGCAAGGAGGTATCGAGTACCATTTTTAAAGTCTTCAGTATGATGTGCCCTGGGATTGAACCCAGGTCTCCCAGACCATTGGCGAATGAGCCGATTAAATAAAGTATATCACTAAGAAGTCTATATTTTCATTCCTTATAATACCAGATTACTTTTTTTTATAACTACTTACTCACAATTGTATGCATTTTTTTTTATTTTTTTTTTATCAGGTACAAATAAAATATCAAGAAGCTCTTAAAAGAATTGCTGTTCTTGAAGGGATCACGAGACAGAATGAGACGGATATTGATAATCTCAAGAAGAAGAACACATATCTAATGAAAAATATTTCGGTGCTGTACAAGACTGCCTGCACTGAACTGGAGCGAAAGAAGGAAATAATCAAATCCCTTCAGAATCAATTAGCGTAAGTGGATTTTTTTTTTCCCTTCCCCCCCACTCTCCATATTTACTAAGCTAAGAGTTTCTGAGGTCTTTTTTAACAACTTGTATACAAACTAGTTTAAATTCTTTGGGCTGTATCCAACTCCAGGGTTACAATCTGTAAAGATATCTTTCTGAGAGATTTTCTGGATGAGCAAGTTAGAAACTAGGACATATCATTGAGAACTTTTAGCAGTTAACTCTTTTGTTTTTGCACACATGCTGTTGTCTTGAAATTTATTAATTAGAAGTAATATGATCCACTTTTAGGAAGTTTTGACTGGGGAAAATTTAAGTCTGGATTTTGTCCAGGTCAGATCATCACTTGTAATGAGTTTTTAGAAAACCACTTTTTTGTCAATTTAGCAGTATCAGGAGGTGTATTAAAATAAAGAAAAATGATACCTGCTTAATTTACCCAAAAAGAACAGCTTGTTGGTAGTTGTTCTTTCTCATGAATATTAAATCTATTGTTGCATCAAATTAATTAGCCAACTCACTAAAGACGAGAAAGCTCTCCTCACCATTATTTTACCATTTTCATGTTTTACCATTGTTGCATCAAAATTAATTCGCTTACTCCAGAAAATTATTCCACCGTTTCCACATTTAACCATTGTTTACAGAAATTCTGGCAATGATTTTTCACCTGATCTTCTAAGATTGAAACATCACTATAAAAAGGTAAAATCTTGACTAAGCTATGCTCTTAAAACACTATATTAAAATGACAATATTCTGCTGCAAAATGCAATGTCTTTGATATTCTTTTTGGATAAGAAAGGCTTCGTAGCACATTTGATATAATTACATTTTCTTTGAGCTTTCTTGTGATAATCTTCTCATCACTAGTTTTGAACTCTTTAGCCAATTTTGTTAGGATTTTCTTCCTGTCTGAGAGCAACAAATTTTATTTAATCACCTCATTTCATGGTGGTTTTGAATGTCCAGAACTCATTCCTGTAATAGCACCAGTTTTTGCAAAAATCACAGTAGACAAGCATGTCTGTATGTTTGTTATTTAAGCTATCAAAGATAAAAAAAATGGTAATTGATGCCTCCTTGCTTAACACTCAGCATTATAAGGTACAAATCAAGGGTAAGTGGCGCAATCCAGGGCAAGGAGTAGTACCCTCCTCTAAACATATATATTAGCTACCCTTGACTATGGTTGACTAACTTACTTATTGCTTTTAGTTTCTGAAAATAGAAAAAAATTCATTAAAAACTCTTAAATTTTAATTACATTTTTAAAAATGTGGCGAAAACAATCTTAGCTTTTTTGTTTTTTTTCTAACCCATCAGTATGAAAAATGTCGTTCAATAAACCGCTTAATGCAACCGCTTTACAAGTCCTAGTTTTTGTTATGTCATTTGAGTGCCCTAGACCTAGTTGTCCCGGGGATACAAAATAGTACTAGGGTGGGGGGATATAATCATGAAAATTCTAGGCCAGCCACTGTTTGGTCATATGAAAAGGACTATCCTTTTGAGGATATTTCTTCTTTGGTGACATTTTCAATGATCATAGGTACATGTATTACTATTAGTTTTTTTTCCACCTCTTTATATGGACTCCTGGCACAATCTGATAAATTCTCAAGCCACAAATAAATTTTTTTATGCACGCCAATCACATGTATTTGTTCCCTTTTGTATCTGCTATTTTTTATTTTATTTTGGTTAAATATTAATTTGAATAAAATTTAAATATTATTTGGTTAAATATTAATTTGAATAAAATTTAATCTAATTTAATTTCTTTTTGTTTAGAATGGTGTATGTATTTTTAAATCATTTTTGTGTATTTCAATATTAATTCATTTATTTTGATGTCTACATTTAGTATTTATCCATTCAACAGTGCTGGAATGTGACAAGATTGATTTAAATGATTGCCTTCTAGAAAAGTGATTTGGCAGGAAAAAAAAAAGTCTTCATTCCTCTGGCATGCCCCCCCCTCTTTTTTTTGGGGGGGGGGACATCTCAGGTGCCAGGATGATTAAGGAGGGAATTTTGAAGGGGGTTATTGTAGATTCTCTTTCATTTTTTAAATTACTGTATTTGACGGTCTGTAAGGCCTTTTTTTTTCTTTTTAACTAGAGATATCTTAGAATTCACCTGCATCTTATATGCCATATGTAGGTTTAAAATTCACTAAAGTTGGCCGAAATTAGCTACCTGGTAACTACTTTTAGCGTAGACTTTAGTAGGTATATAGAAGTTACTGTCATTATTTACAAGGCTGTTATGCAGATTAAAAATGTTATTGATAATATTCATTATATTAATTTAATCACGTTTAATATTAGTACTTGGTTTTTTCTTGATTTGCCCTGCTGAAGTTGAGATGTGTCTTATATGCTATCAAATACAGTAAAAATTTATATTATTATATATATATATATATATATATATATATATATATATAATATATATATATATATATATATATATATATATATATATATACACACACACACAACCCCTGGTACAAAATATGGACTTAGTTTATTTTTAATGGATTTAAAAAAAAAAAAAAAAAATACCAAGTACAAATCTGTGACCAAATCTATTTTATTTGATAGCCAAACGTTTGGGATTAATTAATTTGAGGTACATTCCATCAAAGTAATTTATCTTAGTTTAGTGATTCCATAATTTGTTCCTTGACATGTTAAAAAAAATCTCAATTATTCATTAAAATAGATTTAATTAATTTGAGGTCAGATAGTTTGGCAATTGAGTAAAATAAGTATCATCTCAGGTTTGTGTTTAGTTTATTTTTCATGGACTAAAAATGACAGATGAAACAGAGTGGTGAGTCTTTTTTTTTTTTTTTTTTTTTTTTTTTTTTTTTTCCTTGGGGTGTTGTGTGTGTGTAATAAATATACGCACACACATACAATTAATTTATTGATTGAAATCATCATCATATCGCGCTGGTAGCACAGATATCCCTGACCCTCTCTCGCCACTCCTCCCTATCGTTCATTGCCCTAGGTAGGTCTTCAGGATAACATCCCGTATCCTCACATAGCTGCTGAATGTACGTTCGTGCTGGTCGTCCTGCTTTTGCGCGGCTATGTGTGGGGATCCATAAGAGTACATCTCTTATGCAGGACACTGCTGGAGAAGCAGAGATGAACTCATGTCTGGTTTGTCTAACTTGAATAGTTTTCGTGATAGGGGGCAGGTGGCCCTACAGTTGGTGTCTTGTGGGGTGTTGCTGCCAGGACTTGTTCAGGATTGCACGCAGCATTCTTGTGTAATTGCCATCTAGCTTCTTCTCCAGCCGTTTTGTTAGCGTCCATGTAGTGCATCCATATAGCATTATCGATGTGACCGCTGCCTGGAAGAAACTGCGTTTCATTTTATCGGTTAGGTCTGATTTCCATATAATCGATAGCCTATTGATAGCTGTCCATGCTTTCGTTAACCTTGTTTCGATGTCCTTTTCGGTTGATTCGACGCTGCTTCCTAGGTACATGAATTTGTCTACTAGTTTAAGAGGGGTTCCTTCTAGAGTGGAGATGTCCCCTGTTTGGTTATAGCACATATATTCCGTTTTGTGTGCATTAACATAGAGGCCTATGCTTGCTGCTGCTCATTCCAAACTATGCAGAAGTGTTTCGGCTTGGTCAGGTGTATTTGCCAGTATCGCTATGTCATCGGCGTAGTCGGCGTCGGTAATCGTTGTTGTGGGGTACCTTCTGCTTCTTTTCTTCGTCAGTTCGAAGCCATTCTCTTTGATTTTGTCAATCGATGTTCTAAGTACGTAGTCTAGACAAATGATAAAGAGGTACGGGGCCAGCGTGTCCCCTTGTAGTACTCCTGCTACAATGTCAAAGTATTCTGTGTCTCCATCCGGTGATCGTACTTTTACTTTAGTGTTTCTATAGAGAATCGTTATTGCCGCTACGGTTTCTTTAGGTATGCCGTACGCCAGTAGGATGGATTTATAGGTAAAATATAGACATAGGAATAGATACTTAATATAATATCAAATAATTTTTACTCCAAATCATGTTAAACAGAATTATAATAATCTTTATAATATAGATAATTTTAGAAATATAGGTATAGATAATGTTTTAACTAATGGTTTGTTTAAGGGCATATCAACCTTTGCGGGTTATTTTATGCCAAAGCCATTCTCCTAGAAGAACAGTAGTCGTACTATTTAACCCATAGCTGGGAGGATACGGGGGTTCATACCTTTCCCAAGGGTATTTGCCCAAAAGTGAACGTGATAGCGCGACTGGAGTACGGACTCGCATACTACGATTCTGCAGTCCATCGCTTTAACCATCACACCACGAGGACACCCCCCCATGTTTTAACTAAGATGATTATCTGGATTAATTCACTTATACAATAGCTACACACTAAGTTCTTAATAATAATAATCTAATGATAAAGTGAAATTAGTAACTATAACAAACAATTTTTATAAACAGAACTGAAACAAATGATCAAAAATGTTGAATAGAGCACTCAATACCACTAAAATCTAAATATTAAAGAATAGTTCTTTGAAATAAGTACACTTTTGAATACATTGAAAGATTACTATTTCAAATAGTAAATTTAAAAAAAAAAAAAAAATTTTTTTTTTTTTCAAATTAAATTAGAATTCAAAATTCCCTATATGACATTCAAATAAAACTCAAACCTGAAATGAGGTTACTAATATGAAATAAACAAAATTACAAAAAAAAAAAAAAAAATAAATGTAAAGTAAATAGAAAAAATTTCATAGCCGTTAATTTTTGATTATCATAGATTACAACGCAATATAATGTGAAATGTATCCTGGCATTTAATGGAAAAAAGAAACCAAATTCCATTTGAAATCCATCTGAAGAGCTTGTAAAAGCAAAATAAATTTATTATGGAATACAATCTCTGATTTTCTTGTATTTTAACCAAAAATATAAAATATATATTTTGCTCTACAGGTATGTTTTATATTAAATAGCATTGATCACTCATTCTTTGGATATTCACAGTTCTTATTGACTTGTGTACATGGTTGAATTTTACTTCCTCTATTAAAAATTGGAAATTCCTTCACACATTTACAACTATACTAAGCACATGTATCTTCTGACATCTTGTGTATTGTTTGATGGCAAATTGACTAAAATCCCAAAACGGGATTTTATTTTCGCACGTGTGAAGACGGGGCAGGTTGGCACTTGATCCCCTATAGAATAAGTCCTCGTTCAGAGTTTTTCTCTCAGGCATATAAGAACTGGCATATTACGTGAGGGATTAATTTCGGGCCAGACTGACCGCCGCTGGCAAAGGGGTTCCAAATTTCACACTATCACACACCCACCAGGCCGCTAAACTTCTTCCCCCTAGACAACAGAAGATATGAGCCTATAGGTTTTAGTCGTAATAATATTGTATTGTAGTAGTCGGCAACTCCGGTTTCCTGTGTGATATTTT
Source organism: Sepioteuthis lessoniana (assembly GCA_963585895.1). Lineage (NCBI taxonomy): Eukaryota > Metazoa > Mollusca > Cephalopoda > Myopsida > Loliginidae > Sepioteuthis > Sepioteuthis lessoniana. Next base: position 49,083,940 of record OY757937.1, on the reverse strand, counting down.
AGGAATTAATAGGATAATTCTAAGTGAGATAACATAAGGCGAATAGAAGCTGAAAAGGAAATGTGACAACAACAAATTCGTAGTAGAACGGCAAAGAACAACATAGACCACGTGGTAACATAAAAAATACATGAATTCCTTTACTACAGTTATATACACTTTCAAAGTGTCAAAACATATAATAATTGGACAGTCCACGAATATAAAATGTCTTTTCTTGACTTTTTGTTTTTCTTCGAATTGAGATAGAGAGAGGGTGGTATACAAAATTTGGGTATAAAGGAGAAACGTCCCAAAGTTACTTATCTTATTTTTCGACAGGGTTCCACTGGAGAATCTTTCTTCTTTCACGGTATAATAGACTTTATTATATTTTTTTACACTGGCTTGAAGAACCTGGGGTCCTCCATTTCTCAGGTATTCTTTTGTCTTCAACCCGGAATACTGGCTATGGTTCGTCTGCCCGCTACAAACCCTGCTCAAAAACTGACTTCTTACTATCTATTTCCGCTGACGTGGGGGGGAAGTCCCCACTTCCGTTTTGGGGTCCCAGCCAATCATTTGGCTTCTCTCTCCCTCCTGGTGTCCGGTGACCTGAGGTTACTAAGTACCAACATCTGGTCTCCCCTGTGTGACCCACATTCCTTCCTAACGGTCACTCTTTGACGGCTTGATACTGTCAATTCAAACACGGGAGGATAGTATTAATCTTATTTCTATCGTCTCCGTGGGCTATCACGTGACAATTGTATGATGCCCATGTGAATCCATTCTTGGATTTACAAACAGGATCTATAAATGTATTGCATGGCACTGAGATGGAAACACCTTGGCTCCACCAAGCATCTGTTCATTGCATTGTCTGACCCCCACCCTGTGTTTATTGTACAGAGCGTGAGATGGTGTAATAAAAAAAACAAAGAAAAGTTGCACTCAATGTTTGAAGGACTGGACTTTGCTCTCAAACGGAGGGAGGTGTGTTTCTTCAGGCCTTCCTTTGGTTCTGTTCTCTCTCTGCATGTCCAGCACAAATTCTACAAAGCCAGATCCTAGCTGATCACCCTAGCTCTATGCTATCAGCAGACTGAGCATATCTGACTCCAGTTATTTTCTTGTGCAGATTCCTGACAAATTGCTGTCACTCAGACTCCCACTATGTTTTGTATCTCTAACTACACCTCTTTATGCAGGGGTGAGCAACGCTGTTGCAAATTTGAGTATTGCGACCAGTGAAAGTTGGAAAGACCAGCAAGGTAACATGCAAGAGCGCACCGAGTGGCATCGTGTCACCATGTATCGTCGTTTAGCCGAGATAGCGGGTGAATATCTTAAAAAAGGTTCGCAGATTTATTTGGAAGGCAAGCTACAAACGCGTAAATGGCAGGACCAACAAGGCCAAGACCGCTATACAACGGAAATTATTGCTGATCAAATGCAAATGCTCGGTGGCCGTAACGAAGGTGCGGGTCAAGGTGGAGGTTATCAGCAGCGTCCTCAACAGAATCAAAACATGGGCGGTGGACAGCAAGGTGGTGGATATCAGCAAGCACCATCACAGCAGCGCCCTCAGCAAAACCAAAATCAGAACCAAAACCAGCCACCACCAATGGCCGAGCCTGACTTCGATTTTGATGACGATATTCCGTTCTAAAATCGAATCCATTTGCACATAAAACAGCGCCCTCCCACTCGAGGGCGTTGTTGTTTTCAGCACCAAATTTTCAACGGTTATCTGCGCTGGGTTTTTAGAGCACTAGATTTATGGCTAGCAGTCTGCAAAAAATTTAAGCATCACGGATAGTTAGTGAATTTTTGTTACTGGTGGGAATTACGTTTTATTGCTGGCACTTTGTACTATTATTTGCTGTAATTATTTTTAACTTGCCGACACAAAAATAAAACAATGCGAATAGGCTGGCGACAATACATCAAATCGAAGTTTCGAAGAAAATCGGCATACGATTCTGTTGGTATCGCTTTGTCCGTTGATACTGTGTCGTTTTGTGCACTACGCAACACACCTGAAGGCAAAGTCGTCGCTCACTATCACGAGACCACTACAGCGGGATGGCCACAGGCGTTGGCTAAATGGGTCAATGAACACAAAATTGGCTATGCGAAATGTGCAGTATCTTTCGCATCCCAATTGTACAACGTGGTCCAAGTCGATAAGCCTGCGGTGCCAGAGAGTGAGCTTCACCAAGCGCTGATGTGGTCTATCAAAGATATTACCGGTGGCGATGAGCGAGAAATGGTATTTGACTATTTTGACCCGCCGG
>OY757937.1:48894315-49074315 GCA_963585895.1 Sepioteuthis lessoniana | reverse complement strand
GCTCATGCTTCCCATTCAAGATATTCAGATAAGCATACACCACATACCAAACAGACAGACTCTAGTGTTTCACATAGTAAACATTCAAGTCCACACCTATCCAGCAGAAGACACTCGGTTAGCAAATCATCTCACTCGAGACGTCAGAGGTCCAAAACTCCAACATCATCACTCAGCGACAATCGCTCATCTTCCTCAAAACGATCTCATTCGGATTCTCAAAAACATCGCACTCACCGCTCCAGCTCTCATACGTCAGAGCCCCATTCATCTCAATCAAAGCAGACAGAATCTAAGAAATCTGGTCATTCATCAAGAATCAGTTCTAAAGATCGAGAGACACCATCATCATCGTCAAGGTCTCGGCCTAGACGTTCTCACTCAACAGAAAGAAGTGACGCAAAGCCAACTAGGAGCTCCCATCGGTCCTCTAGTTCTGAAAAGTATCAAGATTCTCAAAGCAATAAACAAGAACAAAAAGTCGAGAGAGGTTCAGTCAAGGATGAAAATTCTGCAACTTCAAAAAGAAAACTTCCCAAAGAATTTTCTGTGTCAAGTAGATCAAAACGTAAGCATAAAGAGAAATCCAAGTTGCCAGAACAAAATGCAAGCCAGTGTCCAGAAGCCAAACAGATTCTTAAATCTCATGTAGAAGAAGACAGAAATAAAAATCTCTTTAAGGAAAGTTCAAAATATAACAATCCTTCTCTCCAGGAAACAGATAGTCAGGTCAGTTTTGAAAGAACTAATAAAGATGCTGATCTTGATGTTCTCAGGGATAACAGTGTTCATGACTCACCTGCATTAACAGTCCAGACAGAAGAGGATATGCCCATGGAAGTGGTTAATTCACCTTTATCAAACAGGCCAGCTGATATGACTCCTCAAACTGTCACAGATTCACAATCTCTTGAATCTGTGACAAACAAAGCTGCAGATACCGCTATACCAGCCCAAAAAAGTACCTCCTCCACTTCAGGAAACAGCAGCCACGAGTCAGACATCGTAGATACTGAATGTAATGCTGAAAAAGATCTTGATAAATTTGAGGAATTAGATATCGAAACTAACGAGACTTGCACTTCAATTCTGTGGGCCAGTAAGAACTTGTGCGACTCTGATGAGAACTGTTTAGAGGATGGCATTGCTTCTGAAGTCGACAAGCAGGACTCTTCAAGTGATGGGAAGAAGGATGAACAATCTGACCACAGCTCAGACAACAGTGATAATAAATCTGACTCTTCTTCCGATCAAAAAAAACAGTCTATCGTTATACAGTGTTTTGGTGATACCCAGGACAATTCGCGTTCTCCAATCATTATCCCCTGCTACCCAAGCAAAAAATCCAAATCCAAATCCTGCAGTTCTGTATCGGACACTGATGAAGAGTGTGATTCCGAGAGTCATCTGACCAGCACCCCGAGCAAGCGTCTTATTTCCCGCAGCCTGTTCCCTGTAAACGAACCATTGTCGGAGAAATTGTCAGATATCAGTGTAAGCTGTAGGGCTTTGGAAGTCAAAATTAACGTCTCTCCTTCGGACGATTTCTTAGGCTCTGACAAAGACGAGTGCCTACAAACCATCTCAGACCAAGCGTCAGAGGAACATCCTTTGTTGGATGCTCCTGGCACACAAACTCCTCACAGGTGTGACCAGATAGAACTCAATGATAATGAAGACTTTGAATGCTCTCCAATATTAAGAAAAGAGTCTGATGATCTCGAGCTAACTACAGGTAGGAGTAAAATCGACATTTGGCAAAACGGGGACGCTGAGAAAGCTCCTAGCAGTAAAGAAGATGGTCATAGTGAGAGTGGCAGTGATGACAATGACAACGAAAACTGCTTCCGCCAAATCACAGCCATTAAGTCTTTGGATAAGAAAGATGATTGTTCAGAGGATGAGCTTGAAGAAGGCGAACTTCTGACTGATGAAGAGAATGAATCAGATGCTGCCACTACCTCAACTCTAGCAACTGCTAGGTCCCCAGTGAGGCACAAGTCATTCAGCCCTCTTGAATGCAGAAAGAGTTCAGCTAATAAATCATATAGGGAAGACTACCGAAAGAGACCACTCAGGGAACATAGGAAATCCAATCCACACAACCGGCAGAAGGTGTCACCTGACCGATTTAAGACTCGATGGCAATCGGGTAGCGGTAAGCATTCTCGATACAGAGATGGTGGTAGTAGTCAAAACAGAACTCACTTTTCTGGATCAGGATCAAGATCTCAATCCAGATGGCTAGATGGCCGTCATAGACAGTTGGGGTTCAATTACAAGAGGAGTAGCAGTGGAAACAGGAAAAGGACTTATTGAACAAGGACTTTGTGATATATATATATATATATATTTAAGAAAAAGGGCAGAGATTTTTTTTTTTTTTATATATATTAAGGGGGGAGTGGATGGATGGAAGGAATGGGGAAGATAAAAAGTTAGTTTTTATTTTATTTTTAAAAAAAAAGGTGACCTATATAAAGAAAAGAAAAAAAAAAAGATTTTTGCTGACCAAAAATATTCTTTGTGTAATTTTTCAGGTTTTTTTTTTTTTTTTACAGTTTGAGTTCAAAAGATGTTGGCAAGTTGAAGTGTGTGTGTTTTTTTTGGGGGGTGCTCTTGTCTTCGTATGTTAAAGATTATTTTATTTCTTGAACCTGTAAAAGGTTTGATGGAATTTTTACAATGTATGGAAATATCATTCAATCTTAAGTTGTGCATCACATAACATCAGCAGATCCAAATTCTCTAACCAGAATCTAAAAAGGCGAGACATCGTGACAAGGTGGTGTTAAATTCCTAGTCTACAATTTATTTATTAACAACAATTCACAGAGCTTCCAAATTGTACAATGCATCTCAGGCATTATTTGATGTGCGACTGTATTACAGGAAAAGCTAGAAATCAAACACATTACAAGCAAGGTCATCTATCCAGAGCTTCTTCTATAATAAAATTTTTGAAAGCACATTAGGCACAAGCAAAAAAGTTTTCATACAGGTTAGAAGTGCAGTAAGAGATAATCCAAAGCAGAGAATTTTTTTTTTTTTTTTTTTAATGCTAGTCATCATTGGGGATAAAGTTAAAATTTTGGCTTCAAGTTACTGCACTTTTAACCTGAACTATTTTGCATAAAGTACTTAATGAATATCAGTGACCATCTTAAAAGTCGTATATACTAAGTACTACTAGTTATGAGAAACTGACACCAGTTCTCAAATCATGCGTTTTAACTTCTTGGATTACTTAACTTGATAACAATTACACAGCATTATTTGGTATGTGTTTTTTTTTTTTTCTTTCCTTAAGAGTAAAAAAAAAAAAAAAACGAAAAACACCACTGTTTGCACTGAAAACTGGTTACTGCCTTTTAACCCTTTTAAGTGTGGTGCATTGGTATTGGGGAGGATTAAATAAGGGATTGAGTGCACTTTTGACCATTTTTGCCTTATGAGTAGAGTGTTCGCCAATGGTCCAGGAGACGGGGGGTTAATCCTAGGTCGAGTCATACTAAAGACTCAAGGATTAAAAAAAATTTTTTTTTTTTTTTTTTTTTTAATGGTACTTGATACCACCTTGCTTAACACTCAGCATTATAAGTTAAGGATCAAGGGTAAAGTGGAGCTATCTAGGGAATGGAGTAGCGCCCTCCCCTACACCTCGGTGTTGTAACTATTGAAAAGGGAACCTTCAGGTCACCAACTTTACTTTATATAAGACACACTGAGGAGCATCACTGTTACAGTCCATTCTGAAAAATAATTTAATTATTGAAACAGGGGAAAAAAATTTAGATCTCTCTTTGGGTTGGGAGAATTTTCAGAATATATTGCACATGCACAAGATTCAAAATTTTAAAGTCATTTTGACTAAAGTTGAATCTCACCCTCACATGACTCATTCACCACAACAACAAAAAATAAAATAATTTTAGTTTGTTACCATTTTCAACCATCCTAATAATAACTGACTTTTGGAGAATTTGGATTAAGTATGTTACCATAGGACTAGAAAGTAATGAAACTTTCTTCCCCGGTTGAAAAAAAAAAAAAAAAAAAAAACTGAAAATCAATTGATTTAATGTTATGCACCCAACATTTAGGATGTTGTGTTGAAGTTTGCCATAGAATTTAACTAATCCCCATTTCTTATAATCAAAGATTATTCAGCTGATCATGTACTAATGAAATTAAAGGATTCCATACATTTTCTTAAGGTATGAATTCTGTGTTGATTAGCTCAGAAAATCCTCACAAAACAGGATGTTTCTATTTGGGTCGTATAACCTGATGGAGAGTGCTAGTCATGTAACACGTCCTGCGCAGGAATAACTTGACAGAGCCCATCCTATGGATACACCAGCATTAGTTGACAAAAAAAAAAAAAAAAAAAAAAAAAAAATTATCACCTATATAGATACTGGATGCTGCCTGGAGGAGTAATTGATGTTACCTTTACAAGTAACAGCTATCTTGTTCCTTATATCAGTTTATAAAACTTGGGTAAATTTTCAATAATCAAAACATGAACTGAATATTTTCAGTTAAGATTACTTTAGAAAAATGCTTTTGGGTTGATAGACCTATTTTATAGTTTCCACAATTTTCCAAACCTCAAACAGGACTAATATCTACATTAAAAAAAATACAGTTAAAGACCATTGTGTGTCATATCTCACTGATCCTGTGGCATGGGGTGGGTTGTACTTATATAGCATGTCTTGGGCTGGAATTCAAAAGTTTCCCTTGTAGGCCGCCATCCCAAAGTTAAAGGTTAGTCTATCTTATTTACCTATAACTGGAGGGAGAAAAGTTGGATTCATGCCTTTTCAAAGGTCCTCTTTGTCCAGAATTTGAACTTAGCTTATCAAGTCTACTTCCAATGATGAAGACCATGATACTTTGAGTGCGATCATAGAAGACTAATTCAAGTTAGTATTTTTACAAGCTTTCGCTTTTTGTGTGTTAAACAAAAAAAAAAAAAAACACTACACCCATAATGTGTACCCTAGCCCGACATGGATATGTATAATATAATAACATAGAAATCTTGAAACACAAAAAACACTTAAGACTTCTCAGTTCAGGTACGAAACTTTATTACCTTTGAGTTTAAAGGTTTTTCGACATAAGGGGAGAGAGAGAGAGAGAGAGAGAGAGAGAGGCACAATCTTTCAATTCTGGCTTTTTCATCTGCCCATCATCTTGTGTGACACCTGCCCAAGGCCTTCGCGAGCAAGCGAAAGTCAACCGTCTTGTTCGGTGTCTGGTCTCAACTCTACTAACTTTCTTCAAATTCCCAAAATCCTCTGCGCACTTCCAGTGCGTGATGTCACCTGCACTCTGTAACCCTGTTTGCCCCATCTCAGGCTATTGTGACATCTGAGTGACGTCCGCTCTGCACGCACACACGCATGAACACCTGTGTTCATGTTGCACCTAAGTAACCCATGCACTGTGCCGAAAGGTTCTCAGCCTAACTAAACCCAAAGGCATGAAACGAAATCCCTCGGCCATTATATTACAAATGGACTGTAGTTAATTCTAGTCATTGCTCAACAAATCATTCTCTTGAGGTTTCAACAAATAAATAAAAAAGATGCTAAATTAGACATAGAAAAAATTATTTTATTCTAAAAAGATCTACATTAACACGTGATGCATTTATATTTTTGTACATAGAAAAAAAAAAAAAAAATAATTAAATTTTCGTGTAAACCAGCCATACGAGGATTTCCCTCCTTTCCTCCCAGTAGAACATTATACAACCAAAACATAAGGTATTATTACCATACATTGAAATTGACTAGAACAAAAAAGTATGTAGCAGTTTAAAAGCAACTATACCACATCTATATAATTTGAATGAAGTGTCGGATTGTCAAATTTGGTTATCAATAATACCTAATAATATTAGTTTTGATTTTATGATACTCAAAAAAAAAAAAAAAAAAAAAAAAAAAAAAAAAATTCCTAAACTTTCTCAAAGAAACAAACATTTTTAAAAATAATTAAAAATAAAATTGGTAGACGTGTGTATATATATATATATATATATATATGGATGATACTGTATATACCACAGGACATTTAACAGCAACTTTATTTAAATAAAGATAAATTTTACTATAACTTAAAATAAAAACTTACGCCTGCTTTTTAATTGATTTACTTCATCTTTAAAACGTATAAAGAGTTTCAATCATAAATGTTGTCAAAAGTAAAGACAATTTCAGCAGGTTTATTGATCTCTTTTAATTTACCTTTTGTTTCAAAATTTGGCACAGAGGCAGACACACGTCTTATGAGGAAGCCTTTTTTTTTTTTCCTCGTCACAAGTTCACAGAGCTTGAGAAAGCAAACTAATCAATGAGCTTATCAATGTCTTTTTTGGTCACTGTGCAAGTTCGAACACATCAAATTAATGTCTCTTCACAGGCAATAAATAGCTTCCTATGTGTAAGAAAATTAAAAAAAGAAAAAATATTGTCATTGTATATTGTACAGCAAGAATCGTCCCTAAAATGCTGGTGTGACGAACTCTGAATTTATGAACGACTAGTTTTGCTAGGTGTCACTTTCAACAATATTGGATAATTGACAGTTTGCTTCTATGCTTCAGTATATATTCACATTATTTAGATTACTATTAGTCAAATAAAATGAAACGGACATATTCCTTTTGAATGTTCAATTGTCCACTTTTCAGATTAAACTATTGAAAGTGAATTGTAGATGTGATCAATCCCATCACTCATAATCAAACAAACACGATTTGTTGAGGAAGAAAAAAAAATCTCCAAAAAGTTCTTCAATGCTAAGTGTTGGTATATCATAAAAATTTAAAGACTGATATAGTTGTTTTTAACGTTAGAATAGTTATATCTATAAAGGTAGGCTGAAAAGTTAAGATGCTGTTATATTGACTTTTTCCTCCTTTCCTTACACTACACCAATAGAATCCAAGCACTGCAACACCATTAGAACAAGTGTAGATTGCAAAGGGGACTATATTGAAAAGAAACTTTATTTATCACACTTAATTAAAGTATTTTGGTCTGTCCGACTCACTCGACTTAGTTCACAATGAAGTATCTAACTTATCTTCCGGAATGAAAACAAATCGTGATTGGGGGGGTTCAACTTCAGTCGGTGTCTCCAGGGGCACTTGGTTCCGGTCCCGCTTAAATTCCATTAAAGCAGGGGAAGCATAGTAGCTATTCAAGACCCCTACGAGCTGTGGCTGGGACTGTAACCATTGCCTTTTCTGGGATCTGTACTGTGCGATAATCCTCCGGGTGGCTCTTTCCCAGCGTTGTCGGACAAGCTCACTATTATTTACCACGAGGGCCAAAGCTGGTAAAGAATTGACATGGAAGCCAGCCATTTGGCGTTCGCGAATCAGTTGTTCTGACTCGCTCTTATTATATCGGCGACCAGTTATGTTCTTGAAGTTCTCATGAAAACGACCTCTCAAGCTGCCCGGTTCCCGGCCCCTTCTCTCTACCTTGTCCATCCAAACCGGCTGTCTTTTTTTATTCAAACCGGAGTTTCCAGTTCTTCTCGTCTGGAATACAGCTTTGTAATCATCTCCTCCCTCCTCGTCCTCCTCCTCGTCATCTGTTGAGGACACAAAAACTGATTCTGGATCGATGACATCTTTATCTAGACTCTGCATGTCTTTCGCCAACTGCAGGCTGCTCAGTTGTGTAGCACGATTGAAGGGCAACCGAAAGCTGAGGTCTATTGATGCGATTATGTGAAGGAAGGTAGAAACACGGTGGAACAACATCGCGACAAGTTGACAGACGAGAAGTACGCCAAACACCATAGCGAAGACAATGGACAGCGGCTGAATTCGAGCCATGTGGTCATTTGAAACGTAGCATGGCATTTCGAAACTAAGCCTTTTATTGGATTCACTACTATACTCAAGGGAGAGAATTAGTGTAATGAAACACATATTGGAAAGGATGTATACTATTGCTATCTGGTTTCTCAGTTTCTCCAGGCTGGCTTTGATCTTAATCTGGTCCTCTTCTTTACTTTGTAAGGGGAGCAGATATTTGCGAATAAAGTCTTTCCAGAATTTGCATTCGTGTGTAGAGAGATCTGAGAGTCTGCCATCGCCTAGACTCTTGTCATTATACCAGACCACTGGTTCGACAGGTTTCACTGGTTCACGTTGTTCAGGGGCTTGAAAAAAAAAAAAAAAAAAAAAAAAATTACGACTTTTTAACAGTTATTCACTAATCGAAGTATAGTTGTAATACAAGACCAGAAATATAAAAAGTACACAGTGAGAGTCAAATTCACTAACAATTACCTGCTAATATATCTTGTCAATCACTCCACCATATAAGGTACCCGAGACACAAAACGAATATTAAGGCTATATTATAGTTGTCTAAAATTTATTCGTTTGTGGCTCTTTCTGTTGGTGGGTTGGGGTTTATGGCATATCGACCTTTGCGGGTTATTTATTGCCATTTTGCAGGTAACGTTTTTTGAACGGGCCAGCGCAGTTAAATGGTTTCAAGTACTGCTTGTAATAATAACAATTTAACACCAGTCATTTGTGTTTGCAGACATTTAAAGGGATATACATACGATAGGCTAGTGGGTGGAGTGTTTGCCAATAGTCCAGGAGACGGGGTTTCAATCCCAGGTCGAGTCATGCAAAAGAAAAAGGGGAGTTCTTGATACCGCCTTGCTTAACACTCAGCATTATAAGATACTGATCAAGGATAAAGTAGAGAAATCCAGGGGAAAAGAGTAGCGCCCTCCTCTATACTTTGGTGTAATAGCTAATGAAAAGGGAGACTACGGTCGGCAACTTGCATATGATTTCTAAGTAGTTCATAAGATAATTTCATTTTAAAATGAGTTAGATCTAATTTCTTTGCATATTAGTATTGCTCTTGTTTCTACACAGTTCATCATCATCATCATGTCGTACCATCAGCACGGATATCTCTGACCCTCTCTCGCCACCCCTCCATATCGTTCATCGCTTCCGGTAGGTCCCCAGAGCTACACCCCGTATCCTCACAGAACTGATGTATGTAAGTTCGTGCTGGCCGCCCTGCTTTTGAACGGCTATGTGAGGCGGTCCCTAGGAGTACATCACTTATGAGCTTGTCCCTACTTCTCCAGCAGTGTCCTGTATGTCTGGTTCGTCTGACTTGGATAGTTTTCGTGATAGATGTTAGGTGGCCGTATAGCTGCTGCTTTGTGGGGTGTTGCCACCAGGACTTGTTCAATATTGCTTGCAGCATCCTTGTATAGTTGCCGCCAAGCTTTTTCTCCAGCCGTTTAGTTTGCGTCTATGTAGTGCATCCATATAGCAGTATCGACACGATCGCTACTTGGAAGAAACTGCGTTTCATTTTATCGGTCAGGTCTGACTTCCATATGACCAATAGCCTATTGATAGCTGTCGATGCCTTTGTTAGTCGCGTGTCGATGAGACACTGCTTCCTAGGTAGGTGAACTTGTCTACTAGTTTCAGAGAGCTTCTACACAGTTAAACGGTTTCAATTATTACAATCTAACACTAATTATTATATTCAATATTCAAAATTTGTTTTCTGACAGTCAAATGGTTCCAAGTATTATTATGTAATACCAATTTCAATTTAGGCACAGTTATCGAGTTTCAAGCATTGCTATTTAGCATAATAATTCAATTCAACATTACTCATTCGTTTGCGCACAGTTAAATGGTTCAAACTGGACTGGGCCATTGGTCAGAGAGACCAGGTTTCAATCTTAGGTTGAGTCATACCAAAGATGAGAGAGAAAAAAAAAAAAAAATAAAGTAATTGATGCCGCTTTGCTTAACACTCAGCATCATATAAAAAGGTCCTACCCTCCTCTCTACCTCGGTGGAGTAGCTATTGAAAAGGGAGCCTTCGGGTCACCCTCGACTACGGTCACCAACTTTTAGCTTTAATTCCTATCTAAATCTAATAATTTTTAAAAACGGATTTATTTAATTCCTTGTGGGTTTTTTAATGCCCCAAACGGATTAATCTGTCTTGTGCTGTTATATATATGGGTGTGTGCGTGTTAAAAGCGTCAAATTGGGTAGAAATCAAAAAAATAGAATTTTATCTAAAAATGATATAGTGAAATTATAATATTACAAAAATAAAGCGAAAAAGAGAGATGAGTACCTAGACCTTGCAAGAGAACTGGGGGGCGGATTATGGAACATAAAAGGTGACGATACCAGTTGTAATTGATGCACTCAGTACAGTCACCAAAGGATTGGTATAGGGACCGAAAGACTTGGAAATAAGAGGATGAGTAAAGATCATCCAAACTACACCATTGTTGAGATCAGCCAGAATACTGAGAAGAGTCTTGGAGACTTGAGACGTGCTGTCTCTCAAACTCCAGTGGAAAACCATCAGCTGACTCTAGTGCGAAAAATTCAAGAGTAAAATCTTGTAATCATATTCAAACAAACTGGAAGGGAGGGGGAAAAAAAAGTAAGTTTACAGAACTATCTTTCAAACACTCCAATTTTTTCAGCTTACCGTTATTGTGGTTAAAGCGCAACAGGATTGGAGTACAGGGAACTGAAGATGACATTCGATCGTTTCGTTGTTGGCGAATAACCTTTGAAATCTTTAAGTCCATTTCTTGAATGTGTTGTAAAATCTGATGGTGACCATCGCTGCATTTTTCGTTGCGAATCGCTTTGCGCAGACCCTCCACCATTCTGCAAGGAAGAAATAATCGATTCTGTGAGAATAATAATTGTAGAGCGTATCTGCTATAGAGTACTGGTTAACGAGTTTGTCAGATCATTGCTACTCTAAAAGTTAGATCACCTGCCATTCGACTATCTTTCCCGCTCTCGTAAATGCACCCCACACCCACAACCCTAAGTCGGAATTTTGGAGAATATGTTGGAGGAAACATTCAATGTAATAACTGGACAAACACAAACCATCCAGGTATGAATAAGACTAAATATTTTCTATCATTGTACTTCTAAAATCGACAACATTGAATAAAGTTTTACTTGGATTATTTACAGCAAAACATGGAATAGTTTTTTTTAGAAGCTTTTAGTTTGATTAGTACAATTTTTGGAAAAGAGAAAAAAAAGAAAACGTTGAATCTGATTTTTCATGATCAAGCACTTTTTCATTAAAATTCAGCCCAATATATGTGTGTGCAAGAAAAGAAACGACAAAGAATCTGATCTGCTTAACGCCGAAACCAAGCAAAAAAAAAAAAAAAAAAAAAAAAGAAAAGAAAAAATAATTGGAGTTTATGGCTTCCATCAAGCCTAGACCTTAACCCCCTTGATTACGCTATATGGGGCGTTTCGGAAAAAACAAAAACAAATGCAGCTTCCTCTCGAAATATTAGTTCGCTTAAGACTGCTATGGAATGGAATGTCTGAGCAATTTATTTTGAAGGTATGCAAATCGTTTCGAAGACGTGTTGCTACAATGGAAAAAAAAGTACATTTATTATCTGCGTATAAAAGAAAAATAATTATGATTAGATGCAATTATAAGAATAATCAATTTTTAATAGTACTGAAAAATTTAAATTGAATTAGCCATCTTTTACTAATAGGATCTCTATGGCAAAAATAAAATAGTGTAGCAATTCCCACAAGACCGGACAAGAAGCAAGAAAGGTGCATGCCAAAAGATGGGGGTCTTCCAGATGCTTAAAAAAAAAAAAAAAAAAAAAAAAAAAAAAAGAGAAGAGAAACTGCCTCACTTCAGCGGTACCCCTCAAACTGAACGGACCTCCTCCTCTTAACAGCTGGCAGTCAGCCTCGGACTTGACGGAAGACCGTGTCACCTACTAGGCATTACCAAACCTCAACTTCATAAACCCACCAAAAATTTACTGATATATTTCGATATCTTGTCTGAGAAACGTAATATTTCTACTGGTTCAGGAAGATTTTCCACACCACAGAAAACTCATTAAACCCAAAAATTAAATTTTGAGTTAAAAAAAGAGGTCTTTAATTGGAATTCAGGCTGAAGGCCAGAGGTGAAATTTAGCCGAAACGTAGTGAAAGAAGAAACAACAACAAAAAACACTACCAAGATGAGGACAAAAAGTCCGCAATAAATAAAAATTAATTCTCAGATTAAAAAAAAAAAAAAAAAAAAAAAAAAAAAGTATCTGTCACTTTTCTTCCTTTCTCGATTCTTTTACAGCCTTATACAGACAGTATACGCCTACAAGTTATATAGGGTAAAAAGTGAACAAAGGAGTCATATAAACCCAAAACCAACAATCATAGACGAATAACTAAAGGAAATAAATAAAACCAACCCAACCTTCTCATACCCCATACTCTTATTGATTTGCTGTACGTCCAGTTTTGACAGTTAACGGATGGCCGTCCCTAAGTCGTCTTTTTTTTAAGTTTTACTCAGGCTACTGATTTTGATCGAAACTTTGTAAGACACGAGTCAACTCCACACAAAGAAACAAAAGAATCCGGAGAATACACTCATTGTCTTAACTCTTCAGGCAATCTGGGTGGGGCAAGATGGTCAGTAGGGCACTTCGCTTTTCACTCTCAATAAGTAGACTTATCAGGACATGAACGGTGGGCCAAGAGTTGGGTATGGGTTAGTCTTCTATCCGGTTCAGCCTAACAGAGACGATGAAGTGTATTGGTGAGGGAGGCACTGGAACTAATGTAATGGTGGGGAAATTAAACACCTGCATAAAATAATTCCCTTCAAGAAAAAAAAAAAGGCGGCGGAAAAGTACAAATAGGTAAATCACCAATCAAATTTTCCGATCCGCTCACAATAGACACAATTTTTTGGTGTATGTGATTTTAAAAAAGTGGGGCGGAGGTGCAGACTTGCTTGGCTGACTAAAAGTTCACAGCCTAAAACATTTTTACAGAAAAATCTATGTTAATATCTACTGAGACCATCAAAGCCTAATGATGAAAAACGTTTATTTCACTCAGGTTTACTTTTTCAACAATCTGATCGGTATTTTATGACATATCAAGACTAGTGGGTACCGGGCCATTGGTCTAATGAGTAGAGCGTTCGCCAATGGTCCGGGAGACCGGGTTTCAATCCCACGAAAGACAAAAAAAAAAAAAAAAAAAAAAAAAAAAAAGTACTAAAGCCGCCTTGCTTAGCATTATAAGGTAAGGGTAAAGTGGAACAATCCAGGGAATGGAGTAGCGCCCTCCTCTACACCTCGGCGTAGTAGCTATTGAAAATGGAGCTTTCAGGTTACCCTCGACGAAAGTCGCCAACTTTACTTGTATATAAACACAGAAACTTTCATTGCCCAGTCGGCTGGGGCAGTAGAAAACACCGACTGCTTCTCTGCCGAGGAGAGAGACTCCCCTCCCAACGAGTGTCCTGATATATGACTCGAAACACTGATGGTGAGGCTCCAGTAATGCTGAAGCTTTGAGGGAATGCGGAGTACCCCTTCATGGCCATCGCTCCCAAGTCCACTCTGGCTCGAAGTGATGGCACCTGATAGGGTCCTTATCTATGGGTCAAATAGAACTAAACTGCGTACTTATGCTAAACTGAATAGTTTGAAATAGAACTGTTTCTATGTATAAAAATGGATTTTGTATTAATAATCTACAATTGTTAATATACCATAAAACTAAAATTTTCGTACACCATCAATTTTGAATGATTTATCTATTTCTCAGAATCTAATGCCCTATGACACAGAGTTTGTTTTTTTTTCGTGTTAATGAACACGAAAAAAAAAAAAAAAAAAAAAAAAAAGTATAAAATTCAATTTTTAGAACAATAGGTTAGAACTCATTTAACCAGCGAATTATGCAAAATAGGAAAAGAATTATTTGTACAGTAGAAAACATCGTTTTTAGTCGATTCGTGTAAATAATAGTTATTCTTCTAGACTATTTAGTCGAGTAAATGTGATAAATACTCCAGCCAAGAATACCACTGCATCCGTGTCGTAATGTTGGCTATTTAACACTTGGCATCAGGGGGGCCCCCTTCCCCCCAGGTTTTACCTACATTGCAGAGGTGAGTTAATTGCTCGGCATCTGAGGCAGCTCATTTGGAGAATATTGAGGGTGCCCAAGAATTTTTGTTCCTGACCAGTGCACGCCCCCCCCCCCCACTTGAAAATGGCCCAGTGCAGCATTTCAGCGTGGTGGGACATTGGATAACTACACCCAAAGAACATCACTTGGTGCCGAGAGTGTGACCATTGTTATTCTTACGTTAACACGATAGGGAAGACAAGCGAGTTTTGCGTCGACTCGAAACAGAGAATTATTAACCTCCATAAACCGGGAAATAGTTATAGTATAGTTATCGTAGAGTATCACAAACGTGTAAGTTATCCATAAATCTACGTTACAGTCCGTTATAAAAAAATTTAGTTTCCCACGAAATAATTTGCTTGGGGGTGAAAGAAAAGCCAAATTGTCACAGAACTGCACGAAAACCGTGTCGCAAGGTTAATATCAAACCAAGAGTTGTTTTGAGAGACATCAACTAAAGTTTTGATACGATAGTTGGTTGGGTTTTTATGACATATCAACCATTATAAACACTTCTATTTCAATGTTGATTATTTGTTTGTTTAATGGTATAATCAACCTTTGTAGGTTATTTAACGCCAATTCTATTCCCCTAGAAGAACAGTAGTGATACTATTTAACCCATAGCTGGGAGGATAAGGGGGTTCATACCTTTCCCAAGGGTATTTGCCCGAATTCTATTTCAAACAATTCAGTTTAGCAGAAGTACACTGTTTAGTTCTAACCCATGGATAGGACCCTATTAAGTGCTACCACTCTGGGCAAGAGTTAACCTGGGAGCGATGATAATGAAAGGGTACTCCGCATTCCCCAGAGTTCCAGCATTGCTGGAACATCACCATGAAATTGTTTAGTGTTATATCCAGGAGACTCATTGGAGAGAATCTTACCCCTCGGTGGAGAGGCAGTCGGTGTATTCTCCTGCCCAAGCCGACAAGATCAATTGATACGATGTGTATCAGCGTAAGTAATCACACAATACGACGATGTTTAAATAGAAACGGGTTGTATGGAAAGCTATGACGACGAATACCTCTCTTCACAAACCATGTCACATTGTTTCTCAGTTTAATTTTGTCAAAACGTTCTTAGTATGGTTTGGTTTTATGGCATATCAACCATCTTAGGTTATTTAATGCCAAATCCGCTTCATACATAAAATTTATGATCTGTTTGGTTTTGTTTTGTTTAATAGCATATCAACCATTATAGGTTATTTAATTCCAAAGCCATTCTTCTAGAAGAACAGTGGTGGTACTATTTAACCCATAAAGGGGTTCATACCTTTCCCAAGGGTATTTGCCCGAAAGTGAATGTAATAGCGCGAGTGGAGTTCGAACTCGTTTCGTATGATTCCGCAGTCCATCGCTTTAACCATTACACCACACGGACATCCCACTCTCAGCAGGGAGTTGGAGACACGGTTAGTCTTGATGAGTCAGACTATAAAGAAAAATACTGTATCCAAACTAGCTTTACTGTGGGGTCTAAGGTTTGAAGGTCAGGAGCTAAGGGCAAGGCTGTGTTGCCGTAAGATATATCTGACTCCATATTTTAGTTATATTATTTTACCCCACGTTGACAGGCCGGCGCAATGCCTTGCCCAAAGAAAGTCCCAAAAGAAATATACAAACGAAAAGATAGGACAGATAAGAGATGAAAACATTTTTTATACTTTCCTTACTTTGCTGGGTTCAACAACCATTCCGTGGATGAGGGAGTTTTTCCTGAATACATTGAAATGGTTGAATCCCCCAGTTAAGGTATCAAAAATACGTTAAATCGTTTCATGTATGTATTTGTCCTCATTTGGTATTTCGGGCTTCCATAAGGTTTAGTTTTCTTTTGGAAGTTTATCAAAGTCCGGTAAAAGTTAGTCTATAGTTCATTTGTGGGTCTTGTATATTTCAGCATAGTGCAGACCGATAGAGAGAGAGCTGCTACTGGGTGAAGGGACTAACCGACGCTACGTCCAAAGACGTATGCGTGGTGCCCAAACACGCTAGCACGAGGTTATCAATCCGCTGGTCACTGCCTGAAAGAGAGATAATGACTCGTCCCCTTTGTCTAGAGGAAAATGTCTTTTTTCTTTTTACGCATGCATCATCCCCTTTTCCCGTTATGGACCTCTGGGAGTTTTCTGCAAATTTAATAGTTTTCTTTTTATTTGTTTATATCTTTTTTAATTTGATTTAAATTTTTTTTATTTATTCGTTCCCTACAACTCCACTTAAAAAACAACTCACTTGGTGGGGCTTAGAATGCGTTAATGTCCTCGTGGTGTAAAGGTTAAAGCGATGGACTGTGGAATCGTAGTAAGCGAGTACCGCTACTATTCTTCAAGGAGAATGGCTTTGGCATTAAACAACTCACAAAGGTTGATATACCATTAAACAAAGAAACCAAACCAAACCTTGCAGATAGAGACAGAGAATTGAATCTGAAAGCATTCACTCAACTCGTGTGTGGTAAGGTATTGATCGGCACATACTCAAGTACAGGGTGTCTCAATATACATGGTACCCATGTGGCTGCTAATAATAGTGTTCTTGTTTTAGAGTTATAACAACTATGAATCATCGATCACAATGCTTTGTATAAGAGAGGGAAAAAAATTTGTGTCACTATTTATTTGGAGACAAAAAAATCATTTAAAACTGTCTCAAAATAGATACAACCCATTCATACGATAATGATTTATTACCGAGGCAATAAACTCAAAGATTGCATATCCTGAAAGCTGATATAATAATTAAAAAAAACAATGATTTGATGTCAAGCTCAAAGAATGCATTTTTACAGGACCTGTTCCAAATGACCGCCATTGCGTTTGTGTCAGTAATAAATCATTACATTACTAGATATGTATATTTTGAGATACTCGATATATCTACATCCTATAGGATTCTTGTTTAAGATTTCAGTTTGAACAAAACGGTAACAAAGAACATCTGAGACTCAACTTATAAATCGATTGACAAATCGAAGTTAGAAAGTGATGCAAGTCCAGGTTGGTTGGGAGGGAGTCCTCTATGGTGTAGTGTCTCGTCCTAGACAGTGATATCGACTAAAACACCAGTTACACCAATACTTTCACTTTCAAACTAATACCCTTACCTCTCTACCTATGGATTGAATAATACCACTTCTATCCTAGTACCAGGATAGCTTTGACATTTAATAATCCACGAAGGTTGATATGCCATTAAACAAAGAAACCAAACCAAGTTGGTCATTCTACGAGAGGGGTGCTGAAAGGTTATCGGGAAAACCAAGAATATATTATATAAACGCATACAAGTTATTACTTCCTTATTTGACAAAACTCTCCAGAACCTCCTCCGGGATATGTTTTTATATTATAAATTAGTCAAGTCTCAGAGAGTTATTGGTCACGTATGTCATAACCTTGTGCCGAGGTCGTTGTTGGTAGTGGGTAGGAAGAAACATCACAAACTTTTTGTTGCAGAAGATATTTGCATCTAAGTCTCGCGACTGAATTTTTTTTTGACACACCATAGCAAAAGACCTCATATGAAAGTATACTTTTTCGTTATTTTTTGCCCCTACACACGCAAGACTCGGATTTGTTAGCAGACAATCCATTATTCATCATCATTGAATTTTATTCGATAGCTCATGCTTAGCCTATCTCTTAATTTTCGGTATAGGCCAGAACATGCACAGACAAGTCTCTCTCGAGATATATATATATATATATATATATAATTGTATCTCTAATCTTATGTCAACATCAATTTCTGATCAATACAGTTTCATTAGTATTTCGAGATGTTTCATACCGTATATACTCCTGTACAAATCGACTGAGAGTGATATCATCATACGCATAAGTAAAGTATAGATTTCTATTAACAGGTTAATGACCAAATGAAAATCTGATTAAATAAAACTATAATTCTTCCAAGCTGTTGCTGTATCAGTACGACTGTATAGTTGTATCCCTTGGATTTGGTTTCATAGCACATCAACCATTGCAGATTACTTAATGCCAAATTCTATTTTTTTATACATTCAAACAGTTCTATTTCAAACAATTCAGTTTAGCATAAGTACAGTTTAGTTCTATTTAATCCATCGATAGGACCCTATCAGGTGTTACCACTCCGGGACAGAGTGGACCTGGGAGCAATGGCAATAAAGAGGTACTTCGCATCCCACAAAGCATTACTGGAACTTCAGCATCAGATTGTTTAGTGTCATATCTAGGACACGTTAGGGTGGGTGGGGTCTTACCCCTCAGCAGAGAAGCAGTGTGTATTCTACAGCCCCAGCCGACTGGGCAACCAAAGAGTCGGACAATTAATTAAAGGGAAAGTGACAAGTAACGACCTGAATTTCGGGGCTATGTAAAACCGCCTCATTGTTTGTTTGTGGGCAACGATTTAAAATAAAAATATGATCTTTCCTTGATTGCCTTACTAAAGCCTCATCATTGGATTGTTTAGCGTCATATCCAGGACACTTGTTGGGGGGAGTCGTAATCGTTGTATGATACAGCCCCAGTCGACTGGGCCGGTGCCCGTTGCACTTTCATGAAACGTTAAGAGAAAAACGTAGACGAGAACCGGGGATGTCCTCGTGGTGTAATGGTTAAAGCGATGGACTGCGGAATCGTAGTACAAGAGTTCGTACTCCAGTCGCGCTATTACGTTCGCTTTCGGGCAAATACCCTTGGGAAAGGTATGAACCCCATTACCTTACCAGCTATGGGTTAAATAGTACCACTACTATTCTTCTAGGAGAATGGCTTTGGCGTTAAATAACCTGCAAAAGGTTGATATGTCATTAAACAAAGAAACCAAACCAAACTAGACGAGAACCAATCCTGAAAGTAGCCGCCATTTCACAAACCATCCACTTAAGACATACTGAAGTAGTAAATATGAATTAATATCCGACACAGTGTTAACCGACCAAACTTTATTCGGACACTGGATGTCGTCACGAGGACTTGCCAAGAGAGATGACTGGTTAGGGTTGATGGCGAGTGTCAAGAGAATCTGAGCTATCAGCATTTTATATATCACACTCAAAGATTTTTCAACGAGACATTGCCTTGTTTGAACAATAGTAAGCAAGTTAAGTTGGCGACCGTAGTCGAGGGTGACCAGAAGGCTCCGTTATCAATAGCTACTACACCGAGGTGTAGGAAAGGGCGCTACTTTCTCAAAATTGCTCCATTTTACCCTTGATACATACTTTATATGATTGAGTGTTAAGCAATGAGGTGTCGAGTACCATTTTTAAAGTTTGGTATGGCTCGACCTGGGGTTGAACCTCGGTCTCCGGGTCCATTGGCGAATACTCTACCCATTAGACCAATGAGCCAGTTTGAACATTAGTAATTCTATTAATTAAGTATTCCAATCAAATACAGACAACCAGCATGCTGCTGTATCGTTTCAAATAATTATCAGAAAAAAAAAAAATTAACAATTCTATTTGTCCCGTAGATGGGACCCTAACAGGGTATTATCACTCCTGGTCAGAGTGGACCTGGAAATAATTGCAATGAAGTGGGGGTACTCCACATCCCAAAGCTCCAAGATTAAACCATCTGATGGCAAGGGTTCAATGTAATTCTTAAGATACTCCTTGGAGGTGGGTATTACCTCCGCTTCTACAGAGGTGTAATCGGCGTGTTCTACAGTCCCAGCCGATAGGGTGAATAGGTATGACAATTCATATAGACCTACATGAGCTGCTGAAATATGCCAGTCTTCACATTCGTCACGCATTTGGAAGATGGATTTTAAAAAATTATATATATCCCTCTCCGAAGAGTCATCTATTCTTCGTTATACAGAAGAACGTCTTACAATGTTAGATAAATATAGAGATTTACTTTGTATATACAAAGGTAGAAATGAATTATCGATGAAACGTTATGGTTAAACACCGACTTCCCCGACTCTCCCTCGCCAGTCGTCTATCGCTTCCGGCGGGTCTTTTAGACTACATCCTGTGTCAGCACAGAGCAGTAATAGATAAGTTCTAGCTGGTCGTACAACATTTGCTCGTCCGCGTGTTCATCCTTACTTCAGCAGTATCCACCATGTCTTGTTCGTTAGACGAGAAGGGTTTAAGAGCTGGGAGGTAGGTAGCGGTAGAGCTACTGCTTTGTGGGACGTTGCTTCCAGGATTTGTTCAATACAGCTCGCAGCATTCTTGTGCAATTGTCGTCAAGCTCTCTCTCATATATATATATATATATATATATATGAGAGAGCTTGACGACAATTGCACATATATATATATATATATATATATATATATATATATATATACACGCGCACACTTATTCAGCGTCTATGTGGTGCATCCATATGGTAGTATAGACTCGACCGCTGTCGGGGAGAAAAATTGCGCTTTATTTTATCGAACAGGTCTGACCTCCATATCACCGATAGCCTATCGATAGCTGTTCATGCCTTCGCTAGTCGCGTATTGATGTCGTTTTCGTTTGATGACTTGTCCACTAGTTTCAGAGAATCGCCTTTTAATGTGGAAACATTCTCGTTGTGTTCATGCTCATTTGAATTTTAGACAATAATAGCGTTTAAATATTTACCATAGACTTACGTACTAGTCAAATTTTCAAGGCTAATATTGCCTTTCAGAGATCTGCCAATAATGTTATATAATTACAGAATGATTTTTTATATTAATCAATTTTCGTTAATTATATTTTATCATTCGGTTTGGTTGGGCTTGGAACTATTCGGCTCTTAGGGCAGGTGCACACACATTGAGCGCAGAGGATATGTCAATCTAAAATGTCATAATTAAAACTCCAGATAGAAATGGACTGGGTTATGAATGACGTCATGCCCGGATGCGATGGGCTGAGAATTTGGTGATTTTGAAAAAGACGTTAGTTGAGATTCGACTCTGGACCGGGCCAGTCCAGTTGGGGGTTGACTATGGACGATGTAGGAGACAGTTTGGCTGCCTCAATGGCAGACAGTTGAAGTTGAAGTCTAACCATGGAGTTCTGCAGATCTCTACCGACAGAGATCTTGCGGGCTACAGGATGCGCAGTGCGTTTGTTGGGTCAGATAGTACAGTCAGCATAGTAAAAATTGTGTGTGTCTCTCTCTCTCTCTCTCCTCGTGTCGAAAAACTAAAGTCAAGACGTTAATAAACGTTTCGTACCTGAACAACGGAGAGTCATCAGTGTTTCGTATTTCCCTGCATCTGAATATTTGTATTGTGACTATACAACAATAACTCATTAGGTGGATTAATAATTTTACAAAAATATCCTAAAAGTTTTATTTAGAGTAAAGAAAATTTAAAGTGCCGTGAAAGAAACAAATATATCGACGCCTTTTGAGTAACAAATTGAAATTCAAACTTAAATAGAAAGAATAAAGACCAATCCTTAACTTCAAAAACTAATTCCATGAAATAGTGGTTTATGAACATAAATCGAAGTTCGATAAATACAATAGACTCTTACACGATTGTATCCGCTATTTATTCTTCTTTGAATTGTCTGTTGCTAAATTTTCTTGGTCGTCAACAAGTCTGTGACTATGCTATGCATCTTAGTACTCATGAATAAGTTTAACAATAACTGCTTCAAAACATTCAATCGATCCCTAGCCATATATAAAAAGGACGATCGATAGACTAAGTCGACTCATATACAAGTCTGACACTAAGTCCTTTTGTCCCTGATTGCAATGATACATATTCCTGTCGGTGTTTACATTGATGTATCAAGTTCTAAGCCTCACCACCCCGCCCAAAAAAGCATAACCGAACTTTTGTGGCAACTATGAGAATAGAAAAACCTGAATT
Source organism: Sepioteuthis lessoniana (assembly GCA_963585895.1). Taxonomy (NCBI): domain Eukaryota; kingdom Metazoa; phylum Mollusca; class Cephalopoda; order Myopsida; family Loliginidae; genus Sepioteuthis; species Sepioteuthis lessoniana. Next base: position 49,052,423 of record OY757937.1, on the reverse strand, counting down.
ACGTTTTCTGGGAGTTGGTAGTACAACAAAAATGTTCAACTATACTCTTCATTCTGATCGAGGCTTAGAACTTTTTGAACGACCAACGGATGTTTATACATGTGGTTACGAATGATAGCGGATGTGTATGAATGTAAGTGTGTATTGTAGTGTTAAAAGGATAATTAAATAAGTTCAAGAGGTCGGCATATCTTAATAGGTTATTTAAAAAAAAAATGTTTACTTGACGAGAGGATCGTCTACGTTGGTTTGAGCTTTGGGTTGTTATGGCAGTTCCATAAACAGCAAAGTTGAGATAGCAATTTGATAGAAAACTGACCAAGTGTCCGGCTGCTGTTCTTATCGCCAATTGTCGCACGCTTCCTTTCTCTAAGATGAAGAGGAAATGAAATAGAAAATGTTTTCTCGGATCCGTTTTTTATCATGGAGCTGTCCCTTGACTTACAGTTTCGACCAAACTCAGCGGCCAATAGATCTCCTTTTAGAAAACAATCTATGGAGAAAAAGGTTGACGGACAAGAATTTGTCAATTATTTGGCAGAAAGCTAGAAAAAAAAAAAAAAAAAAAGTAAATACTGACCTTCTGATGTTTTCTAAAATGGTGTTTCTCTGGGGAGATTTTCCTAAAAAGGAAACGCCAAATGTGGGTGCTGTGGTCGTTTGGTTTTCATATTCTTCCCTCTCTTCCTGTGGTATCAGTTGCGGTTGTTGTTGGGCATTCTCTCGTGTTCCCCAGGACACAATGTGAAGATTTCCCATAGTGTATATTATCAGGATGACAGACATGCAAGGGACGGCGAGCAAATAGATGAAAACGCCCAAAACGTCCGTGAACTCTTGTGGGTGAAGAAGAGCAGCCAGTCCGAAAGTCCCAAATACCAAAGCTGCAAACACTGATGTTGTTGAACAAAAGGATTCGCTGATTTCAAAGCAAAGACCCACAAAGACAGCCATCATTACCACCATGTAGATCATCGCCAGGATACAGGCAAAATTCAACTACAATTGAGGAGGGAAAATAGATATATTTGTTATTTCGCAAAAGACAACGAATTGCTAGCATATAATTTCAATCATTCATTAAAATAAGTATAAAACAACCCAAAGCCAGTAATATGAGAGACCCAATAAGAATAAAACCCACAACGATCTGCCCGCCTAGCTAGCTAACCATTATACTACAATGTGGTGAACCCAGAAACTAAACAGATAAGATTTAGAAAAAGGGTGAAAGTATGGGGCACCTAATGAAGATCGATTTTAACTGCATATCATGGTTGGTTTTTAGGGCATAATAATCATTATAGATTATTTAATGTCAAATCCTGTTTACACATGAATCAAATGTGATTTTGTTGGTCAGTAGTCCTTCCTTTAAGCATGTTTGATTAAATAAAAATATTTTGTCTATAATTTTAGTAGGATCCTTTCAAGTTTCGTCGTGAGCAACAGGAAAATGTATCGTTGGGCAACAAAGTTATCGACAAAATGTGTATTTATTATTTATCAAACATGCTTGAATGAAGGTTTGCTGCCCAACTACACATTTCAAAACCGACAAAATTTGTCTAATTGAACATGCTTAGTATACTTTGTAAACATGGTTATTCTTAAATGAACCGGAAATAATTTTTTGAACAAAGTTAAATAGTTTCAAGTTTTTGAGTAATGAGTAGAGTGTTCGCTAATGATCTTGGAGACCGGGGTTCAATCCCAGGTCTAGTCATACCAAAGACTCAAAAATGGTACTTGATGCTGCCTTGCTAAGCACTCAGCATTATAACGTTAGAATCGAGGGTAAAGTGGAGCAATCCAGAGAAAGGAGTAGCGCCCTCGCCTACCTCTCGGTGTAGTAGCTATTAAAAATGGAGCCTTCGGGTCACCCTCGACTAAGGTCGCCAACTTTACTTACTAAATACGAATAATTATATTTAAATTTAAATGGGTATATATGATTTGTAAGTGAATAGTTTGTTGGTAATTTCATTTCTAAATAAAACATTTCATTTGCATACAGGCAAATGGTGCCAAGTATTGCTATGTAATAGCAATAATTCAATTTAGGCGCACAGGGTAAAAGAGTTTCAAGTATTTCTATGCAACACTATTTGTTGTATATTGACCTCCGACCCGGCCAAACATGCCATTCCAAAGACGGCGGAAGTTGCATATTCCGTTGGCCAGTTATGGGGAGAGATTGAGTGGGTGTCGAACTATTATATAACTCGGTGCACAGGAAGTTCAATCAGTTGGAGTTAAGATGCTGGATTGAGGAACATGTCCCAGAGAGGCTGGGCCCCCAGGCCCCCGGTTGAGTAGCCCAGGAGAACGGGAAATAAACGTGGTTATGGCCAATAGATTGGGGGGGGGGGGTCAATATGTTGCAGTTCTGTTCGGTCTCCGACTCCCTCTCACACACAACACTTTCAACAAAGTGAGAGTTGTATTTTTCTAGGAACTGTGTCGCTCGTCTTTGTGTCGTCGTTATGATTCTGCATGCAGATGTATATGTATTATGTGGCTATACAACATTAAATCTATTCAACATTATTCGTTTGTTTGTAAGTTAAAAAGGTTCAAAGTATTATTACGTATCAATACTAATTCAGTTTGTTTAATCAGTTCAATGGTTAAGAGCTCAATTTCTAACAATTCAATTTAGCATAAGTCATTTGTTTGCACATTCTTCAGGGGTCCAGAAGTACTGCTTCACCACCTAATTGTTGAGTGTCATATAAGGACACTCGTTGGGAGGAGATTTCTTAATCCATTGCAGATATGCATTCTGTGTATTCTTGAGCCCCTGCCGACGGAGCTAGAAGTTTAAGAAACTGCGTACATTGTTTATATTAACATTTTCTGTAGAGTCATGTTTTTTTGGGGGGCACTTGGTTAGATGATGTCAAGTATTCCTATCTAATACGAATAATTTGTATGCACGTTTGGGTTTTATAGAATATCAACCTTCGTAGGTTATTAAATGCCAAATTCATTTTATACAAATTAACATTTCTATTTCAAACAATTTAGTTTAGCATAAGTACACAATTTAATAGTAAAAATAAAACAATTTCAAACTATTCAGTTCAGTCAAACAATTCAGCCTTGTATAAGTATTGTTCTTGTTTGCACACAGGTTTTAAAGTAAAAACAGTTCTATTTTAAACAATTCAATTTAGCATAAGTACGCAGTTTAGTTCTATTTGACCCATAGATAGGGCCCTAGAGGTACTCCTTATTCCCCAAAGCTCCAGCATTACTGGAACCTCACTATCAGATTGTTTAGTGTCATATCCTGGTCACTGGTTGGGATGAGTGGATCTTACTCCACTGCATAGAAGCTGTTGGTGTATTCTACAGCCCCACTGACTGGGCCTTGAATATCTTTTGTGAAGAGGATCCTCCGATAAATTTCAGAAAAAAAGAGGCTCTTATACATCAATGAAAAAAATCTAGAATTAAACTATTTTTAACTTCCTAAAAGTTCTGTACCAGAAAACATAAAAGTAGCATATATCTCATGTTGCGTCTTCAGGTGCTACCACTCCGAATTAGAGTGGACCTGAGAGCAATGGCAATGAAGGGGTGCTCTGCATTCCCCAAAGCTCCTCTGCAGAGACGCAATTTGTGAACCGATCTATTTGACCCTTAAATGAGACTAACAGTTGCAACCACTCCTGATCAGAGTGAACCTGGAAGTTATGGCAATGAAAGGGTGCCCTCCTCAGACTAGAACTATCACCTCACAACTAAATGCAGTATAGTGCCATGACAAGAACACTCCTTTATTTTTTTTGTTGGGATCTTACTCTTCTCTAGACAGATACAGCACTTGATTGTTACTCATTAAGTTTAGTTTAGTACAAATGCTAGATGTGTGGGACACCCAGTGAGAATCGAGCTCAGTCAGCAAGACCAACTCGTTAATCATTAAGTGTAGCTTGTGGCGTAACGGTTATCGTCGTACTAATACCCGTCAGAGGTAAGACTGAGTGATTCTCAGTATAGCTATGGGTAAATCAGACAGAATAAGCTCTTTAACCTTTGTACGGCAACTGGTATACGAGAAGAAAAACTAAATTCAGATCTGTTAAACTTCCCTTAAAAACCGACTCGTCACATCCTGCTTGTTTGATGTGGTTGGTAAATACATAGTAGCAGAGATTTGATTACGCTCAAGGTCATAATGACGGGACACCCAGTTAAGATCCAATTCACACTCAGTTATATTATTCAGCTTGGCAAGTTTTCAAACAGGCAGCTCCGCCATGTGATATCCTGGTATTTAGAAATAATAAAGTGTAGTGAATCTGAAAGGCAGAATCGGCATTAGCGAAGTGTACCAGCAAGGCGGTATGAGTTACATCCCTTAGATAATATCGTCTCAGTTTCGGACGGACGAGAGAAGAGGAGAGGGAACGCAGAGTCAGTGAACGCGTCGAGTAAGAAAGAGACAGGAGGGCGGAGGAAAGAGGTTGAACAAGAAAGGACTGTTTACTAAGTTGATTTCACGTAGTTTTCTTGTTGTCAAGGAGGCATACCCTTCACCCTCTTTTGTGTATTACATTCATCCAAAAAACAATTTAAATTACATAAAGACAAATAAGTTTGTTTCTCTTCGGTGAATATTGAATCATGACACTGTCGACAAGAGTTCGTGATAGAGTTCACGCAAAAATCAGGACAATGAGATCGCTGTTTGTAGCAGCCTCTTCACGCCTAAGCTAACAGGACACAAAAGTATTTGGGCTTGATGAAACGCGAATATTAAATGGTTTGTTGATTCATTTTAACGTCATGTCAACCCGAATAGGATTATTTTATGCCTCAAGGTTAGGTAATCAGGTTCTCCCGTCGAATACAAATGATTTTAAACAGCTCTACTGATGGGACCCAATCAGGTATTACTACACCGGCTTAGAGTGGGCCAGGGAGTAATGGCAACCATAAGGCACGGCACACCTCCCAGAATTGAAGCCTCACTATTATATGCAGTTTAAAGCCAATACTAGGACAAGTCTTGTGAAGAGATACATTGTTTTATGGCATTAACTCTTGGAGAGAGAGAGAGAGAGAGACAGACAGACAGACAGACAGACAGAGACAGAGAACTTTGAAAGATTTTTTTCCACAAGATTAGAGATATTAGATAGTCAGTAGTAGTCCAGTTGTCTCTGAAGCAGATGGTTGTTTGGATTTTATGGCATATCAACCTTTGTAGGTTATTTTACGCCAAATCCATTTTCATAAAAATAGTTCTATTTCAAACAATTTAGTTTAGCAGTTTAAATGCGAGTACAGTTTAATTGTGAAAAACATTTCTATTTCAAGCTATTCAGTTTATCCAAGCAGTTCTTATTTAGCGAATTCAGTTTAATATAAGTACATTTTGTTTACACAGTTAAATGTCAAAACTGTTCTATAAACAAATTAGTTTAGTGTAAGTACAGTTTCGATGTCAAAAACAGTTCCATTTCAAACAATTCAGTTTATCATAAGCACAGTTTAAATGTAAGTACGGTTTAATTGTCAAAACATTTATTTCAAACAATCCAGTTCAGCATAAGTATGCCATTAGTTCTATTTAACCCATAGATAGAGCCCTATCAGGTGCTACCACGCCGGGTCAGAATGGACCCGGGAGTAATGGCAATAAAGGTGTGCTCTGCATTCCCCTAAGCCTCAGCATCACGGGATCTTCATCATCAGATCGTTTAGCGTCATATCAGGACACCCATTGGTGAGGGGTCTTACCCCTCTGCAGAGGTTCAGTCGGTGTATTCTACCGCCCCAGCCGACTGAGCAATCTGAAGACAAATTCGGTACGAATAAAACTATAGTCGTAAAATAGAAGTGTATATAAGAAAAGGCGCCAGTTTTGCAAGTCATTCCAACAACGAACAAGATTACGAGAGAAGACAGACGTGATACGAGGTGACAACAAAAATGGCAACCGACGGTAGGGAACAGACACGGCCCAAAACGAAAAACAAGGGCATTAACTAAAATAGAAGAAACGAGTCAGACCGAGTTAAAGTAAAATTCCAATAAAATAAAATTAGTTTAAATTTAGAAAGAAAACCTCGCCCATATAAATTGTTATAAAGAAGACGGTGTTAACGCACTGAAAATATTGACATCTTAAAGATTGTCATATAATCCGTAGAAAAATATAAACAAAGAAAAAAACTATAACGTAAACAAAACCTCTAAATCTATATCATGTCGCAAGAATTAAACGCATGAATTTTGTCAAGATGTCTCTTGATATATTTAACTGTAATCAAGCTTACTCATGTCTTATCTGGTGTCAACTTTGAATTTAAAACAATCTATTCAACAGGAATGAGCGAGCAAAAAAAAAAAAAAAAAAAAAAAAAAAAAAGACAAGATTTAATTAGAGGCGCTACATTCATCAAATACAAAACATAATGCGTCTTTTTCAAAAATTTAAATTTCAAGTAATTTCTAATATCTTTTAGGTTTGTTAGTTTCTGTGTGAAGATCGTAAACAAATTGGGAAGTCTTTTCTCGAACAGGCGTCTAAGACGGTTCCCGATCAAAACTGATCAAGCCTCCGACACACTAAATTCATTGACCACGACGAGGTGGCTGATTAATTAAGCAGCAGTTTTACGCTTGCATCGGTGCACTTCAATTACTGTACAACATATGCAATTCGTGGACGTTTTCGTGCGTGATGTCACGTATCTTGCTCTCGACAGTCGCAGTTTCCTTTATAGAAAAAAAAAAAAGAAAAAAAAAAAGATATGTAAACGAACAGTTTGTTGGTAACATTTTTAAACAAGCCCGAGTTCATTTGCTTGGACAGTGTCATAATTTGAAGTGTTTCTATCAAACATCAATAGTTTTATCTAAATAGTTAAGTGGTTACAAATATTGTTACTTAACGCAAGTAATTTCATTCATCAAGTAATCAATCTAAATGAATACTAAACAATTTGTTTGAACACAAATAGCTTTATAGCATTTACCCTCCTCTATATATATTTTAAACATGTCAGCGAGGACCATAGAGCAAAACAAAAAAAAATTCTCGAAAATTAGGATCCAAGATTCACCTGTTGCCGAAACAAAAGTCGTGGGGCCCCGATAAATTAAATTGTTTCGGGCAGAGTAGTCACGTACCGTGTACTTTCAGCTACGAACGCACATTTTGATTTTTTCCTGCACAAAAATAAATTTTGCATTTGAGCTGGTCTCGTGATATGAATACCTATATATTTCCCGCTTTCAGAAACAGCTTCCTTTTCGCCGATATATACATCACATGTATAGATTGTAACCCTTCGTTTTAACAAGGGACGCATGTACACACAGGTATCATTCACTTAATATTTGTATCAGTCGCGCCCGCACCAATACCTAACAAACAATATTCGAACGTTCTTCCTACTTTGTATTTTTTTTTTTTTTTTTGCTTAGTTGTTGGTATATAAAATTGCCTGTTATATACTAACATGTGAATTTTCTCTTGTCTGCATTGTTCATTTCTTGGTGTTGTAAATTGTGGAGCGCTTCTTGAAGTTTTGTTTCTAACAAAACCTCGAGAGAACTAAACGATTAATTCATCCTCTACAATTTCAAGTACTCCTATTTCACACTAAGTTCTCATCAACATCATTCATACATTTGCGCACAGTTAGATGTTTTCAAGAATTGCTATCAAATACTGATAATTCGATTTAGCTGCCATTTGTGCCCACAAACTCAAATGGCTTCAGGTATAGTCAATGTTAAATATTTCTATTTTCCTCATAGAAGTATAATATAATGGCCGAGGGATTTCGTTTTATGTCTTTGGGTTTAGTTAGGCTGAGAACCTTTCGGCTCAATGCATGGGTTAGCTAGGTGCAACATGAACGCAGGTGTTCACGCGCGTGCTCGAGGTGGACGTGTCATTCAGAGATGTCAAAATAAAAATCCCAGAAAGGGGGATGTGAATGACGTCATGCACCGGAAGCGTGCGGAGGATTTGGGGAGATTTGAAAAGTCAGTTGAGTTTAGAACTAGACACCGAACGAAAAGGGGTCGACTTTCGGGGCTCGCAGAGGCCAGACGAATTTGTGCGCTACGGGCGCCGCACGAGATGGGGGATGGGGTAGATGAAAAAGCCAGAATAGAAAGAATGTATCTCCTTATGTCGAAGAACCTTTAAACTCAAAAAGGAAATAAAAAGTTTCGTACCTGAACTAAGAAGCCGTAAGTGTTTTTCGTGTTTCGGGATTCCTATGTTCTATGTATATATGTTTAGGAACATTCTATGTACGTTTCACACATATCCGGATATCTGGCTATGTTACAGAAGGGCTCTTCTACATTTTCCAAAGCTCCAGGACTGGAGAGTCACCATCAAATGGTTGTGTGTTATATCCAAGATATTCGTTGGGGAGGGAGGGTCTTACCCTTCTGCAGAGATGTAGTGAGCTCATTCTACAGCTCCAACTGAGTGTGCTGAAATTTTTAGGGCATGCTTTAATATTACTATCAATACTTCACAAACTGGTCAGTATATTGTCTTCAAGTCCCAATAATTTAAAATGCCAAAAAATTTACAGAATTGTATGCTATTTTCTCTGTAAAATGCCGCTTGTACAGTGTGTTTCAAATGTAAAGACAATTTTACCGTAAATCCAAATTTAATATATGATCCTGGTCAAAAGGTGCTAGCATGCTTGGTACATGGAAGAGTCTTTTCTAAAAGACTAGAATCCCCACAAAACCACCCCATAGTAGTTTAGAAAAAACAAAAAACAGCCTAAGTAAAGAGAGTCCCCAACGCAACTCCAAAAAAAAAAAAAAAAAAAAAAAAAAAAGTTAGGGCCAATATCAGAAGACAGGTGAAAAAAAAAAAAAAAAAAAAAGAAAAATCTCTTATAGATATACATTAGTCTTGGACTAAATTAAAACTTACTGAAAAAGAAAGGCTTTTTTCTTTTTTCGTACACATGGGAAACAGCGTGATGGACGTAAAGGTACGCGAATAAACCCCCCGACGGCCAAACGAAATGCCTAACTTTGTCGTATGAGTCTCGTGGCTCAACGCTCAGGATCGTCAGTTCGATCGGGGAACTACTGCTCCTCATCTATAAGAGTGGTTTCTATAGATGAGACTAAAAACACAGCCATCAAAAGATAACCATGACCCACACTCAAACTAAAACTTCCCATTAACCATACTTTTATAAGACGGTCAAAATTAAAAATGAAGGCTGTTGATTGATTTTAACGGCATGTCAACCTGTCTAGGGTTATTGTATACCTAGAGATTAGGGAATCAGTTATTACACGTTCATATTTACAATTTTTTAAGTTGTTTCTTAAAATGGATGGATTTTAACGGTATGTCAACCTGCCTTGGGTCATTTTATGCCAAGAGATTAGGAAATCTAATTCAGTGTACATTCATATTTACATTTTAACATACTAGCTATTCTGTTAAAAATACGAGCCCAATTTACAAATATCGACTCGAATAAGAAAATGTTGCCATAAGAAAAGGTTAAATTGAAGTCATGGATTTCAAAGTTCAACCTCTTAAGTTGGGATGCTATATTACCTATCATTTCAGGGAAATAAAGAGAATTAAAACTACCCAAAATGGAAGAGTATTAAGAGATATGAAGCACCAAGTATTATAGTTTTAAATTCCAGTGAACACCAGCAGGCACTAGAAAATTACATATGGCTATTTAATATGGTTATATTAATTTAAATTCCATTGTTAGCGAGGAACGTTTTAAACAGTCAAATTTGACACGAAACTGTTCTAACAATCTGGCAATAAAATACAAAAATATAAAGTCTAATTTGTTTTACAGTTCACAATTTGTGCGAGAGACTTTAATTTCAACTTTTTAGTGTCCCTTCCACCCACATATTCTCTAATACTTGTTCCGTCAAGAAAAAAAAAAAATTAGTCAGGTCTTCATTTAAGCATACTGGCAAGGGTTTTTTTTTTTTTTTTTTTTAAATATATATTCAATTTAGATAAAGTTATGAACTAGAGTTCCAATATCAAATTTGGAAATTTCTGATGGTAGAATTCTGTTGACTCCTTGGGAACAGAGCAACAAAGTTCAGGATGTCAATGATTGAACTGCAATATTATAAATACACAAGAATTACACAAGAATACTGCGAGCAATCTCGAACAAGTCCTGGCGGCAGCACCCCACAAGACCAACTGTACGGCCACCTGCCTCCCATCACGAAAACTATTCAAGTTAGACGAACCAGACATGCAGGACACTGCTGGAGAAGCAGGGACGAACTCATAAGTGATGTACTCTCATGAACCTCCCACCCACACACACATGGTCGAGCAAAAGCAGGACGACCAGCACGAACATACATTCAGCAACTATGTGAGGATACGGGATGTTGTCCTGAAGACCTGCCTAGGGCGATGAACGATAGGGAAAAGTGGCGAGAGAGGGTCAGGAATATCCGTGATACCAGCACGACATGATGATGATTATAAGTATATTTTTGAGGATTGATATGAAAGCCCCACGTCTGATTTTGGGGTCAGATTTTCCTTGACTATAAAACTAATGACCTTGCTCTGCTTTACTGGTTACACATAGCGAGGGCGGTGTCCTTAGTGTAACAGTCACTGCTGTAGGAAGTAGGATCGATGACTAGAGTATAAAATCCTGTACGACACTGTTTGCATTCTTGAGAATGATATGGATCCAACTTGTCTCCTTCCAACTGTGGCTAAACTGTTGAGCAGACTGGGGTCTGCTAATTTTGTATGGCAGTCGGACTAGGAGGAAAACTGAATTCAAACCAGTTGTACCACGCTTAAAAAAAATTCACCTTGTGTCTGGCTTCCCGCTTACATGGAATACGACTTTAAAAAAAAAAGTCTGTGGGCTTATCTAAAAATATGAAAGTTTCCTGCCTCTCTACTTTGCGGTAGGTGATAGGGACGGATAACGAGAAAGATCCGTGCTGTCGGCACACCTTGATGAATCTAAGAGCCTAGGAAGTAAACGAACTAATCCCTTCCTTTGGATCTCATCTGATTAAAAAGGTTGACGTCTTACTAAATTCAAGTCAAAAGCTAACCAGCTTACGCCATTCAAATTACATTTTTCAAAGTCCGATTTGTACCCTACACTATATATTGTTAGTTCAACCCAGCCCTGATTTTGAAACATTAATTTCTAACGCTATCCTATACTAAATAACTTCCAATGCATTTCTATATTAGTAACAGTTTTGTACGCATGCGCTAAGCACGCACGCGCGTGCGCACACACAGCATCGATTACTTACTTGCTTTTCGGTCGAAGAGTATTTGCACATAATCATCAAAATAAGTAGAGGCAAGAAATTGAGAAAAAATGAAGTGCCAAGAGTGATTGAAGGGTAGACCTTATTAATGGCGCCCACAATTAGCACAAAGATCGTTCCCGGTGACACAAACGAGATGACCAAGAGAAGAGCCTGATAGGCAAGGTACAAGAATGATATGTTGTCATTGTTCCGAATGAATATTTTCCAATTAGAAAGGATCTCGGTGGTGTTAGCCAGAGTGGACGGTATCCAGCGGCGTCTTTGATTAAAAAATTCATCGAATTTCTCTGGTGCAAAAGTCATGGCATCAGCAGCGGCGCAGTATTCAACTCGGTAACCTCTTTGTAGAAGCAAAGTGCAGAGCCAACGATCTTCGCCTGGGAAAAAAAAAAAGCAGGAAAAATATTTGTATAGTTCGGTTTCAGCAAATACAGAGCTTTAAAAAAAAAAATAAAAAAAAAAATAAAAAAAAAAAAATTCAGATGTACGGGACGTTTTAGGAAAAAAAAGACATTTTGTAGATACACAGTTGAATTATCAAAGTTTTATTTCTAGTAATTCAATTTGGTACAAGTCAACGAAGTTAAATGATTCCAAGTATTGCTATGTATCACTAACAATTCAATTAAACTTCAGTCATTTGTTTACACGCAGTTAAATGATCAGTTCTATTTCAAACCATCCGATTTAGCAGAAATCTATTTTTTGCACTCAGTTTAAATGTCAAACAGTTCTATATGACTCAGACTGGACCCTATCAAGTGCTACCACTCCGAGTCAGAGTGGACCTAGGAGTGATGGCAATGAATGGGTACTCCGCATTCCCCGAAGCTTCAGCATTAGTAGAAGCTCACCATCAGATTGCTTTGGTGTCATATCCACGACATGCATTGGGGGTCTTACCCCTCAGCAGAGATGCAGTCTGTGTATACTACAGTACCAGCCGACAGAGCGATATATTATATTAATATAGCAATCAAGAAGTACCAATTAAAACTTAGTTATCCTTAACTAATCACGGGTATTAATTATCACGATGTTTGAATTTTGAAGCTTGAGACAACTTTATTTCTAATTATTTAAAACGAATTATCGTGATATATTTTTAGATTGTATGACCAAATAAGTCGTTTGCACTGTTCCCAGTTGAGCATTTGCTCTAATAAGTTTAAGATTATATGAATAAGAATTGGTCAAGTTATTAGGTTACAAAATATCAATATTTCTGAAATTACTCTGTATTTTGAAAGACTAAGTTGTCTGAATTCCTTAAAAGCATCACTGTCTTTTAATGCTATATAAAGACAGTATATGGCTGTCACTGTCTCACTTAGTGGATTTGTGGCAGAGCAAATGCGATATAATTTAGAGAGTGCTCAGTACCTGTGATAGAGCAATCATATGTATAAAAATCTATCTATCTTATTGCCTACTTTGAGTTAGAGTCGTGGCTATTTTTTGATAGTCATTTTCTCATCAATAGAAAACTCCTTCGTCAAGAATCACTGATCCGCCGTTGACTCTTTTCGATTCATCTGTCCTTCCTCACACCCACCATGTTGCACCCCATCGTTTCACCGTAAGCCTCGCATTGATGGCACTACCACAGTTATACAACAAATTAAAATCCGATTCACACACTCAATACACCCACTCCTCAGCAACACAAATTAGTACAGCTGGGAAGAGAATCCAGCAAACATTTGGGTGAAGAAAGCTAACATTAACTGGATGTCGACCCGACAGTAGCTACCAACACAATGAATAAAAACATGTCTGCGCATGTAGGCTCCACACAGCTTCCAGTTGAAAAACCGGATTTTAAAAAAAGGGGGGGGGAGTCCTTTTTCAACCAATCAAACTTTCCCCCAAAAGGTTTTTTCGGGGCCGATTTCGATCCCAAACACTGTTATAAAACAGTCAAAAGTCACGAACGGCAGTTGACACCGATGATGGGTACCAAAGAAAAACGTGCATCACATTTCGGACAAAAATCAGAGACAGCTGACAGGCCAAGCTTACACCCAATGACCTGACCCCTATTAGGTGGAAGAAAACCTCTACCTTTTCTAAATCTACCGATTTATGTTTATGTAAAATAAACGAAATTAATTTCAATCCTCTCGTCCGTTGTCTCAAGCAACCATACGATTGTCTATAATACCATTCCGAGTCAGACTGTATCTCAGAGCAATGAACGAGGATTCCACATTACCCCGAAGCACGTATTTGAATGGGTCACCATTTTTAGTCTTCTGAATGAGCATTGCTACTCTTGAGAGTGCTACTCAAACACTCGCTACCTCGTCGATGAGCAATTTAGATGACTTATCAAAAGGGATGGACTCGCCTCGATTCTGGGAGCCTTGGAAGGAAACGAACAAATCTCTTGCCTTTGGAACTTGTCCGACTTTAAAAGGTAAGTGTCTAATAAAATTCTAATCAAAAGCTGACCAGCTTACGTCATTCAAAAATTAGTCATCTGATTACATTTTCCATAATCCATTTTGTACTCTACGATTTGTTTCCATCAAGTAGTATAATAGTAGTAGACGTAATAGTCTTGAAGGGTAGATATCGTGACGTAATCGCTAAATTACTGGACTGCTGCCTCGAAATAAGCGAGTTCAAACTCCAGTCATGGTATTACATTCACTTTCAGACTAAGATCATTGGGAAAGGTAAGAAGCCCGTTATCCTCTAAGCTAGCGGGTGAAGGGAAACAACGCCTCTATTATTCTTCTACAAAAAAAAAAAAAAAAAAAAAAAAAAAAAAAAAAAAAAAAAAGGTAACTTTGACCTTTTGATATGTTTTAAAAGAAACGAAGTCAAATAATCTCGAAGGTATTACGCAACCTCAAGAAAATACAAGTTTCGAAAGTGGTAAAAAGTTATCCACCCTTTTGTTGCTTGTATATGTAATGGGCGTTTGAAGAGAAATAGTTTCTCTTGGAAAAAAAAAAAAAAAAAAATAAAAATGGTTATGCGCTGAAGAAGAGTATTTGTTGGCTATATGGTAACAGATGAAACGTTTAATCACATGAATGAATGCAGTAAATTACCACAAAAGGATAACAAGACTAGGCACGACTGGGTAGGAAAAGCGATCCTCTGGTAATTGCGCAATTTCAAAATCTGAACTTACTGCTAAAGGGTATATGCGTAGAAAATGAGACCCATAAAATCCTCTGGGATTTTAACATACCAAGGATCACCCAATCCCCACCAGACCTAGAGTTAATTTTTTAAAAAATTTAAAAAGCGAAAGGATTGTCAAATATTTGGATCTTGTTAAAGATTTGGAAGAACAAGACCAGGAAGGCGGTACCAGATGTAGTTGGTGCGATTGGAACGGTCCCCTAAAAATTAGAGAATAAAAGAGGGAGAATTGAGACCATACAAACCGCAGCACTTAAGTCAGCTAGAATACTCATAAGAGTCCAGAAGATCCGAGGAGACTTCAGTGAAAAAAACCACACGAGTGAGCGAGTGTTTTAACTCGCCACAGATTCAACGGTATCAGAAGGACGAATAGAATAGTATATAATACGTACCTTGATCTCTTTGTAGATAGTCAATAGATTTACTTGAAACTCCAGTATAGGTACTGAGAACATTGTCATCCATCAGTGCTGAACCCCTGAACAAACTGAAACAGCCAGGACTACACAGTACACAGCCTATTACGTGTTCAGCAGACTTTTGCAGCCAGTGGCTGATTGCATACTCAAATTTTTGATACCAGACCAAAGGTCCTGTGAATAAAGACATAAAAAGATTTTAAATTATTCATTTTATATTCTTAGTATTCTTCAAAATGGTTTTTTAAATATTTGCATCAAATAATGGTTAGAGTGTTCGCTAATTGTGCAGGAGATCGGGGTTCAATTCCAGGTAGTGTCATACGAAAGAAAAAGGCACTTGATGCTGCCTTGCTTAATACTCAGAATTATAAGGTAACGATCAAGGGTAAAGAGGAGCAATTCAGGGAATAGAGTAGCGCTCTCCCTTACAACTTGGTGTAGTAGCTATTGAAAAGGGAGCCTTCGGGTCACCCTCGACTAAGGTCGCCAACTTCACTTTCCTGAAAAAGGAATAGCACCCTTCACTACACCTCGATGTAGAAGTTATTGAAAAGGAACCCTTCGGATCACCCTCGACTGGGGTCGCCAACTTTACTTGGTTTTTGAGCAAAAAATCTCAAATCAAGAATTTGTATTTACCAAATTCCTCCGCGCGTGTAGGACGCGGCACAAGGTCATTTTAGGTCACGTTAAAACAGTTTTGAACTCCTTGTAGACTGAATGCCATACAAAGATTAAAGAGCTCACTATGCCGTACTATTTTCCCATAGCTGGTGGGAGAATATTTGGATGCAAACCTTTCTCAAAAAGGTACCGAAGGCCGTGTTAAATGCAAACAGTTTTGTCCAAGACTTGAACTTGAATTGCCGTATCCATTTCCAACGACGATGTGCGACACTATGTGGGTGGTCCGCTAAGCAGACGATCCCATTGTCTGTTTTGGCGCGAAACCAAACAAAGGCCTGAGCTCGAGATCTCGACACGACCGGAAGTAGGCAAGGGAACGCCAGTGAGGAGTTGGACAAAGGAACTTAGAGAAGGCAGTTGGCGACGGAGAGGGGCAGTTGGCAGTCGACACCGGACAGCAGAAGAGACCACTCGGCATGAGAGAGAGTCCAGCATTAGTGAGGGAAGACCAGTCAAGATGAGTCAGCATTCCTCGTGGCTTTGTGGAAATTTCGCGAAGGATGCACGTCAGCGTTAGTCTACAGATGCACGAAGGAATGCAGAGAGTCACAACTTAACCTTCTTGCACTTGAGTTAACCCAAGCCCATATTATTCGTTTGTCCTTTCCTCCCACTCCCTTGATTGTATTTCTCGTAGCCATGAAGAAATGTGCGATACCCCTATCGGAACCACTAGATGATTCACCGGCCAAGATTGAAATGGTTTAAAGAAGTTGATGTATTCGGGGTGGGGGCAAGGGGGTATTGTCACAGATGTGCAATCAAGAATGATATATTTAACTGGGAGAATGCCAGTTTTATAAGATCTCCCACCGGTAAACCAGGTAATATTTCGGTTGGGCTTGTTTGGAGACCAACTTACTGGCTTTTTAAGCTTCCTTCACGAGGTTTTCAGTAAAATTTTGAATACGTAAGAATTCAATATTACCGGTGGGGAGGGCATCAGATTGAGAAATACCAAAGTGAGACATGGGTCGGTTGAGACCCATTGATGTAGAAGCTTTTAAAAAGTATTTACAGTAAATGAAATTTTAAAAATATAGGTGATGTAAGAGTGTGTAATGACATTACCAAATGGTTTTTTTTTTACGAAAAGTCAGATTCTGATCTCGTATTAGTTAATAAAGTTTTATAAAATTTTACTAATCTAACTCGCTACTCGTGGTCTGCGAGCTTTCTCTCTAACCATTTCACCATGAAAGGCGCCACAGAAAAAGTAAAGAGATTTCATTAGTGACATCACAACTTTAAATTGAACAAGACATTTAGAAAGCTGCTCACCAAAAGTTGAGAATTTAAACGTTTCATTAATCAACTTACCCAACCTTCCCAGTGTTTCACAAGGCATTTCATGCCACTCAAAATTATTAATCAATAAACGTTGGCTTTAGCATGTTTTTTTTTTTTTTTTTTTTTTTTTAAAAAAAAAAAAAAAAAAGTCCAGTCTTAGAGGATTGACCCTTAAGGCAGCACCTGGCTCCATTGTCTAAAAGCTTGACATCTAAGAAACCCACTGAAAAAAGCAAGCCGAAGGAACTAGCAATTTCTTTTTTTTTTAACCGACATGTCCAGGAAGATTACTTTCGGAAGAAAAGGTAAATAACTCCTCATTTTCATTTCAGGAAGTAGGATGGGAACAGAAAGGCTAATGTGAGCTGGCCAGGCTAGAAAAAGGCAGTATAACTTACAGAGAATCTGCAGCGATTTCTCTTTGACAGAGAAAAAAAAAAAAAAAAAAAAAAAAAGGAAGAAGTAAAAGCAACCTTCCCGGAACCTGTTCTGGTCATTTAATTTTAGGTTCTTTTCACCAACTTTAAATATTAGAATTAGTGGCCACTAATGAGTGGATTAATAATTACTTTGATTCGTATAAGGAAACAATATCTATGTAAACACATCGCTCTCCCACCTGAACAACTATCAATACGGCTTGCGAGACGTTCATTTTTTCCTAACAATATTAAAAACCACTAGGAATATTAAAAATGTTCATCATCCAATACTCGTAGTGACAGCTTGGAGTTCCTTGAAGACTCATGGAAATCTTTCTGTGGTTCCCTCCCCCCATCATCGATAAACGCCATTCAGAGAAGTTCTCAGAAGACTAACCTCTGCCAACTGGGTGAATCCTACCACAAGCGGCACCGACTCTTGGATTTTTCTTCATTCGATCAAGAAGTTTCAATAAGGCTGCTGGTTTGAATTCAGCATCTCCATCTAAAGTGAGAAGATAGGTGTTTTCGGCAATTGCTTGTTTCAGCTGACTCGGTCCATCAATCGACATAATCCGATAGCCAAGGATCCAATACATATACATGACCTTAAAATAAAAATAAAATCAATGAATTAACCAGGGTTTTTTTTTCTGCCAGGATAAAAAAGGAGGGGGGGAACACCTTCATGCATTCCATTTTATATAAATGTTATTTGGTTCACGTTAAGCTGAAATATGTAATGCAGATAATCCCCACTAACGCACCCAAGATACCTTTCACTGGTCCCATCGGAGATATGTAGCATCCAGCATTTGGCTGTCGTCTTAAAAAAATGGATACGGCGATTCAAATTCAAAGCCTGGACGAAGCAATTTGTATTTCCCTTTCGCGCTGATGCTTATTTGAAAGGCATGAATTCATCTCTCCCTGCTCTAGCTATGGGTAATTAAAGTAGCTGGACTCTTCAGTCCTGGTCAAGCAACCAGTTAAGAAAGAAAAGCCAGTGGTACTTCGCTTAAAAAGTGACCTTGTGCGTCACTCTGGTCGTTCAGAAGTGATTGGGTCAATAATTACTTGCCTGGTCCCGTAACTTTGCTCATGTAGAGAGTGCCTTTGGCGGGAATAGCCCATTAGATCGGGTCACTCCCCAGGCTGGATCACAGTCAAATTTCTATGTTGGTCATGAACACGTGACTATTGTAGGCCATTTCTACCAAAGTCATTGCTTCCATTACGAAGTCATGTGCCATATAGTAAGTTGGCGACCGAAGTCGAGGGCGACCAGAAGGCTCCCTTTTCAATAGCTGAGGTGTAGGGGAGGGCGCTACTCCTTTCCCTGGATTGCTCCACTTTACCCTTGATACGTAACTTATATTGCTGAGTGTTAAGCAAGGAGGTATCAAGTACTATTTTAAAAGTCTTTGGTATGACGCAACCTGGGATTTAACCTAGGTCTTCCGGACCATTGGCGAACACTACCCACTAGAACAATGAGCCGATATGTATTTTATTTTTTTTATTTGAAAGACTGGGGGGATCTGGGGTTTAAGGTTTAATTTATTTTTTGATAGCATATCAACTCCTTATGAGTTTTTTAAAAATTTGATGCAGTTGTAAATGTTAAGTGCAATAATATTTTCTGTGTTTCATTGTATTTTAGAATAATAGGGCAGTCTGGGTTCTTCAGCCTTGGTGAGGCAACTAGTCTAGGAGAAGGAAAACTGAATTCAAATTTGTTAAACTCCGCTTAAAAATTGACCTTGTGTCATATCCTGGCCGAGTGGAGGGGTTGGTAAATATCATTGTATTTTAAAATCACTTTACGAATAGCCAAACTCCTCCCCCTGCAAAAAAAAAAAAAAAAAAAAAAAAAAAAAAAAACGAACAACAAATACGAAAACCAATACACTAAAACATTCCTGTTAATTAGATAATCCATTTATTATAAAGGGACACCCGAATCTTTATGTCGCAGAGATCATCACCATACAACCAGTGATGTTTAAGTTTATTCGGTTTAATGGCAAATCTACCTCTCTCCGAATAATTTAAAGGAGACTATTTTTAAAAGGGACAGAGCTAATTTATTTACATGCAATTAAATGGTTTCTGGTATTGCTATTTACTGTTTGAACACAGTTCAAGGGTTTCAATTATTGCTCGTCAATTCTAAAGATTTTAATATTATCAATAATCCTTAGGAAAAAAAAAAAAAAAAAAGATTTACTGATGAATGGTACACTAACAGAAATTACCACTCCGGATTAGTCGAAAGCTTGGCAGTCATCGCTAAAAAAGAGTGACGTCAGGTGATTAAAATTCTAGAAGTTAGATTTCAACTTTAAGTTGGTTAACCGAGATCAAAGTGATAAGATCTGATTTTCCATTTAGGTTTCATATTGTTCAGTGCTTCTGATTGGTCAGAAATATAGATGAAATTATGCGTGTACAAAGGAAAAAGACTTACAATTTGTTATTCATTCCAGCGAAGATAATAGAGCGTCCAATAAAAATAGAACAATGTAGCTTACGCAATAAAGACTCTCCCATATAACAAATTAAACACATGGGATTCTAAAATCTTACAAGTATTTTCCTACAAAATTATTTTAAATGCTTTGTTTCTTTTACAATAAATTTAAGTACTATTTTTGCCCACATACAGTATCAATGACCGCCCATTTTTTCCATTCAGCAAATACATGAATATTTTATAAAATCCCAAACAGGAAGAAAAAATACATCAGAACTTCTATTCGACAACCACAATAGAAACTAGTTGGCACAAATTAGACTTATCCGATTTTTATCGGCAACTGAACCGTGGAGACGTTTCTTTGGCTGAACAACTATCAGTTGCAAACAGTAATTATCCTTTGAACAAAAAGAAATTTAAGGAGGTAAAAGTTATTTTTCTTGCTTATATACGATACACAGATCGATATCTGTAATATATCTCATTCAAAAGATCTTTATTTACTATCTAAAGAGATTATATACGAAATACGTATAGTTATCAACAGTGCTTTTGCATTGAATATATCAAGACCTGGTGAGCTAAATATGCTTGACTGGTTTATGTTTGCTTGAACTAGAAAGGTATGCTATTTTTTTTTTCAAGTTTCTTAAAACTGGTAAAATCTAGAAATAATCTAAACGGCGTGTCAATCTGTCTAGGGTATTTCATGACCTTGTAAGTCACATTCAGTTTTATATTTCAGTTTCTTCCGAGCAACAAATAATTTGCATACAGTTGTAAGGTTTTGATTGGTTCCTTTGTAGGTTATTTAATGCCAAAGCTATTCTCCTAGAAGAACAGTAGTAGTATTATTTAACTGGGAGGATACCTTTCCCAAGGGTATTTGCCCGAAAGTGAACGTAATAGCGCGACTAGAGTACGAACTCGCTTACTACGATTCCGCTGTCCATCGCTTTAACCATTACACCACGAGGACACCCCATAAGGGTTTTGAGTATTCTTTTCAACTTAATCCTTAGTTTTCACTGTTTATAGGTTTCAGATATTTATAAATACAAATAATTCATTTGTTAAATGGCATTAAGTATTCCTATTTAATACAGATGATTTGCAAACGTATCAATAACTTAAAGAAGGGGTTTGGTTAGGTTTAATGGCATATCAACTTAAGTAATTTAATGCCAAATACTATTTATACATAAACTATACACATGATTTGTAAACATCTTATTGATAACATTTTTAAACGCGTGAGCTCTTTTTGCACACAGTTACAAGTATTGGTATACAACAGTCACAATTTAACATCAGTCATTTAGTTGCACCGTTATATTTGACCCATCAGCTGCCACCCCTCCAGGATCCTCGCCATCAGACGATTTAATGCCATATCCAGGACACTCGTTGGGAAGAGGGGGATACAACCACTCCAGGTCAGAGTGGACCTGAGAGTAATCGCAACGAAGGGATATTCCTCAACCTCCAGAACTCGAGCTGCACAATCAGAAGCAGTTTACGGTTATAATCGGGATCCTTCTTTTGTGACGTGGGTGGGTGGTTTCTTAACGGTCTACTGGGATACAGCCAACGTATTAAAATCATCACCAAAAAGGCGTATAGCTTCAAAAGATTCATGTCCTTCTCGAAGACGTTACTGCGAAGTAAATACAAACAGAATCGGTGGAAATTTGAACTATTTGCCGAATCCATTCATATCAATAACCTTTACAAATTATCCTATTTACCCAACCCCTCCGCTCGGGCAGGATATGACACAAGGTCAATTTTTAAGCGGAGTTTAACAAGTTTTAATTCAGAGTTTTCCTTCTCCTAGACTAGTTGCCTAACCAAGGCTGAAGAACCTAGTCTGTCCTACTATTTACCCATAGCTGGAGGGAGAATAATTGGATTCATACCTTTCCCAAGGATATTAGTGCTATGTGAAATGCAATCAGTCTCGTCCAGGATTTGAACTCGTGTCACCGTGTTCATTTCCTACGGCGATAACAATTACACCACGGGCACCTCCATTACACCTTTACAAATTATATTCATAACCTCGAGAGTTTTGCCTCCACAATTCTGTCGTCTGGATGATCTCTTATTTTCAAGTCTTCTAGTTCCTTTACCAATTCTTTGAAGATTGTTATCACCGTCACCTTTATGTTCCATAGGTTTGTTTTGAGTTCTCCAGCAAGGTCCAGATATTTATTTCCCTTTTAGTTTCACAGTGTTCAGCTGGGACGGCAAAATCTACTATTCGACTGGGTTTTTTGGGGGGGAGGGGTAGCTGAATGTCACTAAGTCTAGTTGTCTGGCCGTGATCTTTTATATCTCTAAATCCGAGAAGTTTGTACGTCTCATTTTCCTGGGCGGATTCCAAGTTGTACATATACCACTTGTTCGTATAGTCAAATTAAGATTTTTGCACAATTCTCAGTGGATTAACTTCCCCATTCAGTCGTGTCTTGCTTAATACCCTTTCTTCGCTAATTTAATGCATTTGTTTATTAAATGATTTATCGTTTCTTCTATCATCGCATAAGGCAATACAATTGTAAATGTAGGTTATCAATTTTGGATAGCGGGACATAAATTTTTCTTGGTAAATAACGAAAAAATAAAGAGAAAATACAAATAATACATCTGATGCCATTAACAGCTTTCTAGGAAAAAGAAAGTGTGTTCCACTAACCTGACTCCATCTTTTCTTGGTTCTAATCAACTTCTTGTTCTTCAAGTGTGCCATCAGCAGATTGCCTCCTGGAAGAGTCCATTCTAACCGACCTCCGTAAGGAGTGGTAAATTTGGTTGGTGGTTTCACATGAAAGATGACATTATGAACACAACTAGAACAAGATAAGAAACAATAGAATTTTACAAAAGCAAACAACATTCATTTGAAGGAGCCACATTTACACGTAGTGCTTTTCGCAAATACACCTGCCCCAGCTAAATCCTTGTTTGATAGCCTGGAATATGCAGCAAGTAGCATAGGTCTGTGCATGACCTCATAAAACAGTTCATGTGTTAAACTAGATGGAGCAATCTCCATATTAAATGGCAAACATCTGAAATTAGTAAGCCAGTTCACATATCTCGGTAGCAATATCTCGTCTTCAGAAACTGATGTCAATATACGCATCGATTGCTATTAACAGGTTACTGATCGACTGGAAACTTGATAAAATAAGGACCTGTAAAAAGTGATGGCTGATAGGTTGGATTTCATGGCATCAACTTTCGTAGGTTATTGAATGCCAAATCCTGTTTATACATGCATAGTGGCTCACAGTGTTGTTATCTAACACTAACAATTTAACGTCAGTTAAATGATTAAATATTCCTAGTTGACCTTAATCAGAGTGGACCGGGCAGTAATGGCAATAAAGGTTGGTTGCTTGCATTGTGGCGTATCAACCGTTTCCGGGTCATTTAACGCTGAATTAAGTCATTTTGATAAAGTAATTTACGAAGCTGTTGGCTTCGATGTGACACAAGGCCGAATGAATGGGGCACCCAATGAGACTCGAACTCACTCGTGTAGGTTTACTAGTCATGCTTGCTAACCATTACACTACCAAAGGTGCCCAAGTCATATTGATAAAAGTTTCAGACAATTCAGTTTAGTATAGTTAAATGTAAAAACAGTTAATTTCAAACAATTCAGTTTAACGTAATTACAGTCTAGTTCTAATAACCTGTAGATATAGACCCTATCAGATGCTACCATTCCGGGCCAGGGTGGACCTAGGAGCAATGGCAATAAAGGAGTACTCCGCATTCCCCAAAGCTGGGCCTTTACATCATGTCCATTTGCCTGTATTTAAGATTTGATACCATCTTAGAGATACACACCACATGTCTCATAATCCTGTTATATTTCTTTGACTAAATATATTCGCAAATGTTACAACTATTTTGGGATAGGGCGTACTACTTAAGTCAGCCAGTATGGCTAACGGGATTTCATTAAAAAAAAAAAAAAAAAAAAAAAAAAAAAAAAAAAAAAAAAAAAAAAGCGGAGAGTGGGGGTACTGAGGACGATAAAAGCACCCGAAGAAGAACGGAGAATACAATGGCTGAAATGTTTTAAGTATAGTAGTACGCAATGTGTAGACAATAAAGATAAGATTTAATTTTGGGTGATGTTTGTGAAGAGATACTAACCTCATAGCAGAATCCATAACCCGTACGAATTGTTTAACAAAGTAATTTACATTTCCATCTGAATCAAAGGCATCATCGACTACCACGTGAGCTGAAAAAAAAAAAAAAAAAAAAAAAAAAATTCGAAGGATATCTAATGAATGATAATATTAATAAAGATTACATAAAATGCCGGTAATTTTAGGACAATGTGACCGGTATTGGAATATGGGTTGTTTTGCTTCATTTTTTCAACATTTCTGAATTAAGTTTAATTATTTGACTGATTATGAACGATGGCATATCAATCCTTGTAGGTTATTTAATCCCAAATGCTATCATATATAGGATTTAAAAACTAAGTTTGCAGGTAGCATTTTTAGACGATCCCGTTCTCAGTTACTTGCACACAGTTAAATGATTTCAAGTATGGGTATTTAACACGTATTGTTCAGTGTAATATTAATGCTAATCCATAGTAGTAAAAAAATTCAAACAATCCTATTTGACTCATAGATGAGATCCTAACAGGTATGTCTACGCCGGGTCAGAGTGGAACCGAGAGTAATGGAAATGACAGACGTTCCAAATTCAGACGGGAACCTCACTATCAGATGCAGTTTGATTTCTTTCGGCACAGTTTCTTTGTTTGAATGGCATATCAATATTCGTTGGGTATTCAAATCATATTTACCCAACCCCTCCGCTCGGGCAGGATACACAAGGTCAATTTTTAAGCGGAGCTAAACAGGTTTGAATTCAGAGTTTTCCTTCTCCTAGACTAGGTTCTTCAGCCTTTGTGAGGTAACTAGTCTGCCCTACTATTTACCCATAGCTGGAGGGATAATAATTGGATTCATACCTTTCTCAAGGGTATTAGTGCTATGCGAAATGCAATCAGCCTCGTCCAGCATTTGAACTCGTGTCGCCGTGTACATTTTCTACGACAATAACCATTACACCACGGGCACCTCCAAACGTTGGGTATTTAATGCTAAAACCATATTCATAGTAGAACAGCAATTATACTATTTACCCATAGCGTTAAGGAGGATAAACGAGTTCATAGCCTTCCCAAAAGGCGAACTCAGTATCGCAGAAAGATTGGCTTGTTGGGTTTTATGGCATATCAACCTCGATATTGAATGCCAAATCCTGCATAAATGAAAGTAGATTGGTTTTGTTCCCATTTTAAAACGAGCTTGAGGTTTTTTTTGCACACTGTTAAGTTTCAAGTATTTCTATCAAACACGAATTATTCTATTTGCTATTAATCATTTATTTACACACAGTTGAAAGGTTTTAGATATTGCAATGTAACTGCGATAATTTAACACAAGTCATTCGTTTGCACATATTTAAATGAGAACTATATCGATTGCACTCTAAAATTTTTACACAATGAAATCGTTTCAATTGTTTCCATCTAATACTGATAATTAGATTCAATTTTAATCTTAGAATTAATTTTTTTTTTTGTTTATTGCGGACTTTTTGTCCTCATCTTGGTAGTTTTTGTGTTGTTTCTTTCACTACGTTTCGGCCAAATTTCACCTCTGGCCTTCTTCAGGTGATTTACCGCGACCTCGGATAGGAATGCCGAGTCTTTGAACCGTATCCACAGTAATTACTGCCTTCCATCGTTGTTGTCTATCACACCGCGTTTTTGACCAAGTAAACCTCTGGCCGGCTTGGGTAAGATTTGAAACCGCTTTCTAACAATGTTCACCTGGAGCCGTAGAGACTCAACGCCTCTATCCGCTGCAAAGTCCGCAATAAATAAAAAAAATTAATTCTAAGATTAAGAAGCCTCATCTCAAAATGATTCCAATTAAAAGACAATTTTAATCTTGTTTGCAGATTACAAGTTTTGCTATCTAACACTTCTTTTTCAACGCTATTCATTGGCACAGTCAATTGTTCCAAGTATTGCTATTTAACACTAATTATTCTATTCAACATTACTTATTCATTTGGTAACAGTTAAATAATTCCAAGATTTCTAACTATTCAATTTAGCATAGGTCATTTATTTGCATTCAGTTTAAATGGGAAACTTTACTATTTGACCCATAGATAGGCCCCTATCAGAAGTTACCAATGAAGAAGTACCCCACATTTCCCAGATCTCCAAGGCTGGATCCTCGCCATTAGATTGTTTAGTGTCATATCAGAGGCATTCGTTAGCTGGGGTTCTTACCCCTGTGTATGGATGCCGTTGCTGTAATGTACCACCTTAGCCGACTGGGCTGGCACAGCAAGAGGGCCAACTCATTCAGTATGATGTTGCTGTCAAGCACATAAGCCACTCTTCCATATGGACAACTAGTCTTCAGCATTGATTGACTAATCCTTTCGATAGAACACCAGAATTACCTGGTATAATGGTCAGCTAGATAAATTCCATTAGCAACGGCATAGAGATGATGATGATGATGATAATAATAATAATAATAATAATAATAATAATAATGTAAGTAGTTATAAAAGTAAAGTCGGCGACCGTAGTCGAGGGCGACCAGAAGGCTCCCATTTCAATAGCTACTACGCCGAAGTGTAAGGGAGGTCGCTACTCCTTTCCCTGGATTGTTCCACTTTACCCTTGATACGTACCTTATATTGCTGAGTGTTAAGCAAGTAGGTATCAAGTACCATTTTTAAAGTCTTTGGTATGACGCGACCCGCGACTGAACCCAGGTCTCCCAGACCATTGGCGAACACTCTGCCCACTAGGCCAATGGGCTGGTCTATAAATGATAATATAGTTTATTTTAACTATCTCTGGGTGCATATATAAAAGGTGCAAGCATGTCAATTAGAGTAAAAGGGTGGTTGGATTTAATAGCCAGTCAACTCATGTGGGTTATTTAATGCCAAATCCTTTTTTATATATATATATCAATTAAATATGATTTGTAAAAGTATAGTTTGTAGATAGCATTTTTAAACGGGCCAGAGCTCATTTGTTTGCACACAGTTAAATGGATATACGTAGATGATTTTTAAGGAAATATAGTTTGTACGTAAATTTTATTTTGAAAAGTTAGAGCTAATTTGATTGTTCACAATTAAGTATTGCTACTGTTCGAGCCATCGGTATATTGTTAGTGTTCGTCAATTGTCTGAGACACCGAGCTTCAATTCCAATTTGAGTCATAAAAAAAAGTTACTTGATGTCTCCTTAACACTCAGCATTATAAAAAAAAAGAATAAAAAAAAAAAAGAAGTACGAGTAATGCGGTCACCAACTTTAATTCTATTATTTGCACTCAGATGGCTTCAAGTACCGTTATCCAACTCGAATAATACTACTAAACATTTGTTTGGATTCAGTTAAGTGGCCACATACGATGACAACGCCACAGTTGTAAGGTTAACTCATTATAAGCGGCTGATAGAGTTTGCAGGGTTAATGCGATTTGCCAGATTATCGGATTTTTTTAAAGATTTCCCCAAAACTAAATTTTTACTCCCAAGTAACTTTAACCGGGCCATTGGCCCAGCGGTTAGAGTGTTCGCCAATGGCCCGGGAGACCTGGGTTCAATCCCAGGTCGAGTCATACCAAAGACTTTAAAAATGGAACGTGATACCACCTTGCTTAACACTCAGCGTTATAAGGTACGGTTCAAGGGTAAAGTGGAGCAATCCAGGGAATGGAGTAGCGCCCTCCCCTACACCTTGGTGTAGTAGCTATCGAAAAGGGAGCCTTCGGGTCACCCTCGACTATGGTCGACTAACTTTAAAATCGTAGCCATTTTGATGAGAATTCTATATTTTATTAGTTGCCTTGAATTTTGCTTCTTGCTTTTTTTAAGCATCTAAATTCACTCGGGTCGTTATTTCAATGATGTGTGCATCCGAAATTAAATAACCGATGTGGATTGTTACTAGTCACATAAATCACAATCCGAGAAGATAAATGATAATACAATTGGCAAACACGTGGTATAACGTCATCGTGACGTCAGATGGCATATTGTGAAAGTATCTTTATTATTGAGTGTTCGTTTTGGGGGACCCTAAGAAGAGTAGAATAGTTTTACTTACCTTCAAAGGCGTAATAATCCGTATCGTTAACATTAAAATATTCTTTGGTATGACGACGAGCACTCTGGTCGATATCTAACCTGTTAAAAGAAAATTTATCAGATAAGATTTTAGAAGGTATCGGACTTTTTTAAAAATACTACAGAAAAAAAAATGCTAGTATCTAATAAAAAGTTTAATAGAATCAAGGGGAATATTTTAAGGAAAAAAAAAAAAAATAGTGTTTCATCATGGCTTTCGGAGAAATCGATCCACGACATCAAATTTTGAATCGAATTCTAGAAGGTGTACGTGCAAAAAAACCTAGGAGGCAACAATATTTGTCGACTTCTCCAAGGACTTTGACCCCATACAGAGAGGGAAGATGTAGCAAATACTACTCATCTTCGGCCTACCCAAAGAAAACATAGCGGCCATAATGATGCTATATAAAAAACACGAGAGTATAAGTCCACGAAAAATATACTGATTTCAGAAAAGAGCTTATCATACAGATTCACTGATAAGTTTTTCATATCCATCTTAACTGGTGATGTTCCATTAAATTCTGAGTGACATCAAGTCTCCTCAGGTTACCAGGACTCTAAATATTCTGGATGGTCTCGACTTTTTGTTTGATCTCCTAGGTCCTTAGGGATCGTTCCACGTGCACTTGTTATCACAATCATGTTCTACTGCTTTATTCGGCTCTTTAGCACAAAGTGCAAAATGACGGTGTGTGGAGTCCTTAGATTATATATATATAAAAGAAAAAAAAGAGAAAGAGAAAGAGAGAGACTTCGTGTTTTATTTTAACGTCAATGTTTTTTTTTTAACTACATACCTGAAAATAGACTTCAGCATTTCACACATTTCTTTCTCCGTCTCATGCCAAATAGTGGCACAGATGAAAACCATTGGACGTTTTTCACCCCCAAATGCGATATTAGAAACTGAATGATTCTCAAGACTTGAACAGGAGCGTTTTGAATAATTCAACAGCTAAAGTGGGGGGAAAAAAAAAGCAAAATTAATTAAAAAAAAAAAAAAAAAAAAAAAAAAAAAAAAAGGACAAAAAACTACTAAAGTGATAGAGGAAAACTTAACGAGAGCGAGAGAAACCTTTAGAAGACGAAGAAAAAAGTGCTGAAGAAAAAAAACTTAAGAGAAAAAAAAAAAAATCAGGCTAAAGAAAAATATTCAAAAGAGACGATAAAGAAAAAAAAGGAGTTTAGTACGAATGGAAATTCAAAGATTCTTAAACAGTAAGAAACAAAAAAAAAAATGTATTTATTTATCATAGATTTAAAATGAGCAAAACTTAGACCAAAAGAACTACAATAACTAATTGGAAACAACGTTAACATAATGGAACTTCTCGTTTATGAAACCAAGTTGCTAATTCATAATAAAAAGATTCGTACATACACGTACGAGCGTAGAAAAAAAATAAAAACAACAAAAAATGTCTGAAGACTTCACCAATAACAAAATATACTTATATTTACCAACCCCTCCGCTCGGGCAGGATATGACACAAGGTCAATTTTTTAAGCGGAGTTTAACAGGTTTCAATTCAGAGTTTTCCTTCTCCTAGACTAGTTGCCTCGCCAAGGCTGAAGAACCTAGTCCGTCCTACTATTTCACCCATAGCTGGAGGGAGAATAATTGGATTCATACCTTTCCCAAGGGTATTAGTGCTATGTGAAATGCAATCAGTCCAGGATTTGAACTCGTGTCGCCGTGTCCAATTCCTGCGACGCTAACCATTACACCACGGGCACCTCCGCAACAAAATATACTTATGCATCAATGTGGATGAAGCTTAGGGGACTAAGGAATTATGAAAACTCATTGAGGCTTCATATAAAAATTAAGGTTCTTACAAAAAAAAAAAAAAAAAAAAAAAAAGGAAAAAGAAAACAGGTACATATATTTAGATTAAGATGATCTCAAACTTCACGTCATTGCTGAATAAAATTTCAATATTCTATTCAAAAAAAGACGCTTAACCTTAAAAAGTTAAGATTTTTTTTTAGTTCAATGACAATAAGTTACCGAGTACGGAGCACATGTTTAAAAATTTTTCCTTCAGAAAAACGATTTAAAAATCTATGGATGACTTTTTTGTTCGACTTGTGCCAGATGTCGATACCGCTTTAAAGTGAGGTAAATATTTCTAAGCAGATAACCCTCTGTCCAAATTGGAAAACAGATTTTATTACTGTATTCGTTTCTTGGACCGAACGATGTTATAATATAACAAGCGTTTTTTTTGGCTTAGATGTAGCATGAGGCTGCATCAATGAACCTAACACTCACGAGGGTTTGCTAGTCTAACTGGCAAACCATTACATTACTCAAGGCACCACCTTGGGTCGAACGAAGTGATGCTTCCAAAATTCAACTCACCCTCTTCTCGAACGATTTGTATTGTGAATCATTCCGGCGTCTGTTAAGAAACCAAAATTTCTCCATGAGAATATCACAATACATGGGCTTTACAAACAGCCTGGAAAAAGAGGAAAAAAACGCACGTAGTTTAACGTAAAATTGGTTTCCTAAGCACCGTCACGTTACTAATTTTTATTCATCAAAAACACGAATAAGAAATTCTCGGTCTTGCTAAAGTTAAGTGGCTAAGAGCTCTGAAACACATGCTGTTATGCAAAGGCCTAAACAAACTGGGTTTTATAAGAGTCATACACAAAACTTCATTACAAACGGATAACACGGGGCTTTGTTAAAAAATCATGAAAATTAATTATGCTTTGACTAAAAAATGCCATGTGTTAGTGTATATACACGTTGACCATTTGATTTTAGCATGACGAGGAAATACGCAGATAAATCCGTTTTTTTTTAATTTTAAATGTATGCATTTTTAAATTCTAAACTAGAAAACGTTAACGATTTAACTCCGGATATTAATCCCCCACAAGAATTTTATACAAAGCCTTATCATACGATTCATAAATAGGTGTCCGTGCAACCCCAAGAATAAACTGCAGGCAAGTGCTTCCCAGCCAAGTGTGATTGGAGAGGTCTTTTAGAGAAATCCCATGTTCCAAAAATCATTATCTTTTTCATTTCACCCCACGCCCGTTAACATTTTTCTTCAGTTTAAGATAAAAACAACCAGTTTTCATGAGATTTATTTTACCCTACTGTTCTGTATATGCAAAAAGCGATACAAAAGAGTTCAGCAGGTTTGAATCCAGAGTCCCTTTTAGACCGGTTGCCATACCAAGGTTAAAGAGCCAAGTCTACCCTACTATTTACTCATAGCTGGAGAGAGAATAATTGGATCCTTACTTTCCCCAAAAGGTACTAGCACGATATGAGATGCAAACAGCCTTGTCCAGGATTTGAACTCTGGTCGCTATGTCCATTTCCTACTATGATAATCATTACGCTTCCTCGTTTTTATGGTTAATAAGCAGACTATTATAACAATACCGAGTTCGGTCCTTGCAGCTTTGTGTGTAATAAAGTTAAAACAGACCTATCCACGTATAGACACGAGTACTGCTATTGATTGGTTGATATGTCAACCCTTGCTGTGTTATGTAATAAGTTGGCAACCGTAGTCGAGGGTAACCCGAAGGCTTCCTTTTCTATAGCTACTACACCGAGGTGTACGGGGAGGGTGCTACTACTTTCCATGGATTGCTCCACTTAACCCTTGATACGTACCTTATAATGCCGAGTGTGAAGCAAGATACCATCAAGTACCATTTTTTGAGTCTTTGGCATGACTCGACCTGGGATTAAACTCATTGGCGAACACTAACCATTATGCCAATGTCCGGTTGTCTGTGTTATGTAATGTACTCAAATGTATGCAAACTACTGACTGGTGTTAAATTGTTATAGTTACATTTAAGTACTTGAAACCATTTAACTGCGTGCCAAAGAAATGAGATCGGACTCGTTTAAAAGTCTACCAACAAAATGTGTTTACGAACTATATTTGATATATATTAAAAAAAAAAAAAAAAAAAAAAAAAAAAAAAAAAAAAAAAGTTTGGCAATAAACAATCCACATGGGTTGATATGCAAGCAAACCAAAACTATAGATGAGACCCCTTGACGAATACTGATACTCCCAGGTCCGCTCTGGCCAAGAGTAACAACAACGATAGAGTACTCCGTCCACTCCAGAATTCTAGAACTGGATAATCACTACCGGGTACTGGATTGTGTCAAATCACCTCTTCGATGCAATTATTCCTCGGTACATTCTGCCCTGGAATCGTAGAACTTAAGGTTCTATCTAGGGAGGCAAATGATTTGATCAGTTGGAGATTAAAATGATTGCTCACTTTATTAATATATTGGCTCTTAAACATTGATATTGCAACTAAATATGGAATATTTCTGCTTAAAGTGATTGAGAATATATTTTTGTAATGTGCATCACTGGATACTGAAATTGTTAAACTGACTGACACAAAATAATCCAACGAGGGTTGACATGGCGCAAAAACAAAATAACCATAATTTTGAATTGAGCGCTCAGCGAGACTTACACTACTCAAAGTTTCAGAACTGAAGTGGCTCTATCGAATGCAGACTTCTCTGAAGGTGATGTTCTAAACCTCACCGACAGAGTTAACCCTAACATTGAAGTAATGGTCACCAGGTGCACAAAAGGTACCCAAGATAAAAGCAATAAAGAACATACCGAAATGAATTTAAAAAAAAAAAAAAAAAAAAAAAAAAAAAAATCAAAGTTTCGAAAAGATTAAAATAAATTTAAAAGTTACTTACTTTTCAATTGAAGCTAATCTTTCTGTTCTAGTGTTAAAAATCTGATCAGCTAGTAATAAGATAGAGATAATCCATAAGATACCAATCGGCAAATGCTCCTTCAGGACGGCACACAGCATATAATCGTTCCAGCTAGTGGTGATTCTCCATTGGAAGCTTTCAAAAACATTGGTCCACTGGAATGCTTCTAAGTCTATGGCAGGAATGACGACAATTGACAAGAAGGGTAAAAGGGATAATGGTAGAACAAAACAAGGAACCTGACAGAGGACACTGCACGCTATCTTAACACATTGGTAACACAGGAAAGTTGTAGTTACGTTCACCAAGGCATTTATCAAAGGCTCAAGATTCTCTGCAGAAACGGTCAAGCTGATTTGCCCAGCCAGACAAGTGTCAGCACTTTTCTGCACGTAAAAGAGAGTCCGATAACAATCTAGCCTCCAGTTGCCAATGACGAGTATGAACAGAACAAGATTCACACATACTTTCCACAGGTTGACGACCAGATAAGTCCTGGTGCGCGTTCTTTGCAAGCTCTTCTTCAGTTTCAGCAACGTTCGGCAGAGACGGCTGCCGGGTCGAAGGCCGACGTAATTGTCCCACCAATGCAACGAGATGAGTAGTACGGATACAGGCAAGATGATGTTCACAGTATCCCAGTGCTCATTGATTATTGGTCGAACTGCCAACCAGTAAAGGGGGACGCTTATCTGGCAGAAAAGCACGAACCAGTCGGAGAATCGCGCTAACTTGCTTAACTTCTGGTACTTATGTTCAGTTATCTTCAGAATTATTGGGAAAGTTCCAATTCCTTCCAAGACTAACAAAGCGTGGACCATTTCCAGTTTTGGCAGCACAAAGTAGGTCAGCATAAATAGGCCGATTGAATGTAACGTTTCTAATATCAAAACCTAGAAAGAGGAAAAAAGAAAAGAAATCGAAGCGGTAAAGAAAGTAAGAGGAAGAACATTTGAAAGAAAATTAGACAAGGAGGAAGTAATAAGAGTCAACACTTCATACAGAAGTGTAAAAAAAAAAAAAAAAAAAAAAAAAAAAAAAAAAAAATTGCCAGAGAGAAAGAGAAAGCAAAAGATAATGAAGAAGGGGAATTAGGAGTTAATAAACAAGAAAAAAAAAATACATATTTAGTCGTCATCTGAGAGATTAAATTGACCAGGCAATGATAACCGTAACTTTAGATTACACAACATCTGCATTTACTAAAGACAAGTTGCAACTGAACTGGTAAAAAATAAATTATTAGGGCTTTAAACTAGGGAATTACATCTCAAACATACTGTTTAGAGATATCAATTTTTATAAAAGCATATAATTCAGTTTTTTTTTCTAACGGGGCAGAGTGTGAATCTTTTAAAGTCTTTGAGAGCACTTTAATTGACGGGGTTATTCTTTGGTTGGTTTGGTTTCTTTGTTTAATGGTATATCAACTCTTTGTAGATTATTTAATGCCAAAGCCGTTCTCCTAGAAGAACAGTAGTGGTACTATTTAACCCATAGCTGGGAGGATAAGGGGGTTCATACCTTTCCCAAGGGGATTTGCCCAAAAGTGAACGTAACAGTGCGACTGGAGTACGAACTCTTGTACTACGATTCAGCAGTCCATCGCTTTAACCATTACACCACGAGGACACCCCCTATTATTCTTTGGCTTCTTTAATGGCATATCAACATTGGTAGGTTATTTAATGCCAAAGCCATGCTAGTAAAATAGCAATAGTGGTAATATTCAACTAGGAGGGGGATGAAGTAATTCATACCTTTCTCTAAGGTGAAGAGTTCGAAAGTGAATATAATAGCGAGACAGGAGTTCAATGTTGCGGTCTAGCACGTTCTTTTTCTTGCCTAATTATTGATCTTGTGTTAATTTACAAGTAAATGGAGTTCCGATTTGAGTCGGTGAATTCTTTGAGAAAATTTAAAGATCTTATTATTGTAACAGCAAACTAGACAAAAGATGGAAAAAAAAAAAAAAACAACTTATGGCCTGAAGAATATGATACACTTATAACTTTGTAGTTCGGTGATTGCCTATTACACAGAAAAAGAAAGGAGTTTGATTCGGTTTTGAATCATTTAGAAGAGTCAATTATTCACAGCAACTTTGTGCAGTAACGCTTTACCCATATATCAATCTATAATGAAGAAATATTTGGAGTGCATATATTAGAGCTAATTAAGAAGGTGCCGGTAATGTAATGTTTATAGTCGTGGGAAACGGACACGGCGACAAGAGTTCAAATCCTGGCTAATTGCATTTCACATAGCGCTAATATCCTTGGGGAATGTATGAATCCAATTATTCTCCTAGTTATGGGTAAATAGTAGGGCAGACTGCGTTCTTTAGCCTTGAATAGCCAACCAGACTAGGAGAAAGAAAACACTGAATTCAAACGTTAAATCCTACTTAAAAATTGACCTTGTGTCACACCCTATCTGTG
The DNA here is from genome assembly GCA_963585895.1 of Sepioteuthis lessoniana. NCBI lineage: Eukaryota > Metazoa > Mollusca > Cephalopoda > Myopsida > Loliginidae > Sepioteuthis > Sepioteuthis lessoniana. The sequence goes on along the minus strand of OY757937.1, from coordinate 49,017,219 downwards.
TGGAGTGGGGGTAAATTAGTGCAAATTATGTTTATACCGCTAACTTGTATTTTTTTCGGGTTAAAAAAAAAAAAAAAAAAAACAAAAAAAAAAAAAAAACAACAAACCCTAGTACGTATGAATTTTATCAAATGATACTTTGAGAAAATAAAAATTAACCCCCCCACACACACAAAAAAAAAAAGAAACAGCATTATATAAACAAGTTAGGATTTTTTGATCATCTTCAATTTTCAAGTTTCTCCCCTCATCAAGTAATTCCCTTCTATTTCCTTCATTCTTTCTCTAAGCTTCACACAAAAGTATCATCTAAATCTCACCTTTCCTTTCAAAACTTAAAACTATCCTGTGTCTTAACGTTTCTCCTTTACCACAAAGTAAATCATCCCTTCATTCAATGACTTTCTTCCATTGAGTCACTCTTATATTCACTGACTGCTTTTCAGACAGCCATCATTTCTGCAAATCAACTGACTATTCTTTACTATTATCGACCATTTTAATCATTCTTAGTTCTGGTTGATTAATCTTTAAATGACAGATCAATCCTTGCGGGTTATTTATGTAGAATGCATAAGATTTGTATATCTTGAGCAGGGAATCGTTAACGACTGAGCCAACCAGTGGGTAAAATGGTCGAGTCATACCAAAGACAAAAAAAAGGTACTTGATACCTGCTTGATTAACACTCATTTTAAGAGGTACGCATCAAGGGTAAATTGGAGTAATCCAGGGAAAGGAGTAGCGCCTTCCCTTATTCCTCGGTGTAGTAGCTATTGAAAAGGGAACCTTTGGGTCGCTTTCGACTACGATCAGCTAAATTTACTTTATGTAAGATTTGTAGTGAATAATTTTTTTCCAAGTTCTGTAAACATTTTACAGAGACCAATCTATTAAAAATTCCAGTTTATGAGACGAACGAACGAACGAACGAACACACACAGTTGTTTGTGTTTCGTGTTAATACCCTTAAGAACAGGCATTAAACAATTTGTTCTACCACCAGCTTTGGTGAGAATACTAGTCTAGACTCTTCAGCCATGGAAAACCGTTTTGGAGAAAAGAAACCCAATTTAAATTTGCTGTACCCATTTTTTTTTTTAAATGATTGTATCTCATCCTGCTCGTGAAGAAAGGGTTAGGTATATATATGACGGCTTATTCCCTCTGTAACGATAGCTGTATGCGATAAAAATAAATTTTCTTACTTTAAGCAAAGTCGGGGTTTCAATTGCACGTGTATTCTTGAAAATGATACGTCGGATGAGTGGGCCCGAGGCCTGGAAGTATGGCAAGCAGAGACACAAAAGCAAACCCCATAGATTGGTTACACCGGCGACTTTACGAGACATCGATTCGGTGGGTGATCCGGAGAAATTGGTGCACGTGGTGTTGGAAATATTTGTATTCATTTTCGCGTAGGTTTTGAGCAGAGTAAACTTGTTTAGCAAGCCGAGGAGCAGTACCAAAAGGCAGAGAATAAAAGCAAAGAATATTTTCAGGAAAAGCTTTGAAAGTTGAAGGCTTGAACCGTCACAAGATTTTAATTCAAAGTCATGTGATTCGAATATATCCCACTGGACTGGACAAGGACTATAGGAAGAAAGAGAGAAAAAAAAATTGTATTAGTATTCTAGATAATTAATTGTAAGTATTTTACTTTATCCCCCCCCCCAATGCATAGGTGAATTACGAAATGAAACTTCTCGGTCCAACCAATATGAAAAAAATACTATGAACATGTTAATGAATAGAATCTTTACAATGACCTACACACGCAAAGGACAGAACAATATAATATAAATATGATATGAATATAACAATATAAATACAATATAATGTATATATACACACCCACAGTTTCTGGATTTCTATACCCACCTGTGCTTATATTCCACTGGGATCAGCTGTGAGGAATACTAGCTCACCTGATTGACACCATTCAACAGGATCCTTGTATTTTAACTAGTTTATGCTTCTGCTATTGTGTCAAACTTCCGGCTCCGTGCAAACTTCATGGCATAATGATGTCGGTCATCAATTGTTACAGGTTAAGGTCTTGCCGAGTCGTCTAGGGCTGCAAAATACACCGACTGCTTCTCTGCAAAGGTGTAAGCCCCCCCCCCTTCATCCAACGAGCGTCCAGGATATTACACTAAACAATCTGATGGTGAGGTTCCAGTAGTGTTTGGGCATTGGGTATTGCGGAGTACCCCCTTATTGTCTTCGTTCTCAGGTCCACTCTGGTCCGGAGTGGTAGCACCTGATAGGGTCCTATCTACGGGTCAAATAGAACTAAACTGTATACTTATGCGAAACTGAATGGTTTGGAAGAACTGTTTCTGACAAACTATACTATGAGCTCCTCGGTTGGTGTAATGGTTAGCAAGCTAGACTACACGAGTGAGTTTGATTTTCATTGGGTGCCCCATTCATAAGGCCTTGTGCCACATGTAAGCAAAAAGCTTAGTAAATTATTATTCATGCTAAACTGAATTGTTTGAAATAGAACTTTATTTGTATAAAAGTGGATTTGGCATTAAATAACCTACATACACCCAAACAAACAAGTCGGGTGGTGCAATAATTAGCGAGCTAGACTCGGAAACTTTCACGTGTGATTTAGAGTCTCATAGGGGGGATTTATTCATACAACCTTGTGCAAAATCTAAGTGGAAAGCTTAATAAATCATTACATCAGTCCCAGAGACAGCGTTCAAAAAAAGTCTCCGAAGATTGGTTAGATTTTATGGCATTGTAGGTTATTTAATTTCAAATCCTGTTATTTATATATCACGCACAAATGTACATTATTTTAAAACGAAAACATTGAAGATAAGATTTTAAACAAGCCAGTGCCCATTTGTTGACTCAGTTAAATGGTTCCAAGTATTCCTATCTAACACGAATAATTCTAATTAGTATTAATTTTTTGCTCTGTTAAATGGTTTCAAGTACTGCTATATAATGCTAACAGTTTCATTTAACATCAAACTATTCCTTATCAAATCATGTATAACCATATAAGAGTACCAGAAATTGACGGAAGGTAATTTTATTTTTAAATGAACTAGTTTATTCGCATACTAGTAAGTATTGCTATTTAACATAATTCTATTTAACACTTCATTTGTACACAAATATGTCCAAGCATAGCTATGTAGAACCAATAATTCAATATTTGCACACAAACACTGATTTTATTTAATATTAATTATTTGTTTGGTTCGGTTAGCGTCCAAGTAGTGCATGCTAGACGGCAATTACACAAGAATGTTGAGAGCAATATTGAACAAGTCCTGGCGGCAACACCCCACAAGGCACAAACTATACGGCCACTTGCCTCTCATCACGAAAACTATACAAGTTAGACGAACCAGACACGCAGGACACTGCTCGAGAAGCAAGGACGAACTCATCAGTGATGTACTCCTATGGACCCCCGCATATGGCCAAGCAAAAGCGGGACGACCAGCTCGAACATACACACAGCAGCTATGTGAGGATACGGGATGTAGCCCTGAAGACCTGCCAGAAGCGATGAACGATAGGGAGAAGTGGCGAGAGAGGGTCAGGGATATCCGTGCTACCGGCACGACATGAGGATGATGATTTGTTTGTTTGTTTGCATATTGTGTGAGCAACTCATGTAACAAAAAACAGTTTTCATTGCATACAGTTAAATGTTTCAAATGTTACAATGTAACATTAACAATTCAATTGAACATTAGACATGTGTTTATACTATTAAAAAGGTCAAGCAGTTCTATTTGACCTATAGATGGGAGCCTAAAAAAAAGGTACTACTACTACTTGGCAAAAAGTGGTCTTTGAATAATTGCAGTGAAGGGGTACTCCACATTCCCCAAAGCTCCAGGACTGAACCCTCTCCATCAGATGCTGTTTAGTGTCATATCCAGTACACTTGTTGTTGTGGGGGGGTTCTTTAACAGCGTGCCAATCAATATGTATACATATATTTTAAGGGTTAAATATACGAGAAACGACTGGGTAAGTATATGAATAAGTGAAATAATATACGTTTCATTATTTTAGATCATTCTTGGTCGGACACAGGACTTTCCGGCTCTTTACATGTACTCCGACGAAGAATTTGATTCCTTTCGTAACTAGTGCATAAAAAGTTATGTTCCTGAAGAGCCAAGCAGCATCACAAGGAAGAAGTAACTTCTTCCACGATATCCTCTTAGTATTGACAGTGAAATTCGTGGGTTATTTTATGCCTAGACATTAAGGAATCATTCATTGCATATTCCTATTCACATTTTTGTATAATTTTTGTTGGCTATCATTTTTACGATTGCAAGTATTCCTATCCAATACAAATCATTTGCACGCAGTTGTATGGTTCTCGAACTCATAAGTGACGTACTCCTATGGACCCTTTCACATGAACGAGCAAAGGCAGAACGACCAGCTTGAACCGACATACAGTAGCTCTTTGCAGATACGAGATGTAGTCCTGAAGACTTTCCGGAAGCAATGGACGATAGAGAAAGGTGGCAAGAAAGGGTCAGGGATATCCGTGCTGATGGCGCGACATCATGATGATCTATGGTTCTACATATTACTATCTAACACATTTATGCTCAATTAGGTGGTTTCAAGTAATGTTGTCTATTTAAAAATCATGTTTGCACAAAGTGATATGGTTTCAATGACTTGCCGACCAAACGTGGTTGATTTTAAAGAAAGGATGGTTGTCTAACCTTAAGATACCTCAAATACATGGACAGGTAAATCGAGATGATATTCGGTGATATCCCTCAACGAATTGAAAAACTAATTATTGAAAAATCAAGTCATCAAGAAGACAGGACAAATGCAGAATCAATAAAAAAAATTCCTGAGTGAACAGAAGACAAAAGTACCATCCTTAAAAAGTAAAGAGAGACTGAAAGGAGTAGAGGTATTGCAACATGTCCCAACGGACAACATTTCTCACCTGAACGATTTAATCTATAAAAGAAAATAAAACTAGTCAGAAAATAGGTATACCCTTGAAGAATTCGGAAACTACTAAGGAAGGTGACGCATACAGGTACTCAACAAAAAGAGATACCCAAAAAAGTCAACCGCAGACAAATCTGACAATATATCGGGAAGAAATAAATCAAAAAGATATTGACGAAATAGGGAAGCCTAAAAAAAAAAAAAAAAAAAAAAAAAGATGTATCTATTTGGTTTAGTTTCTTTGTTTGATGGCATCTCAACTTTTGTGGGTTATTTAATGCCAAAGCCATCCTTTTAAAAGAATAGCAGTGATGCTATTTAACCCATAACTAGGAGGATAAGGTGGGTTCATACCTTTCCCAGGGGTATTTGTCGGAAAAGGAACGTAATAGTGCGACTGGAGTTCCAACTCGCTTACAACAATTCTGCAGTCCAATGCTTTAACCATTACACCACGAGGACAGTCCCCAAAAAGTAACAAAAAAAAAAAAAAAAAAAAAAAAAAACGAAAGAAAATTTTACCAACGGGTTGGTGTAATGTGTACAACGAAAAATTTGTAAAAGGGAGGCAAAAAAAAGAACAATTTTTGAGTAAAATATGAAGAATGAAGGACCATAACAGAAATGCCGAATGGATGAATTTAAAGAATTACAGCTCTAAGAAAGCCCCGAAGCAACATAAACCTGGACTCGCTAAGAGCAACACTAGAAAAAAAATTACGTCCGTTCACGACAGATTGGCTCTGTAACAAAGTAAGTGCCTACAAGAAGTAAATATACCTGAATGGATAACGAAAGGGAAAATTACCTCGATCTAGATAGGCCAAAAAATAAATAAATAAAGGAACCATCTTCAACGACAATAGTCTATAGGGGTTACAAAAGACTTGGTCGCTTATCGATTTAGTTTAGTCAGTTTCGAAAAGAATTGTATCCGAAACTTATGGTGGGCTCCACTTTGGATCCTCCGGTGGATCGGCTTGGTTGGTCTATGGAGGAGGTTCACTCGCACTGGAATTGGGCTTTTTGAACAATTCAGAGTTCTCGCTCACCCGTCGGCTTGCACAGAATGCATGACCCTTTTTCGGCCTGAATTGCAGACATGCCCAATTGTCCTCGCTGCGGCAGTGGCTTAAAAGAAACGGCTGAGCACGCCTTTTACTACTGCGAGCGAGTTCATCCGTTCCGGGATAATGTCGGAGAGTGGACGGCCCGCATCGAACCCAAGCTGCTTGTGCTGCTCGACGTTGGTTACGTCGTAGACAATGTTTTGTCTCAGTTTCAAGATGAGAAGAGCGTGATGTTTCTCGTGATACTAGCTGTAGCTAGAATTCTGACTTGGACGACGCGAAAGAAATGATTTTATGACGATTCAAACCGTCTTCATCGTGATCCGATTTTGTTCTTTAGGCATCAGCTTAGGGTCAAAATCAGATGCGACAGAAAACGCTTGGACGGCATAACATTCGACAGAAGGTGGGTGCATGCAGCGAGCCTACTCGTACGAAAGTGGGCTATGTTGGAGTCATCCTTTCCTTCTCTTCCTGCGCACAGCAACTACGGACTGGATTCTTTAGGACTCCACCCCGAGTAAGTAGTTTGTTTCCTTTTCCCTTAGTTAACAGTATGTTGTGAATCATTGTCCTCGTCATCTAGTTGATAGTCTCCAAGGTCTTCTCCGCTCCCATTATTTATTGTCCCTTAACACTCGATCCATCCCTATTTTTCTGAAGATCTTAGAATTCATATCTATATTCGCATTCCTGAATAAACTTCCCACACCGCGTCCTACACTGCACATATTTTGCCCCTTTAGCTTAGTTTCCTTTGTCCACTAGCAAAGGTATAGCTGGTTTTCGGTCCCCTCGGAGACCGGAAGACAGTCGGCCTCCATTTTACAGATGGGGGATGGGAGGGAAACAAAACAGGTGTTTATTTTGTTCTATTTTTATTTTTATTTTCGGGGGAACCTCATCTCATTACTTTCATACATTGTAAATAAAATACATTTTTCATTTTTGATGGTTGTAGCGCGCTCGATGAAGAATTAATGACCAATTGTTGAATGGGTCGGCGAATGTGGCAATGTTGGGCTCCCTAATTTTCATAGACCAGCACCTCTTCCCTTCAAAATTTGGGGTCTTGTGCTCTCCAAAATTGTATTTACTACCTTTTTAGAAATAAAGATCTAGTTTAGTCAGTTTGATTGATAGTTGTCGGTTTTTGGGTTTGGACACCCAACTCCGTTGGCTCCCTCTTCATCCCAACTCATTAACTCCTGTACCGGTAGAAGGCTGCCCAAAAATTCCTGAATGAAGGAAAGAAAAAATAAATAAAAGAAAAAGAGACCAAGATATCTTGAATTTCAACGCTACTTCTGGGTTCAACCACCATTCTGCGGACAAGGAAATTCTTCCTGAATCCAATAGAAAGGGTCACGTCTCTTAGCAGCAGCGAATCGGTGACGGGTTCTGTTTGGCGGGAAGAAACTCAAACGGAAAAACTGATCGAAAAACGGACACATGATAGGAAATAGAAAAAGACACTTGACTACGACAGTTGAAGACCTGCCACGACGATGTGAAGCCAGACGAAAGTTGCCGCTCCCATTTTGGGGGTGAGTTCCGCGAAAGTCTCACACCCACCACGAAGTTTTGAAGACGAAGTCAGCGAACAAGTACGCGTGTTAGAACTACAGCAGAAAACGAGAAAGATAATTCAAGGTCTTTGTCGATTCTCTCTACTCACGACATGTTAATTTTTCTGTCTAGTTAAAGCGGTGAACACATTTTTCATGCGTTTTTTCTTCTCGAAGACGACTAAAAAGTGAATAAACGTTTGTATTAACGAACCCTGATGCAGTTCTAGTGTCTTCGTCGCTTTTTCTCACTGTGAGATTACAACAGGGATCTGACTGATCCTTAAGACGTAGGGCTACAAATGGTATACAGAGAACCGTGGTGGCACAAGCGTCTATGTGTATTAGTGGTACAAACGTCTATTGAGATCGTAGCAGCACAAACGTCCATTTGAACACTGTAGCGTTAAAACCGTCAATTTGGCCGCCCCTATTATATAGGAATACCGTACAGTTATACACCAAACTGCAGCTCGTAGAATAAAGATTTCGACTAGAATCCCAAGCAATAAACAATGGAAGAAGAGTTTAGTTTGGTTTATTTTTTTTTTTTGTTTGATGGCATATCAACCTCCGTAGGTTATTTAATGCCAAGCCATTCTCCTAGAAGAACAGTAGTGGTACTATTTAACCCATTGAGGATAAGGGGGTTCATAACTTTACTCAAGGGTATTTGTCCGAAAGTGAACGTAATAGCGCGACTGGAGTACGAACTCGCTTAGAACGCTTTAACCATTACACCACGAGGACACCGCCCCATGGAAGTAGAAAAATGCAAGATTAATTGCATTCTTGAAAAGTGATCCTAGTTTTTCAGAATTTCTCCATGTTCATTGTATTATTCAGTGTGAAGCTCAGATTACACTTCCCGTGTGAAGATGTTACGAAAACTGTTCTTCAAATTACTTATTTCCTACGCATAAATGGGAAGACCCACCAACGGTTCAGAAATGTTATTGAAGGAAAAATTTTTTTAAAAAGTCCAAACTCAACATGACACACTAGGTAGAAATATTTCTGATCTTACTCAAACGGTTTTTAGCTTTCAGAATATAAACTGGATTTTTCAAACGATATATATGTCAAGAATCTTCAGTCGATTCCCCTATTCCAGTAAGAGGAGTACATTTTCTTATATTTAAATGAAAGACTAGAAACTGGAAGAACACAGAAGATAAATTACAAGAACTACTCAATTTCCTAGCCAGGTTTGATGACTTGCAGTAGTTGAAACCCCGATTTGCTTTTTTGGTAAGTCTGTTCTTAGTTGAGGTTGGTTACAGCTGTCCAATTTCCAAACCTCTGATTACGGAATCATCAGCTGTTGAAATGGAACAAGTGAAATTAAAGAAGTAATTGGATTTAAAAGATAATCCACAAATCCAAGTCTACAATTGTGTTCTGGACACAAGTTGCAGAAATAAAAGCATTCTGAACTAAAGCTATCTCGTTTGTGTCATCTCAATCTTCTGCTCGATATATTGTTGCTAATCATTGCACTTTGTAATGAAGTTTGTAAAGTCAGAGAATCGCGCAATTCTTACCAACACCAAACGGAGTCAAATTTGTGCAGCTCTGGCAAGTATCAGTAAGCATTTAAACGACTTACAACCAAGATGAGACCTACACGACCACTACTTACAGTAAATAGTATTTAATCGGCCGATATATGTAGCATTTTATTTTGTCATAAAATATGAATTTATATATAAATAAAAAATTAAAAAAAAAAAAATGGTGGAAATCCGATTGAAATCGGATTTGTTTATGCGTGCGTGAGATTACTAAAACTGATAAATTAACAGTTAAAACTGCATGCATGAATAGATATTGCATTTAATATGCATTTAAAATTGATAACATTTTTGTTACATCAAAAAACATGATTAATTTTTTTCCATTTCTTCTGGCTCACAATCTGATAGTTTGGTTTTATGGCATATCAACCATTGTTGGTAATTTCATACCCAATCGTGTTTTTACATATATATTAATTATATAACTTGTCAACTAATTTTAGATAGAATAATTTGATCATTTAACCGTGACTAAAACAATTCATTTTAGCATTTGTTTGCACTCAGTTTAATTGTCAAACAGTTCTATTTGACCCATTGATAGAACTATCAGGCGCTACCACTCCCGTCCAGAGTGTACCTGAGAGCGATGGTAGTGAATGGGGTTCTTACCATTACCAGAGCCTTGCTATCAGATTGTTTAGAGTCATATCCTCGTTAGTATTGGAGGGGTCTTACTCCTCTGCAGAGATGCAGTAGGTATATTCTACAATCCCAGCCAACTGGGCCTACAAATATCTGAGCTTTATCATTTGTGGCTCTTACATTAAAATTTTGCTACCCTTGCTAAATAATGATCTTAAAAAATTATTTGACCCATTGATTGAACCATGATAGGTACTACCAGAGTGGACCTGGGAATGAAAGGGTATCCTAAACTCGCTAGATCTTCCAAACTGGAGCTACAACATCATTAATGAGGATACAACAACAACAAAAAAAATACAGCACCCACTTGAGATATTTTCAAGCATGAGCAATATTAGCGATTACACTTCTAATATAGCCAAATAATTTTCCTCAAACACAAATTCTCTTACGAAGTTTCTTCTTGTTCCGGAAATACATCGTCATCATCAACCCCAGGGGTGAATGTATTCCCTTGATCAATCGATACTTTCGGGCATCTTCTCACAGGCGTGAGGTCATCCAATACAGAGTTGTGTGCCATCTGTTTTCAAACTGTAAATAAAGAAAAATCGAAATGGATTTATAGTTATTATAAAAAGGTATGTACTATAGTGGGACGCTTGGCGTCTTACCACCAGTCATGTTTCCTCCTTTAAAGAGGTTCGCAGGGCCGTTGTCTAGGGAAAAAAAAGGGGGGGGAAGAGAGGGTCACAGAAGGGGCAACCGCAACACTATGACATTAAGCCCTGAGGAGACCTTCAGTTGTAGCCGCTTCGACCATGACTGCCTCTTCATCGACCTTACCAGCCACAGAGGTGTCTGTAGTCGGCGTGGACCGCCCCCTTGACTTTCGTTTCACGGGGTCAAGCTATGATTCTTGTAGTTAACAAGTTGGTTTTATAATTAGAGTTCGTTATAAGTGTTTTATTCCAGCTTAAAAACAGTAGCCTTAAGTCCGGAGGGTAGAACAATCGAAACGTTGTGCTGAAAATAACCAAGACGAAGGCAATAATCCGATCAATTTTATGCCAAGAGGTTTGGGAAACTCGCCCATATTTACATTTTTGTGAACTTTTTCTTTTTGCACCAAGTCCCATAGAAGACAGTCAATTTTAAACAGATCTATCCGACCCCCTAACAAAGTTGACCAGGGATAAAGTTAATACTCCACATCCCCAGAACTGGAACCTCCCATCAGATCCAGTTGTTATACCCAGTACACCCGGCTCTTACCCCACTACAAAGGAACAGTCTAGTCAAAGCCCCGCTGATCGGGCGGAGCAATTAAGTTTCAAGAAACGGTTCTTCATCCTCAACAACAGTATCAAGACGTCAAGTGACAAATAAATTATACTTTAGAGGACTACGAAAAGGAAACCTGAAAAGGGAAACTAAATCAGGACTAATTGCAAAGTTAAACTTAATACACAGGAGAATAGCAAGTGTAGGCTAAATGGTGACAGATTAAACAGGTTAACACATTCATGAATAGAGCAGGCTAGCACAAAACACGAGTAAGTTCGCCTGGGGTGGGGGAGATCCTCTGTGCAGAAGTTAGAGATTTGACCCTGCTGAAAACTGGTATATGCACAAACTAAAATATTTCCAAGAAAATGAGATGCATCAAATTCTATACGATTTTGAGATAAAGATGTATCATCAAATCCAGGTCAGAAGACCAAAGCAGTAACAAAAGAACTTCATCTTATGATTTTTACGATTCCAACAGACTAATGTAAACAAAGGGAAACAAGAAACTCTAAAAATACCTATACCTTGCTAGAGAGTTGGAAAAAAAAACTCGAACATGAACATGATGGTAATACGAATCGTAAGATGGAGCCCTTGGAACAGTCCCTAAGAACCAGAAAAAGAAACAGCGTGAACTTGAGATCGGAGGAAGATTCGAGACCACAGCACCGCTAAAATCGACGAGAATACTTACAAAAGTCCTAGAGACCCGAGTAGAGTTTTTGTCATTCAGACTCCAGTTAAAAAAAAAACAAAAAAAAAAACAAAAAAAAAACACTAGTCAGAGCTAGTGTGACAAACTTGCAAGGAGTATCATTATGTACACTCCTACTGTTTTACGTATTCTATCTTACTCTAATTTTCAGTCCGATCTTGACAACTCTTAGATGGAACCTTAATAGATACAACCGCTCCGGATCTGATTGGACCAAGGAGTGGGTACTCCTTTTTCCAGAAAACCCTAGAACTAAAGACTCAACTCCAGATGCAGTTGAGTATCATAACCAGGACACCCCTTCAGAGCGAGGGTCTTGGCCTCTGCAGAGAATACAGTAAACATATTCTATGCCTCACCGATAGGGCGATTTTATTAAAGTAGGGATGAAAATATACTATACTGAGAATCAGGGTAATGGTATAAATCACTTTTAGCGCGAAAGCCCAGTTTTCTTTCTCTTAAACTGGTTGCTTTACCAAGGCTAAATAGCCCATTCTGCCTTATTTTATTATAGCTGGAAGAGAAAAAAACTCGGATTTATACCTTTCCCAAAGGAATCACTGAGGAAGTGAAGCAGCTTTGTCAAGGATCTGAATTGATCACCGATTCCATTTTTCTACCTCGAAATCAGTTACACGTTTGGTGTAACTCTACACATGTAAAGATACACCAATAAAAAAAAAACAACAAAAAAACAAAAAAACTAATACCGATAATCGATTTTGCTGGGTATTTATATCAATGAACATCAAGTAAGAGGTATTTCGAAGCTAAGCAAAGCACATATATGCAGAAAATGTCATTTGATAAACGTTTCCTCCTTATGCATTTACTGTTAGCAAGATTATAATAGCTAGATACGAGACTTCTTGGTGTAAGAAAAGACGTAATCAGTTAATTGGCTCTTAGGCAACGTTCCTAGAGGTGGGAACAAATGTTGTCTACAAGCTTGCTTTTAATTAGTAGATTAATCACGTTTAGAGTGACAGCTTAATTATCAATTATCTCAGAATCAGTCATTAGCTCATTTACACAGGAAACAAGAAAAAAACGCTTCTGACTAATGATCCCGAGCTAAGCAAATGTTACGGCTGCGGTACGATTAACCGACCATTAAGGAATTAGATTCCTACCGAGTGCTCAATATTTGAAGTTGTACGGGTAATAATTTACAAAGCTTTTTGTTTAGACGCGGCACAAGGCCATATGAATGGGGCACCCAATGAGACTCAAACTCACACGTGTAGGTATGCTAAGTCTAGATTGCTAACCATTATGCCACCCGAGGTACCCAAGTACGAGACAAACATCTGATGATGAGGTTCCAGTTGTGGAGAGTGTGGAGTGCGCTTGCTCCCAGGTCCATTCTAATCTGGAGTTAGGGTGCCCATTTCAAGTGAAATGGGTGGGTATAAAATTGTGCCCGTGGTGTAATGGTTATCGCCGTAGGAAATGGACACGGTGACACGAGTTCAAATCCTGGACGAGACTGATTGCATTTCACATATCACTAATACCCTAGGGAAAGGTATGAATCCAATTATTCTCCCTCCAGCTATGGGTAAATAGTAGGGCAGACTGAGTTCTTCGACCTTGGTGAGGCAACTAGTCTAGGAGAAGGAAAACTGAATTCAAGCCTGTTAAACTCAGCTTAAAAATTGACCTTGTGTCATATCCTGCCCAAGCGGAGGGGTTGGTAAATATGATCTCACAAAACCACTCCACCATACTTTCTAGAACCATCACATGTGTCACAACCCTTTATTTTCCCAAACCGGTTGACAAGCCTTGATTTGTCTATAATCCATATTCTGTCTACCCCAATGTTATTTTGATTTGAGGTGTTAAATCTGGTTGCCACCTGTGCATGACCTTTGCAAGGAATTATAATTACATTCAAAGTCTTTTGTTAACTTACAATTTTACCAAATAAATAGAATAATTAATATAATTAGTTAATCACCCTAATTAGTTTACAAATGAAAGTTATTAAACCAAATAAATAGAATAATTAGTATAACTAGTTAATCAATTGGAATACTTGATGCCATATAATCGAATAATTTGCATTAAGAATAGTTGCTTAAGCAATGATTGTTTACAAAGAATTAGTTGTATGTTACTGTGTGCAAACAAATGACCGTTTGTAGATAATCATTTGAAAACTCTTAATCGTGTTTAAATCATTTCTATTTGATAGAAGTACTTGAGATCAATGTTGAACAAAAAAAATCTTAAATTAAACAACAACAACATGTAAATATGACAATAGTAAACGCGATTCCTAAACCTCTCAGCATAAAATAACACTAGACGAGTTGGCGTGCCGTTAAGAATCAATATTTCAGGTATTGGATCATGCTGAATAGTAATAGATTGACAAAGTAAAATCTTTCCTAGAAAAGGAGATGAATCAATACAAGGAAACTTACACGACTTCCGAGCGAATATACTCGTTGTAGCAGGGTTGGGTTTCTTTGTTTAATGGGATATCAATTTTTTATGGTTATTTTGAGCTAAATCGATCTTTGTAAAAAAAAAAAATAAATAAAAATTGTAGTACTGTTTAACCCCTTTGCTGGGGGAATAAGAGGTTTCATACCTCTCCCAAAAGGTATTAGTGAACGTAACAGAATGGCTTGAGTTCGAACTCTCTAACATCGAAGTTGCAGTCCAGCACAATTGCCGCTACGCCACGGTGACCCCTCCCCTACAACTTTACTGTAGCAGCGGAAATACTAAACCAGATCTTAGGTCAGACAAAGACAATAAAACAAGCATAAAATGTATTGAGAAAAGTCTCGAACGACAATAAAACTAGTATCGGTGCGCTTGGAGGTCGGGAAGATATTTTAGTCGAGTATCCACTCACCAAGGACCAATATTCGCATACTTAAACACGGAGTACAACGGAGGACGGAAAGAAACATTCACTTTCGGATTAATACCCTTGGGAAATGGTTGGTTGGTTGGGTTTATGGCACATCAAACCTTGTAGGTTATTTAAAGCCAAATCCATTTATGAAAATAGTTCTACTTCAAACAATTTAGTCCAGCATAAGTACACAGTTTAAATGCAAGTAGAGTTTGTGAAAAATTGTTCTACTTCAAGCTATTCAGTTTAGCCAAGCATTTCTTATACAGTTTAGTATAAGTACAGGTTGAACGTCAAAAACACTTCCATTTTAAACAGTTCAGTTTAGCATAAGCACGCAGTTTAAATGTAAGTTCGGTTTAATTGTCAAAAATATTTCTATTTAACTATTCAGTTTAGTCAAACAGTTCTAATTCAAACAATTCAGTTTAGCATAAGTATGCAGTTAGTTCTATTTAACCCATAGATAGCACCAATCAGGTGCCTCCACGCCGGGGCAGAGTGGACCTGGGAGCAATAGCAATGAAGGGGTACTCCGCATTCCTCAAAGCTCCGGCATCACTGGAACCTCACCATCAGATTGTTTTGTGTCATATCCAGGACACACAACTGGGGGGGGGTCTTACCTCTTAGCAGAGGTGCAGTCGGTGTATTCTACAGCCCCAGCCAACGGGGAAATTTGGAAATGGCATGAACCGCTTCATCCCACAATACACGAAGGTTGATATGGTGTTAAACAAAGCCGATACTCACTATATACGCATACAGGGAGTAGTTTGCTATCTCAGAGAAACTGGTGTATTTTAGTGACTGGTTTGAAGGAGATTCTGAATATATGCGACATTAAGTTGAAAGGTATTTGAGAGGGGTCGGTAAGGGTTGGTTAATGTTATGGCATGTCGACCCTTGTAGGTTGTCTGATATAAAAATCCTGCTTATACATATCAAATGATTTGTGAAGCAAATAGTTTGGTTTCTTTGTTTAATGGCATATCAGCCTTTGTAGGTTATTTAATGCCAAAATCAATTCTCCTAGAAGAACAGTAGTGGTACTATTTAACCCATAGCTGGGAGGATAAGGGAGTTCATACCTTTCCCAAGGGTATTTGGTCGAAAGTGAACGTAATAGTGCGACTGGAGTACGAACTCACTTACTGCGATTCCGCAGTCCATCGCTTTAACCATTACACCACAAGGACACCCCCCCACAAATACTTTGTAAGTAACATTATTTTCTACGGAGCCAGTGCACATTTATTTGCACATGGTTTAATGGCTTCGAGAGTTGCTATTCAATAACAGTAATTCTATCAAGTATTCCAATCTAATTTGATACTAATAAATCTGTTTGGACACTTAAATGGTTTCAAGATCAAATATTTCTATTTGACCCATAAATGGGATCTTAAAAGGTACTACCACTCCGGGTCATAGTAGACCCGAGAGTAATAGAACAGGGGCCTCGGCGTTAGATGCAGTTTAGTGTCATATTCTGAACATTCCTTTCTGGCAGCGTGGGGGGGCTCTTTATTGTCCAGTTCTCTTAAAGAGGAATGCCGAAGTGACCAAGTATTTCCTTTTTCTCTTTTGCAACCGCAATGCAGTTTGGATTCACGAATAACTCCCATAATAATAACGACTTTGTGTCTATTTGGCTTAGTGAGGAGTCGGAAAAATATTACTATATAATTATTTTCCCCAATAACGTCACGTTTATTCTGAAAAATCATTCCTACTACAGTCACTAAAACTTACCCGTCATGATGAGTGACGAAAGTAATCCCACGTCATTGGGAATAACTGAATCTTTTATATTTACAAAAAGATACGGAATGAAATGTGAACAGACATTTTTAAAAAATAAAATAAAATAAAATAATGGAAGGATTGTCAGCAAGGATCCCCGGCTCATCGACTAATATGACAGACAAACAAGGTAAAGAAGACTTTAAAAACATCTTACCAGAGATAAAGTTGCCATGATCTCTGCAAAGACCCAAAATCCTTCACTTAACCTACGCTGCAAGTGTTTAGAAGAATAAAATTTGTAGAAATATTCAGAACTCACCCTTTAACCGTTCTTAAATTCCGTTGAGAAAATAAATCTCCCTTTTTTTTTTCCTTAAGTGGAGAGTCCAAATGGATTTCTGTTAGAATCAAAACGTTAAGTCAAATATTCTTAAAATTGTCCGTGATTTTAATTAAGAAGTTTTCCGTAAGTGTCTTTCAAAACAATGATTTGTGTAATTTGATTTTAGTCAAGCAGGGAAAACAACCTCATCGAAAAAAAGTTTTGGCTTTTTAAAGCAACGAATAAAGAGATTGTTGATCCGGCTTCAGAAATATTCCACGAAACTAACTAAAATGGCCGATATTCAATGTTAAAAATATTAACAAATTTCGCAAAAATAAGGGGTGAAAGGTGGGTCATTACAATCCTTACTATCTATTTGTATAAAATGTGGGGGAGGGGACTGGTCATCACTACCCCAAGTTTAAACTTAACTAGACGAATTAAAGTTGCCTCAATTAATTCTGAAGATTAAATTATTTTGTAAATTCTACAGAATACTTTACGTAAATTCGTTCAGGGTACCTTAGTTGGACTTACGATTCATTGTTCGTGAGTTCGAATTTCAGTGGATGTTCCATGTTTGCGACCTTCTTCAAAAATTAGGCGAATTTTACACGGCAGACCAATTCATGAGTGTAGCGAGTTCAAATCACACTTGGTGATGGATTAGTCGATTGGTCTTAACGACATGTCAACCTGCCAAAGGTTATTTTATGCATAGAGGTTAGGGAACTTATATTTGTATTTTTTGTGAAGCTTTTTCTTAAGGTTTTATAAATCAAGTATTCTTATCTAATATAAATGATCTAAACAGAGTTGTATGGTTTCAAGTATTTCATTATTATTATTATTATTATTATTATTACAATAATAATAATAATAATACCACCACCACCACCACCGCGACCGTTTCGTGTAATTATTTCTATTTAATGATAATCCTTTGTACACAGTTATGTGGTTTGAAGCAACTGATAATAATCCTTCATTATCATATAGTCGCGCTGACAGCATGGATTTACTTGACTCTCTCTCTCTCTCTCTCTCTCTCTCTCTCTCTCTCTCTCTCTCGCTCTCTCGCTCTCTATGTCTCTGTCATCCATCGCTCTCGGCAGGCCCCCCAAACTACACCCTGAGTTCGCTCAGAGTTGATGTAAATAAGTTCTTGCTAATCGGCCGACACTGGTACATCCACGCGTAGGGGTCCATGGAAGAAGGTCACTTATGAGTTCGTAAGGCGCCTTTGGTGGTGTAATGGTTAGCAAGCTCGACTAGCAAACCTACACGAGTGAGTTCGAGTCTCATTGGGTGTCCCTTTCATATGGCCTTGTGCCACATCTAAGCAAAAAAGAAAAGCTTAGTAAATTACCACTTATGAGTTCGTCTTTGCTTCTCCAGCAGTGTCCCGCATGACAATTGTTGTTTTGTGGGTTGTTGCTTCAAGAATATGTTCAAAATAGCTCGTTGCATTCTAATGTAGTTCCCATCTAGCTTTCCCTATATGCGTTTTGTTAGTGTCCATGTGGTGCATCCATACATTAGTATTAACACAGCCACAGTCTGGAAGAAATCCCGTTTTATTTTATCGGACAGATCAGACTTCCATATAATCGATAAACTATCGATAGCAGACTGCACCTTTGCTAGGTGTATATTAACATCACTTTCAGTAGATGAGGCGCTGCTGCCGAGGTACATGAACTTGTCCACTGATTTTAGAGGCCTATCGTTTAATCTTTACAAAACAATTATACAGCCCTATCAGCTGGGCCTTTAGGATACACCGAGTGCATATCAACAGAAGGGTAATACCCCTCCCCCAGAAACGAGTGTCGAGGATATGACACTAAAGTACATGTGTGACACTCCGCGATAGTCTACAAATGCACTTGGAGATGACCCAAATCCCTGTGTGTTCGTTTGTTCTTCCTTTCACCCTCTCGGTTGTATGTGTGGCCGTAAAGAAATGTGTAATAACTCTAGTCAGAAATGAGAAAAAACCCACTAGACGAATCACTGGCCATGAGAAGTTTAACGACTTTGATATAGTCGAGGTTGGCTGGCTTGGGGTGTTATCGCACATGGTGTGGCTCCAGTTCTGGAACTTTGCGAAATGTGGAGTACTCCTTCATTGCTATTACCCCCAGGTCCACTCTGACTCGAAGTGGCCGTACCTGTTAGTCTCTTATCTATGTAGCAAATACAACAATTTAATAATTTCCTATACTATTTAATAATTTACATTTCTATTTGATAATTAACTATAATATTTAATAGTTTAATATACTATTTGATAATTTACTATACTATTTGATAATTTACCATAATTTATGATACTTAATACCATTAAACTGTGTTTAAACAAATGAATAATGCTGAATTGAATTATTAGTGTTAGATAGCATTACATGAAATCATTAAGTATGATGGGTAGGATATTAAACTGCATCTGAGGGTGAGGCTCCAGTCTTCAAGTCTTGGGAATGTGTTATATCCCTTCATTACCAGTGTTCTCAAGTCTGCCCTGACCGGGAGTGATGGTACTTGTTAGGGTTCCATCTATGGATCAAATATAACTATTCAATCTTTTACTAATGAGTATTATTGATATTAAATAGAATTATTAGACTTAGATTGCAGTACTTGAAACCATTTAACTGTTTGAAAATAGAACTATTAGTGTTAGATAGCAATACCTGAAACCATTTAGAATTACTAGTGTTAGAAATACTCAACCTTTTAACTGTGTGCAAACAAATGATTAATATTAATCGAATTTCTAATGTCAACAATACTTGAAAACTCTTAACTGTGTGCAAATAAATGGAATCTGACACGTTTAAAAATAATGTTGCCAACAAAGTATTCGCTTACAAATGATGTGTATCATATATGAATAAACAAAATTTGGTATTGATTAACCCACGAGGGTTCATATGCCAAAAAAGACAACAAGACGAAAGCAAACAAATCACACACATACACACACACGTATATATATATATATATATATAGAATGTGGTATTAAATATCTAATAAGTATTGATTTGCCATAAAAGACTACAAAAAGAAAGCAAATAAATCACATACACTCACACATATACACGCACATATATAGGATCTGGTATCAAATAGCCAACAAGAATTGATTTCGTAATATAATGGCTGAGGTATTTCGTTTTATGCCTTTGGGGTTAGTTAGGCTGAGAACCTTTCGGCTCAGTGCATGGGTTACTTAGATGCAACATTAACGCAGATGTTTGCGCGCGCGGGCGGAGCGGACGTGTCACTCAGAGATGTCACAATAGCCCAGGTGAGAAACGGGGCTACAGAGTGCGGGTGACGTCACGCACCGGAAGCGCGCGGAGGATTTGGGGGATTTTGAAAAAGTCAGTTAGTTGAGTTGAGTTCTGCCTCGGGAGAAGACGGTTGGCCTTCGTTTGCTCGCTGAGGCCAGACGAATTTGCGCGCTACGGGCGCTGCACGAGAGGGGGGGGCAGATAAAAAAAGCCAGAATAGAAAGAATGTGTATCTCTCTCCTTATGTCGAAGAACCTTTAAACTCGAAGGTAGTAAAAAGTTTCGTACCTGAACTAAGAGGTCGTAAGTGTTTTTAGTGTTTCGAGATTCCTATGTTGTATGTATATATGTTACGAACATTTTATGTACGTTTCGCGTGGCCATATCATGGCTATGTAACAATTTGCCGTAAAAGACAACAAAACGAAAGCAAACAAATCCCATAAACACACATATACACACACACATATAAAGGAACTGGTATTAAATAGCCAACAAGTATTGATTTGCCATAAAAGACAACAAAACGACAGAAAACAAATCCCATACGCTAACACATACACACATACACATATATAGGATGTGGTATTAAATAGCCAACAAGTATTGATTTGCCATAAAAGACAACAAAACGACAGAAAACAAATCCCATACACTAACACATACACACACACACACACACACATATATAGGATGTGGTATTAAATAGCCAACAAGTATTGATTTGCCATAAAAAAACAACAAAACGAAAGCAAACAAATCTCATACACACATATACACACACATATATAGGATGTGGTATTAAATAGCCAACAAGTATTGATTTGCCATAAAAGACAACAAAACGAAAGCTAACAAATCCCATAAACACACATATACACGCACACACATATAAAGGATCTGGTATTAAATAGCCAACAAGTATTGATTTGCCATAAAAGACAACAAAACGACAGAAAACAAATCCCATACACTAACACATACACACACACGCACATATATAGGATGTGGTATTAAATAGCCAAAAAGTATTGATTTGCCATAAAAGACAACAAAACGAAAGAAAACAAATCTCATACACACACACATATACACACACATATATAGGATGTGGTATTAAATAGCCTACAAATATTGATTTGCCATAAAAGACAACCAAACCAAACCAAAAAAATCGCACACACACACACACACGAACATAGTAATTCCCCAGATATGGGTTAAACAATACCACTACTGTTCTACAAGGATGTATTTGGCAATAAATAACCCATGAAGGTTGATATGTCATATAAAAATAAAGAAACCAATCCATAAGTAAAAATGTGCTTGACCCATTTTTTTTTAGCTTTGCCACATTGATAACTTTCCTAATCATTATCTTTAAGTTAAAGGTAAACATTAAAGGTAATTTTTTTACTCTTATTCATTAGCAACAAGGAAAGTACAATAATTGATCAGATTCCTGGAGAAATTATATCGGTGAAGATTAATAAGTGTTAATGTTGCGTTAGGGTGACAAGGGTTCGGCCCCTATTAAACAGAAGCAAATAGACACACAAAAGCCAACAAACGACAGTCGAAAAGATTAGAATAGTGGTGCTTCAATTCTATTGACGAATAAGATACGTAAATGAAAATTGATTTATCCGAACCTCCTTTCGTATAAAAAAAATAATGTCGGTGATTTTACGAATTACAAATACATAGCAACACCAGAAGACAATTTATAAGAAATGAAAACACATTCACCTTTCAAGATACACCCTGTCGACGAGGACAAGAACATGTCAACTGTTGTAATATAATGGCCGAGGGATTTCGTTTTATATATCTTGCCTTCCGTTTTGTTAGGCTGAGAACCTTTCGCTTAGCGCGTGGGTTAGTTAGGTGCAAGATGAGCGCGGGTGTTTACGCGCGCGCAGAGAGGATGTGTCATTCAGAGATGTCAAAATAAAACCCCAGATAGGAAATAAGACCAGGAGGTATGAATGACGTCATACACCGGAAGCGTGCGCGGAGGATTTTGGGAATTTAAGAAAAGTCAGTGAGTTGAGTTTTTGCCTCCGAAGAAGAAGGTTGACTTTCGGAGCTCGCCGAGGCCTTGCGGTGGGTGTCGCACGAGATGAGGGGGGGGGGCAGATGGAAAAGTCAGCATAGAAAGATTGTGTATCTCTCTCCTTATGTCAAAAAACCTTTTAACTCAAAGGTTATAAAAAGTTTCATACCTTAACTAAGAAGTCGTAAGTGTTTTTTTTTTTGTATTTTGGGATTCCTATGTTATCTATATATGAGTTATGAACATTTTATGTACATTTCACATATTCATGTATAGGTATGTTACACCGTGTCCCCTTCAGATGAGTAAGCCCCCCACCTCTCCAACAAGAAAAGGCTGTCCTCAGAGTACGAAATTAAACTTCATCCGGTTTTCGAGAATTAATATTAACTCTTCATGGGCTATTTAATGCCAAAGTTTGAATCATTTGTGATCATTTTTATTATCGAATTCATTTATAATTTAATCGTAAAGTTGGCGACCGTAATCAAGGGTGACCAGAAGGCTCCCTTTTCAATAGCTACCACACCGAGGTGTAGGGAAGGGCGCTACTCCTTTCCCTGGATTGCCCCACTTTACCCTTGATACGTACCTTATATTGCTGAGTGTTAAGCAAGGAGGTATCAAGTACCATTTTAAAAGTCTTTGGTATCACGCGACCTAGGATTGAACCCAAGTTTCCCGGACCATTGGCGAACACTCTACTCACTAGGCCAATGAGCCATTTTACCTTTGCAATATTTTTTCAATCACGCCTTTTGATTTGGTTTGGTTTGATCTGATATGATTTTATGGCATATCAACCATTGTAAGTTATTTAATGCCAAATCCTCTTTACTCCAGAGAGCTCAAACTCAGAGGGGGGGAGCTTATATATTGCCATCCACAGACAGGCTGTTTAGTTGTATCACAACTTTTCAGTGTGGCGAAACACGTAGGACGCTTGAAGCTGGGATCGAAACCCGCCCAACTTTACGTTAAACTTAGTATCATACCTCTCAGCCAACAAGCGAACCACGTCAGCTCGGGAATTATAAGTCATTATGTAGTAGCTTTCGTTTGTTTAAATTTATACTTTACCGGATACCAGAGTGCTCAATTCGTTCGAAGAGCCTTGCATTATGCGAGTGGCAGCCGTAAATTCCTTCGGCAGAGTGCGTAACCTCAGTGGGGGAGCGGATATAGATATAGATATATAGATTAGATATGTATTATTTTTAAACACATTTTGTTGAAAACAT
Organism: Sepioteuthis lessoniana; assembly: GCA_963585895.1. NCBI lineage: Eukaryota > Metazoa > Mollusca > Cephalopoda > Myopsida > Loliginidae > Sepioteuthis > Sepioteuthis lessoniana. The sequence continues at coordinate 48,993,883 of OY757937.1, read as the reverse complement.
TCTTAAATGAGCCTGAGTTCATTTTTGCACACTGTTAAATGATTTTAAGTATTTGTACATAACAGTCACAATTAAACATCAGTCAATTGTTTGCACACAGTTTCTTCTATTTGACCCGGAGATAAGACTGTTACGTACTTTTTTGTTGAGTAATACCCCTCTGATCTTACCCCAAGCTGTGGGTTAAATAGTATCACTGAAATTTTTCTTCAAGGATGGCTTTAGATAATCTAAGAAGGTTGATACTCCATTAAAGAAACAAACAAAAAAAACCCAATTAATACAAATAATGTACACACAATTATTTAGTTTCAAATATTTCTATCTAATCCTGATAATGTATACAAAGTTTTATTGCGTCAAGTGTTTTTATCTAATCCTGATAGGGTATGCAAAGTTATATAGCGTCAAGTGTTTCAATCTAATCCTGATAATGTATACAAAGTTTTATTGCGTCAAGTGTTTCTATCTAATCCTGATAATGTATGCAAAGTTATATAGCGTCAAGTGTTTCTATCTAATCCTGATAATGTATACACAGTTATATAGCGTCAAGTGTTTCTATCTAATCTTGGTATTGTAGGTCCACTCTTTCCCCGAATGGTAGCACCTTATAAGGATCCTATCAATGGGTTAAATAGAACTAAACTGCATACTTATGCTACACAGAATTGTTTGAATTAGAACTGCTTGACTAAACTATACAGTTTGAAAAAGAAAGGTTTTTGACAATTAAACTGTACTCTTATTTAAACTGCGTGTTTATGCTAAACTAAATTGTTTGAAATGGAACTGTTTTTAACATTTAAACTGTACTAAGACTAACATGAATTAATATAGAACTGTTATTGACATTTAACAGTGTGTAAACAAAATCTGTACTTATACTAAACTGAATTAGCTGAATTAGAATTGTTTGACTGAACTGAATTTCTTGAAATAGAAATATTTTTGATAATTAAATAGTGTACTGATGCTAAACTGAATTGTTTGAAATAGAACTGATTATTTGCATAAAAATGGGTTCAGCGATAAATAACCAACAAAGGTTGATATGCTATAATACCAACCAACCAACCAAACAAACAAACAACCACAGTTATATCGTTTCATTCATTTTCAATAAAAATAATCTTCAAACAGATCTTTTTGACCCATAGATGGAACACAAACTGATGGACCTGAGAGTAATGGCAATTAGAATACTCCAGACTATCAAGTGTTCTAGAAGTTGAGCCTCACCACATGATGCAATCTAGTCCTACCCAGCGCAATAGGAAGTGTGGACTCCCCCGTTCGTTGCCATTATTCTCAGCTCCATTCTGAACCCAAGTCGCAAAACCTGATAGAGTTTTATCTAAGGATCAAATACTTTGATATGTTTTAGATAATTTTCCAAAAGATTGTGAACTTTATTAATACACTTAATCCTGAAATGTTGATATTGCAACCAAGTATGAAGTTTTTACTCGTATAAGATTATTGTGAAGATACGTTTTTGTACTATATATATTTAATGATATAATTGTTAAATTGACTTTGACATAAAATAACCAAAATAGAACATGCTGGAGCAGTAGATTTGGTTTGGTTTCTTTGTTTAATGGCATATCAGCCTTTGTAGGTTATTTAATACCAAAGCCATTCTCCTAGAAGAACAGTAGTTGTACTATTTAACCCATAGCTGGGAGGATAAGGGGGTTCATACCTTTCCCAAAAGTGAACGTAAATAGCGCGACTGGGGTACGAAGTCGCGTACTACGATTCCGCAGTCCATCGCTTTAACCATTACACCACGAGGACACCCTCTGGAGCAGTAGAATATACGCCGACCGCATCTCTGCAAATGGGTAAAACAAGTTTCTTGATATGATACTAAACCCTCTGATGGTGAGTCTCCAGTAATGCTGGAGCTTTGGGGAATGTGGAGCACTCCTTCATTGTCATTGCGCTCAAGTCCACTCTGATCCAGAGTGGTAACACCTGATAGGGTCCTATCTATGGGTCAAATAGAACTGTTTGACATATAAACTAAATGCGAACAAATGACTTATGCTAAACTGAATTGTTTGAAATAGAACTGTTTGAGCATTTAACCAAGTGTAAACAAATGAATTGATATCTAATTGAATTGAACGGGAGTGTCCTCAAGGTGTAATCGTTAAAGCGATGGACTGCGGAATCGTTGTAAGCGAGTTCGTACACCAGTCGCGCTATTACGTTCATACCAAAGAGCAAATACTCTTGGGAAAGGTTTGAACCCCCTTATCCTCCCAGCTATGGGTTAAATAGTACCACTACTGTTCTTCTAGGAAAATGGCTTTGGCATTAAATAACATACAAAGGTTGATATGCCATTAAACAAAGAAACCAAAGCAAAACAAAACTAACTGAATTATTACTGATACATAGCAGTACTTGGAATCATTTAATTGTGTGCAAAAGAATGATCTTAGTCTTGTTTAAAAACGTTATCAACAAAATGAGTTTACAAATCATATATATTTGATATATATGTATAAAAGGGATTTGGCATTAAATAACCTATAAGGGTTGATATAATGTTGTATATTGACCTTCGACCCGGCCAGACATGCCATTCCAAAGACGCGGAAGTTGCATATTCCATTGGCGTAGGCGGGCTTGGCTGACAATATGGGACAAGGTAAGATCCCACGGTACAGTCATAGACTGATGCACCGGAAGAGAGTGACCTATGAACTGCATGACAGTTATTTCCGCTTGATGGCAATCAAACATGCCATTCCAAGGACAGCGGAAGTGACACATCCTGATGGCCAGTTATAGGGAGATATTGAGTGGGCGATTGAACTATTTTATAACTCGGTGAAGACAGGAAGTCAGTGAGTTTGGAGATTGAAGAGTTTGGAGACCAGACCCGTTAGTGACAAGATGCGGTAGAATGGGCCCCGGGCATCCGGTTGAGAAGCTCTGGAGAGCGGGAAAGAGACACTGATGGCCATAAGAATGGGGGTCAATATATATCAGTTCTGTTTGGTCTCCAACTCCCTCTCACACACAAACCTTTCAAATAAAGTGAGAGGTATATTTTTTTAAAGAAGTCTTCGCTCGTCTTTATGATAGTGTCGTTATGATTTCATATGCATATGTGTTTGTATAGTTGGTCATGATGGTGACTATACAATAATAACATAAAACCAAATCAAACCAAATCCTGTATAATTGATATATATGTATAAAAGGGATTTGGCACAACGGTTAAAGTGCAGAACTACTGCCTCGAAGTGAGTGAGTTCGAACTCTAGTCGTTCTATCACGTTCACTTTTTGAGTTATAACATTGAGAAAGGTATGAAACTCCCCACCCCTTATATCCCACAGCAATGACCATTGCTATTCTTCTAAAATCAGCGCTTTGGCATTAAATAACCTACGAAGATTGATATGCCATAAAACAAAAGAAGAAACCAAAGTATAGAATTGGAGACCATGACTGTAACACTGGCGTTGGCATAAAATAACCCAGCGAGGATTGATATGCTGCAAAACCAACCAACCAACCATGATTTTAAGTTGAGCGCTCGGGGATATTAGAGTCAAAATTAAACTGCAGTCGTGTGTAACTGTTCCTGTTGGCTGCCTATTTATCAAAATCTATAAGAGAATTCCTCTTCACATATCTATTTAACATTCATGCCTCAAATTACAAAGCTTATGTTGCAACATGTAACAACAAGTGGTAACCAGGGTATTAATATAGGTGTTTATGTAAGTATATATGAATGCGTTCCTTCATTTATATACACATTTGTTTTCCGATGAGTCAATTTCTCCTGAGTAAATCTAAAAGAGAAAGAGAAAAAAAAAATGAAAATCGATCATGTCTAGGCTGGATGGCTATTATAATAATGTTGGAGGCTTTTAGGGTCACTAGACGTTTTTATTGATTAAAAAAGTTAAATGAAAGAGTGAAGGAAAATGTTTACTTTTAATGTATTAATTACCTAACAACAAATATTTATTGTTTGAACATGTTGCCAACCTATTAAAAGTAAAACAATTTTTGTGTAAAAGAATTAAGCTAAAGATATACGAGTTATAATGGAAAAATAGATATAATCTTTAAAATTTCTCTGTTTTTTAATTTAAAAAAAGGTTTGGATGTGAGCTCATCTGAATTAGAACTAAAACCGGCTCATTGGTCTTGTAGGTAGAGTGTTCGCCAAATGGTCTGGGAGACCTGGGTTCAATCCCAGGTCGTGTCATACCAAAGACTTTAAAAATGGTACTTGATACCTCCTTGCTTAACACTCAGCAATATAAGGTACGTATCAAGGGTAAAGTGGAGCAATCCAGGGAAAGGAGTAGAGCCCCCCCCTACACCTCGGTGTAGTAGCTATTGAAAAGGGAGCCTCTGGTCACCAACTTTACTTTATATATATATATATATATATATATATATATATATATACCCATAATTGTGTGGTATTATACCAAAAAACCGGCTCGGTGGTCTAGTGGGTAGAGTGTTCGCCAAATGGTCTGGGAGACCTAGGTTTAATCCCAGGTCGTGTCATGTCATACTAAAGACTTTAAAAATGGTACTTGACACCTTCTTGCTTAACACTCAGCAATATAAGGTGCGTATCAAGGGTAAAGTGGAGCAATCCAGGGAAAGGAGTAGACCCCCCCTACACCTCGGTGTAGTAGCTATTGAAAAAGGAGCCTTCTGGTCGCTCTCGACAACGATCGCCAACTAACTTACTTACTCTATTTAAAACCATTTAACTTTTTAAACAAATGAATAATGTTGAATAGAATTATTAGAGTTAGATAGAAATACTTGAAATCATTAAGTGTACTGTGTAGGATATTAAACTGCATCTGATGGAGAGGCTCTAGTCTTCGAGTTTGGGGAATGTGGAGTACTCTTTTATTACCATTGCTCTCAGGACCACTAGGACTGGGAGTGGTAGTACTTGTTCGGGTACCATATATGGACCAAATAGAACTGTTCAATCTTTTATAAAGGATTATTATTGATATTAAATAGAATTATTAGTGTTGAATAGCAATACTTGAAATAGTCTAACAGTGTGAAATCAATAAATACCAAGACTTGATTCATTTTAACTGAGTCCAAACACATGATTAATATTGAATAGAATTATTAGTGTTGGAAAACAATAGTCGAAACAATTTAGAATTATCAGTGTTAGCAATCCTTATCGTTTTAACTGGGTGCAAACAAATAATAAATATCAAATCGAATTATTAGTGTTGGATAACAATACTAGAAACCATTTAACTGGGGGCAAACAAATGAAATTTGATTGAAAGACTAAAGTTAATTTTTGTGTTATAAGAAGTTAACCTAAAATATACGAATGGTAATCAAAAAGTAAATAGACAAACGCTTTGAAACTATTTTTTATTATTTAAAAGATTTAGATTTAAATAAGCGCTCATCTGAAAGGAATGATGTCCTGACAAGTCAGCGTTAATTTCCGATAGTTCTTGATCCTCAGCAATTTGGTGAAACACAGAGTTATGCAAGTGCAACACGCATCCTACTTGACTGAACTAGCACTTAAACTTTTTCTTGTTTCCTAAACGTTAAAATTCTTCACAAATGTAAGATTTGTGGAGATGAGGACATCAAAAGTAATTCGGTGGTGCAATTTCCCACCACATCAAAAGATACTTTGACCAGTGCAAAACTCTGATGAATAAGTGTTGAAGGTCAAATAGACGATTCTAAAGAAAATTAACTTTTCTTTTGTTATTTATGTATTTTGACCAATCCTTCCGCACGAGCAGGGTGCGACACAAGGTCAATATTTTAAGTTGAGATTAACAGGGTTACCGGGCCAATGATTAGAGTGTTCGCCAATGGTCTGAGAGACTGGGGTTCAATCCTAATTCGAGTCATACCAAAGACTCAAAAAATGGTACTTGATGCCGCCTTGTTTAGCCCTCAACACTACAAGGTAAGGATGAAAGGTAAAGTGGAGCAATCCAGGAAATGGAGTAGCGCCCTCCCCTACACCTCGGTGTAGTAGCTATTGATAGGGGAGTCTTCGGGTCGCCCTCGACTACGGTCGCTAACTTTTTTTACTTTACTTATAGTTAAGGGTTAAATAGTTTAATCCCGAGATAGAACCCCAACAGCTATTACCACTCTGGATTAGAGTGGAACTGAGAGTAATGGTAATGAAGGGGTATTCCACATTAACCATATTACAGGGTTGAATTTAGTTTACCTTCTCTTAAACTGGTTGACATATCAAGATCAAAGAGCTCAGTCAGCCCTGCTATTTTACCCTTAAATAGAGGGAGAATAGTTGAATTCATACTTATCCCAAGGGTATTAGCGCGATGTGAAATGCAAACAGCCTCGTTCAGGGATTGAACTTGTGCTGCCTCGACCATTTGTTATGACGATAACCATTACACTACGAGCACCTCCTCTTTTTTGTTTTGTACGTCTATCTTGATAAATACAGCTTCAGTTTCTATACTGTTTGACCATTCAATGCTCTAATAAAATTAACAGGACTTCATCAGATCAAATACGAAATGGAAATAAAACAAGTTTTACACATTTACAACCAGACAAAAAACAAACAAACCCAAAACAAACCAGTTCTCCTATCTATTAAAGCTAGCTTAAACCTTCAAGTAAAAATAGGTTGTAAGAATTATGGTATGTAAAACAACATCCAGTGTCATCATTCCGGGTGTAATTTTACATACCATAATTTTTACAGTTTATTGTTGCATGAAGGTTTAGGCTAGCTTTAATAGATGGGAGAAATATTTTTTTTCTGTCTGGTTGTAAATGTGTAAAATTTATTTTATTACCATTTCGTATTTGATCTGATGAAGTCCTGTTAATTTTGTTAGAGCATTGATTTATATCAATGCTTTTAACAGGATGGAAATAAATTTATTATCCTAATGTGACCGATTGTTTTTTTTTTTTTTGTTTTTTTTTAATTCTTTGCTCTGTGGATTCTATTTACTTTATCAGGAATATTTAAATTTAATATTCTATTTTTGAATATTTTTTATTTGTTCTGATTGGAACTATTCCCTATTCCGGATTTACTGGATTGAATAATATTATATAAATATATATTTTTTCATCCCCTGACAGATCTGTTTCGTTCCACCAGAACCCTTCAGTGTGGCTAGACAGGCTAGATTCCCGATGCTGGGATCGAATCCCGGTTGACTCAAACGCCAATTCAAGATTCTACCACTCAGCTATGAGGAAATCAGCGAAAGCGAAGGAAATTCAAACGGTTATGTATCACAATTGTTTTTGTTTACATATATTCGCTTAACGGGTACCAAGAGCTCGATTCATATATACATATATATATATATAGTTCACAGTGCTCAATATCAATGATAGAACATAATTTCAAATAATTTTTTTCCTTTCAAAAGTATAGAAGAAAAGAGAAGGTGTTCATTACTATGACGAGAAAAATATGTTTATTAGAATAAAGAAACTGATGACAATATACACAGACACAGCTAGTAGTTTCAATTTTGCTTAAAATAAAGATTATTTGTTGAAAATGTATTCAAATAAACACATTTTAGTTACAGAATCTAATATATGCAATATTCACTAAAGAAATAGACATCTGTTAGTGAAAAAACGAATTAAAACACGCCGTTTAACCAACATTTACCATAGCGATGATGATGACGTCGGCGACGGCTCTAATCTGCTATCCCCCCTTTCTCTCTCTCTCTCTCTCTCTCTCTCTCGGTCCCTCTCCCTCTTCCCAAGACAGCTGAAGCAGTCAGAATGTGCTAAGATTTTTGAGCACGGTGTTTGGGTTGCTCTTGCTATTGGCTACAGCCAAAAGCGGATTTCTCCAACATTACTGTTATTATAAGGGTCTAGTGCTCGGCACGGATTTGCGCGTGTTCAACATTATAGCCGATTTTATGGGATGTTCAATGAATCTGACGGTGGCCGGACAAAGACCATCCGTTCAAAACAGCATCGTTGTATTATTCCCAGATATATTTATGAACTTTTGGCTACTTAGTTATCGAAACTTGAATAGATACGTAATTTAATTGAGATCAGACTAAGTATGTTTGCTTGAAATTAATGGATGATTTTTAATCCATTTTGAATAACATTGACCGAGTTATTGGTCGTGCCGGGCACGAGTAGCACTAGTCCCGTCTCCGCCCCTGCGACAGACATATATGTGAAAAAATAAGTGAAAAACGAAACATCATTTTTGAATCTGTTGTCTATGTTTCAGTTAATCCACTTTTTTTCACATCTTGTCGGATTTACCAAATCTTTTTCTCCATATCATCATCAACATCAAACTGTCGTGCCGCCAGCACGGATATCTCTGACCCTCTCTCGCCACTCCTTCCTGTCGTTCATCGCTTCTGGCAGGTCATCAGGGCTACATCCCGTATCCTCACACAGCTGCTGTAAGTAGGTTCGAGCTGGTCGTTCTGCTTTTGTTCGGCCATATGACGGGGTCCATAAGAGAACATCACTTATAAGCTCATTCCTGCTTCTCCAGCAATGTCCTGCATGTCTGGTTCGTCTACTTTGATAGTTTTCGTAATGGGAGGTAGGTGGGCGTACAGTTGGGGCTTGTGGGGGTGTTGCCTCCAGGACTTAAATGTATATATATATATATATGTATGTGTGTGTGTGTGTGTGTGTGTGTGAGTGTGTGTGTGTGTGTGTGTGAGAGAGAGAGAGAGAGAGAGAGCATAGCGTAAACACCGAGTCAACGGTACTTGACTACGATCAATTTCTCGCCTATGCGTTCATCAGGTTTGTGGTGACATAGACGAGAAACTGTCAGTTACTAAAAAACCATTGACTGTGTCTACGCTATCCTAACTTTTATATATATATATATATATATATATATATATATATATATATAAATAAGGGCCATTCAATAAAAAAGGTGAATTTTGCCTTAAGTGTTTGCAATAGGAAGTACTCTTTACAGTTGAACGTTTTTCAAGGTAATCAATAGAGACATGTTCCATCATGTCTTCGAAGACTGTCAACCTGACTCTCTTTACTGACTGTTGCATGCGGAACATTTTTGTACCGGAGACATTGTATTTCCATTCTACCAACTTAATTTTCGACTTGTGAAAAACCTATATTTTGACTATTTTTGAACATTTTCTGACTAAAACATGCTTTTTCGTACACATAATATATTCTTTTATAAATTTTCTCATAGCTTTTGATTGCCCCGTCGGCTTGGGCTGAAGAATACGCCGACTTTTTCTCTTCAGTGGAATAAGAGACCACCTAACGAGTGCCTGAATATGACACTAAACAACCTGATGGTGACGTTCCAGTAATGCTGGAGGTTTGTGGAATATGAAGTACCCCTTCATTGCCATCGCTCACAGGTCCACTCTAGCCCGGAGTGGTAGCACCTGATAGATTCCTAGACATGGGTCTAATAGAACTAAACTGTGTACTAAACTGAATTGCTTGGAATAGATCTGTTTTTACATTTAATCTGCGTACTTATGCTAAACTGAATTGTTTGAAATGGAACTATTTTTGACATTGAAACTGTACTTACGCTAAACCGAATTGTTTGAATTAGAACTGTTAGATTAAACTGAATAGTTTGAAATAGAAATGTTTTTGACTATTAAACTCTACTGATGCTAAACTGAATTATTTGAAATAAAACTATTTATTAGTATGAAAATATATTTGGCCATAAATAAACCAACAAAGGTTGATATGCCATAAAATCCAAAAAAAAAACCCAACAAAAACAAACATAGTTTGTACACCAAAAATTTGAAGACAAACTTCTGTTTAACGCTGGAGTACACTGTTTGGTTTGCTGCCATTTGGAATAACCTTAAAATAAATATTTTTGCGAGATTAAAATAATGTTTGCTATAAACCAATTCCAAACCCTGCAGAATTTACATTTATTCAAAAAGAATTTCACAGTATTTATAGAATGGTCCTCGTATATATATATATATATATATATATATATAGCATCATATTGAGTGATTACTTTGTATGGATCGATCAGGTTTACGTTTATCTCAAGAAAAGACGAAATAGATCTTTTGTATTAGTTGCATCGAAAAGCATTTTCTGATGTGAACGAAAGTTCTTTATCCTATGATTTGTTTAAGAGTGCAGGGTATTTGACATGTTTTACACTGTAGTTCTATTTCGTCTCACTTGTATAGTTAAGACGGTCCAGACATCCGGGACACTGCTGGAGAAGTATGGACGAAGTCATAAGTGATGTACTCCTGTGGTGCCCGTGGTGTAATGGTTATCGTCACAGGATATGGACACGGCGATCCGAGTTCAATTCCTGGACAAGACTGACAGCATTTCACATAGCACTAATACCCTTGGGAAAGGTATGAATCCAAATATTCTCCCTCCAGCTATGGGTAAATAGTAGGACGGACTAGGTTCTTCAGCCTTGGTGAGGCAACTAGTCTAGGAGAAGGAAAACTCTGAATTGAAACCTGTTAAACTCCGCTTAAAAATTGACCTTGTGTCATATCCTGCCCGAGCGGAGGGGTTGGTAAATAAGATAAGTGATGTACTCCTGTTGACCTCTTCACATGAACGAGCAAAGGCAGGACGACCAGCTAGAACCTATATACAACAGCTCTGTGCCGACACAGGATCTAGCCTTGAAGACCTACCGGAAGCGATGGACGACAGAGAAAGGTGACGGGAAAGGCTCAGGGATATCCGTGTTGATGGCGCGACATGATGGTGATGATGACACACTGTGGCCGTTGTTCTTGTTTGAGTTTAAAGGACTGCGGAAATCTTGTGTGGACAATGCGTATTCAATGAATATTCTGACTAATTTCCTTTTGTATTTTCTAAAAGCTGGTCTCCATTTTCAGGATAGCACAACTCATACGGCAAAATAATTTTAAAATCAAACTGTGTGCAGGAGTATTTATCGGCTCTAAACGAGACCCAAAAAAAAAAAAAAAGATACAAGATCGCTTTAATGTGATAGTACCCCCACATGAAGCAAACTTCCCGCTGAGCGGGTTCGAAAATAAAATCTGTGGCGGATAGCAAATATGTGTAGCGCAATCATCGATCACTGCTATATCGGTAACTGATAATTGTTGGATGAGGAAGGAGAAAGAGAAAAAACAATTTGTTTTAAGTATTACGACCTTTGTTGGTTTATTGTCTTCTTTCAGACTCTGCAGTCGAGGAAGCAGGTAAAATCTTTAATGAGTTCCTCGTTCTTCATTCACACAAATTTTTGTCTCCTTTTACCCCAGCCACCGAAAGAGGCTGGGTGAATCAAGAAATCCGTCGTCTTACGTTAGGGTTAAAAAAAATAACTTGTGCTCACTTCTGCCTTCCGCCGGTAATAATGTCCGGTCAACCCCACTTACCACTTAGATACCCGATCGTTGGTGAACTCATCTAGACTCTGTCTAGCATATCTTGTTACACCTAGCTCACTGGATAAAATGTTGAACTCTGTAAACTCATCTTTCTTCAGCCATGGGTAAATAGTAGGACAGACTAGGTTCTTCAGCCTTGGTGAGGCAACAAGGCTAAGAGAAGGAAAACTCTGAATTCAAACCTGTCAAACTCCGCTTAAAAATTGACCTTGTGTCATATCCTGCCCGAGCGGAGGGGTTGGGTATATAGGATCTTTCTTCCGGTTACTGTTTTTTTAAATAACTTATTTATTTGCACCCAAGTACCTTTTACTTACAGGGTTACAAATGGCTTGATGTATCGCACTCTTAGCGGCTAACTTCTTTTCTTTTACTAGGTTTTGGGTTGCTACCTGGACAGTTGGGTCTTTTGATCCTGCTAATGGCTTCGTGAAACCTAACTTTAGCAAATTTGAATTCCTCAGTTAGGTTAGAAAAAGGCGCTATTATTATATATTGACCCTCGACCGAGCCGTCAATCAAGAGATGCACCTGTGTAAATAAGCGGAAGACCAGCGGAAGTAGGTGGACGTAGAAAATAATATAACCAGGTGCCCGAGCGGTTCGAGTCAGTTGGAGACAGGATGCCGAAGTGAGAACCAGCTCCAGAAAGAGGGCTTTGGACCCTCAGTGACCCACGGTTGAGCAACCCCAAGCTAAAATGAGAAACAAGTGCTGCTATGGTCTAGAGAAGAATTTGGGGTCAATATAGCATTCCGTCCTTGTCTCCACTCATTTCTCTCACACAACAAACATCACCCTTTCGAGAATAAAGTGTGAGAGATTTATATTTTTATATGAAATGTATTCGTTCGTTATTGAAGTCGTCATTATCAGTTGATTATATTCCCGTGTATAATGGATATACAACACTTCGAACAGCCCCTCATTGTGCAGGCATCGAGAAAACCTAAACCATTTCCTCACGTAGGAGATAATCGTTTTCTCTAATTTCTCGCGCTTGTGAGGAAGATATATACGGTTAGCGATTACATAAGGGAAGTTAATAACCCAAACTGCAGCCACCAGATTTTAAGCTACCGTGCAATAAAGTTCGATTTATGCTTTGTAGCTAGTCAATAATTTCGTATCTGATCCCCAATATCCTGCTACTGCTCCTCATTTTCAAGCCGTACGATCTTCACAGTTTTTTTATTGGCTCATCCAACACCGTTGGTATAATTTACTAGTTAAAAGAATCATTGATTCTTTCTTTTTGCTTCTAACGATAGAGATGCTTCTCGATTTCATTCTGAGTAGTTTCGTTTATTTGTTTAAATACATACAACTCCACTTACTTATTTAATACCACTTACCTCGTTGGGGAAGTCTTACCCCTTTGCAGAAATGCAGTCGGTGTATTCTGTACCCCCAGCCGACTGAGACATTGTCTCATACGTGTAATCTTTTAAACAGATCTATTTGACACATAGATTAGACTCTAACAGGTATTCCTACTCAGGGTCTAAGTGCATTCCACAGATCTCCAGAACTGGAACCTTACCATCGGATACAGTTTAGTGTCATGCCAAGGACACCCGTTTTGCAGCTAGTCCTAGCGTATTCTAACCTCTTAGAATACGTTAGGACTAGCCGCAAAACGGGTGCATTCTAGCTCTCATGATATTTTCATGTTTTCAAGTTGTGTTTTTTGGGTTTCTTCTTCCTCATCTAACAATAGCCCATTACCGATATAGCAGTCGTCAGTGAATACGCTATACATATCTGCCAACCGACGCAAGGACATCGTGGTTCAAATACAATACAAAGCTTCATTGTCGGAGCGGCAAAACTGGTTGTGGACGAGGATCAATGACAAGATAAATTGTTGTATTCCAGGACCATGTCCCAAAACCAAACAGGCATGAAATTGGAAGAGGAAGAAAAACGAAAGACCTGTAGGAGCGTCTTGTAAGGGAATGTAGGTAGGAAGAATCAGGTTCCTCATCTGATTAACTTACCATGTTCTCCTAAACCTTAAGAACCTTATTCAGTGATTGGGCAAAGATCTACCATATCCCCACACCACCGCTTCGTATGCAACATCTGCTATGGAGGTGCCCGTGGTGTAATGGTTATCGTCGTAGGAAATGGACACGGTGACACGAGTTCAAATCCTGGACGAGACTGATTGCATTTCACATAGCACTAATACCCTTGAGAAAGGTATGAATCCAATTATTCTCCCTCCAGCTATGGGTAAATAGTAGGGCAGACTGATTTCTTCAGCTTTGGTGAGGTAACTAGTCTAGGAGATGGAAAACTCTGAATTGAAACCTGTTAAACTCCGCTTAAAAATTGACCTTGTGTCATATCCTGCCCAAGCGGAGGGGTTGGGTAAATATAAACATCTGCTATGCTGAAACACAGCCTCACCTTTGTCAAGAGCGATATAAATGGAGACAAAGCCAAGTACTAAGGTCTCTTGCTGCGGCCCTGAAGTTTAGCAGAACAGCTGCCCAATGCTTTGCAGCACAAGGAAATTAACACAAATTATTCGAAAAGCAAAGAAACCAATACATTTCATCAGGCACCAGGTTAAGATATCTTGAAGGGGCTCGGGATTAGCAGTTGTTGGTAGGAGGGGACCAGCGCTTTGTGATACCATCAGTTTAATAACTGGTAACCTAAGACCAGATCTATTCCTGTGGTCCTGCCTTCTGCCCAATATCAGCTCGGTTGAGTTAACAGCCCCTTAAGAGGACTCTATGCCGGGAACTTTCGAAAGGAAAAAGCTCAGATATACGGAACTTGCAACGGAAATAGTGAAGCGACGCAAGAAGACCCCAAAAAAACCCTGGCCAGTGGAGATCGGAGTCGGTGCTCTCTCTCTCTCTCTATATATATATATAAATTGTTATATATTCTAACTTTTGTATGAATATATATATATATATATATATATATATATATATATATATATATATATGAAAGTGTGAAAATAATTCTGATGAATACAGTTTATTAATTAAAAGATATCACGTACTTGGTGACTAAATTAAAATCTGAAGTCTACATTATATATTTACTTATATATATATATATATATATATATATATATATATATGTGTGTGTGTGTGTGTGTGTGTGTGTGTGTGTGGATTAAACATTAAGTTCCAGAAAAATATGAGGATCAATGGATAAGTCTTTTGTCAGACGACCAAGAAACAATCAAAGGTAGCAGAATATAGCAGCCAGTGGTTCGAGTTATGCAGCGGTGACTTCGAATGGCCCTATAAAGAAAAAAAAAAAAAAAAAAAGAAAAAATTCGAAAGAAAGTCAGGAAAGGTGTTTTCTGGTTATATAAAACTGAATGAAAACAGAAAAACAGAAAAAAAAACCATAACAAAGAAAACGAGGCAGAAAATGAAAAGAAAAATCAGTGTTAACGGACACTAAGTAATTTTTAAAACCACTCCGTACATAGCAAACCTCTAGCATAGCACTCTACATTAAACCGACCTTATTCCCCTATTTAAGATCAGTTGCCATACCAAGGTTAAAGAGCACAGTCTCCTTTACTATGTACCCATAGGTAGAATAGGAAATGCAAACCTCCTGCATAGCATTCTACATTAAACCGACCTTGTGTCACAGTCTGGCCTCGTCAAGAGTCGGCTAAAAAACTATTATGAACCATTTGCTGTTGGCACGTAAAAAGCTTTTTATTTAGATTTTTAAAAAATCTGATTTTATTTTATTCTGTTTATTCAATTCAGTCTCTTTCTTTATTTTTTATTTTAATGGCATATCAACCCTTGTGGGTTATTTTAGTTCCGAAGCTATCCCTGTTGAAGAACAGTAAGTAAAGTCGGTGAATTAAGTCGAGGGTGATCCCAAGGCTCCCTTTTCAATAGCTACTACAACGAGGTGTAAGGGAGAGTGCTGCTTCCATACCTTGGATTGCTCCACGTTACCCTTGATCCTTACCTTATAATGTTGAGTGTTAAGTAAGGTGGCACTAAGTACCATTTTAAAAGTCTTTGGCATGATTCTATTGAACTCTGGTCTCCCGAACCATTGAAAAACACTCAACACATTAACCCATGGCAAGGAGGAAAACTGGGTTCGTCCGAAAGTGAATGTAATAGCACGACTGGAGTTCGAACCTGCTTACTTCTACGTCAGTATCCAATACTTTAACCATTATATCCTATTTACTAACCCCTCCGCTCGGGCAGGATATGATACAAGGTCAATTTTTAAGCGGAGTTTAACAGAGTTTTCCTTCTGCTAGACTAGTTGCCTCGCCAAGGCTGAAGAACCCAGTCTGTCTTACTATTTACCAATAGCTGGAGGGAGAATTATGTATCACGGGGACTCGCCACTATTATTTTAATTATCTATTTGTATTGTATATAAGTTATGCATAAATTGTATATATATTTCGCATAGGTTAAGCTCAGAGCTCGATAGTTCCTTTAGTCATTGTTCTTTTGTTTAACCCAATGAGAAAACTTGAAGGAAGGTGGTTGGAAATGATCATTCTTGGGGAGCCCTGTGTGAACTGACAGTTTTACTACTGAATCCTCGAAACTGCCCACATGGTGAGTAAAAGAAAATTCTCTTAAAGCACGCCAACAGAAATTGAGTTATAAAATATCTGTGTTAAAAATCAAGTTTCGATATCATTTTTCAAGTTTTTATTTTTATTATGCTTTTAGTATTAACATATTGCGCCTTCTTGTTTTGTTTTTTTGTCGTTGTTTTTTTATTATAGTTTTTTTTTAAATCTTTGTTTAATGGTATATCAACTTTATATATATATATATATATATATACCGGCTCATTGGCCTAGTGGGTAGAGTGTTCGCCAATGGACCGGGAGACCTGGGTTCAATCCCAAAGACATTTAAAATGGTACTTGTTACCTCCTTGCTTAACACTCAGTATTATAAGGTACGTATCAAGGGTAAAGTGGAGCAATCCAGAGAAAAGAGTAGCGCCCTCCCCAACACCTCGGTGTAGTAGATATTGAAAAGGGAGCCTTCTGGTCGACTACGGTCACCAACTTTACAATTTATATGAACTTTCGCGGGTTTTTAATGCCATGCCATACTTATAGAAGGACAGTCTTGGTACTATTTAACTGAAAGCCGGGTGGATGACAGGGTTCGAACCTTTTTCAAGGTTATTTGTCCGATAATGAATTGAAGTTCGAACTTGCTTACTACGATGTTGCAGCCCAGCATGTTAGCCATTACGCTATGGTGTCTCCCACAAGTCTATTTGTATGTGATTCTTTATTACTCGTTTCAGTTTTTGCAGTCAAGGAGAAGTACGTTGCTTATCAATTCTAACGCTTTCCCCATGGAAAATAAATCGTCAAATATTAAACCTCCGTGATTGTGTTTGAAAAAAAATAAAAAAATAAAAGCCTACAAAAGTGCAGGGCAAATTTCACAATATTCCAGTATTGAAATATTTTAAGATATGTATAAAATAAAAACTGCTCACCACACGGAGTTTTATATAATTTTCAGGTGATTATATTTGAGCACGTCTGATGTCCACTTTTAACGGTGACTTACCTCCCATCACACAAACTATCCAAAGAAGATAAGCAAGACATGTTTGGTACTGCTAGAGAAATAAGAACTAACTCATAGCGACGTTCTTTTATGGACTCCTATACATTGACACACTAATGTTGGCCGACCATCAAAAACTTACACACACCAGCTCTGTGCAGACACTGGATGCTGTATAGAGACATACCAAGAGCGCTGGCCAGAAGGGACGAATAGCGAGGGAAAAAACGGGGAGAGATAGAGATTTAAAGGAATTCAAGCAGTCGACACGCCTTTTTTAAAGTGGAGTTTGACAGGTTTGAATTCAGAGTTTTCCTTCAAGACAAGTTGCCACTCAAAGGTTAAAGAGCCTAGGAGTCCTTACGTTTTATCCGCAGCTAGAATGAGAATAGCTGGATTCATACCTTTCTCAAGGATATTGAGCGCTACGTGAAATACAATTAGCCTTGTCCAGAATTTGAACTCGGGTCATCATGTCTGTTTCTTACAAAGATAACCGTTACAGCGTCTTCTGATGATATATATATATAAATATATATATATATATGTGTGTGTGTGCGCGCGCGCGCGCGCGTGTGTGTGTGTGTGAGTGTGTGTTTGTAATGACCGCCACATATTGACTGATTATAACTTGGGAAACATACGGCGCCTTTTTTTAAATTCATTCCATCCAAAAGTCAAACTACTCGTGCGGAGACTTGAACGAATCAAAAACTGAATAGACAGACAGGAAGTTTCAGTCCTGTTTAATCATATATATATATATATATATAAAGATATTTTGGGGCTTACAAAATTTCATTAAAGGAATAAAAAGATCCAAAGTTCTATTCATACAGGGAATAAAAACCCAAGAAGTAAAAAAAAAGCAAAAAAGCAAAAGAAAACAAAAAACAAAACAAAACAAAACAAAATAAAAAACAGGTAACAAGCAAGCTGACCGGTTTCATCCTCGCTCAACAGAGCTAAACCGAGAAAAATATCGTGTAAAATAAAAGAATAAAAAAATATATGGAAATATTCATGATGAGAAGAAAAATGTATTGGAGACTATTTATCGATGGTTTGGTTTCTTTGTTTAATGGCATATCAACTCTTTTTATGTTATTTAATGCCAAAGCCATTTTCCAAGAAGAACAGTTGTGGTACTATTTAACCCATAGCTGGGAGGATAAGGGGGTTCATACCTTTCCTAAGAGTATTTGCCCGAAAGGGAACGTATTAGCGCGACTGGTGTACGAACTCGCGTATTACGATTCCGCAGTCCATCGCTTTAACCATTACACCACGAGGACACCCCCCCTATTGATATTGAGTCTCCCAGCGAAGACTTACAACTAGATTTCAAGAGAAAAAGAAGTAATCAAAGAATCCGTGACTGCACCAATGGGGAAATCGATAAATCGATGAATGAATCAATAAGACATTATTATCGATGTATTATCACCTTATCCGTCCCCCGGTTTTGTGATTTTACTCTCTATCTCACTCTTTCTCTTTTTATCTCTCTGTCGTTAGAGAACGCTAACTATATCCCCTGGTGAGGGTTAAGACCCCCAACCAATAAAAACGGTATTCTGAATTCGACACGAAACTAAATCTGTTGGTGAGGCTTCTATTCTGGAAATTTGGGGAAAGTGTAGCACCTCTTGATGGTTATTGCTCCCAGGTCCACCCTGGTTCGGAGTGATAGTACCTGTTAGGCTTAATTCTATCAGTCAGCGAGACCTGTTTTGAATTATTTTTATTTGATTGTAATACTTGATACGATACAAATGGAAATTTCTTTCATCTACAATAGTTACTTGAAGCTATAATTGTTTACTAAGGATTATTATAATTACTGGGTGACCCCCCAACCCCCCAAAAAAACAGAACCCATAAACTTTTTTATTACTTCTACAAAAATAAAGCAAAATAATTCTAATGTCTTTTCCTTGGTAGATCAAGAAATGTTGGGGCCAATTATGGTCCCAATTCTTCATGCACAGAATCAACTTCATATCCTGAAAAAAAAAAGAAAAGGCTAGAATTAAATTTATGAATTTCAGTCAAAAATATATGGATTCTGTTTTTTTTTTTTTTTTGCGGGGGGGTCACCTTGTAGTTATTTGAAACTGCATTATTGTGTGCAAACAAATGACTATTATTAGATAGAAATTATTGCTTGAAAGCGTGAAATTATAAGTATTGGATAAGAATACTTGAAACCATACAAATGAGCGTATGGAGCGTAACTGAGAAAGACACCAACCAGCATTATTAAAATATAAAAAATTATTGAAACTAGGCATGGCGTATATAATGAATAAAGATATAGAAAAACTATTTGTATACAATGACCAATATGAATAAAGACTATTCGGATTGGACATACAAAAGTTTATGGCTTGGATGCTGAAACCATTTGACGATAATGAACAATATGAATAGAGACTATTCGTGATCACGTGATTCCTAACATTCAGTCTCTTAACTCCCTCCTGATTTAACCCCCGCTCACTGGACCACTAAGTTTGGAAGGTTATTGAGAAAGAGACCAACCAGTATACTCACAATAACAAGAATTCATTGAAACTAGTCATTGTGAAGATAATGTCCAATATGAATAAGGACCCTTTGATTCGGCCATGCAGAAGTTTCTAGCATCGCATTCAAAAAAAAAACGATGCTGATGGCGATTTTATTGAATAAATTTCCATAACAATACGTGTACCCATTTTCATGAAATTAGTTTTTCGATGGCCGGATTGTTTGATTGTTTAAAGGATTTTAACAGCACGTCAACTCGCCAAGGGTTATTTTAAGCCTAGAAGTTAGGGAATCATTTTCATTGTACATTTATAATTACATCTTTTTGTATGATTATTTCTTAAGAGTTTTTTTTTGTACACAGTTATATGTTATCAAGTATTCCAATCTAATGCAAATAATTATACACACGGTTGTATGGTTTCAAATATTCCTATCTAATACTAATAATTATATGGTTTTAAGTAATTATTTCTGTCTAATAATTATAATTTATTTGCCCAAAGTTAACTGGTTCCAAGATAAATGATAATCCTTTGTAAGTAACTATTGTAAATAGAAATAATTTACAGTTATATGACATGAAGTATTCCGATCGAATGTGAATGATTTTCAAAAAGATCTATCTAAACCATTGATAGGAACCTAACAGGTATAACCACTCCGGGTTAGAGTGGACCGAGGAGTCATGGCAATAAAGTACCCTGCTTCCAGATCTCCCGAACTGGAGCCTTACCTCAGATGCCGTTTATTGTCATACCCAGGACACCCCTTTTTGTCAAGGGAAGGGGTCTTATCACTCTACAAAAGACACATTCAGCGTAATCTAAACCCCAATGACTGGGTGGATAATATTTAGAACTGGCTGTATAAACTTATGTATTCTGATTGAATGTTGAGGATGTTTCTTTGTTTAGTTTAGTTTTTTTTTTTTGTTTTTTTTTTGTATAGCTACTGGTGCAGTCTCTCAGTCAGATGCTTTCAACGAGTTCCTGATCTTATAAACTCGCCCAGTTGGCTGGGGCTGCAGAATATACCGACTGTATCACTGTAAAGGCGGAAGACTTCCCCATCGAGTGTCCTGCCTATGACGCTAAACAATCTGATGATGAGGCTCCAATCTTGGAGATTTGGGGAATGTGAAGTACCCCTTCTTTACAATTGCTCCAGGGTTCTCTCTGACCCGAATGGTAGCAGCTGTTAGGGTCCTATTTATGGGTCCAATAGAACTGTTTGACATTTAAACTGTGTGCAAAAAATGATTTATGCTACACTGAATTGTTAGAAATAGAACTTTTTGACCATTTAAGTGTGTGTAAACAAATGACTGACTAACTGAATTGTTTGTGATACATAGCAATACTTGGAACCATATAAATGTAAGCAAATGAATAAGTAATGTTGAATAAAATTATTAGTGTTAGATAGCAATACTTGTAACCACTTCACAGTCTGCTAACAAATGACTACTATTGAATTATTATTAATAATTGAAACCATTTAACTGTGTAGAAACAATAGCAATATTAGTGTACAAACAGTTTAGTTCTCACTCATTTAAAAATGAAATTACATACAACATTTCATTTACAAATCATATATGTATATCCACTTAACTACATGCAAAAAATGGCTAATGTTTTATTGTCATTGTTATATAGCGATGCTTGAAATCATTTAACTTTGTGAAAACAAATAATTAACAGTCAGTAGAATTATTCGTATTAGATAGAAATACTTGAAACCATTTAACAGTGTGCCAAAAATTGCTCAACAAAATGTATCTACAAATCATATATTGCCCAGTCAGGTGGGGCTGTAGAATACGCCTACTGCAACTCTGTAGAGGGTTATGACCCCCCAACGAGTGTCCTGGATATGACACTAAACAAACTGATGGTGAGGTTCCAGTGATGCTGGAGCTTTGGGGAATGCAAAGTACCCCTTCATTGCCATTGCTCCCAGGTCCACTCTGGCCCGGAATGATAGCACCTGATAGAGCCCTATCTATTAGGTTAAATAGAACTAACTGTATACTTATGCTAAACTGAATTGTTTGAATTAGAACTGTTTGACTAAACTGAATAGCTTGAAATAGAAATGTTTTTGACAATTAAACCGTACTTACATTTAAACTGCGTGCTTATACTAAACTGAATTGTTTAAAATGGAACTGTTTTCATAAAAATGGATTTGGCGTTGAATAACCTACAAATGTTGAAATGCCATAAAACCCAACCAACCAACCAACAACAAATCATATATATTTAATATATATGTATAAACAGGATTTGACATTAAATAACCTATAACCTATATGCGATAAAACCCAACCAAATCAAACTAATTTTGAAAAAGAATTATCAGGCTACTTTGGGAAAATTAGCCATCTTTAAATGATATCTGACCGTTTGGTTAAAGATTTGAGAGAAATAATGAAAACAAAGTTCTTGAAATTAATAATGTTTATCCAATAAGGCTTCATCGGATACGAGGAAATTCTCTTTTTAAAAACGATAAAAAAATTTGTAGGCGTCAGACGATTTCTTCTACAAAAACTTAATTACCTATCAAAAATAAATAGCACAATAGGATGGGAATGTAGTATACGTTGACTACATCTCTGCAGAGGAGTAAGACCCCCACCCCAACATAAGTTCTGGATATGACACAAAACTGCATCTTATCATGAGGCTTCAGTCTTGGAGCTTTAGGAAATGTAAAGTCCCCTTCATTACCATTACTTCCAGGTCCACTCTGACTCGAAGTGGTAGTAACTGTTATAGCCCCATTAATGGCTTAGATAAAACTATTTAATCATTTACTACAATTGAAATCACTTAACTGCGTGCAAACAAATGATTAATATTAAATTGAATTATTATTATTCGATAGCAATACTTGAAAGCATTTGATTGTGGCAAATAGAACTATAAGTGTTAGATAGCAATACTTGAAAGCATTTGACTGTGGCAAATAGAACTTTTAGTGTTAGATAGCAATACTTGAAAGCATTTGATTGTGCAAAGTGAACTATTAGCATTAGATAGCAATACTTGAAAGCATTTGTCTGAGGCAAATAGAACTTTTAGTGTTAGATAGCAATACTTGAAAGCATTTGACTGTGGCAAATAGAACTTTTAGTGTTAGATAGCAATACTTGAAAGCATTTGATTGTGCAAAGTGAACTATTAGCATTAGATACCAATACTTGAAAGCATTTGTCTGAGGCAAATAGAACTTTTAGTGTTAGATAGCAATATTGAAAGCATTTAACTGTGGCAAATAGAACTATTAGTGTTCGATTGCACTACTTGAAAGCATTTGACTGTGGCAAATAGAACTTTTAGTGTTAGATAGCAATACTTGAAAGCATTTGACTGTGGCAAATAGAACTTTTAGTGTTAGATAGCAATACTTGAAAGCATTTGATTGTGCAAAGTGAACTATTAGCATTAGATAGCAATACTTGAAAGCATTTGACTGAGGCAAATAGAACTATTAGTGTTAGATAGCAATACTTGAAAGCATTTACTGTGGCAAATAGAACTATTAGTGTTACACTTGAAAGCATTTGACTGTGCAAATAGAACTATTAGTGCTTGATAGCAATACTTGAAAGCATTTAATTGTGTGGAAACAAATAATTTCTGGCTCGTTTAAAAATGATATTACCAACAAGCTATATGTTTAAAAGTCATATATATATATATATATATATATATATATATATATATATATATATATAAATATATATAGACATGTTTTGTCATCATATTTTTGTATATGTCCTTTTGAGTTGCGGCATTGATTTTATTAGTATTCTAATATCCTATGCAAAACTAATCTCCTTCTCCAAAACAATATTTTTATAAAGAATTAAGAATGTATAACAATCTCGCGTCAATAATGAGTTCCCTAACTATATAGTTGATAAACAAATTCAACATACAATTAGAAATGTCAGCCAACAAAATAAACACTGCAATACTCCAACCAATCATCATCATCTTGTCGTGCCGCTAGCACGGATATCCCTGGCCCTCTCTCGCCACTTCTCCCTAGGTCTTCAGATTTACATCCTGTGTCCTCACATAGCTGCTGTATGCAAGTTCGAGCTGGTCGTCCAGCTTTTGCTTGGCAATATGTGGGGGTCCGTAGGAGTACATCACTTATGAGCTCGTCCTTGCTTCTCCAGCCTGACCGATAAAATGAAACGCAGTTTCTTCCAGGCAGCGGTTGTATCGATACTGCTATATGGATGCACTACTTGGACGCTAAGTAAACGGCTGGAGAAGAAACTAGACGGCAATTACACAAGAATGTTGAGAGCAATATTGAACAATTCCTGGCGACAACACCCCACAAGACACCAACTATACGGCCACTTGCCTCCCACCACGAAAACTATACAAGTTAGACGAACTCCAACCAATAAACAAACATTTATCACACGTTTTTTTTTTACCGTAGCCAAATGCAATACAATAATGAATTAGATGAAAATATTTTTAAAACGTCGATTAAAAGAAATATACTCTCCACTGATACTAATGAAAAAATGTAAGTTATATTCTATAACAAATTAAAAACCTCCAACTTAGTTATTAACAATAATTCCTCCCCCTCCATTGGGGTTTTGCAAAAAGAAAACCCGTTATATATGAATTTAAAAGTACTTTAGGTGATTGTATCTCTGAGAATAATAGTATATACGTTGGCTTAACCTCAACTACCCTATCGAGACGACTCACTATGCATCTATCTGATACCAGTTCAATGGCACAAAATCTAAAAAAACATTCCTACCCAAAAACTGAGTTTCGGAAAATTCTCGCCGAAAACTCAATAGTATTAGAACAACAAAATAACAAACATAAGTTACAGATTCTCGAGGCGCTCCATATCAGAATAAAACAACCTAAACTCAATAGAATCAATTTCAAACCCCGTACGAATGTACTTAATTGTCTTTAGCGACTGTTGCTACTTATAGAAACGAATTTAAGAATAAATACTGCCACACACCAGTATAAATAATAAACACTTACAAAGGATTAATGTACATACAAAGGTCACATCACTTTTGCAATATACACCTCCCCTGATGATAACCCAAGATCAGGTGGAAAGTACTAGGGTGTCAAAGTAATTATGGGAGTTTCACTAACCAATTCCCAACGGATACTTTCACATCAATACGGCAACTCAAAAGGATAAATGCAAAAATATGTAGACAAAGGATGTCTATATTTCTAAATGAAATATGCATTAATGAAGAAACGTTAAACGGACACACACACACACACACACACACACACATATATATATATATATATATATATATATATATATATAAACAGGATTTGGAATCAAATGACCTTCAAGGGTTGATATGCCTTAAAACACAATCAACCAACCAAAGATAAAGAGTATAGTCTTCCTTGGTGTTCACCAGTGGCCCGGGAGACCTGTGTTCAATCCCAGGTCGAGTCATACCAAAGACTCAAAAAATGGTACATGAGGCCACCTTGCTTAACACTCAGCATTATAAGGTAGGGATCAAGGGTAAAGTGGAGCAACCCAGGGAAAGGAGTAGTGCCCTACCTTACACCTCGGTGCTATAGCTATTGAAAAAGAAGCCATTTGGGTCATCCTCGACTATTCTCGCCAACTTACTAAATTGCAAAAAATAAATAAATAAATAAATAATAAAAAATACGGGATAACAATTCAAAACGGTGGAACTTGTTTTGAAAAGAGTTCTTAGTCTATTAAACAAATAAATAAATAGATAAAATAAGAAAATAAAAAAGAAAAAAATTAAGAAAAAAAATGAAAAGAAAAGAAAAGCATCTCAAGAGGTATTCTTTCAAGACTGATAAAATGTTCCGGGTGTAAATTAAATTGGCTCTTAATGATATTAATGATGCTCGGATGAACTCTTAATTTTTCTTTGCTTTCTTAATTGTTCAAAAATCCAGTCGGCTGGGGTTGTAGAATACACCAACAGCTTTTCTGATGGTGAGGTTCCAGTAATGTTGTCACGTTCATGTTCCACAGTTTGTTTTTTTTTCAATTCCCAAGCAAGGTCGAGGTATTCATCCCTCTTTTCGCTTTCTTTCAATTTTACTCTGTGGTCAGCCGGTATAGCAAAGTCCACAATTCGGCAAGTTCTCTTTCTTTTCTTTAATCATGTATTAAGCGAATGCAAAAAACAAAGCGCCAATGGAAAGCATGCCTTGTCTTATATTCCTTTTGTGCCCTGTTTTCTGCATTCGCGGGGTGTCCTCGTGGTGTAATGGTTAAAGCAATGGACTGCGGAATCGTAGTAAGCGAGTTCGTACTCCAGTCGTGCTATTATGTTCACTTTCGGGCAAATACCCTTGGGAAAGGTATGAATCCACTTATCCTCCCAGCTATGGGTTAAATAGTACCACTACTGTTCTTCTAGGAGAATGGCTTTGGTATTAAATAATCTACAAAGGTTGATATGCCATTAAACAAAGAAACCATCTGCATTCGCTTTTTACATGATCTGTTTCATCACTTTCGCCAGAAAACCTACATTTGCTTATTCTGTTGCATATTATCGATTTTCGCTCAAATATAATTGGTCCTCATGGTGATGTTTTAAGAAGAGATTAAATTTCTTAAGATTTCCCTTTTGGAGTTACATGCATATCCTCTCGTGTGAAATCTCGTCAGTTTGTCGCTTGAAATATACACACAGTTGCTTTTCTTTTCATTTCTGCTTCATAGTTTTTGTTGTTTCTTTGTACCTATGTTGCTAATGCTATCATTGGCCGCTTTCCTTAGTCTTTCTTTGCTCTTTTTTATTAGAGTCTTCTTCTTCTTCTTCTTCTTCTTCTTCTTCTTCTTCTTCTTCTTCTTCTTCTTCTTCTTCTATTATAATTATTCTACTCATTTGAGAGGCTTTCCAACCAGCATTAGCTGATGTTTTCTCACTGGAATTTGAGCTTGCAAGTCTCCTCAAGTCTCCAGGACTCTTCTCAGTATTCTGGCCGATCTTAATAATGCTGTATTTTGGATGGTCTCCACTCGTGCTCTTATTTACATATCCTCCAGTCCTTTTACCAATCTTTTAGTGACTGTACCGAGCGCACCTATTAAAACTGGTATTACCGCCACTTTCATGCTCCATAGTTTCTTCAGCTCCCTAGCAAGGTTCTGGTACTTATCTCTCTTTTCACTCTCTTTCAGTTTCACTCTGTGGTCTGCTGGGACGGCAAAATCCACAATTTGGCAAGTTCTCTATTTTTTTAACTATCAGTTAGTCTGGTCGTCTGGCCGAGATTAGATGATCCGTTTGTATCTCAAAATCCCAAAGAATTTTCTGTGCCTCATTTTCTCGAACGCATTATGGATTGTGCATATACCATTTGTTCCTACCAGTGTTAACTGATGGTTTCCACTGGGTTTTTAATGGCAGTAAGTCTCCTCAAGTTTCCAGGACACTTCTCATTATTCAGGCCAATCTTAATAATACTGTAGTATGGATGGTCTACACCTATCCTCTTATTTTAAACTAAATGAATTTCTATAACAAAAGAATTTTCGATGAATTTTGTATATTAAAACAATTTCAAATGAATTTCTAAATTTAAAGAATGCGAAATAATTTTCTACAGCAAAATGATTTACGACGAATTTTTGTACTAAAACAATTTCCAATGAATTTCTTAAATAAAAGAAATTCGAAATTATTTTCTGTAGAAAAATGATTGACGATGATTGTTTTTTTTTTTACTAAAACAATTTCCAATGAATTTCTAAATTCAAAAATTTCGAAAAAATTTTCCATAGCAAAATGATTTTCGACGAATTTTGTATTGAACCATTTCGAAAAAAAAAAAGAAATTTGTCTACAAAAACAATTTCCAATGAATTTCTATTGTAAAATAAGAACCACTAATGCAAATCTTTTGGACTAAATAAATTACGTGATAGGTTCTTTTTTTCTATTTAATCAAGCGATTTTAACGGTATTCAGTCGACCAATGCTCCTGTGTTCTCAACTTACCAATACGACAGATGCTAACATCTCGAAACCACAGTACCAATTTATATATTGATAAACCTGTCATTTATGACAGGTACAGTGTCACCGGCACATAGGCCGAGTGGGGGGGGAATGTTCGCCAATGTCCTGATTTGTTTGTTTGTTTGTTTGTTTAAGGCATATCAACCTTCTTGAGGGGGTATCCTCGAGGTATAATGGTTAAAGCGATGGACTGCGGAATCGTAGTACGCGAGTTCGTACTCTAGTCGTACTATTACGTTCACTTTCAGGCAAATACCATTGGGAAAGGTATGAACCCACTTATCCTCCCAGCTATGGGTTAAATAGTACCACTACTGTTCTTCTTGGAGAATGGCTTTGGCATTAAATAACCTAAAAAGAGTTGATATGCCATTAAACAAAGAAACCAAACCAAACCAACCTTCTTGGGTTATTAAATGCTAAATCCATCCTGCTATTTAACCCATAGCGGGGAGGATAAGGGAGCTCATACCTTTCTCAAGGATATTTGTCCGAAAGTGAACGTAATAGCGCGCTTGGAGTTCGAACTCGCTTACTACGATTCCGACGCCCATCGCTTTAACCATTACACCACGAAGACACCCCCAGCCAATGTCCTAGGAGACCGGGTTTCAATCCCAATTCGAGTCATATCAAAGACTCAAAAAAATGGTTCTTGATGTCGCCTTGCTTACAACTCAACATTTTAAGGTACGGATCAAGGGTATAGCAAAGGAATTCAGAGAAAGGAATAGCGCCCTCCCCTATAATCGGTTTAGTGGCTAATGAAAAGGGAACCTTCGGGTCGCCCTCGACTACGGTCACTATGCCACGACAGTAACATAAAGAACAAATCTGAGTTGCAAACTGATATGTAATTCAGCATGGCAACTTTTAACAAATACCTATACAGTACTCACGAAGACACAGTCTTTATAATTGCCTTGCATTCGTGATTTGTCCATTGGATTGTCAAAGAACATGTCCTCCCTTGTCCTCACTGTTGCCCATATACGGCAGGTAAAGACAGGACCTACCTATAATCACAGCCACCATTTTATTTTTTTAATCATGCGTGATATATATATATATATGACGGTATACATTAAATTGGAGTATTAGCATAAGCCGGCTAATCACAAGCATCGCTGGTCTTTCTTCGAGATTTATGTACCGTATCTGACCCACGATAAAGGACAAGTCCTTCGCCTTTTATTTTTATTGATTTAGCAACGCGATATCCGTTGACTCAGATAGGCCCAGCTAATATTATACTTATTCATTTCATTTTTTTAAAAATGATACTGGCCTGATTGGCTGGGGCTGTAGAATACACTGACTGCATCTGTGCAGAGGGGTAAAACTCCCCTAACGACTGTCCTGGATATGGCACTAAACAATCTGATGGTGAGCAATGGGAAATGCGGAGTACCTCTTTATTGCCATCGCTTCCAGGTCCACTCTGGCCTGAAGTGGTAGCATCTGATAGGGTCCTATCTATGGGTCAAAAAGGACTCAACAGAATGGTTTGAAAAAGAATTGTTTTGACATTTAACTGTGTATAAACAAAAAATATAGATATATTAAACTGAATTGTTTGAAATAGAACTACTTAATGGCTTCGGCATTGAATAACCGACAATGGTTGATATGACATAAAACTAAACTAAACTAAAAACTAAAACTTTTGAATGATACATAGTCATTAGTTAATTTTAGTGCTGTGGTCTGGAGAGTCTAGGCTTTTCCTCTGATATCCTATTCTGAATATCTCTTTTTTTCAAAGCCTCTGGGAACCTTTCCAAGAACACCAAATACAGTTGGTATACCGCCTCACTTTCATGTTCCTCTGATCTCTCAGCTCCTTGGCAAGCGATTTTTTTATATTTCCCTTTTCAATTCAAGGTTTATTCCAACTACAAAATCAAAAAGTTGACAAGTTCTTTTCTTCTGGTCTTCTACATTAAGTCATCCTTTTGTGTCACAAAGTTCCAGAGAATTCTCTGTCTCCGGCGGATTCTGGTTTCTGCGTACACTATTTGTTAGGATGGCCAAATTTTAATCTCTTGCACAATTTCTAGTGGATCACCTTTCCTACCCAGTCATGCCAACTCTTATATTCCTTTTGTGCTAGTTTGCAGCATTTGCTAATATGATTAACTGTTTCATCTCTGTCGTCAGATAAATTACATTTACGTATAGTCAATTACATTTACGTATAGTCAATTTTTGCCTTGATATAATTCGTCCTTATAGCATCATTTTGCACTGCTATTAATAGATATTTAGTTTCTCTTTTGAGATTTCCTTTTTCTTTGGGCATTTTCCCTATTTTGTCGCTTGAAGAATGCATATCATTTACTACTTTAGAGTTTTTCCATATCAGTGTTAACTGATGGTTTTTCACTGGAGTTTGAGTGACAGTAAGTCTCCTCAAGTCTCCAGATCTCTTCTCAGTATTCTGATAGTCTCCACACGTCCGCCAACTTCCAAGTCCTCCAGGTTTTTTCATAATCCTTTAGTTATTGTGCCAAAAGCACCAATCACAATTGGTATAATCGTCACTTCCATGTTCCACAACTTTTTCAATTCCCAAGTAAGGTCGAGGTACTTATTCTTTTTTTTCACATTCTTTTAGTTTTATTCTGTGGTCCACCGGGACAGCAAAGTCGACAATATTGCAAATTATCTGTGTTTTTTGTTGATTATTATAAGGTCTGGTCTTCTGGCCGTATTATTATTATTACTTTTATTTGTTATGTAGAAAGGCGACATCACCACACTAGACGGAACCCCTCTGAATCTAGTCGACAAATTCACCTACCTAGGAAGCAGCGTCTCATCAACCGAAAAGGACATCGACACACGGCTAACGAAGGCATGGACAGCTATCGATAGGCTATCGATCATAAGGAAATCAGACATGACCGATAAAATGAAACGCAGTTTCTTCCAAGCAGCGGTCGTATCGATACTGCTATATGGATGCACAACTTGGACGCTAACTAAACGACTGGAGAAGAAGCTAGACAGCAATTACACAAGAATGCTGCGAGCAATACTGAACAAGTCCTGGCGGCAACACCCCACAAAGCACCAAATATACGGCCACCTGCGGCCCATCACGAAAACTATCAAAGTTAGACGAACCAAACATGCAGGACACTGCTGGAGAAGCAGGGACGAGCTTATAAGTGATGTACTCCTATGGACCCCCTCATATGGCCGGGCAAAAGCAGGACGACCAGCTCGAACATATATTCAGCAGCTATGTGAGGATACGGGGATGTAGCCCTGAAGACCGGCCAGAGGCGATGAACGACAGGGAAAAGTGGCGAGAGAAGGTCAGGGATATCCGTGCTAGCGGCACGATATTATGATGATGATGATGATGATGATGATGATGATGATGATGTAGAAGAATATACCGATTCCGACTCAGGGTTTGAACGCGGATTTCTAGCCAACAAACACAAGAGTTGAAATGGATAGTGTTACTGGAGTTCACGTGACTAGAAGTAGTGAACACATGAATGGCTCAGAGGTCTGACAAGAGACGTATGCAAAATAGATTTGAAATGTAACATTGCAAGTTAGTATTGTTTTGCATTCTAGACTTAGCATTCGTCATTGTACAGGAGTGGAGAGATTTTAAGTTTCGGCTAAAAATTACCCCCCGCCCCGCTCACAGAACATTACAAAAGTGGCGACGAGGAATAATTCCAAATATAATAAAATTATTATTATTATTAATTTATACCTTGCGTGTTTTT
Source organism: Sepioteuthis lessoniana (assembly GCA_963585895.1). NCBI lineage: Eukaryota > Metazoa > Mollusca > Cephalopoda > Myopsida > Loliginidae > Sepioteuthis > Sepioteuthis lessoniana. Next base: position 48,962,523 of record OY757937.1, on the reverse strand, counting down.
CACACTAGTAGTAACAGTTGGTTTTCACTGAAGTCTCAGTGACTACTACTCTCATCAGCCCATCCAGGACTCCACTCAGTATTCTTGCCGATTTCAGCTGTGTTGTAGTTGGGACTGTCTCTGCTCAACGTTCTGATTCCTCCAGTCTTTTCCCCAGTATTTTCGAGGTTATTCGAAGGGCTCCACCAATCATTAGTATCATTGCCACAACTTTTTTTAGCTCTCTAGTAAGTAAAGTTTATGACCATAATCGAGGGTGACCCTAATGCTGCTTTTTCAATAGCTACTACACCGTGGTGTAGGGGAGGGCGCTACTCCATACCCTGGATTGCTTCACTTTACCCTTGATCCTTACCTTATAACGCTGAGTGTTAAGCAAGGCGGAATCAAGTACCATTTTTTGAGTCTTTGGTATGAATCGACCTGGATTGAAACCCAGTCTCCCAGACCATTGGCGACTCTCTACTCATTAGGCCAATGGTCTGGTAACTTTCTAGTAAGATTCAGGTATTTACCTAATTTTTTGCTTTACTTTACTCAGGATCACCCAATCCCAGCCAGTAAACCAGATATAGTTGTCTGTTGGAATCTGTCTGGTTTTTCTAGCCGTGATTGTGAGTAATCCATTTTTAACTCAGCGTCCCAGAGAATGTTGTGGATCTTACGTTTAAGGACAGTTTATTGTTTATGCATATACCATTTGTCCGTATGATTATTATTTTTCTTTGAATATTCAATCAAATCTTCTTCTTATTATTATTTTATTCATTGAAAGTTTTTTCACTCCAGCGTTAGTTGAAGGTTTTTCCATTGAATTCTGAGGGGCAAGCAATTTTCCTCAAGTCTCACGGACTCTTCTTAGTATTCTTGCAAATCTCTACAATGCTGTAGTTTTGGATGGTCTCCCCTCGTCCTCTTACTACCAAGTCCTCCAGTCCCTATACCAATCCTTTAGTGACTACCGAACTCACCAATCTATTATTATTATTATTATCTATGAGATCCAAGTGACAGCAAGTCTCCTCAGCTCCCCAAGATTCTTCGGCAAAATCCATTTGATGACAAATTCTTCTTTCTTTTTCTTATTAATATTCACAAGGTCTGGTCTTCTGGCTGGGATTAGACGATCCGTTTGAATCTCAAACTCGCAGATAATTTTATGCGTTTCATTTACCTGGACGGATTCTGGTTTGTGCAAATAGGAAGAATTTCTTCAAACTTCTTCCTTGAATAGAGAATGGAATATTTCTACTAAACCTGTTGTGTTTTATTTATCCGCTTTTCCACTTATTTTTATTATATATATATATATATATATATATATATATATCAGTTTTTCAATTGAATAACCATGCACACATACATACATACATTAGGTAATGGATATATCTCTGGTAATACCCACAAAATTTCGTGAAACGAGTGTCATCTTCATTCTAGTATGTCACTTCAAGTCCAGATCCTAATTCCTTTCAGTTTTTATATTCTTCTATTTGTCAGCATCTGAGCACTTTTGATTTTTCAAATCCTTTTTGAACGATTATTTATTCTCATTTGTTTATATATATATTGAGTAAAGTTGGCGACTATGGTCGAGGGCGACCCGAAGGCTCCCTTTTCAATAGCTACTATACCAAGGTGTAGGGGACAACGCTTCCCTTGAACATCTTCACACAGACGCGCAAGTGTATGACGAACTTAGCTCTGTACGGACACAGGATGTATTCTGGAAGACCTGGAGGATGCGATGAATGAAGAGACGGATGGCGAGAGAGAGTTAGGAAAATCTGTGCTATTAGCATGACATGATGATGATGATGATCATTATCATGTCGTGCCGCTAGCACGGATATCCCTGACCCTCTCTCGCCACTTCTCCTAATCATTCATCGCTTCTGGCTGGTCTTTAGGTCTACATCCCGTATCCTCACATAGCTGCTGTATGTATATTCGAGCTGGTCGTCCTGCTTTTGCTCGGCCATGTGGAGGTGCCCGTGGTGTAATGGCTATCGTCGTAGGAAATGGACACAGCGATACGAGTTCAAATCCTGGACGAGAATGATTGCATTTCACACAGCTCTAATACCCTAGGGAAAGGTATGAATCCAATTATTCTCCCTCCAGCTATGGGTAAATAGTAGGAAAGACTGGGTTCTTCAGCCTTGGTAAGGCAACTAGTGTCGGAGAAGGAAACTCTGAATTGAAACCTGTTAAACTCCGCTTAAAAATTGACCTTGTGTCATATCCTGCCCGAGCGGTTGGTAAATATGGGTAAATATGGATATGCGGGGGTCCATAGGAGTACATCACTGATGAGTTCGTCCTTGTTTCTCCAGCAGTGTCCTGTGTGTCTGGTTCGTCTAACTTGTATAGTTTTCGTGATGGGAGGCAGGTGGTCGTATAGTTGGTGCCTTGTGGGGTGTTGCCGCCAGGACTTGTTCATTATTGCTCGCAACATTCTTGTGTAATTGCCGTCTAGCTTCTTCTTCAGCCGTTTAGTTAGCGTCCAAGTAGTGCATCCATACAGCAGTATCGATACGACCGTTGCCTGGAAGAAACTGCGTTTCATTTTATCGGTCAGGTCTGATTTTCATATATATATATATATATATATTAAATATATATATATATATATATGTGTGTGTGTGTGTGTGTGTGTGTGTCCATAAACGATGAGTTTGGTATCATTCAGATTAAGAATATATGAGGTTTCAAATAATTCTCCAGGAGTGCTCGATTTATGACTATTGTTATATAAGTAAAATAAGTAAAGTTGGCGACCTTAGTCAAGGGTGACCCAAAGGCTACCTTTTCGATTGCAACTATACCAAGGCGCTATTCCTTCCTGGATTGCTCCCCTTTACCCTTGATGCTTACCTTATAATGCTGAGTGTTAAGCACGGCAGCATCAAGTACCATTTTTGAGTCTTTGGTATGACTCGAACTGGAATTGAACCCCGGCCTCCCAGATCACTGACGAACACTCTACTCAGATAAAAAATTAACAGGACTTCTTCAGATCTTATGGATAAAATAAATCAGAACAGACCTCTATTCTGATTTATTTTATCCATTAGATCAGAAGAAGTCCTGTTAATATTTTCGTGTTTTTTGATTTTTCAAAAACACATAACAGGATGGAAATAAATTTATAATCCTAATGTGACCGGTTTGTGTTTTTTCTTAATGAAATTATTGCTCTGTCGTGTCTGTTACATTGAGTTCTTTACCAGGAAAATTTAAAGTTCATTCTTGAATAGTTTTCTTGTCCTGATGGAATTACTCCCAACTCCAGTTTAACTGGACCAAATAATACTTATATATATATATATATATATATATATATATATAACGGTCGTATATTTTCTCAATTAAAGAATTTTAGATAGATGGATATAAACAAGCTTTAGAAGGATAGATATATCGTTGGTGATGCCTAAAAGGTTTTGTGAATTGAACAAGAGAGGGTTAACTTCATTCAAGCATGGGGAAGCCCTGTGACGAAGTAGCTGTGTTGGATTGTAACATCCCAGTAAACTAGTTCTAACTACAGTCGTGCTATTTGGTTTACTTTTCGACTAATACCCCAAGGAAAGGTAGGAATACCCTTGTACACCGCCCATCTATGGGTTAAATAGTAATACTACTGTTTTTATACAAGAGTAGCATTTGCATTGAATAACCCAGGAAGGTTGATTTGTCATTAAACAAAGAAAACGAAACTGAAACTTCAAGTCTACGTCCGAATTCCTTTTAGTTTTTATATTACTTCGCTGGCCTGAAATTGAGCACTTTTTATTTGGATAAGAGAACGATAATTCTATTTATAATATGTCAAGTCAACTCAACTCGTCCTCTTGAATTTCCAATATATATATATATATATAGTATGTGCCGCCTGATATATTTTCTATGTGAACAGCCTATTCTACACTTAAACTTTTGAAGACACTTAAAAAGGAATTTTCAATTATTGTATGCGTCAGTAATTTAGTGGGTTTGTCTTAGCTACCTCGTACCCAATCAGAGACATGACAATTTTCATTGTCTGTAGATTTTAAGCAACAAAAAACCTCTCCTGCTAAGAAATGAAACGTAATTGAACGATCTAAATCGTAAACAACGATTTGTTTCGAATGGAAATTGTGTAAAAGGCGTGACTGTATCTAGGATAACAATTTATGCATGACGAACTTCAAAGAAGATCGTGTTTTTACTTGAAACTAGTGGAACCTGACGGAATACTGAATATTTATTAACAGGAAGTATTTGGACTTAACTATCATGTCTATAAAATAAAACCCATTTTGAAAAAAATTAAACCATATTAAGTTTACGAATTGTGACAGGTATTAACTTAGGGTCATTTGGCTTGGTTTCGTTTAGTCTAATGGCACATCAACCATTGTAGGTTATTCAATGTCAAATTCATTTTTATGCATATAAACAGTTCTATTTCAAACAATTCAGTTTAGTATAAATATAGTTTTTGTTTACACGCAGATAAATATCAGAACAGTTCTATTTCAAACAATTCAGTTTAGTATAAGTACGCAGTTTAAATGTGAAAACCGTTCTGTTTCAAACAATTCAGTTAAACATAAGTACACAGTTCTATTTGACACATTGATCAAACCCTATCAGGCGCTGCCATTCCAGCCCAGAGTGGACCTGGGAGCGATAGTAATACTGGAACTTCACCATCAGATTGTTTAATGTCATATCCGGACACTCATTTAGGGAGTCTTACTCCTTTGCAGAGATACAGTCGGTGTATTCTGCAGCCCCTACCGACTGGGCTATTACTAGGATGAGTCAAAGAATTTGCAATATTTTGTGTGACACAATTGGGCAGCTCCGGTCTTTTTTTACCAAAGTCGTGAAAATGATGAACCTCACCGAACTAGATGCCGAGCTCGTCTGATTACGATGGTTGGTTGGTTGTTTGGTTGGTGGCAAGTTAACACTTGGGTTATTTTTTTATGCAGAATGCCAGGCGCAGAAGCAAGATATGAAATAATTTTCAGAACGTTTCTTTTAGTCTGATTAGTCCATTTAAAAAAAAAAACTCGATAAATCTTAATTTTCATGATTAGATATATCACTTAAGCACTTTTTCATTAAAATTCTGACCAATACAAGTGAGCAAGAAAAGAAATGACAAAGAATCTATGATTTACTTAACGCCGAAACCAAACCAAAAATGTTTCTTTATGGCTTCCATCAAGCCCAGACCATAAACCCCTTGATTAGATTATATGGGGCATTTTAGAAAACAAAACAAATGCAATTTCCCATCCAAATATTAGTTCGCTTAAAACTGCTAATGAGGAGGAATGGAATAAAATATCTGAAGAATTTATTTTGAAGGCATGAAAATCGTTTCGAAGGCGTGTTGATACGATAACTGAAAAAAAAAATGGCGACCATATTGAGTAAATTTATCGTTTTGTGTCTATCTTCTTATTTTATTATTTATTCTTTTAAATTAAAACTAATCTTGTTTTATAATAATCGTTTATAATTATTATTCTAGAATATTCCTAATTTTGCTTCCGCACTCAGTCCGTTTTACCGTTAAACAGTTTCAAGTATTGATATGTAATACCAATAATTCAATTTTTTTATCAGTTATTTGTTTCCATACTGTTGAATGGTTTCTGGAATAGTAAATGATTAAATAGGTCTATTTGATACGTACATGGGACCCTAATAGGTACTACAACTCCAGGTTAGAGTGGACCTGGAAGTAATGGTAATGAAGGGGTTCTCCACTTTCCCCAAAGCTTCAGAACTGGAACCTCTCTATCAGATAGTTTAATGTTATATCTGTTGGGAGGTACCCCTTTGCAGGAATGCAGTTGGTGTATTCTGCAGCCACAGCTAACCGGGCTGAAGTGTTACTGAGAACTACACGCCAGATTTGCCTCTATGGCTTGCAGCACGGCCACGGAATCCATGGCTTTAACACTACCTGACCTTGCCTTATCATCGAGGTTCTTGCAATCCGGGCGAAAATTCTTGAACCATCTGTTTTTTTTTACTATCAACTGCGTCTTCATCTTTCGCACAGTTTCCATAGTGTTATAAACCCAGTTCCAACCCCTAAAGCATAAGTTCATCAGTGCAGCTTTCAAATTATACATGTTAGCGCACCAACTATCACGATACTAACAACCACAGCGGGTACTTCCCATAGTTTGAATTACTTTAGAATATGATGTACGCACCGCAAACTGGCAAGTACTAAAATGTTACAAAACTTTTGATTCAGCCAAGTTGAGCTTCATGTTACTAAAATATTACAAAACTTTTGATTCACCCAAGTTGAGCCTCATGTTACTAAAATATTACAAAACTTTTGATTCAGCCAAGTTGAGCCTCATGTTACTAAAATGTTACAAAACCTTTGATTCACCCAAGTTGAGCTTCATGTTACTAAAATGTTACAAAACCTTTGATTCACCCAAGTTGAGCCTCATGTTACTAAAATATTACAAAACTTTTGATTCAGCCAAGTTGAGCTTCATGTTACTAAAATATTACAAAACTTTTGATTCACCCAAGTTGAGCCTCATGTTACGAAAATATTACCATACTTTTGATTCACCCAAGTTGAGCCTCATGTTACTAAAATGTTACAAAACATTTGATTCACCCAAGTTGAGCCTCATGTTACTCAAATATTGCAAGACTTTTGATTCCCCTGAGTGATTTCTGCGCCCAGATGGCTGGGGTAGTTAAAAACACTGACTGCATCTCCCAACGAGTGTCCTGTATATGACACTAAACAATCTGATGGTGACGCTCCAGTAACGCTGGTGCTTTGGGAAATGCAATGTACCCCTTCATTGCCATCGCTCCCAGGTTCACCCTGTCCCGCAGTGGTAGCACCTGATAGGGTCCTATCAATGGGTAAAGTAGAACTAGACTTTGTGCTTATGCTTAACTGAATTGTTTGAAATAGAAATGTTTTTGACATTGTAACTCTGTACTTATACTAAACTGAATTGTTTAAAATAGAAGTGTTCTTGACATAGAAATTGTGTACTTATGCTAAACTGAATTGTTTGAAATTGAAATGTTTTTTAATGCTAAACTGAATTGTTTGAAACAGAACTGTTTTTGTGTACTAAACAGTGTACTTATGCTAAACTGAATTGTTTGGAACAGAGCTGTTTTGTGTATAAACTGAATTGTTTGAAATAGAACTGTTTTGATATTTAACTGTGTGTAAACAAGAAAACTATACTTATACTAAACTGAATGTTTGAAATACAACTGTTCATATGTATAAAATTGGCTTTAGCTTTAAATAACCTACAATGGTTGATGTGCCATAAAACCAAATCAAACCAAACCAAATCAGGGTTACTAACACGAAAAATTAATAAAATCAGTCTCGTTACTTTCTCTACCCTGTCTTTGTGTCTCGATAAAATATTTTTTGTGCCGCCGCCAGGCATTCATAATAGGTGGTTGTGTACTTGCTACGACACCTTGACCTCAGAGGCTGCCCCCAGGTCTTTGTCCGTTTCAGCGGAACTGAATTTATTGCTTGGTGCCTGAGGCGCCCCATGAAGGAAATACCGACGGGGTCAAGAATCTTTTCACCTTCTGCACATGTGTTTCGATTCGTGTGTAGCTTCCACCATCAAACGGCCTTGTGCCACACTCGGACACTGTGGGCTGAAAGACGAATCCCGTCTTTGTGACCGAGTTTTTTGGGGGGGTTTTTTGGGGGGGGTTGTATTTAACCAACCCCTCCGCTACGAGCTGGATGTGACACGAGTTCATTTTTTAAGTGGAATCCAACAGGTTTGAATTCAGAGATTTCTGTCTCCAAGACTGGTTGCCATACCAAGGTTAAAGAATTCAGTCTGCCCAACTAGTTACCAATAGCTGTGGGTGAGGTAGATGGATTCATATCTTTTTTAAAGGTCTTAGCGCTATGTGAAATGCCAATAGCTTCCTAATGGATTTGAACTCAAGTCACCGTGTCTATTTTAAGCGACAATAACAGTTAACCCAAGCGCATTCCTGTAGTACTATTCTCTAATTCTGATTTGGGTCCATGAGCCTTTTTCCGGTTTCCCCAAAATCAAAACAATTCCTCACTTTGAATATTTGATTCAAGATGATTGACAGAGCAAATTTTGTGATATGACCGTGAAACTTGATGTTCCGGTGTCACTGGTTCATGAAATCGTCCATGAAAACTTGTCATCTCAGAAAAGTGTTATAAATTTCTTCAACATAGAGTATAAAGCAATTTTTAGCAAAGACGTTTGACGACGCCATGATTGATACTCTTTATCATATTTACCTAACCCCTCCGCTCGGGCAGGATATGACGCCAGGTCAGTTTTTAAGCGGAGTTTAACAGGTTTGAATTCAATGTTTTCCTTCTCCTACACTAGTTGCCTCAACAAGGCTGAAGAACCTACTATAGATGGAGGGAGAATAATTGAATTCATACCTTTCCCAAATGTGAAATGCAATCAGTCTCGTTCAGGGTTTGAACTCGTCTCGCCGTGTCCATTTCCTACGACAATAGCCATTACACCACGGGATTGATGCTCTTTATAGTGGTTCATTTTTCGAGGTAACCAGTTCAATTAACGCTTTAAAAATTCTACAAAGCTCATAACAACAGCATATTCACAGAGACGCCAACCCTACTATAAGTGAAATACTTTTTTAGGATTACTCAGATTGATTGATAGATCTATTTGATAATTCTTAGTATTGGAAAGGAATACTTTAAACTGTACAACTTTGTGCAAATCATTTCTATTAGATAGGAATACTTGAAACTACAACTTTGTGCAAATTATTTTTATCATATAGGAATACTTGAAATTACAACATTGTGCAAATTATTTATATTTGATAGGAATACTTTAAATTACAACTTTGTACGAATTATTTGTTTTAGGTAGGAATAATAATACGAGTCAATTCTATGGTGGAATGGGGAAGCTCTAAATCTTTCGTCTTTTATAGAGATATACACGCATTTTCTAGTGTTAGTTTTTGTTAATTCATTTTAACCCCTCCTCTTTCCTCACTTTATTTCATCACCTAACACGAAATTCCCAAATCATTCCATTCTTACTCTAACTTTGATTTTCAAACACAGTAATATTTCCAAAAGTATTAAAAAATTTTACCTCGTTTTTCATGGTTCAGCTGTAACTTAGATTAACATTAATAGTCTTTTACATTTAAAACATAGATAATATTCAACAATGATTTAACTCATTATAAAAATTTTCACGCATTTAAAATGACAGTATTTTTAAAAGACAAAGGATAACTAACCCATTAGTTGACCTGTTCAATACGCAGCTACAGATTTTGTTTTCCTTTTTCCTTTTAACGTCTATACATTTAATGAAAGAAAACGGTTTCAAGCTGGCAAAGGAAAGAAACAGAAGATACTCTGCACAAACTATTACGGACGCGGACTACGCCGATGACATAGCGCTTATAGCAAATACACCCGCCCAAGCCGAAACCCTGCGACAGAGTCTGGAACGAGCAGTTGCTGGTATAGGCCTCCATGTCAACGCACACAAGACGGAATACATATGCTTTAATCAAAGAAGCAACATCTTCTCACTTAAGGGTGGGCCTTTGAAACTAGTGGACAAGTTCACCTGCCTCGAAAGCAGCGTCTCATCAACAGAGAATGACATCAACACGCGACTAGCAAAGGTATGTTGGTCATATGGAAGTCAGACCAAGCCGATAAAATAAAAACGCAGTTTTTTTCAAGCAGCGGTTGTGTCAATACTACAATATGGATGCACCACATGGACGCTAACTAAATGCACGGAGAAAAAGCTCGACGGCAACTACACAAGAATGAACAAGTCCTAGAGGCATCACCCCTCAAAACAGCAGCTGTACGGCCACCTACCACCCATCACGAAAACTATCCAAGTCAGACGAACCAGACATGTCAGACACTGCTGGAGAAATACGGACGAACTCATAAGCGATGTACTGTGGACCCCCTCACATGGACGATCAAAGGCTGGACGACCAGCAAGAACCTATATACAACAGCTCTGTGCCAATACAGGATATAGCCTGGAAGACCTCCCGGGAGCGATGGACGATAGAGACGGGTGGCGAGAGAAGGCCAGGGAGATCAGTGATAGCAGCGTGACATAATGATGATGATGATAATAAAATTGGAATAATTGATCATATAACTGAATGCAAAAAAAATTCTTTAAAAAAAACTGCGCAAAAAATGTATTTATAAACATACAGTGTACGCAATTCCTTGATCTCTGGGTATGAAATAATCCTGGATAGTGTGGCATGCCATTTAAATCAATCAGTCAATCAAACAATCATCTGTGGTGGTTTATTTTTTGGGTTAAAGAGAACGACTGATGTTTTAAAAATACGGCAAACTCATAACAATTTTATATTCCAAGCGAAGTTAAAAGAAAATTTTTTGAGGATTATTCACCAACACAAAGGTATTTTAAATAGTAATAAAAAATTGGTTTTGACCAGTTTAAACGGCTCGAGGTCGGATTTTTATTATTGACCTTCGGGTCATTGACCATGTGTCAAGTCCTTAAATTTTGTCCAAGGGGTTTTATTCCATGATGTCTTATCCAAATCAAGAGGTTAGGTTAGTTTAATTCATTCAATGACCGTATTTTATACCAAATCCTGTTCATGCATATTTAGGATTTTTCAAGGAATAGTTTGTGGTTAACTTTATTTTGAAACGAGTCGAGACTCATTTGTTTGAACACAGTTAAATAGTTTCAAGTTTTGTTAAATAGCATTAGTAATTCTATTTATGAAATATTCCTATCAGGTTAGGGTTAGGGTTAATCATTTGTTTGCACAGAGTTAAGAGGTTTAAGTATAGTAAATGATTAAATAGTTCTATTTGACCCCTAGATGGGACCCTAACAGGTTTTACCACTCCGAGCTAGAATGGACCTTGGATTAATTGCAATGAACATGTACTTCCCATTCACTTGGACTAGAGCCTATCGGGTTGATAAGTTCGTACGGTATTTAAAAAAATTATCATTTAGAGTATTTAAACTATTGTCTTAATCTTTTATAGTTATATTCACAACGTTTCGGCCGATGCATTCTTCAGGTGTTTCATGCCCAACTCGGGAGCTTATAGGGATCTTCGAACCGAATCCTTCAATTGATCCACGGGGGCAAATTGTTCTAATTCCGTTAACCATAACCGGGGGTACGAGTGTTAAGCACTAGGAAATATTCCTTGTTATCTACCTGTACCCGGGATTGAACCTGCAACATCGAAATGATTTCACTTAGAAGAACTATAACAAAACGCCTATATCCGTTGCGTCATATGTCCTACAAAAAAAAGGTATAAAAGAAGTTACATTTAACCACGGCGTTAAAACCCTTGGGAAAGTATCACTCCTATAATTCAACCCCCAGCTATGAGTAGATAGTAGGATAGACTGAGTTCTTTCACCATATTACTGCAACCAGTCAAGGAAAAAAGAAAACTCTCAATTAAGAATAGTTTTACTCCGCTAAAAATTGACCTTGTGTCACATTCTGCCCGTGAAAATCAGCAAATTAAGGTCGGTATGATATTAAACAAAGAAACCAAGGAAACAAACATTCCTCTAACGCTTCTGATCTTAGTCCACGTGACTGTTTCCGGTTCCAAAGTCGGTTAAAGACGTTAAGCTCTCTATTTGAACTACCTGTGGTGATAGAATATCTTACCTTCTTAATATAAGTATTAATATACACGCGATTTTGTATCACTTTTGTATATTGGTGATTAAAGACAAGACGAATACATAACATTTCGGAGAAAAAAAACAAAACTTCATCAACGTACTTGTATATAGAGAAACTAAAATTTGACCAAAGTTTGTGTAGGCAGCTCATAAATAATCGATTAGATGAGAACAAGAGAAGTAAAATTAGATATTACTTGTGAGTTGGCTTGATCGTACATGGGCCCAGTGGTGTGGCCTCGACCATGAAGGACGAGAGAAGTGGAGGTCCAGAATACATATACAAACCTTTCGAAACACTTGTACTAACTGGTCAGGAAACTTAAATTTGGCGCCTTTATCGAGACTTTCATGCTCATAAATTTGAGTTATTTTTTTAATGGTATATCAACCTTCTTGGGTTATCTAATGCCAAAGCCATCCTTCTAGAAGAACAGTAGTGGTACTATTTAACCTATAGCTAGGAGGATAAGGGATGTCATACCTTTCCCAAGGGTATTTGTCCGAAAGTGAACGTAATAGCGCGACTGGAGTTCGAACTCGCTTCCTACGATTTCGCAGTCTAGTGCTTTAACCATTACACCACGAGGACACCCCCCAAATAGAGTTTGGGTTTGGGTTTGGGTTTGGTTTTTATGGCATATCAACTTTTGTAGGTTATTTAATGTCAAATCCATTTTCATACAAATAAACAGTTTTATTTCAAACAATTCAGTTTAGCATAAGTACACAGCTTATTTGTCAAAAACATTTCTATTTCTAGCTATTCGGTTTAGTCAAACAATTCTAAATCAAACAATTCACTTTCTTATAAGTATAGTTTTTGTTTACACACAGTTAAATGTCAAAGCAGTTCTATTTCAAACAATTCAGTTCAGCATAAGTACAGTAATAAGGTCAAAAATAGTTCCATTTTAGATAATTCAGTTTAGCATTAGTGCGCAGTTTAAATGTAAAAACAGTTCTATTTCAAAAAATTCAGTTTAGCATAAGTATGCCGTTAGTACTATTTGACCCATAGATAGGGCCCTATCAGGTGCTACCACTCCGGGCAAAGGTGGACCTGTGAGCGATGTCAATGAAGGAGTACTCCACATTCCCCAAATCTCCGGCATTACTGGAACTTGTTTAGTGTCATATGTAGGCCACTCATTGTGGATGATCTTACCTTTCTGCCGAGAAGCAATCGATGTATTTAACAGCCCAAGCCGACTGGGCAAAAATTGCAGTTGAGTCACGGGCAGATAATTTTGTCTTGCAACACTACAACTATCTGCTGTTGCGTTTCATTTTGTGCTAATACCTTTTAGAAAGGCATGAATCCACCAGTTCTAGCTTCATCAAATAAATAGTAGGTAAGATTGGATTATTTAACCTTGGTAAAGCAACAAATCTCAGGGAAAGAAAACTGAATTTAAACCAGTTGTATTACGCCAACAAAATGACCTTGTGTCACATCCTGAGTAGAAACATTTTCGAGGCACTTCGAAAAAGATGAAATTGATTTGTAATTATTATGCTTTTTCCAGTCACGTGCTATTTTTGTTTAGTTATTTATCAAGCTTAGCTTAGATGTGGAACAAAGTCAGAAAAATGAAGTGCCGAGTGAGACTCGAATTCACTACCAGTAGTCTGCTAATCTAGCTAGCTAACCATTCAACCGTGCTAGGTAGCCAGCCATATTTTGTATATATGTATTTGCCAAACTTTCCAAACCGGCAGGATATATATATATATATATATACAAACAAAATACAGCATGCGTTTTAAATGTAAAGACACGCTTACTCTACTATAAAGCCAAATTGATGTTAGACTTTCCACATGTCAGCGAACAAGGCAGAATGTTTTTGAATGTCTTCTATCGAATAATTTAAAAATTCGTAAAGAAAGCCCTAACAGTAGTTTAGAAGAAAAAGAAAAAGCCTAAAACACCTAATGCTACCACAGCCCCCCCCCAAGAGAAAGGGAAAAAGAAAAAAAAGAAGAAAAAAAAAATGAAATGAATTCCCCCCCCCAGTAGACCGCCTCCCAAAGCTACCTAAAATTTCAGTAGTAAATAAAAGTCAAAACGAGGAAGAAGCATTTGAACTCAGGACCCAACTGGAAGTAATATATCAATATTGGTCAGTATGTCTTTAACTCCTATCAATTTAAAATGCTGAATTTTACAAAATGTTATGCTGTATTTTGTTTGTGAAATAATGCTTAAACTATGCGTTTTAAATGTAAAGACACGCTTACTCTACTATAAAGCCAAATTGATGTTAGACTTTCCACATGTCAGCGAACAAGGCAGAATGTTTTTGAATGTCTTCTATCGAATAATTTAAAAATTCGTAAAGAAAGCCCTAACAGTAGTTTAGAAGAAAAAGAAAAAGCCTAAAACACCTAATGCTACCACAGCCCCCCCCCCAAGGAAAAAAAATTAAAAAATTTTAAGCTCTATAATTCCTGAAGCCTGCTAGGTTCCAACTGTAGTAAAAAAAAAAAAAAATGGTAAACCTAGGAAAAGTCCCAATACAGCAAAAAAAAAAAGCACAAGTCAGTACCAGTGAAAGTCATACGAAAGTACCTTAATGTTGGACTTTAACTAACTTAAAACTTAAACCAAAATTACCCTCCCCTTTTTTTTTTTTTTTTTTTTTTTCGTACACATGGGAAGCAGCATGATGTACGTAAAGGTATTTGAATAAACCCATGGACGACCAAACTCAATACCTAAACGGGTCCTGGACGTGAGTTTGACGACTTTACGCTCAGGATCGCTAGTTCGATCGGGGAACTACTGCTGCTCCTCTATAAGAGTGGCTTCTATAGAAGAGAATAAAACAGCCATCGAAAGATAACCATGACCCACACTCACACCACATACACAAACCGCATCGCTCTTCGCGCGGGTAAAAAAGGGACGCGTCCTGCTGAGGTTGGAGCCCTGGCCTCGGTGTTCGAAAAATCAGCTACAGAGCTCAAACAATCAAAACTACTAAAATGCAAGCAAACACTACAAATAGCCACATTTAACGTAAGAACCTTAAATAGAATTGGACAACTCCCAGAGCTAATCGCATCGGCCGAAGAACATAAGATAGACATAATATGCATACAAGAACACAGATACACGCACACAGAAGATATCAAATATCACGAAACTGGCAATGGCTGGTCGCTCGCCACTGTATCCGCATGGAAAAACTCTGTCAATGCCGCAGTAGGAGGGGTAGGATTACTTATAGGACCTAGAGCATTAAAAACGCTTAATAGCGTTAAGAAAATACAACCTAGAATGATGGCAGCTACATTTAACGGAAACCCCAGAGCAACAATCATCTCACGCTACAGCCCCACCAATGTTAGTGAAGAAACTGAACTAGTCACCTTCTACGATGAGTTATCCTCATTAGTGCGTAGCATCCCGAAACACAACATGTTAGTCATTGGCGGAGACATGAATGCCCAAATCGGGAAAAACGGAAACAACAAATACAGCCTCCACAACACGTCAAATAGGAATGGGCAACATCTAACAGATTTCATGATAGAAAATAGATTAGCATGCCTCGATACAAACTACCAAAAAAGAGAGGGCAAACTATGGACATACACGTACGCAAACCATACTAAAGCTCAGATAGACTACATCCTTATAAACAAGAAATGGAAAAATAGTGCACTGAATTGCGAGGCATACTCCTCTTTTGAGGGTGTGTCCACCGATCACCGAATAGTCACGGCGAAAATACGATTAAGCCAACGAAAAAACGCCAAACGAACAGCGACCACCAAACACTATGACCGGGCCCTATTAAACAACAAAGATATAAGAGATAAATACGTATTAGAATTAAGAAACAGATTCGAAACACTACAAGAAAAGACGGAAAAAAGTACACCAAACGACGAATATGAAAATTTCGTCAATGCACACCTCGAGGCAGCAGCAAAATACATTCCAAAAAAATTAAAACTAAATATAGAGTCCCATGGGAAACTTTAGCGGTGAGAGAAAAACGTGCACTAGTGAAAACAGACTCCAAAAACTATCGAAAATACCCAACAAACACAAATGCCTTAAAACTAAAAACGGCACAATATCAAATAGCAGGCATATATATAAAGGAACAGACAGAATACATTCAAAATCAGATAGATAAGATTAGAGACTCGGTGGAAGATAGACAATCTAGAATAGCCTGGCAAACAATAAACGAAGTGAGCAGAAGAAAGAACACAGCCAAAGCAAAACTTAAAGCAGCAAACCAACAAGAAAGAATAAAACTGTGGAAACAGCACTTCGAAAACTTACTTGGAAACCCACCAAAAATAACGCATGAACCAATCACCAGAATAATTAGCAAACAATTAGACATTAAACTAGGACCGTTCACACAAGAAGAACTCGACTCGGTTCTCAGAAAAATTAAAAATAGGAAAGCTGCAGGGCTGGACGAAATTCCCCCGGAAGTATGGAAGACCAGACAATTCGACGACATACTGCTCCGACACTGCAACGCAGTATACAATCAAAATCCGATAGATAGATGGATGAAGGGATGCATACTCCCCTTCCCTAAAAAGGGGGACCTCGGATTAGCCAAAAACTACCGAGGCATAACACTTACATCCATAGCTACCAAAATCTACAATGCCATACTACGAAACCGAATAGAACCCAAAATCGACAACATACTTAGAAAAAACCAAAATGGCTTCCGAAGAAATAGATCCACGACCTCACAAATATTAACCATCCGCAGAATCCTCGAAGGTGTACGGGCAAAGAACCTACAAGCGACATTAATATTTGTCGACTTTACCAAGTCTTTCGACTCCATTCACAGAGGAAAGATGGAATAAATCCTACTAGCGTACGGCATACCTAAAGAAACCGTAGCGGCAATAACGATTCTCTATAGAAACACTAAAGTAAAAATACGATCACCGGATGGAGACACAGAATACTTTGACATTGTAGCAGGAGTACTACAAGGGGACACGCTGGCCCCGTACCTCTTTATCATTTGTCTAGACTACGTACTTAGAACATCGATTGACAAAATCAAAGAGAATGGCTTCGAACTGACGAAGAAAAGAAGCAGAAGATACCCCGCAACAACAATTACCGATGCCGACTACGCCGATGACATAGCGATACTGGCAAATACACCTGACCAAGCCGAAACACTTCTGCATAGTTTGGAACGAGCAGCAGCAAGCATAGGACTCTATGTTAATGCACACAAAACGGAATATATGTGCTATAACCAAACGGGGGACATCTCCACTCTAGAAGGAACCCCACTTAAACTAGTAGACAAATTCACGTACCTAGGAAGCAGCGTCGAATCAACCGAAAAGGAAATCGAAACGAGGCTAACAAAAGCATGGACAGCTATCAATAGGCTATCGATTATATGGAAATCAGACCTAACCGATAAAATGAAACGCAGTTTCTTCCAGGCAGCGGTCACATCGATACTGCTATATGGATGCACTACATGGACGCTAACAAAACGGCTGGAGAAGAAAGTAGATGGCAATTACACAAGAATGCTGCGTGCAATCCTGAACAAGTCCTGGCAGCAACACCCCACAAGACACCAACTGTACGGCCACCTGCCCCCTATCACGAAAACTATTCAAGTTAGACGAACCAGACATGCAGGACACTGCTGGAGAAGCAGAGATGAACTCATAAGAGATGTACTCTTATGGATCCCCACACATGGCCGCGCAAAAGCAGGGCGACCAGCTCGAACGTACATTCAGCAGCTATGTGAGGATACAGGATGTTGTCCTGAAGACCTACCTAGGGCGATGAACGATAGGGAGGAGTGGCGAGAGAGGGTCAGGGATATCCGTGCTACCAGCACGATATGATGATGATGATATATACACAAAAAATATATCCACAATATATATATATATATATATATATATATATATATATATATACGAGGTATTCTTTTCTTCGAGCCAATAAATCCGGAGTAGGGAACAATTCCGTCCGGACAAATGAATTATTAAATTTCGAGTATTCAAATATTTCTGGAAGAGAACCCAATGTAAATATATTCACTGACCAAATGATATTATTCCCAATTGGATCCGATGGGGTCTTGTTAAAAAAATTTTTTAGAGTCTTTAATTCATATCAATGCTTTTAACAGGGTGGAAATAAATTTATTATTCTAATGTGACCGAATATTTTTTTCTTGAAATGATTATATATATATATATATATGCATTTGTAAATAATGACTGTGAATATCCCAAGAAAGAATGCTCACTGTATAGCTATTTAATTCTAAATATACCAGCAGAACAAAATATATATTTTTGTTTAAAAAAAAACAAGAAATTTAATACTATGGAAAACTATTTCTAAATTTTTTTTTTTTAAGTAAAAATATATATATATATATATATATCCACAAAATATCGATATATCTACAATATATATATCCACAAAGTGTATATATATATATATATATATCGTGGATATATATATATATATATATACACACACACATATATATATATATTGTATACTTAGCCAGCAAATCGTTATCTAAACATGTTCGGTTAAAGACCATGGATTGTTTCCTTTTCAAAATCTTTTAGTGAAGTGTTCGAGTGTTCTTTCAATTTTCTTATGTCTGGGTCAAGATGGTGAAGAAAGTACCCAATACTAGCCCAAACGCTTTAGACCATTTCACTGGTCATCATCGGGGTGGGGGAGTTGTTATGTTGTTTGTTGCTATGAGTTTTATTCAAATTTATTTAGATATTTTTTGTAATAGATGGGGTTGGCTTATTCTGTTTGGGTGACTGGTTAGTTATTGAATATATTTAATGTTTATATACTTGTGTTGAATGCTGCCTTATTTATAGTAGTTCTTTTTTATTTTTTTATAGTTATTGCTTAGAGGATTTGTAAACGATTTTTATTGTTATTTTTATATATGATTTTTCTATTGTTAATTAGGATCTTTCTTATATCAGAGGAATTGAATTTGTCAGTGTCTTTGTTATGCTTTGTCATTAAATGCTGTTTTATGGCGCTTATGTAAAAAAAACCCAAAACAATAAAATCACAACACACCCAAATTTCGTGACATATCGAAAAGGGAAGGATCTAAAAATAGATTCAACTCTAAACACCAGAACTTTCAACCAATCAGAGAAGTAAACAAAGCCGCTGAACAATTTTACAATATTCCCCGTATTGCCATCAGTATCGTTGACAAAGCAAATATATGCACTATACAGTTTAACCCGTATATAAGAGACCCGGATATAAGATACTTCTCCGGTCCCGACAACTCTCTTATATCCAGGTTACACAGTATTAAACAATATAGGTGTCCTCCTGGTGAAATAGTTAAAGCGATGGACAGCTGAATCGTAGTAAGCGAGTTCGAACTCTTGTCGCGCGATTATGTTCCCTTTCGGACGAATACTCTTGGAAATGGTTCTAGGGTGGTGCTATTTAACATCTCGGAGAATGGATTGTGCATTAAATAACCTGCAAAGGTTGATATGCCATTAAACAAATAAACCAAACCAAAACTGACTACAACAAAAAAGTTGATTGTATTTTCAATGATAAAACAAAATTCAAAAAGCTAACAAAAACCCTACCGACTAACTTATAAATAAATAAAATCATCCCAGCTAACAATGTGGAAATTGGTTCTATCAAACTTTCATAGATCAGAGGAGACTACAAACCCGGATACATATATGGAAAAAATCAAAACTGGCAAACCAGGAAATCCCCTCAAACCCCAAATTTCACAAATCCTTATTCCTGCATCCTATATATATATATATATATATATATATATATATATATATATAAAACTATAAATAATATAATACAACCATCCATCCAGAGCAACAATAGCGTTAAATTTCCAACTGACTTTATACAAATCTTAAAATGCATCACTCGATGCCGAATACCTTTTCACCAACGTATCCATCCAAGAAATAATAAAAATTATAATAGAAAACGTATAGAATAACCCCTTCATTCCTCCTTCTATCATAAAACCAAACATCCTAGGAAACTTCTCTATGCCTGCATGACACAAGTTCCTTTCTACGACCCTTCAGGGAAAATATTCACACAAACAGACGGTATTAGTATGGGTTCTCCACTTGAACCTTCCATATCGGAATTTTACTCACCCCACATCAAAAGCAAAACATTTAACACAATAAAAAAGCCCAAAATATACCTTCGTGCTGTAGGCGATATCTTTATAGTCACACAATCCTTTGATGAAACTAACCTAAAACAAACCCTCGTGTAGGAGGTGCCCGTGGTGTAATGGTTATCGTCGTAGGGAATGGACACGGGCGACACGAGTTCAAACCCTGGACGAGACTGATTGCATTTCACATAGCACTAATACCCTTGGGAAATGTATCAATCCAATTATTCTCCCTCCAGCTATGGGTAAATAGTAGGGCAGACTAGGTTCTTCAGCCTTGGTAAGGCAAGTAGTCTAGGAGAAGGAAAACTCTGAATTCAAACCTGTTAAACTCCGCTTAAAAAATTGACCTTGTGTCATATCCTGCCCCAGTGGAGGGGTTGGGTAAATATGCTAAAACAAACCCTCGAAAAGAAATCCGTACTGAAGTTTACAACTGAACTCAACTTCAATAAAAAAAAATCCCCATCCTAGGCGTTCTTACTGATTCAATCAACAACGACAAATTCATTACACCCCTATACAAAAAATCAACCAGTCACAACTCCACTTTACTTAACTATCATAGGGAATTCTCCCCTCCCCCTATATAAAATTGCCATTATAAAAAACTTCATTCATAGAGCTTATACCATATCCTTCTCAAAGACAATATTTTACAAAGAACTAGCTTACATAAAGCAAATCCTAGTTAATAACTTCCCTAATAAACTAATGAATCAGCAAATAAAACTATATCTCCATAACATCCATAAAAGTAGCAATAACATCAACAATAATTATACTAACAGAATAAACTTATATTAGAAGAATTAAATTCATAAAAACTACAAATTAGACGTCAGCAAGTAATAACCAACATTATACAAACTTATCAAACCTCAAAAACAAATAAAACTCATTATTTACTACACTAAATTTAAAACGTCAAACCTCATCGTTAAGAATAACACAAACTCCTCCCAAACTTTCCTAAAGCAAATTTACATGTATATTTCGAGTGTCTCTCGGAAAATAACATAACACCTAATACCTACGTTGGTCATACAACAACCACAATCTCTCGTCGCCTTACGTGCCACCTCTCAAACATAAACGCCATAAAACAGCATCTAATGACAAAGCATAATAAAGACACTGACAAACTCAAATCCCCCGATATAAGAAAGATCCTTATTAACAATACAAAAATCATATATAAAAATAATAATAAAACCGTTTACAAATCCTTAAAACAATGACTATGAAAAAACAACTGAAAATAAAATAGCATTCAACTAAACATATTCAATAACTAACCAACCACCCAAACAGAATTAGCCAACCCCATCTATTAAGAAAAAAACAACACTCCAAATAAATATAAATAAATCTCATAGCAACAAACAACCAAATACACTCCACTCGAAGATGACCAGCAAAATAGTCGGACTAAAGTGGTCTACAATCTTCACCATCTCGACCCAAACATAAGAAAAATAGCAAGAAGACTCGAACGTCTTCACTTAAAGATTTAGAAAAGGAAACAATCCGTGGTCTTTAATCAAACATGTTTATATGAATATCAACAATATATATATATATATATTTCATTAAGAAAAAACAACAAACCGGTCACATTAGGATTATAAATTTATTTTTATCCTGTTATGTATTTTTGATAAAGTCAAAAAACACGAAAAAAAAAATTAACAGGACATCTTCAGGTCTTATGGATAAAATAAATCAGAATAGACACAGGAAAGAAGGGTGGGAGGGAAGAGAAGAGGGGAGAAGAGTTACCTCCTCATTTAGCCCACTTCCGTTTTTTATTTTATTGTCGGTTAGAATTATAGTAAATTAATTTTTAAAAAAATTTTATTTTTTAAAAATTCTAATTACTTTTCGACTTAAAACTACAGATTTAATACTAAATTAGAAAATTAACTTTATTCAATAACTTTACGTAATGATATATATATATATATATATATATATGTGTGTGTGTATGTATGTATGTATATACAATATATATGCATATATCCACAAAAAAAATATATATCGACAATATATATATATATATATATATATATTTGTAAAAAGAAATGCATTTTTATTCGTATTTTAAACATTAAAAACATCCACTAAAATTTAATAAGTTTTGAAACAAATATTGCTTCTTGTAGAGGCCCGTTTCGTTTACTTTAAAACAAAAACGTTTTCAAGGATTTGTTTAATTAAATCTGAGCCATACTCAGATTTCAGAAGAGACGTATTATATTTAGTAAGAAACTAAAACTAGGAGTGTACAGTATCAGGAAAAATATTCACAAAATAGGCCAAATTACTTTGAACAAATGAGTAAACAAAAAGAAAATAAAAATGCATTCCTTTTCATTTCTGACCGCAATAATCTGCCCTAAAATATCAAGTATTCTGTCAACTTTATTGGTTAAATCTTAGTACACGAATGTCTTATCCTAAGTTACTGAGTTTTGCCCAGTCTGGAATTATACAGGCCTTTCACACGAATTTCGTCATCAGCATTACGCTATAGAAGCTTAAAAAACATATCTATTTGTCTCAAAGATGTGACCTTAAAAGACACTACCACTCCGGGTCAGATCTCAAGTACTGAAGTCTCATCATCACAAGGACAACGAATTTTTTGATGGGAAGTGTCTTAACCCCTTGCAGCTAGATAAGATCACAACTTATCCTAAAAAGTTGTTCTGACGAAAACATTAAACTGCATCATCCGATGGTGAGGCTACAGTTCTGAAGCTCTGGGGTGTTTGAAGAACTCTTTCATTGTCATTACTCCCAAAATTATTCGTATTCGATTGGACCGTGAGCAAAATCCTAAAAAGCAGCTACAAAAATATAAATATGAACGTACAATGAACTCGATTCCCTAACCTGTGGGCATAAAATAAACCTATACGGGTTGATATGCCGTTCAAATCAATCGTTAACTGCAGTAGATAACTGGGCTTGACCATTAAATACTGGTACCGATGAAAAATACGTAGAAATTATAATATCTTTAAGAAACTTCATCTCTAATAACTGGTATAAAAAGAATTTGTTTTGAATTCTTCCAAGTTGTTGCCGTGTCAGTACTATTGTATGGTTATACGCCTTTGACTTTGACGAACGGCTTGAAAAAAAATCTTAATGAAAACTACATTGCGTGTTGTTTTGAAAAACCCTCAAAGCAGCACCCTAAAAACAGTAGCTGTTGACATTGAGCAGTCAAACTGGATACTCCTACCCACTTGATTTCCTCCTCAAATTATATATATATATATATATATATATATATATATATATATATATGGAAATGTGGAGACATGAAAAAACACGAGGTCCTTAGTAGAGGATTTTATTTGTAGAAATATTTGCCATCGTAAAATGTATCGGTTTTTAAAATTTCACCAGTACATGGGAGTTATTAAATGAAATGAAAAAGATGAAAAAGTTTTAAAACATTCTATTTCCGTTGGTAGCGTTCTGTTTTTAAATTTTTAATTAGCGTTCCAAAATTTATTTCTTTAAAAATCCATATCACATCTATCTGTGTATCTATCTATGTTGATATCAATATTATTTAGTTCATATCTACTTATTATAAACATCCATAATATATATATATATATATATATATATATATATATATATATATATATATATCCGTCTTTATCAGTGTTAACCTTTCTCTCTCACTATAATTCGACTATCTGTTTATCTTAGTAAACATATATATAAACGATGAAGCCGAATGATTTTAAAAAAGGGATTTGGTAACTTTTTAGCACCAATCTAACCAAATAAGAAGACAAAAAGAAAAACCAGGTCCATGTTTGATTGAACATTTTACTAATAAATAAGAACAATAAATTAGAATATATATATATATATATATATATATATATATATATATATATATATCATGTCGAGCCGCTAGCACGGATATCTCTGACCCTCTCTCGCTACTTCTCCCTACCGTTCATCGCCTCTGGTAGGACTTCAGGGCTACATCCCGTATCCTCACATAGCTGCTGAATGTATTTTCGAGCTGGTCGTCTTGCTTTTGCCCGGCCATATGTGGGGGTCCATAGGAGTACATCACTTATGAGCTCGTCCCTACTTCTCCAGGGATATCCGTGCTAGCGGCACGACATGATGATGATGATATATATTCTATTCAGGAAAAACTGGATATATATGTATGTGTGTGTTACAACAAGGCAGTAATCTGGCAAAATGGCGTCTGACAAAAAAAAAAGGTCAATGCAGAAAAATTTGCTCCTACTGACATCTATCGAAGCGAACCGGACATTGGCGCGATGGTTAGATTGTTCACCGATGGCCCGGGAGACCTGGGTTCGATCCCAGGTCGAGTCATAGCAAAGACTCAAAAATGGTACTCGATGCTTCCTTGTTCAACACTCAGTGTTATAAGGTACGGATCAAGAGTTAAATGGAGCAATACAGCGCCCTCTCCAACTCATTGGTGTTGTAGCTATCGAAAAGGGAGCCTTCGGGTCACCCTCGACTATGGTCGCCAACTTTACCTTCTGGAATATTTGATACCAAACTTTGCTTAATTTGGTTTGGTTTATTTGTTTATCAGCATATCAACACCTTACGGGTTATTTAATGACGAAATTTCATTCTATGTAAATGATTAATTGTTATAATAACAATATTTTCAATGCTCAATTGGTTGGCTGGCTGGCTGGTTGGTCGTTTTGTTTTACGATGTATCAACTGTTTTCGAGTCATTTAACGCCGAATTAAGTAATTTTGATGAAAGTTTCAAACAATTCAGTTTAGTATAAGTACAGTTTAATGTTTATACACAGTTTAGATGTCAAAAACAGTTCTATTTAAAACAATTCTATTTAGTATATTTAGTTATGTTCAAACAATTCAGTTTAGGGTAATTACAGTTTAGTTCTATTTAATCTATAGATAGGAACCTATCAGGTGCTACCACTCCGGGTCAGACAGGACCTTGGAGCGATGGCAATAAAGGGGTACTCTGCATTTCCCAAAGCACCTGCGTTACTGGAACCTCACTATCAGATTGTTTAGTCTCATATCTAAGACAATCTTTGAGGGAGACTTACCCCTCTGCAGAGATACAGTCGGTGTATTCTACAGCCTCAACTGACTGGGTCATCTAGGACACTTTGGGGAAGTCTTACCCCTCCGTAGAGTTGCAGTCAGTGTATTCTGGGCCATTCTAAATTCTAGTTTTCTAAATTGGACTTTTTTTTATTTGTCTATTATCATTTTAATGATTCTTTTGCTTAGTTATACATCAACAATTGTAATCTAATACGAATAATTTACACACATTTGTATGGTTTCAAATGTTCCGGTTTAATATTAATAATCTATACCCAATGATAAATGGTATCAAGCATTCTTATCTAAAACAAATAATTTGAACACCGCTATATATCAAGTATTCCTATCTAACTCTACTAATTCATACAATTGTCCAGACGGCTGGAGCCGTTGAATACACTAACTGCTTCTCCTGGATATGACACGAAACAATATACTGGTGAGGCTCCAGTAACACTGGAGCTTTGGGGAATGCGGAGTACCACTCCATTGCCATCGCTCTCAAGAGTAGTAGTACCTGTTAGTGTCCTATCTATGGGTCAAATAGAACTAAACTGTGTACTTATGCTTAGCTGAATTGTTTGAAATCGAACTGTCTTGACTTTTAACTGTGTGTAAACAAAAAACTATACTTATACTAAACTGAATTGTTTGAAATAGAACTGTTTATATGTATAAAATGGATTTGGCATTAATAACCTACAATGGTTGATGTGCCATAAACCAAACCTAATTCATTCAAAAGTATATTATTTAAAGTATCTATTCCTATTTCTTTGCACACAGTTATCAGGTTTTAAGTGTTCCTGACACCAATAATTTGCCATCAATCATATACTTTCAAGTTGCTAATAATTATTCTCATCCTTAGTAAACAATTATAGCGTCAAGTAAGAATGTTTTAAACTCATGATGATATCAATAGTAATAATAACATAGGCAGACTCTATCGTTTCATATACGAACGGGTTTATTTCTTTCTACCTTCAGCCCTTGACGACGCGCGGAGAAAGACAGAATTCATAAAAGCCTATATTAATTAACTATGCTGAAATCCCCCCCACACACATACGCACGGCACATCTTGTGGTGGCTAAGATCTCGACTTATCTCTGCCGGTCGAGACCCAAACTGATCTGATCTCATCAGATGTGAAAAAGACCTACCGCTTGATTCAAAGGTCGAACCTCCATACTCAAGTCATTTTAAAATCCTAAAATTCTCAGAACCATCTCTTCCGGGCGTGACGTCATCCACCCACTCACTTAACTCCAACGGCGCGTCCAACCACATTTCTTCTCTGGGAGTTTATTACAACAGATGATGATTGTCATATCCTTTTCGCGCGGACGTGCGAGTGTCCCATCTGACTACGACACATGAACCAAGAGACACCGAGTAATTCAAAGCCTAAATAATAAAATATGATTAACGAGAAATGATTGATATAATCAATCATTACCTGTATCATATAACAAGTATCCTAATACAAATATATTACATATAGTCATATATTATCAAGTATTCTTATCAAATACTAATAATTTTAAGCACATCTATTTAATCAATAAAATGGGACCTTAACAGGTACTATCGCTCCAGATCAGAGTCGACCCTGGAGTAATAGCAATTAAGGGTACTTCCCCCTTCCCAGAGTTCCCGAACTGGAGTCTCACGGCCAGATGCAGTTTAGTGTCATAATTGAACATTTTGGGAGAGAGAAGTCTTACTCACTTTGCAGGGAATGCAGACAGCGTATTCTAAGTGTTGCAGACTAGACTGAACGAGAATATGTTTAAAAAATCTTTCTCTGAAAGGCCCAAAAATTGTTACGGTCAGTTAATCTAAATATAAATTTATTGGTTTGTGTGTGTGTGTCTGTACGTGGATCGCAGCCAAATATAGACGATTCATTGAAATACGTTATTTCTGGCAGAATGGGGTCAGAGATTTTGGTGAGACATGTTTTAACTGCATGGCCAGGTCTGTGTTGGTTTTTCATGAGTACAAAGAGAAGAAAAGATTCTACATAAAACAATATCCTATTTACCCAACCCCTCCGCTCGGGCAGGATATGACACAAAATCAATTTTTAAGCGGAGTTTAACTGGTTTGAATTCAGAGTTTTCCTTCTCCTAGACTAGTTGCCTCACCAAGGCTGGAGAACCCAGTCTGTTCTACTATTTACCCATAGCTGGAGGGAGAATTATTGGATTCATACCTTTCCCAAGGTTATTAGTGCTATGTGAAATGCAATCATACGCGTCCAGGATTTGAACTCGAGTCGTCGTGTTCATTTCCTAGGACGATAACCATTTCACCACGGGCATCTCCCCAAATAAAACAATATTGTATTTAAAAAAAACTTTTAAAATCCAGCCAGGATTTATTTTTATTTTATTTTTATTTTATTTTTTGTTACAGTTAGTTTGGAAGTATTAGTATAGGATAGATTTGGCGGGAGATTCGTGTAAGTCTTATGAAGTAAATCATGGACGCGGACGAGTATTAAAATAACATTTTACCTCGGTACCGTACTGATGCAGAGTTAAAGTAGCTAACCGAAACCGGATGAGGTAAAGATGGTATCATATATAGCAGAGGAGTGTGGAACGCCCTATTTTCATTGGCTGTTTTCTAAAGGACAGATGTCTATAAGAACGCCGAAGTCCGGCCTTTAAAAAAAATCTTTCTTTGCTTTGGTAGAGGCACGAGCAGAAGCAATAGGCTAAGTAAATTACTACTATAGGCCCCTCTGGTGGTGTAATTGTTAGCAAGAAACACAAGCAAACCTTCACGAATGAGTTCGATTCTCAATGGGTGCCCCATTTTTACTGCCTTGTGTCACATCTAAGCAAAAAGCTTTGTAAATCTATCGTATATTAGATATATATGATTTGTAAATGAATAGTTTGTCAGTAACATTTTGAACAAGCCAGAGCTCATTTGTCTGAACACAGTTAAATAGTTTCAAGTATTGCTATCTAACACTAATAGTTTTATTTGCACACAGTTACTTTCATGCATTCCTATGAAACACAAACAATTTAATCTAACATCAGTCATTTCTTTGGACACTGTTAAATAGTTAAACAGTTCTATTTGACCCATAAATGGGGCCCTTACTACTCCGAGTAAGAGTGAACCTGAGATAATAGCAATGAAGGAGTACTCAACATTTTCCAAAGCTCTAGAACTGGAGCCTCACCCTCAGATTCAGTTTAGTGTTATATCCAGTTCTATTTAACCCATCTAGAGGATCCTAAAAGGTACAGCCACTATCGGTCAGAGCAGACTTGGGAGTAACGACAATGAAGAGGTACTTTATATTCCTGTCTAATACTAATAATTTTCGAACAGTTCTATCTGACTAATAGATAGGACCCTAACAAGTACTACCACTTCGAGTCAGAGTGAATCTGGAAATAATTGCAATCAAGGAGTACTCCATATTCCCCAAAGCTCACTATCAAATGCAGTTTAATGACATATTCAGGACACCCATTTGTGGGGGTGTCTTACCCCTTAGCAGATATGCAGTCGGCGTATTCTACAGTCCCAGACAACTGGGCTGTCGTCAGCTATGGGTGAATAGTAGGACATACTGTTTTCTTTAATCTTGATTAGGCAAACAGTCTAGAAGCTACTCTAAACTTGTTAAGTGTTGTTCGAAGGATCTGTGGTGCTATGGTACATTCTTGCAATCCGTTTATCCCAAAAGTGTGGTTGGTTCAATACAAGCCACGGTAAACAAAATCAAACCACAATTAACCAAATTAAACCATGATAAACCAGATAAAACCACAATAAACCAAATCAAACAATAATAAAACAAATCAAACCACGATAAACCAAATCAAACCACAATAAACCAAATAAAACCACCATAAACCAAATCAAACCGGGATAAACCAAATAAAACCTCAATAAAGCAAATAAAACCACAATAAACCAAAACAAACCACAATAAGCTAAATCAAACCACAATAAACAAAATCAAACCACAATAAATAAAATCAGCTACAATAAATAAAATCAAACAACAATAAACCAAATCAAACCACAATAAACGAAATCAAACCACAATAAACCAAATCAAACCACAATAGGCCAAATCAAACAACAATAAACCAAATAAAACCACTATGAATAAAATCACTTGTGTAAGCAGTCTTGTGATTCACTTTTTTACCGACAGAATTTTAAAAAAAATGTACATAAGAATGAATTCCTTAAAGCATTTTATTTCTTACTAACGAGATCACTTTGAGTGGCTTAGTAACTTCGCAACAGGTTCACTACGTTTACAACCTCACTATACAGGATATAAAATATCATTATGTTCAGTCAGACAAGAAAGATACAATAGTTTTCACTTCCCAAGAATTGT
Organism: Sepioteuthis lessoniana; assembly: GCA_963585895.1. Taxonomy (NCBI): domain Eukaryota; kingdom Metazoa; phylum Mollusca; class Cephalopoda; order Myopsida; family Loliginidae; genus Sepioteuthis; species Sepioteuthis lessoniana. The sequence goes on along the minus strand of OY757937.1, from coordinate 48,933,019 downwards.
TGGCTTGGTCAACGTCAGCCAAAATTAACCAATCATCCATCTTTCATTTTTTATGATAGAGCACTTATACTTTACATTTTACGTATTACTTTCTGCCAAATACATATTAACAATTACATTATTACTGGTTCACAACTTATATAACATAATAGATATTATCAGTTATAATCCTTACCTATTATCGTTTACATTTTACTTGGTGTCTGGTACCTTTTAACTGATATATAGTACCTTTTAGCTGGTGTCTGGTACCTTTTACTTGGAGTCTGGTACCTTTTAACTGATATATGGTACCTTTTAGCTGGTGTCTGGTACCTTTTACTTGGAGTCTGGTACCTTTTAACTGATATATGATACCTTTTAGCTGGTGTCTGGTATCTTTTACTTGGAGTTTGGTACCTTTTAGCTGGTGTCTGGTACCTTTTACTTGAAGTCTGGTACCTTTCATCTAGTATCTGGTACTTTTTACTTGGTATCTGGTACCTTTTACCTGGTATTTCGTTCCTTTTATCTGGTATCTGGTACTTTTTACCTAGTGTCTGGTACCTTTAACCTTGTATATCGAACCTTTTCCGGATATATGGTATCTTTCACCTGGTGTCTGGTACCTTTTATCTAGTATCTGGTACCTTTTACCTGGTGTCTGGTACCTTTTACCTGGTATCTGGTACCTTTTACTCATCACCCTTTATAATTTTTTCAATTTATTCTTTCACTGTAGATGACCGAGCTATTAAGAGAGAAAATTTACAAAATTTCTACCCAAGGAATAAGCCGCTTTATTTATATTTATGTAGAGAGAGCGAGCGAGAGAGAAAGAGAGAGAGCGAGAGAGAGAGAGAGAGAAAGAGAGAGAGAGCGAGAGAGAGAGAGAGCAAGAGAGAGAGAGAGCGAGCGAGAGAAAGAGAGAGAGAGGGCGAGCGAGCGAGCGAGAGAGAGAGAGAGCGAGAGAGAGAGAAAGAGAGAGAGAGCGAGAGTGAGAGAGAGCGAGAGAGAGAAAGAGCGAGAGAGAGAGAGAGCGAGAGAGAGAGAGCGAGAGAGAGAGAGCGAGAGAGAGAGAAAGAGAGAGAAAGAGAGAAAGAGAGAGATTCCACCCAACCCCACCCCACACCCGAACATCACCGGATTTTCTTGCTAGTTTTCACTATTACTAATTTTAAAAAATATGATTTTAGAATCTCTCCTTGAAAAAAAAATCAAAATCTTACGTCGATCACTTAGACACATAAATCTCCTTTTTTTTCTTTTTATAATTGGATAATGATTTATAAAATTAACCATTTTCAGAAAAACCCTTTTTTACGAACTTTTTTTAATCACACGATAAAAAAAGAAAAGAAAGAAAACAAAAATGCGATCTTATTGATTTAATTTTCTGAAAAAAAAAAGTAGTGTCATTCAACCCAAAGCTGTCTTTGTAGAAGGACTGTCGTGGAGCTATTTAACCTATAGCATTAGGGACGAGGGCGTTCATGACTTCCTAAGAGTATTAGTCCGAAAGCGAACGTAATCGTGCGACTGGAGTTCGAACTCTCTCTGTGACATACAGCTCGTTAATCAGTAAAGCACGGGGGAAAGGAATCAATGTAACTTTTTATTACGAATTATTTTGATGAGATGAAAAAAAAAAAGAAAGAAAATACTTTATTGATTTTATTATCAGCGGCAAAAAATTCTACGTCTTGTCATGATATCAAACAAATAAATGGCTTTTCCTTTTTCTAATTTGAAGCACTTGTAAATCTCAATGACTAACAGTTAATTGTTTCGTTAAAAATATCAAACTAAAATTCCGTATTATGATCATAGATACGTAAATTGTCAAAGTAAAAAATTGACGAATTAAAAACATTTCTAATGAAAACATTTCGTACTTAGGGCAAAGTAGGGTGCGGGTTGAGCAGTTCATATTGTCTTCGGACAATGAGTAGCCTGCTGATGGATGTTGTGTGTTACCATGTAAACGGATACTGTGGCGTTTTCTTAAATACACTATTTTTTCCCAACTGCAGTAGTTAGATGTTTGTCTTTTCACGGTGAGCACAGAAGGGTGAATACGTCCCACGGGCCACTACTAATCAACGCATCGTCGGTTGACACTTAAAAAAGAAAGTCTCGTACTCTCTACATCTATCTATATATATCTATCGATCACCAGGACGACCAGAAAAGATGTTTCAATACCTATTTACAGGTAGGTTTCTATTTATCAATTTGTTTATCCATTCATTTAAAAAGCAGAACCAGAGTTCATTTTTTTTGGAAAACTTCGATGAAAAATAGACATCCTGAATTAACATTTCAAATGTCTCTGTTATATCAAGAATTAGGATGTTTTTTTAAAAAAAAAAAAATGAAACTCAGCGCGACACAGACCCCTACAGAAATATCATTCAATTACAATTTGGACATATAAATATATTGTTTTAGTTTTGGGAAATTTTGATAAAATTGACTACCTAAATTAGTATTTCATAGGTGTCACTGATATATCCAGAATTAAGATGATTTTCTTCTAATTTTTTAAAATGACTTTCGGCGTGAAATATCATTCAGTTGCAATTTGGACTTATATACATTGCTTTATTCTGTTTTTTTGTCTTTTTTTTCTTCTTTTTGGTGGGGGACTTCGATCAAAAGATTGACATATTAACTGGAATTTCATAGTTGTCTGGAACAAGGTTGATTTTTTAATGACTTTCAGCGCGAAAGACGCTTACTGTTGATAATAAAATAACATTTTGTTACAAATTGGGCATTATTCTCAAACTTGTGGCGTTTTAAATGCATTGCCCTAATAAAAAATATCGATATGATGGTTGGTTGGTTTCTTTGTTTAATGGCATATCAACTCTTTTTAGGTTATTTAATGCCAAAGCCATTCTCCTAGAAAAACAGCAGTGGTACTATTTAACCCATAGCTGGGAGGATAAGGGGGTTCATACTTTTCCCAAGGGTATTTGCCCGAAAGTGAACGTAATAGCGCGACTGGAGTACGAACTCGCGTACTACGATTCCGCAGTCCATCGCTTTAACGATTACACCACGAGGATACCCCCTCGATATGAGGTTTAGTTTTTGCTGGGTTACAATTACATCCAAACATACATATGCCAATGGCCCGGTTAAAGTAAAGTTGGAGACTATAGTCGAGGGCGACCCGAGAGTAGAGTGTTCGCCAATGGCCCAGGAGACCGGGGTTCAATCCCAGGTCGAGTCATACCAAAGACTAAAAAATGGTACTTGATACCACCTTGCTTAATTCTCAGCATTATAAGGTAAGGATCCAGGGTAAAGTGGACCAATCCAGAGAATGGAGTAGCGCCCGCCCTACACCTCGGTGTAGTAGCAATTGAAAAAGGAACCTTCGGGTCACCCTTGGCTAAGGTCGCCAACTTTACAACTTACTTATACATATGCCGTGTGCCTATAAATAATTATAACAATTTTTAGAAAGAAAATTCCGATGAAAGTAAAACATTAATTCTGCATCAGTACAATACAGAAAAATCTTTTATAGATTAACAGACTTGTGCCCGAAATTATTCTATGATACTGTCCGGCGGAGAAAGGTGATTTTTTTTAATAAAAAAGAAAAAGACATGAAACATTTAATTTGTACTCCCGATTTTTCCCTGCTGACATTTGCGCCGTTTTAAGAAAAATTAAATATTGACGTAAAAACGGGATAATAATAGAAAATAAACATACCTATAAGATTGAATGATTTTAATTGTATGTCAACCTCTCTGGAGTTATTATATGCCAAGAGGTTAGGGAATCGAGTTCACTGTACATTTATATTTTTTGGAATTTTTTTTTTAATTTGTTTTAGTTTTTTTTTTTTTTTTTTTTTTTACATATTTATGATTGGTTTAGTTTCTTTGTTTTAAAAGCATATCAACTTTCGTGTGCTATTCAGTACCAAAGCCATTCCTCTTGAAGAACAGCAGTGATACCGTTCAACCCATAGCCGGGAGGGTGGAATAAAGGGGTTCATAGCTTTCCCAAGGGTATCAGTCCAAAAGTGAACGTTATAGCGCGACCGGCGTTCGATCTCACTTATTTCAAGCTCTTTAGCCACAATGCCGTCACTCAACTTATTTACAAGTGATACTAGATAGTTATATATCTATTAATAATCAAGAAGAAGTTATATATTTGTTCTCTACAGATACATAAACTGGATATGACACTAAACTGTCTTGTGGTGAGGGCCTTTCTGTCGTCCCTTCATTATCATTTCCCCCAGGCTCTCTCTAACTCAAAGTGGAAGTATGTTTTAGCGCCCCATCTATGGATTAAATAGATTTACTAAAAATTATCAGTGTTTGATAGGAATACTTGAAACCATATAATTGTTTACAGATTATCTGCATTAAGATTAAAACTCTAATTGTTTACTATGGATAACTATTATTATTAGTTACTTGAAACTTTATAAGTAAAGTTGGCGACCGTAGTCGAGGGCAACCCGAAGGCTCCCTTTTCATTAGCTACTACACCAAGGATTGCTCCATTTTACCTTTGATCCATACTTATGATACTGAGTATTAAACAAGTAGGTACCAAGTACCATTTTTTAAAACATTGGTATGACTCGACCTGGGATTGAACCCATTGACCATTGGTGAGCACTCTACTCGTTAGATCAATGGTCCGATCACATGTAATAACCGGAAATTTTTGAATGCATATTACTATTTGCAAATTATTTGTATCGGATTTGAATATTTGAAACCATGTAGTTGTGTGCAAATTACATTACAACTTCAAGTAACCATTCTTTATATAGATATATAAAGAATGGTTACATGAAGCTGTAATGATTTTCATTTGTTAGTTGAAACCATATAATTGCAAACAAAAATTACTGACTTCCGTTCTACATAATCCAACAAGGTTTGAAATTCCGTTAAACAAAGCAACTCGACCCATTAGCAACCCAGTCTGCTTGGACTGTAGAATACACCGACTGAATCTCTGCAGAGGCGTAAGACACCCCTACGAGTGTCCTAGATATGACATTAAACCAACTGATGGCAATCCTCTAGCCTTGATGTTTTGGGAAATATGGAGTACACCTCTATTGCAGTTGCTTCCAGGTTCACTCTGGCCCGGATTGGTAGCACCTAATAGGGTCCTATCTATGAGTCAAATAGAGCTGTTTTAGTTAAACTGAGTGTAAACAAATGACTGATGTGAAATTGTTACTGTTACATAGCAATACTATGTACGAATAAGTAAGTTAGTAAAGTTGGCGACCTTAGTCGAGGGTGACCCAAGGGCTCCCTTTTCGATAGCTACTACGCCGAGGTGTCTGGGAGGGCGCTACTCCTTGCTTCACTTTACCCTTGATCCCTGGCTTATATTGCTGAGTGTTAAGCAAAGAGGCATCGAGTACCATTTTTAAGTCTTTGGTATGACTCGATTTAGGATTGAACCCCGGTCTCCTGGACCATTGGCGAACACTCTAAACATGTACGAATAAATGATTAATAATAAATAGAATTATTCGTAGGAGATAGAAATACTTGAAACCATTTAACTGTGTGCCAAAAAATGAATTTAGGTTCGAGTAAAAATGTTATCAACAATATGTTTATAAATCATATATATTTAATATATGTGTATAAAAAAGATTTGGCATTAAATAACCTACAATGGTTGACATGCCCTAAAACCCAACCAAACCAAATCATATATCTTAATATATGTGTATAAAGTGGATTTGGCTTTAAATAACCTACAATGGTTCATATGTCATAAAACCCAACCTAATCAAACCAACAGAACCATTAGCTTATTACTTTGCCTCGATCAATGTTTGTTAAATGTGATTTTTTTGTTTTATTTTAATGTACTTTACGCATCAGACAAGATGCTTGTAAAATAGTGTGGCCTGATTTATAATGAATAGTATCTTTTAAATAGTAAATAGTATCTTATGAAAAATACCTTTTGTAATGTATTGGTAAGCAAGCTTAACAAGCCGACAACTGTTTGTGAGTTCGATCACTTATAGTCTGGTGCTGAACCGAGATAAGTTTAGTAGAAAGAGAACATACAGTCAACTCTTTCTTCAAGCACCGCCACTAGATCACCAAAGTTAAGCAGCGATGTGCCTGTTCAGTACTGAGTGTTTAACTGCCCAGCAGCTGCGTATATCATATGACCGAAGCAGGTTAAGCTGTGATAGGTACCCGCTGTGATTGTTTGCACTGACTACCAGGATACTCTGTGTGATTTGAAAGCCTCATAGATGAATGTGCAACGTTGTCTAATTCGGTAACTTATGCTTTGCGTGTTCAAACTAGGCCATAATCCTGCGGAAGCAACCAAAAACATTTATTGTACAATGAGCAAAGATCCAGTTGATTACAGTACAGTAAGCAGAGGGTTCAAGAAATTTTCCTCAGGTTGCAAGAACCTTGACGATCAGGCAAAATTAGTTCGGACTAATAGCGTGCATTCTAAGGCCATGCACCAAGCTAAAGAGGCAAAACCAGCGAGTAGCACTTGGAGAGTACCAGGCGAGCTCACCATTTCACAGTTCAGTGTGGTTCGTCACCTCATGACCTCGACAAAATCATCGAGAATTGTGCTGCACGTTACCAAAATATTGCAAAACTTTTGACTCACCTGGGTCATAATATCTTATGAGACTCGAAAAAGTTATCTCATAGCTGTCTCATAAAAGTAAAGTTGGCGACCATAGTCGAGGGTGACCCGAAGGCTCCCTTTTCGATAGCTACTACACCAAGGTGTAGGGAAGGGCGCAACTCCTTTCCCTGGATTTCTCCACTTTACCCATACCTTATATTGCTGAATGTTAAGCAAGGAGGCATCAAGTACCATTTTTAAAGTCTTTGGTATGACTCGACCAGGGATTGAACCCAAGTCTACCGGGCCATTGGCGAACACTCTAACCATTATGCCAATGTCCCATACTCATAAAAGTATACAAATAGCATGATATTTATCTAGATTTCCCTATCTCGCCGGATATCACACGTGTCTCAAAATCATTATATCTGGAAATAAAGAACTTGACTTGCTATCATACCCTGTCGGTAGGTCTCAGAATATGCTGACTGTATCTTCACTGCAGATAGGTAAGACACCCCAAGAGGATCCTGGGTATGTAACTAAACTGTAGCGAGGCTCCATTTATGAAACTCAGGAGATATATGGAGTACCTCTTCAGTGACATTACTCCCAGGTCCACTCAGGTCAGGAGTGGCAGTACCTGTTAGGGTTCCATCTATGGGTCAAATACATGTTTGCAAATTATTTGTCATCATCACCATCAAGGCGTACTGACAGTATGGATTCCTTTGATTCTCTCCTCGCCACCCTCTCCTATCAGCCATAATTTCTGGTAGATCTTATAGATAGCATCAAGTGTTTGCACAGAGCTTGTTAATTTTGTTGGTCGGGCAATACTGGTGTGTCCATACGTAGGAATCCATAAAAGAACGTCGCTTTTGAGTTCGTCTTTACTGCTCCAGTAATCCCCACCATGCCTTGTTCGTCTTGGTTCGATGATTTGTGTGATGGAGAAGGGGTAACTGGCCTTACACTTCCAAGATTTGTTTGTAATTTAAGATACTACCCTCCAGAAATGTAAATATAAATGTTCAGTGTACGTAGTTCTCTAACCTCTAGGCATAAAATAACCTGAGACCGGTTGACATGCCATCAAAGAAAATTTTTGCACTTTAAGTTCGTTCATTTTTAAAAACCACTTCACATAAAATAATTGCCCAGTTGCCTGGGGCTGTAGAATACTCTGACTGCACCTTTGCAGAGGGGTAAGACCCCCTTCCCAAATGAGTGTCCTACATATGATACTAAACAGTCTGATGGTGAGGTCCCAGTAATGCTGGTGCCTTGGTGAATACGGTGCACCTCTTCATGGCCATTGCTCCCAGGTCCACTCTGGCCCGGCGTGGTAGCACCTTATAGGGAACTATCTATAGGTTAAATAGAACTAAACTGCATATTTATGCTTAACTGAATTGTATGATTAAACTGAATTGCTTGAAATAAAAATGTTTTTGACGATTAAAAGGGGTTAGAGTGTTCGCCAATGGCCCGGGAGACCTGGGTTCAATCCCAGGTCGAGTCATACCAAAGACTCAAAAAATGGTACTTGATGCCTCCTTGCTTAACCCTCAGCATTATAAGGTACGGATCAAGGGTAAAGTAGAGCAATCCAGGGAAGGAGTAGCGCCCTCCCCTACACATTGGTGTAGTAGCTATAGAAAAGGGAGCCTTCGGGTTACCCTCGACTATGGTCGCCAACTTTACTTACATTTAAGCTGCGTGCTTATGCTAAACTGAATTATTTGAAATTGACATTGAAACTGTACTTACACTAAACTGAATTGTTATATATAACTGCTCGAATAAACTGAATAGTTTGAAATAGAAGTGTTTTTGACAATTAAACTGTGTACTCATGCTAAACTGAATTGTTTTAAATAGAACTGTTTATTCACATAGAAATGAATTTGGCGTTAAATAACCTACAAAGGTTGATATGCCATAAAACCAAACCAAATCAAATCACATAAAACAAGTACGAGTTATACAATTATTTGCTTTTTTGGAGGGGGGAAACCCGTGGCATAATCGCTAATATTCTGGACTGCGACATTGTTGTATGTGAGTTCGAACTCCAGTCACGTTATTACGTTCATTTACGGACGAATACATTTGGGAAAGACATAAACTCTCTAATTCCCCAGCTATAGGAGTATAAAGGAGTTCCAGAACTGTCCTTCTACAAGGATGGCTTTTGGCATTGGCATTAAATAACCCACGAAAGTTGATATTTCATTAAGCAAAAATAAAACAAAACGAACCAAAACTTAATATTTGTTTTATAGGGGCGTGAATGGCGTAATAGATTCTAAGAGCCAAGTTTAAATTCTAGACAGTCCTGTTTCAATTGGCGTTAATGTCCAAGAGAAAGGCATGTATAAATCCGTTCTCTTCTGTCTAATAGCAAGATAGATTGGGCAATCTAGCCTTAGCAGGACAAGGAAAAACTCTTAATTTATAATACGAGGCGAGTAGTTCAGGGAAACCTCTGATAGACAGGTGTACCATTCTTCTATTATAAGCTCATCCAAAGGCTGGCTCTACATAAGCTTTTACCACAATCAACAAATCAGCTTTGTAGTCATTTAAAAATGAGCCTCGTCTAAGTTATAGAGTTATCATCAATAACCGCTTGAGGTATATATATATATATATATATATATATATATGCTGGAATAATTGAATAAATACGGGAAAATTTTTAGAAAAAAGCAAAATACATAATTTTTCAGAATTTTTTTGCGATAAATGTAAACTCTGTATTGTTTGGTTCATAGCAAAAGTTATTTTAATCTCTCAAAAATATTTGTTTTGAGGCTATTTAAAATGGCGGTAAATCAAACAGAGGATTCCAGGCTTGAATAGAAGTCTTTCATCAAATCTTTGGTGTCTAGAAAATGCAAACCATGTGGAATTTACAGAACAATATAATATGTTGTGTCCAGAGAAGAACATTTTAGTCATAAAAATGTTTAGAACTGGAGAAAAAATGGGTTCGCCACTCCGAGCCTGAGTCGAAAAGACAGTAAAGAAAGTCATGCTGTCTTCTAGGATACGAAAGCAGCCATCACTTTTGATTTCTTTGAAAAAAGTTCAACTGTAAACAGTGCTTTTCATTGCCAACTCTTTTAGCAAAATTTCCTTTATTTAACGAATATCCATCGTGGGGGTATATATATGTAAAGTTGGCGACCGTAGTCGAGGGTGACCCGAAGGCTCCCTTTTCGATAGCTACAACACCAAGGTATGGGTGATGGCGCTATTCCTTTCCCAGTATGGCCCCAAAATACCCTTGATCCGTACCTTATAATGCTGAGTGTTAAGCAAGGAGGCATCAAGTGCTATTTTTTGAGTTTTTGGTAATGCTGGAGCTTTAGGGAACGCTGAGCATCCCTTCATTGCTATCACTCCCAGGTCCACTTTGGCCATGGGTGGTAGCCAGGGGTTCTATATGAGAGTCTAATAGAACTGTTTGACATTTAAACAGCGTGCAAACAAATGATTTTTGCTAAATTGAATTGTTTGAAATTGAGTTGTTTCATCATTTAACTGTGTATAAACGAATGACTGATGAATTGTTAGAGATACATAGCAATACTTGTTCCTAACACTGATAATTCTATTTAGTATTAATCATTTGTTTGCTCTCTGTTAAATAGTTTTTTTATCTAATTTGTAAGCGTATAATTTGTTGGTGACATCTCTCTTATAGTAGCCATATAACCGTGCAGATCTCTGTATATTCAGGTGTGAAAAATATGTCTCGTGGCCAATATCTTTTCTTATATATCTAATACGATTTAAGTTAATTAGTTCCGCTAAATCATATTAATTACTAACCTTTGCTTAGCTCTACAAAAGGCCTTTGGCTGCTTACAATATCTGCTATTACTAAGTGGTCAGCTTCTTATGTAGTGAACCGACGAATCGCTACTTAAATTGGGTTATCTGATAGGAACCAGAGCTGAAAGCGTGAAACTGTAAGTTTTTTTTTTCTTTTTTAATAAGATCTGCTTAGTTTAGCACACTCGACTTAGTTTTCTTTCAGACCGATGAACTTTATTATCAGTTATTGTTGATAAACCAATGAAACTCTATGGTGTTTTTTTTTAAGACATACCCATCTACGACTAAAGATCAATATGACATGTTTCATGTCTTATTTATGTGTTACATATATATCTAAATTGGTTGTCTAAATCAGACATGTAGGACACTGCTGGAGAAGCAGGGACGAACTCATAAGTGATGTACTCTTATGGACCCCCACACATGGCCGTGCAAAAGCAGGACGACCAGCACGAACATACATTCAGCAACTATATGAGGATACAGGATGTTGTCCTGAAGACCTGCCTAGGGCGATGAACGATAGGGAGAAGTGGCGAGAGAGGGTCAGGGATATCCGTGCTACCAGCACGATATAATGATGATGATGATATATCAAAACAATATTTACAATATCTATTCACCTAAGTACAACTAGATAAACAGAATAAAGGAAATAGATAAAAGGAAACGCGTAAAAAATATTTTCTTCCTTCATTACTTCATCAAAAATATTTTTTGTAAAATATCTCTTTTTTTCTGTCCTGGTTTTCTTCGTTGTTCGATCGATTGTATAACTTTCACTTAAACATTTGAGTGTGCTTGGCCTCTTGAATGGGGAAGGCCGGAAAGTAGGTGTATTGTTGGGTTTTCTTTCGTTCCCTTTCTTTTGTCTTTTATAGAAATATAAATTTCATTCTCCCCTTTCCTTGTGACACACACTTTCCACTTCAAGAAAGGTGAGTTGATAGTAAAAGAGTAGTCTTGTAGAAGTTGGCGTATCGGGTAGGGAAGGTCGGAAGACAGATGTGTTGTCAGTAGCACTTTACTCATCTTTATTTCTTCTTTTAGCGATATTCTCGCTATTATGTTCACTTTCAGATTAATATCTTTGTGAAAGGCATGAACCCCCTTATCCCTCAGTTATGGATGTGTTACATATATATCTAAATAGTACCACTACTATGTGTTACGTATATATCTAAATATATATTACATATATATCTAAATAGTACCACTACTATCTAAATATATATCTAAATATATGTTACATATATATCTAAATAGAACCACTACTATGTGTTACATATATATCTAAATATATGTTACATATATATCTAAATAGTACCACTACTATCTAAATATATATATCTAAATATATGTTACATATATATCTAAATAGTACCACTACTATCTAAATATATATCTAAATATATGTTACATATATATCTAAATAGTACCACTATTATCCTTCTAAAAGGATGGCCCTGGCATTAAATAACCCAAGAATGTTGATATGCCACAAAACAAACAAACTAAACCTTTCTCTCCACTACTCACCAATTCTTCCTCTTCTTCTCCCGTATCGACTTCGGTTCTCTCTCTCTCTCTCTCTCTCTCTCTCTCTCTCTATTGCGTCTCTAACCTTTCCCCCTTCATATTTCTCTATATTTTTACATGCATATATGAAAAAAAAAAAGAGACAGTCCAGTATGGTAAATTAAATTGTCGTGTTTCGCTCTATGAATAGTGGCATTAAAATCGATTATTCCTCCAAAATTAAATCTACAATTAATCAGGAAAAGAAACGCATCAATTTTTCTCTCTTGTAACGAGAAGAGTTGATCTTTGTGAAAAAATAGATTATTTCTGATAACGCTATTCTGATAGTAAAACGTCAATCTGATTTTCACGACGAGCTTCCTTTTTTCATATGCCGTAGGATTTAATTTCAAACCTTAACCATTTACATACATATTACAGTAATTAATAAAAGCGTAAGCCCCCATTGCCGCAATTTTCCTATTTTAAAATGAAAAAAACTTCTTTGGAAACAAAAATAAGGGAGGAACTTATTTTATATGATTTGTTTTCAAAATCTTATCTTGGATCCAATGTGGATCTATGGGGGAACACAGAGACTCCAGTTCTTGAGATCTGGGGCGTGTGAAGAATTTATTGGCTGTCATCACTCCCAAGCCCACTCTGACCCGGAGCTTGGAACAAGTAAGATCTTTGTTAGCAAATTATAAGTACCTAATAGGAATATTTGATAACATGCAAAAACCTCTTCGGAAACAACAACACGAAAAATGTAAATATAAACCGTACAATTGACGCGGTTCCATAAGCTCTAGGCATAAAATAACCCTAGACGGGTTGGCCTACCGTTAAAATCAGTCAGTCAATCAATTTTGCGGTAGGAGTAGTAGAAAGCGATTGTCAGAAGATAGCGGTTTCAAATCCTACCCAAACCGGCCAGAGGTTTACTTGGTCAAAAACGTGGTGCGATAGACAACAACTATGGAAGGCAGTAATTACTGGGGATACGGTTACAAGACTCAGCATTCCTATCCGAGGTCACGGTAAAATCACCTGAAGAAGGCCGAAACGTAGGGAAAGAAGAAACAACACAAAAACTACCAACATGAGGAAAAAAGTCCGCAATAAATAAAATTAATTCTCAGATTAAGAAACCTCATCTCAAAGTGATTCCAATTAAAGACAAGTACTTCATAGATCTGGTATTCCGTCCTTTTGAAAAATTCTCAGATTAAGAAACCTCATCCCAAAGTGATTCCAATTAAAGACAAGTACTTCATAGATCTGGTATTCCGTCCTTTTGAAATAAAAACAACTTCTTTCGATGGTATCGTAAGTGACTGAAAGAGCAGTATTAGTGAGTAATGATAATGCTTCAGCCCCGAAACCATGCTTGACTCTATGGTCTTCATATGATGAGGGCTTTGGTGGGGGAACTGCGGCTCTTGTCTGTCTGTCTGGGTTTTATGACATATCAACCTTTGTAGGTTATTTAATGCCAAATCTATTTTTATACCAATAAATTGTTTTATTTCAAAAAATTCGCTTTAGCATAAGTACACAGTTTAACTGTCAAAAACATTTGTATTTTAAACTATTCAGTTTAGTCAAACAGTTCTAATTAAAACAATTTAGTTTAGTATAAGTTTAGTTTTTTACACACAGTTAAATGTCAAAACAGTTCTATTAAAAAAAAATCAGTTTAGCATACAAAACAGTTCCATTTTAAACAATTCAATTTAGCATTAGTACGTAGCAAAGATATCAAAACAGTTCTATTTCAAGCAGTTCAGTTTAGTATAAGTACTATTTGACATAGTTCTTTTTGACATAGAAATAGACCCTATCAGGTGCTACTAATCCTGGCGAGAGTGGACCTAGGAGTGATGAAGGGCAATGAAGGGATACTGCACATTCCCCCAAAGCTCCAGCATTACTGGAACCTCACCATTAGATTGTTTAGTGACATATCCCGGACACTGGGAGGTGTCCTCGTGATGTAATGATTAAAGCGATGGACTGCGGAATCGTAGTAAGCGAGTTTGTAATCCAGTTGCGCTATTACGTTCACTTTCGGGCAAATACCCTTAAGAAAGGTATGAACCCCCTAATCCTCCCAGCTATGGGTTAAATAGTACCACTACTGTTCTCCTCCGATGGAGGTGCCCGTGGTGTAGTCGTTATCGTCGTAGGAAATGGACACGGCAAAACGAGTTCAAATCCTGGACGAGACTGATTGCATTTCACATAGCACTAATACCGTTGGGGAAGGTATGAATTCAATTATTCTCCCTCCAGCTATGGATAAATAGTAGGACAGACTAGGTTCTTCAGCCTTGGTGAGGCAACTAGTCTAGGAGAAGGAAAACTGTTAAACCTGTTAAACTCCGCTTAAAAATTGACCTTGTGTCATATCCTGCCCGAGCGGAGGGGTTGGTAAATAGTACCACTACTGTTCTCCTAGAAGAATGGCTTTGGCATGAAATAACCTACAAAGGTTGATATGCCATTAAACAAAGAAACCAACCAAACCAAACTGGACACTGGTTGGGGGGTCTAGCACCTCTGCATAGATGCAGTCAGTGTATTGTGCAGCACCAGCCGACTGGGCAAGCGGCTCTTGTCTTTGCAGTATCAGTGGCATAGATTATTTAAAAATTGTTTAATATATAATATAATATAATATAATTTAATAGACTTTACTTTTTATATATATTTAATAGCAAGGAAGCTTATCTGCGACCACTGGTTTCATGCCGTCTTTATACGACAATCGTCAGGCAGTAGAATTATGCCTCATTTGATAGGCCACAAACCCACCAGTTCAAATATTGACAACTATACACTGCTTTATATATATATATATATGTGGAGAAAAATTGACAACAAATAATCCAAATAGAAAGTGGGGATTTATAGAGAAACAAAGTCAGTCGACACTATAGCGTTTCGGTTCTGCTGAACCATCATCAGGACTGAGGGGTATTATTAGTGATGTTAAGAGTAAATGGATGTATAAAAAGTGTAAAAATATATAAAAATTTGGAAAAGTTGTACGACACTATAGTCCCCACTTTCTATTTGGATTATTTGTTGTCAATTTTTCTTCAGAAATTGTCGGATTATTATCCATTATTTTCTTCCATATATATATATATATATATATATATGTGTGTGTGTGTGTGTGTGTGTGTGTGTGTGTGTGTGTGAATTGTTTGTGAGTGGACATACTGGACCACAACATAAGCAAAAATGTTTACGAAATTTTCTTTCTTTAACGTAAAATAAAATCGCTCTAACCACTCTCTCAATCTGTCAATCTATCGAGCTAGTCATCTACCTCTCTCTTTCAAGCACACACACACACACACACACACACACACACACACACACACACACACACACACATATATATATATATGTACATATATATATATATATATATATATTAATTTAAAACTTTCATGATTTCTATGGAAGGTAACAAGTAAATTCAACTTTAGTCTCCAATCAGATGTTAGCTCCCAAGAGAGAATCCTTTAACATTTTGATTGACAAATAACAATGGCAAAATTGATACTTCCGGTTTTTTAAGACTTAAGAACCAAGTTACATAAAAAAACAAAAAAAAAAAAAAGAATATTTTTATGAATTTCCTTTTAATGCCCTAACTTTCTTGTGTTGGATTGCATCACTTTTACACCGACATTACGATGTACTCAAGCTTTTAAAAATGGAACATGACGTTGTTCATTTTGTGACTAATATAAAAAATTTCCTTTCATTTTTTTTTACTGTTAAAAGATCTATTAAATCGTTTTATGATGCATGAATAGAATCTTTTTTTTTTTTCGCCTTGATTTTTGTCTGTTTTTTTATTTTTGTCTAATTTTTTTTTGTTTTTGTTTTTTAGATATTAAAAACTGTTGACCCAATTTGAAAAATGTCCACAAATAATAACCAACTTAAATCTAATGAAATAAAATTAATTCCATTTCTCAATTTTATGGAAAATTAACTAGTGATTTCTGAAATTCCAGAGTTAAATTATACAAAAAAGTTTATAGTTACATTGAATAGTTACCCTGCGTTGCTCATGTAATGAGAATAACATGACATAGAACAGTATGGTTTGATTTGGTTACTTTGTTTAGCGGCATATCAAACTTCCGGGGTTATTTAAGTCCAAAGCCATCCTTGTAGAAGGGTTTTACTTAACCTACAGTTGCAAAAATAAAGGGATTCATGCCTTTGTTAAGAGCATTAGTCCAAAAGTGAACGTGATAGGGTGACTGGAGTTCGAATTTGCTTACTACGATTTCACAATCCAGCACGTTAGCCACTATACTATGTGGTCTCCGCCTAGTATAGTTTGTTAATCGTTTGATGGGGGTGGGGGGGGCAGATAGAAAAATCAAAGGCATTAAAGTAAAGTTAACAAACTTATAAAAAATATTTTTCGGTGGATTTATATATCTATGGAATTTGCGACTCGAGTTCAAAATCCTGGACGCAGCTGTTCATGTTCCCGCTATTGGGAAAAGGATAAATATATTTTTTCTACCCGCCAAACTCTGGGTAGATATTAGGGTAGACTGGGCTCTCTAACCATGGTATGGAAACCACTATAGAAGAAAGAAAACTCTGTTTGTTCGGTTTCTTTGTTCAATGACATATCAACTTTCGTGAGTTATTTAATGCCAAAGTAATATTTTGTAGACGAAGAGCAGTGATACTATGCACCGCACAGTTGGGGAGAGGGGATAAGAAGGTTCATGCCTTTTCCAAAGTATTAGTTAGAAAGTGAACGTAATGGCGCATTTGGAGTTCCAACTTGCTTACTTCGAGGCCTCAGTACTAGCATCTTAATCATTACGCCAAGGGAACTCTCCTCAAGAAATCTGTGAATTTAAACTAGTTGTACTCTGTTTAAAAATTGACCTTGTGTCACATTTTGTTCGTAGTGGAAAGTTTACATAGATATTCATCAAGCTAAATTTGAAGAGATCTTAATATTGACCAATAAGAATGTGATAAAGAAGGATTTAAATTCCTGAAATAAATCAAAATGGTGTCACTTATCGCCGGGTGTCTTCTTTTTCATACACACTGGATAAAATTCTTTTTACAAGAAGATTAACTATTTTTCTTCTAACTTATAAAGTTATCACTGAAACCACAAAACTATTTCTAAATCAATTCTGGCAGTTTTTACTTCCTAATTGAAATGTGTAGTGGACAGCCACTGTAAGTTGATAAGATCTTATATCGGTTGGATACCCTACAAAATATCTACCAACACACAGTAAATAAGTATATCAACAAGAAGCACAAATACATTTCGGTTTTAGAAAAAGTGTTTAGAAATATTAATTTCTTTGGTTCTATGGAATGTTTGAATTTACTCAAACTCTACGCACGTGCAGGATATGACACAAGGTCAAATTTTTAAGCAGAGTTAACAGGTTCGAATTCAGAATTTTTTTTCTTAGACCAGTCGACATACCAAGGTATGTCCAACTATTCCGCCATTGATGGAAGAACAGTTAGAAAGTAGTTAGGCCAAATATCTCTCGGTCAGATATTTGACCGAACTAATATTTGACCGAACTAATATCGGACCGAGAGATATTTGACCGAACTAATATCGAACCAAAAGATATTTGACCAAACTAATATTGGACCGAGAGATATTTGACCGAACTAATATCGGACCAAGAGATATTTGACCGAACTAATATCGGACCAAGAGATATTTGACCAAACTAATATTGGACCGAGAGATATTTGACCGAACTAAAATTTGACCGAGAGACATTTGACCGAACTAATATCGGACCAAGTGATATTTGACCGAACTAATATTGGACCGAGAGATATTTGACCGAACTAATATCGAACCAAAAGATATTTGACCAAACTAATATTGGACCGAGAGATATTTGACCGAACTAATATAGGACTAAGAGATATTTGACCGAGAGACATTTAACCTAACTAATATTTGACCAAGAGATATTTGACCGAACTGATATTTGACCGTGAGATATTTGAATAAACGAATATTTGACCGAGAGACATTTGACCGAACTAATATTTGACCGAGAGATATTTGACCTAACAAATATTTGACCGAGAGATATTTGACCGAACTAATTTCTGACCAACAAATATTTGGTGGAAGAGAACTGGCAATTTCATTGCTTCTTTTTAAACATCAATTTCGGTTACGTTGTTCATTAGATAACATAAAAATAACTTTTAGTTTAAATAGATTTTTTTTAATTTCAGAAAATTAATATTTTTTTCATTTTCCTTATTTAC
The DNA here is from genome assembly GCA_963585895.1 of Sepioteuthis lessoniana. Classification (NCBI taxonomy): domain Eukaryota; kingdom Metazoa; phylum Mollusca; class Cephalopoda; order Myopsida; family Loliginidae; genus Sepioteuthis; species Sepioteuthis lessoniana. The sequence continues at coordinate 48,914,716 of OY757937.1, read as the reverse complement.
TTGTTTTTGTATATTTAGCTGTATCTTTTTAAAAAATGTTATAGTTTACATTTATATTCTTTAAAATATTTCTAATACAAATAATTAGCACAGTTATGTGGTTTCATGCCTTTCAAGTAATTATGTGGTGTCATGCCTTTCAAGTAATAATGTGGTTTCATGCCTTTCAAGTGATAATGAGGTGTCATGCATTTCAAGTAATTATGCGGTTTCATGCCTTCCAAGTAATAATGAGGTGTCATGCATTTCAAGTAATTATGCGGTTTCATGCCTTCCAAGTAATAATAAAGTGTCATGTCTTTCAAGTAATTATGTGGTGTCATGCCTTTCAAGTAATTATGTAGTTTCATGCCTTTTAAGTAATAATGAGGTGCCATGCCTTTCTAGTAATAATGTGGTTTCATGCCTTTCAAGTAATAATGAGGTGCCATGCCTTTCTAGTAATAATGTGGTTTCATGCCTTTCAAGTAATAATGAGGTGTCATGCATTTCAAGTAATTATGCGGTTTACATGCCTTTCAAGTAATAATGAAGTGTCATGCCTTTCAAGTGATAATGTGGTTTCATGCCTTTCAAGTAATTATGTGGTTTCAAGTAACTAATATTTATCCTTTGCAAAAATTATAGTTTCAATTTACAATTCTTAAGATATATAATTTGGACACACATGGTTTCAATCAGCCCTATCTCATACAAATAATTTTTGAACAGATCTCTTTTATCCATAGATTGTTTATCAATAAATTATATGGCGTGATATTTGTCGTATTTAGTGGTTGTAAGTTAAAAAAAGGCTTACCTCCAATCTTCTAAATAGCGACTGTGTTTTAGAGAAGAGATGATATTCTTTTGTATCGAATGCCCTATTCTTTTTTTTTAATATGAGCATTGACAGTGTGGGCCGATTGCTCGTCTTTCCTAGTGCGGGTGGCCGTGATTCACTTGGCCTCAGAGGCTGTCCTCCAGGCTTTATCTGTTTTGCAGGACCAAGTTCAGTGCTTGATACCTGAGGCTCCCCATCTGGGGAATGTCGACGGGGCCAATAATTTTTACCTCTGCTTCGCGTGGGTTTTTACCTGTGTGAGACACCCACTAAAATGACCTGGTACTACATACTGATTTGGTGGGTTTGAGTTAAATTCTCGTCTTTCCCAGCAAAGGTGGTTGAAAACATGCCTTTCTAGTAAGGATGGCCGAGATCACTCGGCTTTAGAGGGCCGCCTTCCAGGCTTTATCTGCTTTGCTGGACTAAGTTCATTGCTTGATGGGTTTTTGTCAATGCCTGACCTCCATTATAAAACGGCCTTGTGCCATATTTTGACATAGTAGGATGTTGGATAAATGAACCGTCTTTCTAATGGGAATAGCTAGCAATATACTTCTGTTAACACATCCTTATACGTCTTGTAAAATAAACCCTTTTCATTGTAAGCGCTTTCTGAGTGAGACTAGCTAGCAATATACTTCTGTAAGTTACGATTCGAGTTATTATTTCAATAACCCACCCCAATAACATTACAATGGACTTTATCAGCGATTGTTTTACTGAGGATGCTGCCACAAAGTTCAAGCAAATAATAAATGTTTAAGTTATCAAAGTAACTTCCTAGCTGAAATTGATATAGCAAAAGAAGCTGTATAGTTGCCAGTTCTCTTCGGTCAAATGTCATTCGGCCAGATATTAGTCTGGGTAAAAAGTCTTTAGGACAAATATGTTCCGACTATTCGTCCGGCTCCAATCCTGGGTATGATACTAAACTGGTATGGTTCTAGTTTTGGATCTTATTTCATTACTCCAACGATCTCTCTGACCTTGAGTAGTAGTAGCAGTTAAAGTCCCATCTATGGATCAAATAGGTCTGTTAGAAAATTATTGATATTAGAGAAGGAAATTTTTAAAAAATGCAATTTTGTCCAAGTTATTCATGTTAAGAATTGTACCTTGAAGCTCTAATTATTTACAAGGGGTAATCATTATTTTTATAATGTTCGGGACTATTCCTCGTCGCCATTTTTGTAATGTTCCATGATTGGAGTAATTTTGGCCGAATATTTAAAATCTCTTCACTCTCGTTTAATGCCGAATACTGAGTATGGAATCCAAAACAATACTAACTCTCAATGTCATTTTTCACATCTATTTTGCATACACACGCATCTCTCTACTCATCACACGTCAGACCTCTGACTGACCCATTTATATATCCACGATTTCTAGTCGCGTGAACTTCAGTAGGACATTCCATTTTAATACTTGTGCTTGTTGGCTGGAGATCCGTGTTCAAATCACACCGATCGCTATCGGCACATTCTTCTACATAACAATTTTTAGTAACTTGAAACCACATCACTGTGTTAATTATTTGTATTAGACTGGAATATTTTAAAGTATATAAATGTAAATTTTTATAAGGAATACTTGAAATCAGTGTTTTGATTTTTATGCGATCATCAAACCAATACTTGATACATTAAAAACCAATTGGGTTTTTCCTTTATGTGACAGTAACGAGGAATTGTTGATTCTGTGTCTACTCTATCCTAACTTAGATATATATACTCTATCACAGATATTGAGCACTATATCATTGAAACTATATTATCAAAATATATGAAAGTGGTTGTGTGTGTGTGTGTGTGTGTGTGTGTGTGTGTGTGTGTGTGTGTGTGTGTGTGTGTGTGTGTGAATCTTAGCAGTATTTCCTCCTTTAAACATGTTTGGTTAATTAAAAAATGCCTATTTTATAGAAGATCCATTCAAGTCTTTCTATGCGACATCTGGATGGAATAAATTAAAAAAGACGCCATATTTTTTCTAAATTACAATCAGCTTCAGCTGGAGCCATCTTCGGAGTAACGAAGAGTGAAATGACCAACATAATGACCAGTCGTATGTATATATAAAAAGAGTTGAAGGAGGAATAAGTAGGAGGGAAATTTATAAAAGAAAAGAATTTTAATGGAGATAAGCGAAAGAATTAGCAGGGAAATATACATATATATACTGAAAGATTAAAAGCAAATGGGATACGTGCATAAAAAGTTCTTGATGCTACAATAGCAGAGCAGGTCTAAAACTCAAAATATCCACATTATTTACACTTAATTCTTTATTTAAAGTTTCAGGTAGAGCGCACAGTATTCAGAGGGATATATAAATATATATAACCGTGTCAATATTGCTACATTTGTACTATTAGCTATCATTTATTACTAAACTCGAGAGAAACCAAAAATAAGATTACATATATATAGGGTGTAATCTTTTTTTATACTGCTGTATATCTATATTTTGATGGATTGGTTGGTTTTATGGCATATCAGCCCTTGTTGGGTTATTTAATGCCAAAGCCATGCTTGTTTTGTTTTATTTTAATTTTCACTGGAACCAATGTAATTTTAAGTATTCTTATATAATACAAATAGTTTGCAACCTTCTGAGAATACTTTCTTGGAAAAAAAAAGCACTCACATTAAAAAGTTTTTTTTTTAATATATTGTTGACAGTATCCGAGAGTGGGCTGAAAATGTTACATGCTTAAAAGTTCATATGATGACGTAATAGCTACTGTTGATGGTTTTTTGACCAATGGGATCTAAACATTCCAATACCAATGAAAGCTGTGTACTCAAAGTAAGCGAAGGGATTTTAACGTATATGTATCGCTTTTGTTATGTTTACATACATACGCTTAATGGTTACTGAGTGCTCAATTCATTACTCAAGTGGCAACTGGTAATTCCTTCGCGAGATTGGTCAACGCCCCGCAGGGAGGGGGTCATATATATTGTCATCCACTGACAGACTGTTTTATTGTATCTCGACTCATCAATGTGACTAGACATGCGAGATGTTTAAAGCTGGAATCGAAACCTGGCTTACTTTACGCCACCCGGGTATTCTACCACACACCTACACAGATTAATTTTTTAGCAGAGTTTTACAAATTTAAAATCAGAGTTTTCCATCTCTTATACTAGTTGCAATAACATGGCTTAATAGCCCAGTCTGCCCTAAAATTGACCGAGAGCTGGCGGTAGAACAGTTGGATTCATACCTTTGTCAAGGGAATTAGCAGTATATAAAATGAAGGCAGCCTCAAGTCACCGTGTCCATAGCTTACGACAGTAACCATCCCACCACGAATTCCTGAAATGAAAAAGATCCTATATTAACGTAACTAAAGAATGGCGTGTCAAAAGGTTTCCTGCATATTTTTTATACGATATCATTGGTTTTCTTCTGTTTTTTCGACTCAGTTACGCCAGGATAATTTTATCTCACTCCAGGGAAGTGTGAAAGCCAATTGTTATGTTGTAATCGTGTCGATACATCTTTCTTTCTTTCTTTCTTTCATTAAAATTTTTCTTTCTTTCTTTCTTTCTTTCTTTCTTTCTTCCTTTCTTTCATTAAAATTTTTCTTTCTTTTGTTCTTTCTTTTTTTCTTTTGTTTCTGTGTCAATACTACATTTTTCTTTCTTTCTTCCTTCCTATCTTTCTCCCTCTCTTTCTTCCTTTCTTTTTTTCTTTCTTTCTTCCTTTCTTCTATCCTTTTCTTTCTTTCTTTCTTTCTTTATTTTTTTCTTCTGTTTCTGTATCAATACTACTTCTTTCTTTCTTTCTTTCTTTTTTTCTTTCTTTCTCCATTTTTTCCTTTTCCCTTTCCTTCTTTTCCCATTTTCTTTTTCTTTTCCTTTTCTTTCTTTCTTTCATTCTTACTTTATTTCTTTATTTCTTTTGTTTACGTGTCGGTACTACTTTTTTCTTTCTTTCTTTCTTTTCCTTTTCTTTCGTTCTTTCTTCTTTTTCCGTCTTTCTTACTTTCTTTCTTTCTTTTGTTTCTGTATCAATACTTCTTTCTTTCTTTCTTTCTTTTCCGTTTTTCTTTCTTTCTTCTTTTCTCTTTTTATTTCTTTCTTTCTTTTTTTCTTTCTTTCTTTCTTTCTTTTGCTTTTTATTTTCTTTCTTTCTTTCTTTCTTTCTTTCTTTCTTTCTTTCTTTCTTTTGTTTCCGTGTCGGTACTACTTTTTTCATTCTTCTCTTTCTTTCGTTCTTTCTTCTGTTTCTGTGTTAATACAACTTTTTCCTTTCTTTCTTCTTTTCTTTTTTCTACCTTTTTCTCTCTTCTTTCTTTTTTCTTTCTTTCTCTTGTTTCCTTTTCTTTCTTTCTTTTTTTCGTTTACGTGTCGGTATTACTGCTTTCTTTCTTTCTTTTTTTTGTTTTTCTTTTTTCTTTCTTCCTTTCTTTCTCTTTCTTCCTTTCTTCCTTTCTATCTTCTGTTTTAGTTAATGACTTAAAAATATGCTGCTATTTTCTCGGACATGACTGACAGAAGCACCGAGATAAATTTGGCAAAAATCTACAAGACTATTTTCGGGTCCCCAAGAGAATGTGTCACTAAAACGAGACGATTTAAATTCCAAATGGCACACTGGTAAAATCTTGAATATCAATATAGCAGTTTAATTAAACATTCCATAAAATGAACGACGGAACAAATTGGGTTAACATCTGAGGTTCAATTTTAAGCAAAAATTGATCTACTGAGTGAAGACTCTTTTCAGAGTGCGTTGTTGGCGATTATGTCATTGTTAATAATGATATTGCTTACATGTTTTTCATCAACTTAGACTTATTTATTTGTCTATTTATCCACTTATTTTCTCTCTGAATTCTTGTATTAATTAAACTTGTTTTTAATATTTTGTAAAACAGTACGGAGAGAGTCACAACATTTTTCCAAGAAATGTAATAATCAATAGAGATATTGTCTCCTTTAAAGTTATCGAGAAATAAGTGAAAAAATATACAAAAAACTTATAATGAGTACATCAAAGTAGGTCAAGCACATAATTTTCTGGAGAATCTGGTATACAATGGTTTTCAAACTGTGGTCCTAGGACCACTGAGAGTCTCCAACGTCAACAGCAGGGGTCCGCAGATGCTGCAAAGGTGTTTTGAAAATTTATATCATTCGAATTCGAAACCGCAAATTCGTATTTCCACTTACTCGTACACATCTATTAAAATTCAGTTTAAACAGCAACCAGTCCCAAAATTTAGGGTTAACGTTGCTTTCCGACTATTCAATGTTGTCTCAAAAGGCGGTTAAAATGCTGCTACCTTCGGTTACTACATAATTATGCGAAACAGAATCTTCAGCATTTACCAATATGGTGACCGAATATGGTGACCGAACACAAATCTTGACTTGTACAAAGTGAATTGCAGGCCCAGTCGGCTGGGGCTATAGAATACACCGACGGCTTCTCTGCAGAGGGGTAAGACCAACTCTCTCCAACAAGTGTCCTAGATATGACACTAAACAATCTGATGATGAGATTCCAGTAATTCTGGAGCTTTGGGGAATGTGGAGTACCCCTTCAATGCCATCTCTCCCATGTCCACTCTGACCCGGAGTGGTAGCACCTAATAGGGTTTTATCTTTGGGTCAAATAGAACTAAACTGCGTACTTATGCTAAACTGAATTGTTTGGAATAGAACTGTTTTGAATTTGAATTTGGTTTTAGATAACCTACAAAGGTTGATATGCCATAATAGCTTAACAAACAAGGTTAATTGCATGTAAAATTTTCACCAAGAATTGACAATTTGAGTTTAGCAAGACAAGCACATTTCTCTCACTAAATGTCATTACTCAGGGAAAATGTGATTTTCATTAGATATTTTTTTATTAATCTCATTTTTTGTGTAGGGTTCCACGAGATGAAGCCTGAAATAGAATGGAGTTATGGCTTCAAAAAGCTTGAAATGCACATAATAGAATCCTATCTAAGCAAGATAAGTTGGCGACCGTAATCGAGGGCAACATGAAGGCTCCCTTTTCAATAGCTACTACACCGAAGTGTAAGGGAAGGCGCTGCTCTATTTCCTGGATTGCTCCACTTTACTCTTGATCCTTACCTTATAATGTTGTATTAAGCAAGGCAGCATCATTTTGAGTCTTTAGTATGACTAATATTAATCAACTGTTTGTACATATATATGTGTGCATATATATGTGTGCATATGTGTGTGTATGTATATGTATGTATGTGTGTGTGTGTTTGAGTATGTGTGTATATATAGTAAAGTAAAGTTGGCGACCTTACTCGCGGACGTCTCGAAGGCTCCCTTTTCAGTAGCTACTACACCGAGGTGTAGGGGAGGACGCTACTCTTTCCCTGGATTGCTTCTCTTTACTCTTAATCCTTACTTTGTAATGCTGAGTGTTAAGCAAGGTGGTATCAAGTACCATTTTTTAGACTTTGGTATGACTCCACCTGGGATTGAAGTCCGGTCTCGCAGACCATTGGCGAAGTCTCTACTTGTAATATAGGTCCACGTCCAAAAATATACGACCAAGATATTCACATGCATAAAACGTTCGTAATGTTCGTACGCATATAAGAATCCGAAAACACTCGAAATTTGTTCAGGTACGAAACTTTTATTTACCTTTTTTGAGTTTAATGTTTTTCGACATGAGACACAATTTCTTCAACAAACGCACGGCACATTTCGTAGACACCAACGAAAAAAGAATCGACTACCTTCCTCTAGACTCGAATCTCAATGCCCGCGTTCGGAGTTTAAATCTCAACTAACTGCCTTTTTTCAAGTTCCAAAATCCTCAGCGCTTCCGGCCACGACGTCATTCCCGGCCTCATTTCCTACCTGGGGTTTTTATTTTGACATCTCTGATCGTCACATCCGCCTCGCGCGCACGTAAACACCGGCACTAAATGTGTGCACCTAACTAACCCATGCACTAAGCAAAAGGTTCTCAGCCTAACTAAACCGAAAGGCAAGATATATAAAACGAAAAATGATAATATAAAAAAAATCCCCCTGCAATTATGTCACATACTCAATACGCCAATACTAGCGAACGATCCACAAATCTTTTTACTTTTTTAAAAATATAGATAATGATACAAAATTAAATGCAAATTTTTCCTCCTCTTTTAAGAAAAATATAGTTACGACAAAATACGAAGAAAATAGATAATTTGGTGTGTATAATTAAAATTATAAGACAAGAGACAATTAACTCCCGATTTTAAAATACTTATAATTTTTTTCTTAGGTGTAATTTTTGCAATTAAAAGTATTTCAAAATAGCGATGTAGTTTTCAATCACGCGGCATATTCATCATCATCATGTGTCACCATCAGCACGGATATCCCTGACCCTCTCTCGCCACCTCTCCCAATCGTCCATTTCTTCCACGGGAGCGCATCACTTATGAGCTCTTCTCTGCTTCTCAAGCTGTGTCCTGCATGCCCGATTCATCTAATTTTTATAGTTTTCGTGGTGGGTGGTAAGTGGCCGTACAGCTGCTGCTTTGTAGGGTGCTGCCTCCAGGACTTGTTCATTATTGCTCGCAGCATTCTTGTGAAGTTGCCGTCAAGCTTTTTTCTCCATTCGTTTAGTTAGCGTCCATGTAGTGCATCCATATAGCATTATCCATATTTACCAACCCCTCCGCTCGGGCAGGATATGACACAAGGTCAATTTTTTAAGCGGAGTTTAACAGGTTTGAATTCAGAGTTTTCCTTCTCTTAGACTAGTTGCCTCACCAAGGCTGAAGAACCTAGTCTGTCCTACTATTTATCCATAGCTGGAGGGATAATAATTGGATTCATACCTTTCCCAAGGATATTAGTGTTATGTGAAATGCAATCATATAGCAGTATCGACACGACCGCGGCTTGGAAGAAATTACCTTTTATTTTATCAGTCAGGTCTGAATTCCTTACGACCAATAGGCTATCGATAGCTGTCCATGCCTTTGCTAGTCGCGTGTTGTTGTCTGTCTCGGTTGATGAGACACTGAATTAGCAAATGAAAAGAGCTGTTTTAGAGATAGGGATGTCAGAAATTCATAGACCCTCCTGGGCATTCTGGGCCCTGGACCAATGTACCGGTTTAGTCACCTCCTTATCATATTTGCCCAACCCCTCCGCTCGGGCAGGATATGACACAAGGTCAATTTCTATGCAGTAGAAATACCTCCCACATTTTAAATTGTCGCTTGAGTGTTGCAAGAAGACTTACGCAAGTGGCAATGGTGGCTCAATCTAGCTAACGTCTTACTATTTTGGGTGAGGGGTGCTCATGTTATGTTACTTTGAAATTATGCTATTCCGGATAGAAAATCAATATTGGCACTGCATATATATATTTATATATATATGTAAGTAGATTTGGATTGCTTTCTATGTTTTTAATGTCAAATCAACGTTCCTGAGTTATTTCATTCCAAATGTATCTTTATAGGAGAACATTTAAGACTACTATTTAAACTATAGCTGGAGGAAAAAGGGTATTCAAAACCTTTCCGAAGAGTATCAGTCCGAAAGTGAACTTAATAGCGTGACTGAAATACGATCTCGCTATTGCAATCTAGCAAGTTAGCCACTACGCCAAGGGGACTCCCCTGTGTATGTATATATGTATGTATGTATTGGGTTGGTTGGAAGTAGGGAGAATATTCAAATGAGTCCCTGCTCACTAATATTAGTAATATTAGTAATATTAACATTAGTATATCCGTGATACACTAACACTGAATAAACGGAAGGAAAGACAAGATAACATTATTTACACATACAGGAACATTTAATATCTGCATAATGTAGAATTGAAAAGAATAAGCAAACGTGTTCTAGGAACTAAAATATACGCATATTGTTCTATGAACGAGCAGTATGTAAAAGGGGTACAAAAATTTATGGAGGTGCTCGTGGTGTAATAGTTATCGTCGTAGGAAATGCACACGGCGACACGAGTTCAAATCCTGGACGAGACTGATTGCATTTCACGTAGCACGAATACCCTTGGGAAAGGTATGAATCCAATTATTCTCCCTCCAGCTATGGGTAAATAGTAGGGCTGACTAGATTCTTCAGCCTTGGTGAGGAGAAGGAAAACTCTGAATTCAAAGCTGTTAAACTTCGCTTAAAAATTGATCTTATGTCATATCCTGCTCGAGCGGAGGGGTTGGGTAAATATGGAAAGGGGTACAAAAATGTTACTTGAGATTGATAACAGTAACATATTTGCCGGAATTTTTGTATTACTGGATAAAATCGATATCAAAGCCAAGGTCTCTACTCTAAAAAGAATAGAGAGAAAAGAAAGCACACCTTTATTATTAAAAGAAAAGAGGTAAAAGAGGACAAGTGTAGACTTTCCACGAAGTGCCCAATGGACACACCACATTATCCGACAATAAATAATTGTTTCCCTACATATGCATTTCTTTATTTTCCTTCCGTAGATATCTGTTCAAAGTATTCCATTCCATTCCAGTACTTCTTTCTGAAAATAAATCGTTCGTTTACTTCTTCAAAAACATAAATGTATTCCTATTGAATTCGGTTGCAGTAATGTTAACACTACTTTACATGTTAAAATTTTTGAGAGATTGCTTGATTGATTCTAATGGCATGTCAACCCGTCTGAGGTTATTTCGTTCCAATAGGTTAGGGAATTGTGCGGTACAAGTGAACTTATGAAAGTGGTAATATTAGGTCCATCTAACTAATGTCTCACCATTTTTTCGGATTGATCAGTTACGACCATGACTTGGACAGGTGCACACTGTGCATTTGCTGTTGAAACGATTTTTTTAAAGATTAGTGTATCAGTAATTACTACACACAGAGATTTTTATGATCATTTCATGTTATGTCGAAATGATGCTGTTCGGAATAGAAAATCGATACTGCTATGGTTTGAAAATTCTATCCAGAACAGCATCATTTCAACCTATCATGAAATAAGCACGAAAAGTTCTCTGTATAACAATTATCGATTCGCCAATCTTAAAAAACGTTTCAACAGCAAATGCATATTGTGCACCAGTCCAAGTTTTGATCGTAATTGATCATATCGGAAAAAAATGGTAAGAAATTATCTAGATAGGGCTACCATTACCACTTGCCTAAGTTCATTTGCAACCCACAGGTGACAGTTAAAAATATATTGCGTCCCGAATGTCTTGTTTGTCTTATTTGGTTAGTGAAATAGGTGGTAAGTCTATGTAAAGCTGCTGTTTTGTGGTCTGTTGCTTCCAGAAATCTTGGTTGTTGCACCGTAGAAGCTGAAAACTATAATTCGGTCGATGCTATTGTTGCTTCTTGCAAAGCTTATAAGCAGTAGAAATACCTCCCACATTTTAAATTGTCGCTTGAGTGTTGCAAGAAGACTTACGCAAGTGGTAATGGTGGGTCAATCTAGCTAACGTCTTACTATTTTGGGCGAGGGGTGCTCATGTCATGTTACTTTGAAATTATGCTATTCCGGATAGAAAATCGATACTGCTATGATTTGAAAAGTCTATCAGCATCATTTCGACGTAACATGAAATGAACACAAAAAGCTTTTTGTATTGCAATTACAGATTCACCAATCATAAAGAAAAATGTTTTAACTGCAAATGCTTCAAATTGATAGTAACGAAGGTCCCCTCGTGTTGTATACTCATATACATGCAGATGTAAGCAGAAATATAATCAAACATAATATACGAACTTCAATGAACGAACGAACACACTTCTCTATAAAAATATGCTTCTCACACTTTATTCTCGAAAGGGTTGATGTTGGTTATGTGTGGGAGGTGAGTTGGAAACGGGAACAGACTGCTACATATTGACCCAAAGTTCTTCTCGCAACCATAGCAGCACTTCTTCCGCATTCTGGCTTGGCTGCTCAACCGTGGGTCACTGAGAGCCCAAGCCCTGTGTCTGGAGCTGGTTCTCACTCCGCAGGCATCCAACTCCAACTGGAACTGCAAATCAAACTGCCAGCCCCAAGCAGTCTGTGGCACCTGGTTATATAATTGTCTCTCGTCCACCTGCTTCCTGTGGGCGTACACATCTGCACCGAATTCAACCACGTCCACAGGTCAAAGTGATATTCCGATATCTCCGACCGGATGCACCTGTTTCGTTGTCTTCCGCTAATTTACACAACTGCATCTCTTGATTGACGGCTCGGTCGAGGGTCAATATCTTACACTCGTGGTTAAAGCGATGGACTGTGAAATTGTTATATGCGAGTTCGATTTTCAGTTGCCTTATTATGTTCACTTTCGGACAAATACTCCAAGGAAAGGTATGAATCTCCTTATCCTCCCAGTTATGGGTTAAATAGTACCACTACTGTTCTTCTAGAAGGATGGATTTGGCCTTAAATAACCCAAGAACGTTGATATGTCATTAAACAACAAAACAAACAAAGAAACTGGTCGCATCTGAAAAAATAAATGATAAAACATGAGATACAAGGTTCATTAAATAAGTTTCTAGACTTTTTTTTCGTATGGGCACTTTTATTGATATAACACGCATGAAACTCTAGTCCCCTTCGAAGTAATCTCCTCTGGCTGCAATGCACTTGTTGTATCGTTTCAACAACTTCTGGAAGGCCCCATGAAAGTCCTTTTGTCAATGACCTTCGTCACAGCCTCTTTCATCTCCTCACTTGTCTCATAATGACAGCCTCTGAGCTTAGGGAATAACCAAAAGTCACAGAGAGCATAGGGACGGTGAGGAACTGTCTTGATACTCATCTTGGTCAAGTAGTCTGTGACAAGGATGGAGTTATGGACTGGTGCATTTTCCTAGTGGAAATGCCACAGACCCGATTTGAAGAGTGCTGGCCTCTTTCCTAGGAATCTCTTTCTGAACTCCCTTAAAACCTCAACATAGTAACCCTAACCGTAATCCTAACCCTTTGGCCAATCAACTCTGGTCTATTGACTTCCTTACTCCTCCCACACCTCTCATCCTCCCTCACAGACTCCCTGCCTTCCTTGAATCTCTTATGCCACTCAAAAACTGATGCTCGATTCATGCAAGATGCTCCAAAAGCAGCCTGAAGTATTCCATACGTTTCTGTGGCATTTTTTCCAAGTTTAAAACAGAATTTTATTGCATATCGTTCTTCTAAAGTGTCCTCATGTCCAGATTGCATTTTTGAAATTCACCAGCTGTGACAATCAGGCTTTAATAGGGTGTATTCCAATTGCTGCTGTAGTTGTTCATTTGAACCTGAAATCATAAAAATTGGTCAGTCATCTCATAAGATGTATAGCAATAACATAGTGAATTTTCAAGAGTCTACGACAATTTTAAATGCCTGTACAAAAAAAGTCTGGAACCTTATTGAAGGCACCTCATAGAAGGAGCTACCATTACCACTTTCCTAAGTTCTCTTGCACCACACAGGTGACAGTTTAAAATGTTATAGGCATTTCTGCTGTACCCTGAATTAATATTTATTTATTGGTTGATGACAAATTAGTTTTTATTTTCCTTTCTTCTAATTTCAGCTGCTATAATTGTATTGTTGGCAAGAGAAGCTTTTCCTACAAGTAGCACATTTGATCCCTCTACGAATCTTCCTGACACGAGCACCGACTCGGAAACAGTGGAGTTTTCATCCGTAACTTCAAATTATATGACTAACAGCATCGAAAATTCAACTACAAATTCAACAATCAGCCCCAGCAAGCCTGGCAAGACAACTTCCAACAATACGCAGAATTATTCTATGGGTTCCACTGCTGTTTCAGTCCATACCAACACTACCTCTCCTGCTCCACCGTCTGTAGGTTTTTTTTCTTAGATAAAGACTAGCAAACACATGCACCCTTCGTCGGGCGAATGTATTTAAGTTTTTAATGAAATAAAATATTATGTTAAATTAGAAAGTCTAACGAAGCTAGATAAGAACGTACCAACCCCTCCGCACGTCCAAGATGCGACACAAGGTCATTTTTTAAACAGAGTTTAGCAGGTTTCAATTCAGAATTTCCCTCGCCAAGGTTAAAGAGTTCAAACTGCCCTACTATTTATCCATTGCTAGAAGAAGAAGAATTTGTTTCACACTTTTGCTTAGGTAATTAGTACAATGCTAATTGCAAACACCCGCATCCAGTATAATCAAATTTCTTTATTGGTTGTCTAAATTTCGGACTATTGTCTTCATCTTTATTATTGTTATTTCCACAACGTTTCGGCCGATATGTCGTCCGGAAAAAAATCTGAATATGTAAAAAATCATACATAATTATAGTAATCCTAGTCAAGTAAGAACATTAAGTTTATAAGTCCAAAAAATTCTCTCTAAACTGTCCAGCAGAACACATAGCGTAGCTGTTATAGTCGTTGGTTCCCTAATCTTCTAAGGAGACAATCATTTGGAGGTTGCAGGTTCAATCCTGACCGCAGGCGAGTAACAAAATAGGAATACTTAGCACTTGTACCCGGTTATGGCTAATAGATTCAGAAGAGGCGACCCCCGTAGATTCAATAAAGGACGTAGTTCAAAGTTCCGTGTAGGTTCCCGAGTTTGACAAACACCTGAAGAAGGCTGGAGGACATATCAGCCGAAACGTTGTGGAAATAACAATAAATATAAAGACAATAGTCCGAAATGATAAAAATTTTCTTTATAATTGACGTTTAAATAAAAATAAATTCATGGTGACATAAATAACTATGGGAATTGTGACGTTGGAGGAGATGTACTTTCTGTTACATACATACTCATGATTCTCTTTATAATAGAAGAAAAGGCGTCCATGAAAGGAAAACTATAGCTGTTGAGAAGGCATTTTGTATACCGAAACAATTTTATTATAACTGATTTTGCGAGGGAACTTGACAATCTATTTACAATTAGTAGAAGAAATTCAAAACAGCAGGTTGTTCGTATAAAAGTCCTGGGAGGTCACCAGTTTCCAAAGAACAAATCGAATGTGTCCATGCGTTCAACATACTGTAAGGAGGCCAGATATCACATAGTACACCACAGGATGTAAAATGTTGTGTGTACGGTTGAAAGCTCACCCTTCTAAACAGCACGTTTGAAAACACACACACACACACACACACACACACACACACATAGAAGAAAAGAATCAAGCTATAAATGTTCACGTACCTTTAATTCTTGAATTATTTTTTAATGGAAAGAATGGCTTTGGTGAGCACGGAAGAGATCTCAAATATTATGTGGATGGTTTGTGAATTTGAGTCGCAAATCATATTCTAAGTTCACAGTGGTTCTATTTGCATAGTAAATAATGCACATGATTAAACCAAGATTCCACCATATACGAACTTGAAAAAGCTAGTAAGATTAGCTCAATAATGGCACAAAGCTTGGGATATTTTCTCTTTTATCGAGTAATATCCAATTCCTCTAAATATCAACATTGACTTCGCTTGAGGATCGAAAATCATTGCAATATTTTTTCTTTTAAGGAAATTTTTACTTTTCACATCAACATCAAATGGAGAAATAAGCCATTCAGGAATTTCCATGTTTAGAAGATCCATAAATCGAGCTATAAAGTCTTCTCTCAATTCTTAATATAATTTATATAGATAAACGAATAATTCAAAATAATGTCTTCTGATTGCTTTTTAGAGGATACTTTTGCACAACAGTGAACGTTATGTCTTCTCAAAGTAAGTTTTGCCTGGAATGTTAAAATAGCAGTTCTAGCTGAAGAAACTTATAGATGCCAACTAGTCAATTCACCCCCTACTAGACTCCTATGTTTTTACACACTCTGCTAAAATTTTATTTACCGCCATGGTTCTTTATGGATCACTTTAAGAAGCCCTGATCTATACCCTATGTTAGTTAGAATATCATTAGCGACATTCTATTATTCTTTGAATGTAAAATTTAAAGAAGCCTTGATCTAGACCCTATTTTAATTACAGTGTTAGAATTTTATCAGCAACATTCTGTTCGTGAATGTGACACCTGTCAATTTCTCTTGCTGACAATTACTTTTACTTTCAGTTTCAGTGTTACCAGGGAAATTGCACAGGACCCAAATGTTACGAAAATGCCAATATTTCCATGACACTTTCGCTAGTCAATTGTCCCAAAAAGGAATGCGCAGTAAGTATTGCATTGTTGAACAGCCGGTCAGTATAGCTGTATAAAGATCACCTTTCCGTTTTCCTTTTCCTTTTTTTCTTGTTAACTTTATATTACCATTAAAAATTCAGTTTACTTATACAGAATAGTTTAATAAAGAAAATGAATCATTAAGAAAGAAAGAAAGAAAGAAAGAAAAAGGAGATAGAATAACGAAAGATAGAAAAAGTTAAGATTCTACGAAGAAAGAAACAAGAAACAAAGAATTAAAAAAATACAAAGGCGGAAAAGTCAAGATTCTACAAAGAAAGTAAAAGAAAAAGAAAGGACAGGAAAATACGATAAAGAAAGAATGGAAAAGACGAGATTCAAGAAAAATTAAAGAAAGATAAGAGAAAAGAAGAGAAGAGGCAGAAAGGAGGAAGACATCACTATATGTTAAAATGCTTTTCATCTGTTCCCAATGAAATCGAAGGAAGGAAGGAAGGAAGGAGGAAAGAAAGAAAGTAAGAAAGGAAGGAAAGGAACAAAAGAAGTGTGTAGAGACAAAAAGAAATGGAAGAAATTGTTTGACCAAGAAAGAAACGAAAAACGTTTATTTCTAAAGTTCATTTTGGAATTTTATCTTTAAACAAAAAATGGCGAGAGGTTTTATGAAATTTTCTCAAAGTTTACAAATTATTCAATTCTAATTAAACAAAATTCATAAAAATCATTATCACCATCAAGGCGTCTGAATAGCACGAATTCCCTTGATTCTCTCTCTCTCTCTCTCTCTCTCTCTCTCTCTCTCTCTCTCTCTCTCTCTCTCTCTCTTTCTCCATCTATCTATCTGTCCCCATCGGCAATTACTGTAAGTCGTTATATATCAGACTTCTCCCCAAGCCGGAATGCGACGCACGACTAAGTTTATAGTGAAGACCATGCCCGAATCGAGACTCATGCGCGGCAGGTCCAAAAAAAAACTTGGCCCGTCGGCATTTCCCTAATGTGGTGCCACAGACGCTAAACAATGAATTCAACTTTGCTAAGCACGTAAATCCTGGAGGAGACCAAGTCTTCAATAGGCTTCCAAACCACCCGGAACAAATGCCAGGTGGTTTGCTCGGAAGTCGTTGGTAAGTCATCTTGAATGCCTCCAGTGCCAGCACAGAGCTGATGAAAGTAAGTTTTTGACGGTCTGCTAACTCTGGTAAGTCCATCGAAGAATGTCACTCATGAGTTTCTCCTTAATTCTCCAGCAGTACACAGTATGTCTAACTTGCTTTACTTGAATGGTTTTTGAGATGGGAAGTAAGTGGTCGAACAACTGCTATTTTTTTTTCAATTCAAAACGTTCATTTTTGTATAGTTTCTATCTAGCTTTTTCTCTGAGCGTTTCGTTATAGTCTTAGTGGTGTAACCATACAGCAGTACTGACATGACTACAGTTGGAAAGAACTCCTGTTTTATTTAATCTCCGAGATCGGATCTTCATATGATCTTTGACCGGTTAATTGTGGTCCATGCGCATGTTGACATAGCTTTCAATAAATGGGATATTGCAACCGAGGTAAATGAACTGCTCTACTAATTTCAGAGGGATGGAGTCCTCTGAAACTAAAGGTTAAAATAATGGACTGTGATCCCGAAGTAAGTGAGTTTGAGCTCCAGTTGTTGTAGCGACGCATACAACTACACAATGCATATACATATACAAATATAAGCGGAACATAATGAAAAAAATATTGACGAACTTCAATGAACGAACGAACACTCTTCTTTATAAAAATATATCTCTCACACTTTATTCTCGAAAGGGTTGACGTTGGTTGTGTGTGAGAGGTGAGTTGGAGATGGGGACAGACTGCTACATATTGACCCAAAGTTCTTCTGACCATAGCAGCACTTCTTTCGCATTCTGGCTGAGCTGCTCAACCGGGGGTCACTGAGGGCCCAAGCCCTGTGTCTGGAGCTGGGTCTCACTTCGCTGGCATCCTATCTCCAACTGCAACTGGAACTGACTGAGTGACCTAAGCCGTCTGTGGCACCTGGTTATATTTTTGTTTGACACCCCCCTGCATTATGTGGCCGTATGCATCTACCACCACAACCAGGTCCACAGGTCAAGATGATAATCCGAAATCTTCGACCGGATGCACCTGTTTCGTTGTCTTCCGCTTATTTACACAACTGCATCTCTTGATTGACGGCTCGGTCGAGGGTCAATATGTTACATAGTCACGCCTTTACGTTTACTTTCGGACTAATATCCTTGGGAAAGATATGAACCCTCTTATCCCTTTAGCCATGGGTCAAATAGAATCACTGCTGTCATTCACAACATATTTTGTACGGATGGCTTTAGCTTTAAATAATCCACGAGGTTTGATATTCCATCAAAAACAAAGAAATTGAAACCTAATTTCAAAGGCTTGCCATCAAATGATATTTGTCGCTGCCTCCCACCAGACAGGAATCGACATAAGGTCAATGACCTGAAGCCCGATTATAGTGGGGATTTAGGAATGAGGAAGGTCGGGTACGAGTCGAGGCTCGAACCCCGCTGGTCTGTGCTGCTCATCGACCCACTTAGTGCAATGTGGGCCCGATGAGCCTTGCTGTTCTTGGACCCAAATCTGGGTCCAGGCACGTATGCCTTCTTATAGCTTAAACTGGACAGCAAGGCCCAGTGCTAAACAAGGGGGACAAAGGTGTCAATGTTACAGCTTGTCCACTCGTAGGGGGCCCAGCTGAAGCCGGGGGCTTTTCAGCATCAAATCTGCCATTGATTTCGATACCCCATCTGGCACGAATGCCAGAAGGCCCAGCTAAAGCCAGGTAAGTATCTTATCTTGCCATCTAATGAGGAGAAGACATCATCTTGATTAAAACACATGAACTCTATTTTAGTTGATCTCACATAGAGACGATGAATGTTATTGTCTGCAGCAGATATCCGGTTTGATTGTTTTGTTGAATAAAGGATTTATTTATTAATTTATCGAATTTCTTATTTTGTTCTGGTTGGTTGGTTTCTTTGTTTAATGGCATATCAACCTTTGTAGGTTATTTAATGCCAAAGCTATTCTACTAGAAGAACAGTAGTGGTGCTATTTAACCCATAGCTGGGAGGATAAAGGGGTTCATACCTTTCCCAAGGGTATTTGCCCGAAAGTGAACGTAATAGCGCGACTGGAGTACGAACTCGCATACTACGATTCCACAGTCCATCGCTTTAACCATTACACCACGAGGACACCCCCTATTTTTTCTGGGTAACGCCAACAATTCTCGACAGTATTTAATAATCCGACTGATGTGTAATCATTTAAGTGATTTTTTTTTTTCAGATAAAAGTTATGGAAAATTCCACGTCATCGTATACCGAGTTCGATTGCAACACCAATGAATGTATCTGTCAGAAAAAAGTCACCAATCATTGGAAAACTTGCTGTAAGGATTCTAAATGTAACTTAAAACCCAACAAATGCTCACACTCGTCAAATCTCGTGGCAAGCATCGCTGTCCTCGTGATTTCATGTGTAAACCTACATTTACTGAATTAGTCGAGTGATGTTATACCCCCACGATATCTGCTGAAAAATAAAGGGCAACTTGATAAAGACACTTAAAAAAGTTATAATGTAAAATATTGCTCATGGCAAACCAAATCAGCGTGAATAAGTTTTTTTTTTTATATCTTTAATCTTTTACAATCAAACAAATGATTTATTTTATGTCGAACCTTCTGGAATACGTAAAACAAATATTTTAGAAGGCATAATACATACATAGATACATTCATACATACATATAAATTCATGTGTATACACACACACATACACACGTGTGTGTGTGTGTGTGTGTGTGTGTGTGTGTGTTAGGATAGCGTACAGTCAATGATGCAGAATGACAGTCAGCTTTTCGCCAATGAGATGATCTCATAGGCAGGAAACTAGCAGATACCAAGTGCCATTGATTTTGTCTACGTTATCCTTACTTAGATATCTATGCTTTATCACTAATACTAAACACTCTTTATTAATAGAGCAAATAATATATATATATATTAAGTTGTTCGAATAATAATGCCCTTTTCTAGCATGAAATTTTATTTCTGAATAAATGAATTTAAACCAATCAAAATATGACCCCTGAATATCTAAGCATTTCTGTCATCAAATAATAAGGTCATTTATGTCTGTACGATAAAACTCTAAAAGGTTTTGATACCAATAAATCTTTAATTGTCGTTTCTACTTCTCCTTTAAAACGGAATGTTTTTTGGCGTAAAAAGGGGTCCAGATGCTTGTAAAGATAGTCGATGGATTAGAGATCGGAAAAATGTGATAGATAGGGCAAAGTCTCATTTCCCAAATAAATGAACTTTTGTGGTGTCATCCACACATTATGTGACCGGGTTGTCATAAAACAAAGTTATGGCCAAGCAAAAATAAATAAATAAATAAATAAGAATAAGCGAAAACCTTTATATAACCT
>OY757937.1:48836815-48891815 GCA_963585895.1 Sepioteuthis lessoniana | reverse complement strand
ATGAATCCAGTTATTCTCCCTCCAGCTATGAGTAAATAGTAGGGCAGACTAGGTTCTACAGCCTTGGTAAGGCAACTAGTCTAGGAGAAGGAAAACTCTGAATCCAAACCTGTAAATATGATTTATATAACGTTTGTTTTTTTACAAAACCCAAATCGAGGAAGAGGAATTATTATTTGTAATTAAGTTGGAGGTTTTAAATTCATTATTGTGAATAAGTTTAATTTTTTTATTATGATCAGTGGGGAGTATATTTCTTTTAATCAACGTTTTTTGAATATTTTCTTCTAATTTATAATTGTAGTGCTTTTAGTTATGGCAAAAAGTTTGATAAATACTTGTTTATTAATCATGTGAGGTTTAACCAATACCGTCGGATACCAGAAAATCGATGCGACAACTCGATAGGATAAATACAAAAGTGTGTTGACATAGAATGTCTTTATTGTTTAATTATTTCTTTTTTCAATCATACATCTTAGATGCATCAGGGAGATCTTCAGTGATGCACTGTCTTCATTGCCGATTTCGGGTTATTTCTGCATCATATCGGCTCCGACAGTAACCCCGGCATGACTAAAAGAGCCAAGCCGCCTCCGTGATCGCGACGTGCCACGCTCGTGCCTCTACCAAAGCAAAGAAAAAATAATAATTGAATATGTATTAACGAAGAAATGCTGCCCAAATACACACACACACACACACACACCTATATATATATATATATATATAGGTGTTTATTGCAGCATATTCATCTTATTAGATCGAGTTTCAATATATATATTTATATATATGTATATATAATTTTTCTTTATCACACTTTAAAACAAATTATTTTATTGGAGGGGTTCATATTCCATATAGCTTGCGGGCTCAGCAGATTAACGTCCGGACATGTATAAAGACTTTCTACAATATTTTTTCGCATGAAAGTTCACTGTGGGCAAAGCCAAAATGTCTAGTAATCAGCAAATGATAAAATGTTTAATAAAAATTAGTTCTCCCAAGATCAGAAACAACGTATACATCATACTAAAACTATTTTACATGGTCTAAGTGATTCAATAAGAATGACCGCAGTAACAAAATTATCTGTGAATATTTCAAATCAGAAATATAATATTGATATTGAAGAGCATGCAAAGAAGAATGACAAAAATAATAAAAACAGTAAATGATTACAGTTATAAAAAGAGATTAGAGAAATTAAGATTAACTAATTTACTAGAAAGAAGAATGAGCGGTGTTTAAATTGAAACTTTTAAAATAATTAATGGAATTTTTAATGATCGTAGACTTTTTTTAGTATTTCTCCACATACTAGAAATTTACAGTCAAGATAGATTTCAAAATCCAAGTCACTTAACCAATTGGATTGTTGTTATTGTTGTTGTTGTTTGCTTATAGAATAATATATTTTTGAAACAAATTGCCGAATCAGATCAAAAACAGTTATAGTGTAAAAAATCTAAGATTCAAGAATTGGATGTTTTCAGAAATAATGGTAAGAAAAAATCAAGGGGTATAATCGGAGGAATTACTAAAAAAAAAATCTGATCTTTATAGAGATATCGCATTAATAGTGTACATGTTTTGTGCAAAGATTCTTTTTTTTTTTTTTTTAAAGAAAAGGTTGATGTAAGAATATTGTAAAAGCAGAGATGCACAAGGAGGCATAAAAAAAAGTAATGATAATAATAATAAGTTTGTAAAGGCTTGAAATACTATTCTACACCTCTTAATTAAATCTAGGTTGTTATAATTTGTAACTTTGAAAAATGAATATTGTTGAAGATCACTGTTAAATTTTTGAATAAGAGATCATCTCTTTTGTTTTTTGTTTTGTTTTGTTTAATTGTTTTTTCATGCTGTGAAAAGACGCAAAAAGCATTGTTACTCAATTTGTTTCGCAATTATTTTAAGTAAAATCTTTAAAACTGTTCAGTCTTATTTGCAAATTATTTACTTCCACATCAGTATACATTAAAAGCAAAACTGTGATTTCATCAAAATTCATACTTGTCTTGGGACAAAGAATATTTGGCGATGATAATTCCACATATCAATCTATCTATCTATCTATGACAGTGTGTCCTCATTTGTCATATCTATCCATCTTAGACACTTCAGATCTATCTATCTATCTATCTATCTATCTATCTATCTATCTATCAAGCTCGCTAGCTATATATATATATATATATATATATATATATATATAGAGAGAGAGAGAGAGAGATGAGAAAAGTGTTTGATGCCAGAACAGGTATAAAAACCACAAAAAATATCACATTAGTTCTAGACGTTTGAAAATGAGTTTTTAATGTGGTTCTGGATTGCCTAGCTGCTCTGCTGGAGTAACGTCGGACATCGTTTCATATGCTGTACACAATTATCAGACACACACACACACACACATACATACATACATATATATATATATACACATATATATATACATATATATACATATATATATGTATATATATATATATATATATATATATATATATATATATATATATATATAATTATTGTTTATATCATTATTGTACTATATACAGCAATCTTTCGTTGATGTATTTTTCGTTGACGATGTCAAACAAGGAACGTATCGTGATTTTTCTGTTTGGACTTTCTTGCGCACGCACAACTAAAATCTTTTCGGGTCGGAGTGTTTGAAGAAATAGTCCTAATCATTGTTCGCTCCTTGCGCTTTCGACGAATCTATTTGCCATTCTCAAAGACTGCTATCAGAATTTCTCTCATGTTCTTTCACACATTAAAAAGTATAAAATTTATATAGATGTGTGAGAAGTATGCTTTTCCACTTATTTTTGTCATATACATACATACATACACATATATATATATATATATATATATATATATATATATATATATATATATATATATATATATTCATACTTATGTATATAGGTTTGATTAAATGATGAAGACACTTTCTGTCATTATCATCTTATCAAGATCCTTTCAAGTTTCCTGACAAGTGTCTTGGTTTTAGGTTGGAATTGGTAGATGAATTTCCCTAAATTGGCCGGAGCACTTTCGGACTTTTCATAAGCCATCATCAGGGTTTATTTGCATGCGTAAATAGTGTGTTGTTGTTTGTTTGTTGTTGTTTTTTTTTTTTAAAAAAAGGTTTTAGACTTTTATAACATTACAAAATTACGTAAACTCAAAGTTAGATAAAACTGACACGTCGATGACATCGAACGAATTTAAAACAGAACGCTATCAACGGAAATGAAAGACTTCTGCCCAACCACACACGCACACACACACACATATATATATATTATATGGAAGGGAAATAAGACGTTGAAGTCAATTTGGTTATGACGTTTTGCTCAGTATAAGCTTCATCAGATAATGATTTTGGAAATTTTATAATTTTAGGCAAACATTTTTTCCATATCATTCGTTTAAAATACCTAGTTGCCTAAAAATTTACTCATAACTTGGAGACGGGAGAAGAGATGGATTCATGCCTTTCCTAATGGCATTAGCGTAATGTGAAACGTAAACAGACTCGTCCTGGATTTGAACTCGGTTGCCGATTCGATTTTCAATGACGTTACTTAACTTTCATTATTTTACAGAAACGGCCTGCATTTTTTTTAAAAAAAATGTACCTTGTTAATTGTAATAAGGTTGTATATAGGTTTTGTTTGGTTTGGTTTTATGGCATATCAACCATTGTAGGTTATTTAATGCTAACTTCCGTTTTTACATATATATTAAATATACAGGATTTATTTTGGTTTGGTTTTATGGCATATCAACCATTGTAGGTTATTTAATTCTAAATTCAGTTTTTACATATATATTAAATATACAGGATTTATTTTGGTTGGGTTTTATGGCATATCAACCATTGTAGGTTATTAAATGCCAAGTCTTGTTTATACATATATGTTAGATATATATGATTTATAAACAGATTTTGTAGATAATATTCTTAAACGAGCTTCAGTTCTTTTTTGAACATAGTTAAATGGTTTCAAGTATTGCTCTATAATAGTTACAATTTAACATCAGTCATTTATTTGCACATATAGTTTGTTTCAAAGAAATGGCAAACAAATAAGGCAGAGAGATACCATTTTCTCAGTAAAATGAGGAAGACGGCATTTCTAGAAAATAATGGTTAAAAAAGATAAAAGTGACAAATTGTGAGACAAAAAAAAATAATGGCCGAACTTTTGCTCGTTCAAATAGCTTTTATTTCGTTGAATGCATTTTTCTTCTTCTGTTACCCTTAATTGATTTCGACCATTATTGTGCTTTTGGAAAAGCTTCGCTCAAGTTATGGAAGCCCGCACACGATGTTTATTTATTAATTAACTTCAAAGGGGACATAAATTTATCTCTGAAAATTTTTTAGCTCAGTTTTTATTTAATCACCCGCAAATGGAGCAAGGGTTATTGTCGTTAGGAAATAGACACGGCGTCCCAAATTTAAATCAAGGACGTGGTTGTTCACATTTTACACCTGGGAAACGTATGCAACCAATTATCCTCCTTTCAGCTAAGGATAAAATAGTAGGGCAGACTGATTTCTTTAACCTCGGTATGGCAACCAGTCTAGGAGAAGGGAAACTCTGAGTTCAAACCTGTAAAATTCCGCTAAAAAATGTGACCTCGAGTCATATTCTGCTCGTGAGGAGGGGTTTAGTAAATACGCTATTTCCATGTTTCGAACTGTTATACACATCTTGATTGACATATTCACATTTCGGCCGCTCTCGTCTCCGGCATTCTTTTGACGTCTATTGTTGTGATCGGCAACCTTCAGGGAACCGAACCCTTTATTCAATTCCCGCGCAATAGTCCGAGATATATGACTCATGTAAATAATACGAATTTGATTTGTATAATTTATTCATGTGTATCATTATAATTTTGTTATTTGTTTACAAGTTTATTTAGTTATTTGATTGTTTATTTAGGATAAATTATGTTTTATAAAGGCGAAAATAATTTTGGGAAATATGTATTTTACTCGGCAGAAATAAGACTGAACTTGTATAATCTTGAGTAAAACTGGATACGAGATATTAAAGAAAAAACAAAATATGTCACAATGATTTAATCCAATTTAGATGGTAGAAAAGTTCACACTTACAACAAAAAATTTTTTAACAACAAATCAAGAGATCATCTTATCTTTGTCCAAAATAGTTCTTTTTCGTAATCCATACACAGATGAAAACCTTCCCACTGCTAAAAGCAGTGCTGAAAGTCTTCAACTGCCCTGTCTTCAGTTGGTTCATAACTTCCTGTGGCGATTTCTCAGTAGTTTGCATATGGCAACCACGGGTTTGGGTTTTGATTTTTGCCAAAAAAGAAACCGTCTCAAGGACTTTGATTGGAGATATGAATTGTTAGAAAAAAATGGTATCATTACTTTCTTGGCATAACCCCACCCCGTAGGCAGACCATGTTTGTGAAGGGTAAAACCATTTCAAACAAAGAAAATAAGGATACGTGTATAGTGTCACGGTTAGCGTTGTAAGAAATGAAATCGGAGGGTCGAGTTCAAATCCTGAACTGGTTTGTTAAATACGATTGATTTTCGGAGACAGAAATGGGTCTTCATCTACTTTAGACTCTCTAATACACTTTCTTATTAATTAGCAAAGGGAACCTCGGGTAGTGTAATGGTTAACAATCTAGACTAGCAAACCTTTACGAATGAGTTTGAGTCTCATTGGGTCCAGTATTCATTCGGCCTTGTGCCACATCTAAACAAAAATTAGAAAATGTTTCAAAGACTGATGAAAAAAAGTTTTTTATTTTTTAATTTTTACTTTCATTTGTAAATTTTGCTTCCCGGTCTGCTGGGGCATACGCTGATTGCATCTCTGCAGATGGTAAGAACACCCCCCCACACACACAATGAGTGTCCTGGATATGACACTTAACTATATTTGATGGTGAGGCTCCAGTTCTAGTGCTTTGGAGAATGTGCAGTACCCCTTCATTGCTATTACTCCCATGTCCACTTGGCCTGGAGTGGTACTGTCTGTTAAGGTTCCATTCCTGGTTCAAATAGAACTGTTCAATCATTTCCTATCCGGGAAACCATTTAACTCTAAGCAAAGAAATGATTAACATTAAATTGAATAATTATTATTTGATTGAAATACTTGAAATTATTTTACTGTGTGCTAATAAATGAGCCCCGACTCGTTTAAGAAATGTTACCTACAAACTATTTCCTTAAAGATATGTATGAACAGGATCTGGCACTAAATAACCATCTTGGGTTGATATGCCATAAACCAAATAACCTAACTTTGCTGAGACTAACCTTTGTAAACTTTGCAAATCTTTTGAGCCCTTTAAAAAATTTTTATTAAAAATATGTTTATATGCAGGCATTTAGTTTTAACTCTAGGAAGCATGGACACATCCATCCCGATACCAGAGGAAAAGAGCTTATGATGTAACGGTTATCGTCGTAAGATAAGAACTCGATGACCAGATTTCAAGGCCTAAACGAGGCTGTTTTCATTTCACATTGAATTAATACCCTTTCGAAAGGCACGAAAGCAACTATTCTCTCTTTGGTGAGGCCACTGATCTAAGAGAGGGAAAATCCTGAATTCTAACCAGGTATTCTTTACTTAATCTTAATTGTTCTTGTATCATATCCTGCTTCTGATGGAAGGGTTGGGTATGTACATAAACAAGAAATATATTATAAAAGCAATAAAAGAAATGTTTGAAACTCAGGGCCACAGACTATACTATATGTAATGAGAAGTGTTTGAATCAAAAAATATATCTGGTAGCCACTCATCACTTACCATTTTCGTTTCGTTTAAAATATACGGGTTGTGGGGTTTGTTTGTTTTTTCTTTTTCTTTTTCTTTTTTGTTTTTGCTTTTTAATGCAACGATTACAAAAGAAAAGGGAGTGTCCTCGTGGTGTAATGGTTAAAGCGATGGACTGCGGAATCGTAGTATGCGAGTTCGTACTCCAGTTGCGCTATTACGTTCACTTTCGGGCAAATACCCTTGGGAAAGGTATGAACCCCCTTATCCTCCCAGCTATGGGTTAAATAGTACCACTACTGTTCTTCTAGGAGAATAGCTTTGGTATTAAATAACCAACAAAGGTTGATATGCCATTAAACAAAGAAACCAAACCAAAAAAAAAAAGATAAAAGAAATGCAAATTACATGTATATCTTAACTCCATAAGATGATGAAAGTTATATCCTTCAGCCTGCGCACAGTTTCGAAACCGTTTCCTTTCATTTGCAGCCCGACCTTCTTCGATTCTATACATTCTCAGTTTTTTCTCTTTTTTAAATTTATCGGCCAAACGCAGCGTAGTCATCTTTAGGGAAAATATAGACAGGGAAAGTTTATCATTAGATTCGTCTCAAATATTTATTAGATTTCTACGCGAAATAAGATCCAATGGTAAACACACTTTTATTCTTGGAAAAAAGAATTAGCAACACAAAACACAGAAATGTATTCTCGAATATGATTAGTATATGATGCAGTCATTTCAATTGCTAAGTACTGATGTTTAATGATGGTGTTGTCTGGTGAGGTTACTGATATTTCAACATAGGTTTAACAATTAGCGTTTTGTAACAATAATTTGGTAGAAATGTTTAATTGGCAAAAGATATAAAACTACGAAAGAAAAATAGATGAATTAGATGTCTTACTGAAATATTATTGACATCTAATCAAGCATTACACGATAAGTTTATAGGTAGCTCCTCAGGCTGGAAATCTAAAATAATTACACAGCATTCATTATCACTTCAGATGAAAACATTCAGAGCTTCAAAAATGATGTCCATTCTCGCTGACTTAACAAGATTTTTACTTAGTTACCAATGAAACCATTTTTTTTATCTTGATTTATCTTTTATTATAATTACCATTTTGAAACAATAGGTTTAGCAGAAATTTTTAATTGACAACAAATATAAAACTACGAAACAAAAAGTAATGAATTAGTTGTCCTACTATGATATTATTCACATTTTATCAAACATACTCGTAAGGTTTATAAGTAGCCCTTCAATTCGGAGATGTAAAATAATATTCATTATGATTTTTGGGGTTTTTTATGGGGGCTTGGGGGGAGGGAAGTTGTTTGTTTTTACTAAGATTAGATAAGTAAATACAGATAATGTAATATAAATTATGAATACGAAAGATAAGTATATAAATAAATACGTCATCATTTTCCAATTACATCTGTTAAATAAATCGTCACTTTCTTAGAACTCTGAAAAAATGTCCATTCTCTTAAGGGTCTCATTTAGTTACCACCCTTGCAAATCATGGTTAACTTGCGATTAGTTAACATTTTTTTAAATAAGTTGTTTCATTTTGGAAAGTAAATATCAAATAATGTTACATAACTTGAGTTTAAATCTTTTTCGGGAATAACAGGGAAAGTTTAGTCAAAATCAAGCAAAAATGGCGGGGTCTTAGTGGTACGGACAGCCATTTGGTGACTTATTAGATATTTACTTTGAAATATGAGAATTAAATACTGTCTTATATTGACGATAACTTTGTAAAGAGTCATTATGTCAAGAACTGTTCTGACAATTGAACATCTTCGTATTTCTAAAGTTTTTGACACGTTTCGGCAGTTCTATTTAGTCTTTTTCGGTTTTTTTAAACTTCCAATTTAATTACCAAATTAGTGCTAGGGAGTGTACATAGTTTCAGGTTAAATTAGGTAAAATGCATGTGTGTGCGTGTGTGTGTGCGTGCGTGCGTGCGTGTGTGTGTGCGTGCGTGTGTGTGTGCGTGTGTGTGTGTGTGTGTGCGTGTGTGTGTGTGTGTGTGTGTGTGTGTGTGCGTATTCCTCTGTGTGTTCGTGCGTATACGTACGGGCTTAATATACAAGTATATAGGAACACAATACCTTATGCATCCATATATGTATGTTTTACAAGCATAATCTTGTGTTCTTGTTGAAAACTGATGAATTTTGGGAATTACATACGAGCCCTAAAACGTAGACTAAATTAGTCAGTAGCAACAACCTCTTAGACTTGAAAAGAAACCCGTTCTACATACAGCAATATGTAAAAGTCCCATCGTGTATTGACTAGGCAAACGAAAGTGAATGGAAATGTACTACTTAATGCACTTGCCCATTAGTTGTTTCAATGTCGTTTTGTAAACACATCTGCAAGATATAGACTGGCCTGTTGAGTCATCTGGTTGAGCAATAAACAATTCTTAATTGGAAAGGTAGTCACCTTTTGATAAAGATTGGCATTCATCATCATTATGTATGCATATATGTACGTATGTTTGTATAGACAAGTCGTCCGAGCATTGCTTGTTCCGAATGAAGTTTCTTTGCGATACTGAGGACATGTAATTGCTTAGTAAAGACAAAGAAAGAAAGAAAGAAAAAAAAACGATTCCATTGGTTTCGAACAATACATATGCAATCACATTGCGCCAAATTTCGATATACCCGACCCCATTTTTTTTTTATCCTTAAAAAATTGCTGAATGACGCAGAAATCGTTTACAAATAATTGTCCTATCCTCGCCATCGACGTTCTCTCGTACTGAAAGTACTAAGAGAACCACATCTTAAAATCATCTTACGAGAACGAATATAATCAAGATAGTTTTTTGAAATATTAAATTCTTGGCTTGCTTTTATTTTTTAACTATATTTTATAATAATCAATGATTTTTTATATTAATACGCATCAAATGTCACTCTTTAATAATCTTGATTCTTAATCTTTTTCATTGTTATAAATTATTGTTTACAATCTACACAGATCTAAAAAGAAAAAAGAATAAATCACTGTTTTGGAAATTATATTGGATTGAATAAACAATATTATATTCGTGTATGTTAATATACTAACGGGTACTACAACTCCAGCTCATAGTGGATATGAGAGTAATGGCAATGATGGGATATTTTGCTCTTCCCAGAGCACCAGAACTGGATCTTCACCATTGGATGAAGAGTAGTGTCATGCTGAGGACACCTTTTTAGTAGCACAAATAAATGTAAATACTCTTAAATTAAATAAGATTGTTATTTCCTGTCTAATTTACTGGTTAAGTATAATAGTGCAGATATTCAATTATAGTTTCCAAATTATTATCAAGTGCTATAACTTATTCATGTTCAATTCATTAGGATATAAATAAGATAAATAAAAAATAACCTTATATTGATCTTGTTCATTATTGTTTTGCGACTGATACTTTAAACTTATAACGCTTCTCTTAGTTTAGCCGATTGTCAGATTCCTAAAGCACCGACTGAAGATAATACAGTGTAACCCTGATATAAGATACCCGGATAAAAGAGATCCTGATATAAGAGAAACGCGGATATAAGAGAGACTTTATCTGGTCCCAAATTATAGCCTGTGTTACGTAAACAAAATAGACCAAACCCTGATATAAGAGACTTCTCCTGTCCCGATAACTCTCTTATATCCGGGTTACACTGTAAATAAATATTGTTGATAGGGCTCGAGCAGGGCTTCTCAACTGGGGTTGAATATAATTTTGCCACAACCAATATATTCGAGATTGTTTTTTTTTAAATTGAATTACTGACTTATATATATATATATATATATATATATATATATATATATATATATATATATATATATATATTATAATAACCAATGATTTCTTGCATTGATAAACATCAAAATCTTTTTTTTATAGTATTGGACAAAAAATAATTTAAAAATCCAGACTTATGACAATTTTTTTTATTTATTTCAATTTAATTTTATTTGAGAAGCAATGCGCTGCCGCTTTGCTCCTGAAAAAAATTTTGTATTTTCAAATGTAAAGGTTTTTCTCTTTCGGCTACAACTTTCTATTTGGTGATAATTTCCAGCTTTCTTATAATTTTTGAAGAAGATATCAATTAACGAATGATGACAATATTGCGAAGTAATAGTTCCCAATCATTGTATACCTGTATTTGACCTTTTCCCAATTCAGACAACTGCTTACTATCTATTTGCAAAGCACAAATCATAAATTCGGGCATAAAATCAAGAAAAAGAAAATTCTAAGAAATTTACTATTATTTTCTTTTTTCTGAGAATTTTCTTTTTAGAAAATAATGACTTTTCCATACAACTAAGGGAACTTTGACCACAACAATCGAGGAAAATAATCACTTCCTATGTGTGTCTAAGTCACTGAAATTTCATTAAATTTTGTTGCAATAACAAAAAGCATTTTTTTTGTCCAATACTGTAATTACCTATATGCTTGATTTTTTCTTCATTATATGTTATTACTTACAATTTTGTAATGGACTAAAAACTATTTAATCACTGTTCTGAAATTTATATCTACCTGAATAAACAATATAAAACCGACTCTTATCTATTGTGATTCAGTGCAAAATGCAATTTGGTCCTTTCTTGTCGGTTCTTTTACTTGTCTTAAAGTGCACCAATACAAGACAAAATGAGATAAATGGAGATTGTATTGCGCCAATCTTCTTTATTGGGAGGCGGGACTTACTTTTTTTTAAGTCAGAATTCGAAATCCAAGCTTTTTATTCGGAGATCGTTTCATTAGTGAATATACATCTCAACCCAAACGGTGCTATTTTTTGAAAAAGTTGTTTTTATTCTATCCTGATGGTGGTGGTGGTGGGTCATCATAGAGTGTTGGCTAACGTGCGACATCGTAGTAATATAGTTCGAACTCTAATCGCACCCTTCCGACTGATACCCTTGGGAAAGTAATGAACTCCCTTATCACACCAGCTATGGTTTAAATAGTACCTCTTTTGTCTCTCTACAAGGATGGCTTTAGGTTTAGTTTGATTGTTAAAGGCATTTCAACCTTTGTAGGTTAAAAAGAGTGTCATCAGAATGAATGCTGCTAGAAAATGCATGTTATTAAATAGTGCCATTAGAATGAGTTTCATAAGAATGCATGTTATTAGATAGAGCCATTTGAATAAGGGTAATCAGAATAAATGCCATTAAAAGTAATGCCATTAAATAGTACCATTCGAATGTGAGTGGTTAGACAAAGTGTCATCAGAATGAATGCTTTTAGAAATCATGTTATTAAATTGTCATTAGAATAACTGATGTTAAAATGGGTGTGATTAGAATGTGTACTGTTAAAATGTTTATGTCATTAAATTGTACCATGAGTATCATCAGGATGAATGTTGTTAGAATATTAATTATTAAATAGTACCATCAGAATGGGTGTCATTAGAATGTGTACTGTTAAAATGTGTATGTCATTAAATTGCACAATGAGTATATTCAGGATGAATGTTGTTAGAATATTAATTATTAAATAGTACCATCAGAATGGGTGTCATTAGAATGTGTACTGTTAAAATGTGTATGTCATTAAATTGTACCCTGAGTATCATCAGGATGAATGTTGTTAGAATATTAATTATTAAATAGTACCATCAGAATGGGTGTCATTAGAATGTGTACTGTTAAAATGTGTATGTCATTAAATTGCACAATGAGTATATTCAGGATGAATGTTGTTAGAATATTAATTATTAAATAGTACCATCAGAATGGGTGTCATTAGAATGTGTACTGTTAAAATGTGTATGTCATTAAATTGTACCCTGAGTATCATCAGGATGAATGTTGTTAGAATATTAATTATTAAATAGTACCATCAGAATGGGTGTCATTAGAATGTGTACTGTTAAAATGTGTATGTCATTAAATTGCACAATGAGTATATTCAGGATGAATGTTGTTAGAATATTAATTATTAAATAGTACCATCAGAATGGGTGTCATTAGAATGTGTACTGTTAAAATGTGTATGTCATTAAATTGTACCCTGAGTATCATCAGGATGAATGTTGTTAGAATATTAATTATTAAATAGTACCATCAGAATGGGTGTCATTAGAATGTGTACTGTTAAAATGTGTATGTCATTAAATTGCACAATGAGTATATTCAGGATGAATGTTGTTAGAATATTAATTATTAAATAGTACCATCAGAATGGGTGTCATTAGAATGTGTACTGTTAAAATGTGTATGTCATTAAATTGTACCCTGAGTATCATCAGGATGAATGTTGTTAGAATATTAATTATTAAATAGTACCATCAGAATGGGTGTCATTAGAATGTGTACTGTTAAAATGTGTATGTCATTAAATTGTAACATGAGTATATTCAGGATGAATGTTGTTAGAATATTAATTATTAAATATTACCATCAGAATGGGTGTCATTAGAATGTGTACTGTTAAAATATGTATGTCATTAAATTGTAACATGAGTATCATCAGGATGAATGTTGTTAGAATATTAATTATTAAAAAGTACCATCAGAATGGGTGTCATTAGAATAAGTGCCGTTAGAAAACTCATGTTATTAAACAGTACCATTAAAATGAGCAATGGAGTGTCTCCTGTGTAATAGGTGAATTGCTGCTCAAAGTAAGTGCATTTGAACTCCAATCATGCTATTTTAGACAAATACTTTTGGGAGAGGTATGAACCCCCTTATTCTCACAGTTATAGATTATGTATTATCACTGCTGTTCTTCTAGAAGTACAACTTTGGCATTAAATAACCTATGAAGATTGATATGCCACTAAACAAAGAAACCAAACAGAAACCATTAGAATGGGTGCCGTTAGAATGAGTGTCATCAGAATGACACATAGCTATTTAACACATAGCTGGGCGGGGATAAAGGGGTTCATACCTTTCTCAATGTTATTTGTCCGAAAGTGAACGTGATAGCGCGAATG
The DNA here is from genome assembly GCA_963585895.1 of Sepioteuthis lessoniana. Classification (NCBI taxonomy): domain Eukaryota; kingdom Metazoa; phylum Mollusca; class Cephalopoda; order Myopsida; family Loliginidae; genus Sepioteuthis; species Sepioteuthis lessoniana. The sequence goes on along the minus strand of OY757937.1, from coordinate 48,878,015 downwards.
GAGTTCGAACTCACTTACTACGATTCCACTATCCATCGCTTTAACCATTACAACGCGAGGACACCCCCGGTGGCTTTAGAATTAAATAATCCACGAAGTTTGATATGTCATTAACCAAAGAAACCAAACATATCATATACTATTTTTGAAAATTGTATACGTGAGTAAAACACACATAAATGGTATGTTTCGTAGAGGTAAAATTAATCCCTTTTGGCTGGATATTTTTTTCTGTCATCGTTCTTTCGCTTAACCCAGGGCCTCTTAAAATGGCCCCTGGGGTAAATAGAATTTAAGCAGTGTGAATAAAAGTATAATGGTGCACAGGGGGGTGGATTTTCTAGTTTATATTTATGAATCTCTTTAAGAACAAAAATCTATAATCTATAAATCTTTTTAGAACAAAGACATCTGTATCATGTCGACTAGTTGCCAGATATCGTTCACTCGGCAGAATGCCAGATTAGGTGTGATGGTCACTAGTGATGGATCATTCACATACTACCTGCTCAAAATATTGTAGCATATCCAGATATGGATATGTGAAACGTACATAGAATGTTCATAACACATATACATAGAACATAGGAATCCCGAAACACGAAAAACATTTACGACTTCTTAGTTCAGGTACGAAACCTTTTATTACTTTTGAGTTAAAAGGTTTTTCGACATAAGGAGAGAGTCACAATCTTTCTTTGCTGGCTTTTCCATCTCCCCCAAACCACGTGCGACACCTGCCGCAAGGCCACTGGCCTGGCTTCAGCGAGCGAGCGAAAGTCAATCTTCTTCCACCGAGCCAGAAACTCAACTCCCTGACTTTTTTCAAAATCCCCAAAATTCTCCGCGTACACTTCCGGTGCATGACGTCATTCAAATCCCTGGTCACATCCTCTGTCTGGGATTTTTATTTTGACATCTGCGAACGACACATCCTCCCCGCGTACCAGTCAACACCTGTGCTCAAGTTTGCACCTAACTAACCCATGTGCTGAGCCGAAAGGTTCTCAGCTTAACTAAACCCAAAGGCAAGATATATAAAACGAAATCCCTCGGTTATTATATTACAATATGTGTATCATTTAAATGAAGGAACGATGGAGAAATGGAATGTACCAATTTAGTGCAAATTTAAACGCCTTTCTTATAGAAGAATTTTTTGAAATGACTATTGATCTTATGGCGAAGTCTATGCTCACATTTTAAAAATTGGATAATACTGTATGAACCAAAAAAAATTGTAGGAAAATAACCACAATTTTTTACAACTGTCTAACATATTTTATAGGTTTTTCCATGTCCGTTTATAGTAGAACTTGGGTTTAGCAACATGGAACAGGGGTGTCCTGGTGGTGTAATGGTTAAAGCGATGGACTGCGGAATCGTAGTAAGCCAGTTCGAATTCCAGTCGCGCTATTACGTTCACTTTCGGGCAAATACCCTTGGGAAAGGTATGATCCCCCTTATCCTCCCAGCTATGGGATAAATAGTACCACTACTGTTCTTCTAGGAGAATACCTTAGGCATTAAATAACCTATAAAAGGTTGATATGCCATTAAACAAAGAAACCAACATGGAACAGGATAATTAGTGGATTCAGTATGACACATGGCCTGATTCCTAAAACATCCACTGAAGACAATACTTAAAAAATAATCGATAGGTTTAGAGCAAGGCTTTTCAATGTGGTCCATATAGATCCCAATGGATGAATAAAAGTATGTCAGGATCATTATATTCAAATATTTTTTTAATTATTAAATTCCTGGTTTATCTTAAAAATATATACCATGTAAGCTTTGCACACTTAACTAGTGATTTCTTATTTTAATAAACGTCAACCTCTGAAATTTTAATTATCATACATTGATTTCGAAATGGTCGAAAAGAAGAAATGATTTTGATCACTTCTGAAAAGTATATTCTCTTGATTAAACAATATAAAACCGATTTATATCAAATGAGATTCAATGCGACTGGCAGTTTATTCTTTTCTTATCGATTCTTTTACTTATCTTAACGTACGTCGGCACAAGGCTATTGGGAAAAATAGACGATTGTCTTACCTTGGATTTGAAGACGTGTCTTTGGACCCCACGATCACGCGAGAATTCAAAATCCTTTCTCGCACCCTCTTTTTGTTCCGGTTATTTGAACGAATAAGACCTGCCTTTTCCATCCCTGTTCATTAAACGGAAGAGAGATTTTGTCTCCGATCGCTTCAGCACTGAAATGTAAAGCTGACACGACCAAACCACCGTTGACGAAAGAGAACTTTCATCATTTTGTACCCCTTTTTATGTACTGCTTGTCCATTGAATTATGTGTACATTTCGTCTGTTGGGACACGTTTGTGATTTCTTGTAATACTTCTTATACGTTTTTATGCTTTCTTCTATACTGCTTAGAGAAAATTATACCATTAATTTGGATATATTAAACTAGTTAGTTTAAGGAATATTTTATGTAGCCAGAATCTTCAGTTATCAAAGAAATATGTGTTTAAAAGGATTGTGAAGATACATTTGTTTATCGTATATAATTGGAGACCCTCAATATTAAAATGACTTCAGAATAAATTAATCCATACAGGTTGACATGACATAAAGCAAGCAACCAACCAACCAATCAACCAATATCTATTTTGATTGTATAATGTTCGACCAGTGACATCTCCACACTAAACCGTAGCTCTCTGAAACTATTAGACAAGTTCACCTACCTAGGAAGCAGTGTCTCATCAACCGAGACAGACATCAACACGCGACTAGCAAAGGAATAGGCTGCTATCTATAGGCTATTAGTCATATGGAAGTCAGACCTGACCGATAAAATGAAACGTAGTTTTTTCCAGGCAGCGGTTGTGTCGATATTGCTGTATGGATGCACTGCATGGACGCTAACTAAACGTATGGAGAAAAAGCTTGATGGCAATTATACCAAAATGCTGCGAGCAATATGGAACAAGTTCTGGAGGAAGCACTCATCAAAGCAGCGGCTGTGCGGCCACTTACCACCCATCACAAAAACTATCCAAGTTAGACGAACCAGACATGCAGGACACAGCTGGAGCAGTAGGGACAAACTCATAAGCGACATACTCCTGTGAACCCCTTCATATGGTCGAGCAAAGGCAGGAAGACCAGCTAGAACCTACATACAATAGTTTTGTGCTGATACAGGATGTAGCCTTGAATACCTACCAGAAGCAATGGACGTTAGACAAGGATGGCGGGAGAGGGTCAGAGATATCCGTGCTGATGGTGCGACATGATGATGATGATGATGATAATGAGAAATGATAAAATCCTGCTATTTTTGACCGTGGAAAATTACAAAAAGAAACAAAAGAAAATCACAAAAAGAAACAAAAGAAAAATCACAAAAAGAAACAAAAAAAATCACTAAATGAAAAAAAAGAAAAAGCAAAAAAAGAAATAAAAGAAAAATCACAAAAATCAAACAAAAAAAATCACAAAAAGAAATAAAAGAAAAATAATAAAAAGAAACAAATGAAAAATCGCAAAAAGAAACAAAGCAAAAATCACAAAATGAAACAAAAGAAAAATTACAAAAAGAAACAAAAGAAAAATCATAAAAAGAAATTTAAAAAATCACAAAAAGAAACAAAATAAAAATAAAAAAAGAAACAAGAGAAAAAATCGCAAAAAGAAATTAAAGAAAAAATCACAAAAAGAAATAAAAGAAAAATTACAAAAAGAATCAAAAGAAAAATCACAAAAACAAACAAAAGAAAAATCACAAAAACAAACTAAAGAAAACATCACAAAAAGATATAAAAGAAAAATCACAAAAACAAACAAAAGAAAAATCACAAAAACAAACTAAAGAAAAAATCACAAAAAGAAATAAAAGAAAAATTACAAAAAGAATCAAAAGAAAAATCACAAAAACAAACAAAAGAAAAATCACAAAAACAAACTAAAGAAAACATCACAAAAAGAAATAAAAGAAAAATTACAAAAAGAATCAAAAGAAAAATCACAAAAACAAACAAAAGAAAAATCACAAAAACAAACTAAAGAAAACATCACAAAAAGATATAAAAGAAAAATTACAAAAAGAATCAAAAGAAAAATCACAAAAACAAACAAAAGAAAAATCACAAAAACAAACTAAAGAAAACATCACAAAAAGATATAAAAGAAAAATCACAAAAACAAACAAAAGAAAAATCACAAAAACAAACTAAAGAAAACATCACAAAAAGATATAAAAGAAAAATCACAAAAACAAACAAAAGAAAAATCACAAAAACAAACTAAAGAAAACATCACAAAAAGATATAAAAGAAAAATCACAAAAACAAACAAAAGAAAAATCACAAAAACAAACTAAAGAAAACATCACAAAAAGAAATAAAAGAAAAATCACAAAAACAAACAAAAGAAAAATCACAAAAACAAACTAAAGAAAACATCACAAAAAGATATAAAAGAAAAAATCACAAAAAGAAATAAAAGAAAAATCACAAAATGAAACAACCAGGCTGCAAAATATAACCAAAACAATAAATTTTAGTAGGTGTTTTGATTTCTTTATTTAATATCATATAAACCTTCGTGGGTTATTTTGTACTAAAGGCATCCTTGTAGCAGAACAACAGTACTATTTAACCCATATCTGGCTGAATAAGAGAGTTCATTCCTTTCCCGGGGGTACAGTACCGAAAATGAACGTAATAGAACGAGTGGAGTTCGAACTCGTTTACTACGAAGTCATTGTCAAGTACGTTAGTCACGACGCAACAACGACTTTCACTCTATGTGGGGTTGGTTGGTTGGGTTTTGTGGCATATCAACCCTTGTAGGTTATTTAACGATAAATCCATTTTTATGCAAATAGTCAACTTTATTTCAAACAATTCAGTTTAGCATGAGTACACAGTTCAATTGTCAAAACAGTTCTAATTCTGCGAATTCAGTTTAGTATAAGTACAGATTTTGTATACACACAGAGTTAAATGTCTAAACAGTTCTATATTAAACAATTCCCTTTAGTGTAAGTACAAAAAGTTCATTGAACCCAATGTCAAAAACAGTTCCATTTTAAACAATTCAGTTTAGCATAAGCACGCTGTTTAAATATAAGTACAGTTTAATTGTCAAAAACATTTCTATTTAAGCTATTCAGTTTAGTCAAGCAGTTCTAATTCAAACAATTCAGTTTAGCATTAGTATGCAGTTAGTTCCATTTATCCCATAGATAAGGCCCTATCAGGTGCTACCATTCCAGGCCAGAGTGGACCAGGGAGCAATGGCGATGAAGGGGTACTCCACATTCTCCAAAGCTCCAGCATCACTGGAACCTCACCATCAGATTGTTTAATGTCATATCTAGGACACTTATTCAGGGTGGGATTTACCCCTTAGCAGAGGTGCACTCGGAGTACTCTACAGCCACAGGCTACAGGGCAAACTATATGAGGTGTATTGTTATTAAATTTTAAAATTTAAGACTAACCTACTAAATTATTAAACTTTATCAAAAATAAATTATGAATTTGGATCAGAAATTTTAAAAACTTTAATTTAAGAATATTCCCAAAAGAATCATCCAACATTAACATTCTTGGAACTTCTCACAAAAATATTTATCATAACAGTATGAAAATAATTTTCTCTGGAATAACATCGATTAAGAACCAAATTTTCAGATTATAAAGAATTTTTTGAGAAATTTTCCCGTTCGATTTTTAGAGTTCGGGGGTCAGCTTGCTACATTACTTTTACGTCAAACTGGACACCCCAGCCATTTCGTTCTATTTTAAATGAATTTTTAGAGTCTAAAAATTTAGATTTGAGGGATCAGTTTGCTTCATTACTTTTACATAAACAGGACACCCCAAGACGATGTTCCAATCATACACATCCGCCGAATTTTTTGGTTTTGAGCCACATATTATATGTATTTTCGCAGTACAAATACTTCGGCAGCACACATACCATTATAATGGTTGTTTTATTCCTAATTCAAACCAGCTCTTTAAAATAGGGGTGTCCCCGTGGTGTAATGGTTAAAAAGATGGCTTGCGGAATCGTAGGAAGTGAGTTCTGACTCCAGTGGCGCTATTGCGTTCAAATATCCTCGGTAAAGGCATGAACTCCCTTATCCTCCCAGCTCTGGGTTAAATAGTACCACTACTGTTCTTCTAGAAGGATAACTTTGGCATTAAACAACCCATGAAGGTTGATATGCCATTAAACGAAGAAACCAAACGTCTTGAAAATATCGTAAAATTTCGTCGTTGTTAAACTTTTTCACAATTTCCACTCTTGGAAAGTTTTTAGAAGTGGTCGTCATTCTCAAAGTAAATTGTTTGACAAACACCAAAGACAAAAATAGAACAAAATGGCCAAGGTGGGTGTCCTATTTGACGTAAAAATAACGGAACAAATTCATCCACCCTCCCCATCACTAAAAATTAAATGGCCAAATTTTTGCTAAAAAATTGTTTATAATCTGAAATTTTGTTTTTAATATTATTCAGAAGAAAGTTTTAAAATAAGATCCATTGCAAAAAAAAAAAATTAAATAGGGGTTTTCTACTGTACACTCCCACCGACTAACTAATAAGTCTACAGATGATTTGATGAGTGATTTCTATTCTATTGGTATGATTAAAAATATCGGTGATTCTTGATGGTTGGTTGGTTGTTTGGGTTTTATGGCATATCAACCTTTGTAGGTTATTTAAAGCCAAATCCATTTTTATGCAAATAGTTCTATTTCAAACAATTCAGTTTAGCATGAGTACACAGTTTAATTGTCAATAACATTTCTATATCAAACTATTTAGTTTATTCAAACAGTTCTAATTCAGCTAATTCACTTTATAAGTATAGATTTTGTTTACACATTTAAGTGTCTAAACAGTTCTATATTAAACAAGTTCATTTAGTGTAAGTACAGTTTTAATGTCAAAAACAGTTCCATTTTAAACAATTCAGTTTAGCATAGGCACGCTGTTTAAATGTCAAAAATATTTCTTTTTCAAGCTATTCAGTTTAGTCAAACCGTTGTAATAAAAAAAATCAGTTTAGCATTAGTATGCCATTAGTTCTATTTAACCCATAGATAGGGTGCTACCATTCCGGTGCCCGTGGTGTAGTCGTTATCGTCGTAGGAAATGGACACGGCGACACGAGTTCAAATCCTGGACGAGACTGATTGCATTTCACATAGCACAAATACCCTTGGGAAAGGTATGAATCCAATTATTCTCCCTCCAGCTATGTGTAAATAGTAGGACAGACTTGGTTCTTCATCCTTAGTTAGGCAACTAGTCTAGGAGAAGGAAAACTCTGAATTCAAACCTGTTAAACTCCGCTTAAAAATTGACCTTGTGTCATATCCTGCCCGAGCGGAGGGGTTGGTAAATAGTACCATTCCGGGCCAAAGCAGACCTTGGAGCAATAGCAATGAAGGGGTACGCTGCATTCCCCAAAGCTCCAGCATCACAGGAACCTCACCATCAGATTGTTTAGTGTCATATACAGGACACTCATTGGAGGTGGGGTGTTACCCCTCCCCAGAGAAGCAGTTGGTGTGTTCTACAGCCCCATTCTACTGGGCAAGGTGATTCTTGAAATTTTATTGAACCTTTGAAATATAAAAATAGAAAAGACATATTCCTTTACTTAGTATACATTCTTCTAAGGCTAGATTAGTGTGATACTCAGGTCACAGAAGACTAGCAGTACTGGTATGTCCCTAAAAAGTCACCCATTTTAGAACTGTACGGGTTCATTGTTGCTTAACTTCGGCGATCTTAAAGGACAGGCGCTTTTAACATGACAAGCGTAAGTCTTACAAACGCTAATTGTTATTTACAAGACTTTTGCTTGGAGTAGAACATTTGCCTCAGGTTGATTACATTACCAGCATTGAATATTTCTCAGAGGTCACCCATTTCAGAACAGTACAGGCTCCTCACTGCTTAACTTCGATGATCTGACGGGAACCGGTTCTTTCGACACGACTTGATTGTAAGTCCGAATACATTTATAGGTTGCCCACGCATCTAAGATTGCTTTTTTCTTATTTTAAAAAGGTCACAATAGTATGTTAAATATATTTCTTCTTTGCTCATGTCAGCTTAGGTTTTAGATCTTATTGAAATTGTATAACTCCAAAATACTATACTATAATTTCTCTTATTAGAAATTCCGGGAAGTGGAAGCAATTGTTCATACAGAATGGCCAAACTTCCAATCGAGTACAGGAGTGATAAAGAGTAAAAATAATGTTTCTTAGTGAAAGAAGACAAAAATCAAACAATGAACCAACAAATAGCAAAGAAAAAAAGTATATATATATATATATATATATATATATATATATATATATATATATATATATATATATATATATATATATATATATATATATATATATAAGGTCTTCGTTGTGTAATGTTTATGATCACAAGAAATTTACACGGGGACCCGAGTTCAAACCCTGGACGAGGCTGCTTGCATTTCACATTCCGCTAATGTGCTTGGGAAAGGTAAGAATCCCATTATTCTTCCTCGCTGCTATGAGCAAATCGTAGGGCAGGCTTGGCTCGTTTGCCTTGATATAGCAACTGATGTGCGAGAAAGAAAACTCAGTATTTAAACCTGTTAAGCTCCATTTGAAAAATTAACCTTGTGTTGCACGGAGGAGTTGGTAAATACACATACACATACACACTCACACACCCACTCACATACACACACACTCACACACACACACACACACACACACACACAGAGTCACACACACTGATATATATTTATGTATATATATATATATATATATGTGTGTGTGTGTGTGTGTGTGTGTACTACAAGACTTGTTGGCAAACCTGAACTACACTTAATTTATTCAACAGATGCGTAATGTAATGGTTAGGGAACTAGGTCAACAAAATCATAGTTAGTGGACTCGATTCTCACTAAGTGTCCCTTACTTTTAGTGGTCTGCCAAACTAAGCTAAGCTTAATCGATAATTATAATGAATTGTTTTTGTTTTGTTTTTTTGTTTTTTGTTTTTCGTTTTTTTAGTGTAAGTGTCCTTCATAACTCACTCAGTTTTTAGATGGAACCATTTATAAAATAAAATCGAAACTGTACATTTTGCAAAATTTGAGCTCTTCTTTAGCGAAAGCATTTATTTTCCTTCAAACTGACGGGAGACTGCTGAACTTGATTTTAGAGAGAGAGAGAGAGAGAGAGCTAATCAAGATGACCGTTGGCTTACCAAAGTGGGACCAGTTTAAACAAGTCGTGACATGTAACAGCTGAAATGAATAATTAATGTCTCAAGTGAAGATGAAAAAGACTAAAACGACGGAAACGGTAGACACTGAACAACGTGTCTTCCAGCAGCTATTTGAAGATGCAAACTAAACTAAAACATCAATGATGATTTGTGTATATATATATATATATATATATATATATATATATATATTCACACACACACACACACACACACACACATATATATATATATATATATATATATAATATCCCAAGAAGATGAGTTGGGAATGATTCAGTTTGAGAAAATATCAGGGGATTCTTATAAATCTCCAGGAGTAATAGCACGCTTGTCTTGCAAATCAGTAAATATTGCTTTTGATCCTCACTAGGTTTTCTTTACGTGCGGTCTTGTGCCGAATCTTAGCCACACATTTTAAAGGCATCTTCGCCGGATGTAATGGTCAGCAATCTAGGCTAGAAGGTTATTTCTAGTGAATTCGATTCTCACAAAGTGCCCCATACTTGTACCATTGTGAACAATAACAGACGAAATAGGATACCGTGAATGGGGAGAAGAGAAAATAGGATGATATAAAAAAAATAATGAATGGAGCATTGCCCCTCATCTCAAAGTCTCGGATGAAAACAGCTTTGGCGTTGCTTGTACAGAATAGCCCACTAATGATAATTTCCTTTATTTCTCCGGTAATGTCCTTAGTATGAAAAGGGAACTTGACTTGAATCTGTATATATTTACCCAACCCCTCCAAACGAGCAGGATGCGACATAAGGTCAATTTTAAACGGAGTTTAACAGAATTCAGAGCTTTTCCTCTCATAGACCGGTCGCAATATCACGGTTAACCGGGACATTGGCCCAGCGGTTAGAGTGTTCGCCGATGGCCCGGGAGACCTGGGTTCAATCCCAGGTCGAGTCATACCAAAGACTTTAAAAATGGTACTTGATACCACCTTGCTTAACACTCAGCATTATAAGGTACGGTTCAAGGGTAAAGTGGAGCAATCCTGGGAATGGAGTAGCGCCCTCCCCTACACCTTGGTGTAGTAGCTATCGAAAAGGGAGTCTTTGGGTCACCCTCGACTATGGTCGCTAACTTTACCTACTTTATTTACTCATAGCTGAAGGAAGAATAATTGCATTCATACCTTCCCCTAAGATCATTTGCGCGTTGTGAAATTTGGTTTAGTTTGGTTTGGTTTAGTTTGGTTTGGGTTTACGGCATATCAACCTCTGTAGGTTATTTAATCCCAAATCCATTTTTATACATATAAACAGTTCTATTTCAAACAATTCAGTTAAGCAGAAGTACACAACTTAGATATTAAAAAAGCAGTTCACTTTCAACCAATTCAGTTTAACAAACACAGTTTGGATGTCAAAAACAGTTCCATTTCAAACAATCCAGTTTAGCATAGCTTCACAGATTTTTGTTGACAAGCAGTTAAATATAAAAACAGTTCTATTTCAAAGAATTCATTTTTGGATAAGCACACAGTTTAAATGTTAAACAGTTTTATTTGACCTAGAGATAGGACCCTATCAAGTACTGCCTCTCCGGGCCAGAGTGGACCTGGGAGCAACGGCAATAAAGGGGTACTTTGCATTCCCCAAAGCTCCATCTTTACTGGAGCCTCACCATCAGATACAATTTAGTGTCATAATCAGGACATTGGATTTTTATCCTTCTGCAGTGATGCAGTCGGTGTATTCTGCCGCCCCAACCAATGGGCCAGCTTTATTAAATGCAAACAGTCTTACCCAGGATTTGAACTCTTGTCGCCGTATTCATTTCATTCAAACGCCTTAAATAAAAGCTGTGTTGAAATATTACACAACTGTGGTCAAGTTGAGTTGAGCTTTCTATATAAGAGGCTGGTATTGGAGAAGACAACAATGGTTGACTTCACAATATAAAAAGATAGAAACGTAATACTAACATTCACCGTAAGAATAAGTTTCAGTCATATGCTAAGTTATTTACGGTATATACTCGAGTATCATCCAATCAAACCAATCATGCGACCCCTCAAATTTGACCTTCAAAAGATGATTCTAGAATGTGTGCCAATGGTCCTGGAGACTGGTCTTCAATCCCAGGTCGAGTCATACCAAAAACTCAAAAAATGGTATTGATGCTGCCTTCCTTAGCACTTTGCACTATAAGGTGAGGATCAAGGGTAAAGTGGAACAATCTAGGGAATGGAGTAGCGCCCTTCCCTACACTTCGGTGTAGTAGCCTTCGGGTCACCCTCGACTATGATCGCCAACTTTATCTTTATCTGAAGAAAATATAATAACCTATCATACAATCGGATACAATAAGTAAAATAATATTTGCAATAGTATTATTAGTTGATTTTTGCCGCTGAAAGAGTACCAGTTGGCCTAGGCCTAGGCCTAGCCTTGACCAACTATTTACCAACTCAAAGTTTGTATCTCGCTTATCCTATTTACCAACCTCTCCGCTCGGGCAGGATATGACACAAGGTCAATTTTTAAGCTGAGTTTAACAGGTTTCAATTCAGAGTTTTTCTTCTACTAGACTAGTTGCCTCAACAAGGCTGAAGAAACCAGTCTGTCCTACTATTTACCCATAGCTGGAGGGAGAATTATTGGATTCATACCTTTCCCAAGGGTATTAGAGCTATGAGAAATGCAATCATTTTCATCCAGGATTTGAACTCGAGTTGCCGTGTCCATTTCCTACTACGATAACCATTACACCACGGGCACCTGTATCTCGCTTATAGTGCGAATCCCTAATATTTGGCAAAAATTTAGATCTCTGAATGTCACGTGGTACGCGAGTATGTACTACTATCAGCCATCGGCAATAACTCAACACATTCTTTGCGGTAGGTGGAAAAAGTAAAGACATATGGCCGATGACTTAGTTGCAGCTAACTGAAAATGTAATTTTAAGATTTAAATGTCCAATAAAAATAACATTAAAATGAAGCAAATGACTAAAATTGACTTTCTGTATTTCATTTTGTATAATTTTTTAGCGCCAAAGATATGAACCTATTAGATGCTTCGAATCCGGGCTAGAGTGAACCTGGAAACAATGGCAGTGAAGATGTACTTCGTATTCCTCAAAAATCCAAGGCTATAGAGCCTCGCCATCAGATGGTTTAATGCCATATCCAGAACAACCAACCAATCAATCAATCTGATGGTGAGGTTCCAGTAATACTGGAGCTTTGGGGAATGCGGAGTACCCCTTCATTGCCATGGCTCCCAGGTCCACACTGGCCCGGCGTGGTAGCACCTGATAGGGCCCTATCTATGGGTTAAATAGAACTAACGGCATACTTATGCTAAACTGAATTGTTTGACTAAACTGAATAGCTTGAAATAGAAATGTTTTTGACAATTAAACCGTACTTACATTTAAACTGCGTGCTTATGCTAAACTGAATTATTTGAAATGTAGCTGTTTTTGACATTGAAACTGTACTCACACTAAACTGATCTGTTTAATATAGAACTGTTTTGACATGTAACTGTGTGTAAAGAAAATCTGTACTTATACTAAACTGAATAAGCTAAATTAGAACTGCTTGACTAAACTGAATAGCCTGAAATAGAAATGTTTTTCACAATAAATCAGTAGTCACATTTAAACTGCGTGCTTATGCTAAACTGAATTGTTTGAAATTGAACTGTTTTCGACATTGAAACTTTACTTACACTAAACGGAATTGTTATATATAAAACTGTCTTGACATTTCATAGTGTAAACAAAATCTGTACTTACGCTATTCTGAATTAGCTGAATTAGAACTGTTTGAATAAACTGAATAGTTTGAAATAGAAATGTTTTTGACAATTAAACTGTGTACTCATGCTAAACTGAATTGTTTAAAATAGAACTGATTATTTACCTAAAAATGGATTTGGTGTTATGCCATAAATCCCAACCAACCAACCAACCAACCAACCAACCATATCCAGGAAACCCGTTGGGTGGGGGTTACTTTGCAGAAATGCAGTAGGTGTATTCTCCAGCCCGGCCAATTTGGCTGTGTAAGTGTTTATGTTTCGGATATTTTGAGTTGTCGTTGAAATATTTACCTAAAACACCTTTGTGTTAAGAAGAAATCTTTCCTTGGCACATTAAATTACTGTTTCACATTGACCTTTGACAGAGCCGTCAATCTAGGACATGATATTCCAGCTGTGTAAACGCAAAGACAGCTCGCGTGGGTTGAAAAGCGATAGCAGATCACGTGAATCACGGGCCGGAAGAAATCGTAGGCGTTATGAAATTATATATACACGGGTACTCACAGTCAGTCACGCAGTCGTGGGTGTCTGGGTCAGTCAGTCGGTCGAGCAGTCAAGAGGTTTGAAAAGTGGCCAGTGGGTGCCCAAGGAGGGGAGGTTGCCCCCGCTCGAGAACTCTCCTCAAGGAAGCAAAGAAGTAAGGCCCTGAATATGGAATCACAACGAGAGTTTAAAAAAAAAAAAGGTCACAATAGCAGCCCTCCGCCAGTCTAAGTCCGAGTCCCTCGTCTCGCTGTCTCTGTCTCTCTCCTATACGTCGGTAGCCAATTTCGACCCTTTCGAGAAATAAAGAGAGACGTATATTTTTGTTCAGAAAAGTGTCATGCCTCTTCATTATGTTTTACCATGTTAGGAAATATTATGCTTTGTGCAGAGTTTTAATTATTTCTGGATGTGCTTCTGACGTAACAATTATCATCGTTAGAAATGGACTCGCCTACCTACCCGACTTCAATACCCGACTTCTAATCCCGAGCGAGGAGGTTTGCATTTCCCATAGCGCAAATACCTTTGAGGAAAGATATGAATCCAAAAATTCTCCCACCAGTTATTGGTAGTACAGTCTGGGCTCTTCAACCTTGGTATGGAAACCGGTATAGAAGAAGGAAAACATGCGATAATGTTGTATATTGACCTTCGACCCGGCCCAAAATGCCATTCAAGGTGATGCACTGGAAGGAAGTGACACATTCCAATGGCAGTTAGGAGAGGAAATCGCGTCGGCGGAAATTGGCTAACAAAATAGGACAAGCTAAAAAATCCTATGATACTCTCATAGACTGATGCACCGGAAGAGAGTGACCTGTGAACTGCATGACAGTTATTTCCGCTTGATGACGATCAAACATGCGATTTCAAAGATCGAGTGGGCGATCGAGTGGACGTTGAACTATTATATAACTCAGTCAAGACAGAGTTCGAGTTGCAGTTAGAGCTGGAGACGGAGTTATAGACGAAATGTGGTAAGGAAAGCCACACCCGGCCGAGGGGGCCCTCGGGAAGACCTGATGAGTTGGGGTCCAGAGAAGATGCTGATAAGATGCAGTAAAGAAAGCCAGCGCCAAGCAGAGTGAACCCCAGGGCCTCCGGTTGAGCATCAGGAGAACGAGAAAGACACAACGTTGACGGCCATAAGAGTGGGGGTCAAAATATTACAGTTTATGTTCGGTCTTCAGCTCCCTCTCACAGTAAAACCCCACACAACCCTTTCGAACCCTTACAAATAAAGTGAGAGGTATATTTGTTAAAGAAGTCGTCCTGCGTCTTTATCATTGCGTCGCTATGTATACAGTATATATATGTATATTTCTGCATGAACATGTATATGAGAATACAACAATAATGCCTACACGAACAAATCAGATTATAGGACCAGCCATTGATGATGATGATCGTCATAATCATGGAGCCTATTTTTATGTGCTAATAAAGGTTTACTAATTTAGGATTCAATTCTATCCTCGTTTCCTGTCCATTGATTTCATTTTTTTTTTTCATCTTTTTTTGAGCCTTTTATCACGCTGGGGAAAATCCTAATATCCAATGTCATCTTACGACAAAAACTAAACGATTTTTTTGTATGACCTGATATTAATGAGTATATTCTCTTTAACAATTGATAATAATCTCGTCTTGCAAATCATTGCAATTAAATTCGATTCCTTGGGGGTCTTGATAACAATTAAGGACGTCTACTGTCGAATGTTAGATCACTAGGTAGTATCAGAGCCGATTGAGATTGCAATTGATTAAAAAAGGACATAGTTGGGTAGAATGAGCTCTTGGGTTTAGAAAATAAATGAAAAAGGAAGAATTGTCTCTATTCAAAATGTATCTTATAATCAGAAATAACAATATCTGCTATTTTGTTTGACCCTTTATAAACAAGACAGATTGCATTTCACATAGCACTAATACCCTTGGGAAAGGTACGAATCCAAATATTATCCCTCCAGCTATGGGTAAATAGTTGGACAGACTGGGACCTTCAGCCTTGGTGAGGCAGCTAGTCTAGGAGAAGGAAAACTCTGAATTCAAACCTGTTAAACTCCGCTTAAAAACTGACCTTGTGTCATATCCATGCTCGAGCGGAGGGGTTGGTAAATATATATAAACAAATTTCAAATGACTTTATAATGAAAATGTATTGCAAAGATTTTAGTACTGAAATGTATTATAAATCATTTTACCGTTGGTAAATCATTTTGTTTCAACGATGAATTGTAAATGATTTTATAAAGAAAATACAGTGCAAATGATTTAACTATAAAGATTAATTAGAAAATATTTAACAATAAAGTCATTGTAAATGATATCGTTTTGCTCGTTTTATATTCCACTTAAAAATAAGATAAAGTTATCTTTGATTTAGAAGAAAATTAACTTTTTATGTAAAGAAGATTAAGAGTACATTAATTAGATGACTCAAATTTTAACATTTATTTGCTCACGTGATGAAAAATCTATACAGTTATATTATTATTTCATTCACAGCAATGACTTTGAGTCATAGCAAGTCTCTTCAAGTCTCTTGGACTCTTCTAAGTAATCTGTGACTTTCAAGCCCCGCCAGGAGATCATTTTGATGATGCATTAAACAATGAAAATGTGTGTGTGTAAAAAAAAAAATCAACAACTTGTTTACAAATCCACTTAATTTCCTTCAAAATAGTTCCTATACTAGTAAACAGGACAGGGATTCTTCAACTGGTACAGTTTTTTGTTTGTTTGAAATAACCTGCTGCATGTACTTGACGGTTCCTTGATGACAATGGAGCCGAGTTTCGAAAATAGTCTCAAGGACTTAGATCAGGAGGGTAATCATCATATCGTGCTGGCAGCACGGATATCCCTGACCCTCTCTCGCCACTCCTCCCTATCGTTCATCGCCCTAGGTAGGTCTTCAGGACAACAACCTGTATCCTCACATAGCTGCTGAATGTACGTTCGTGCTGGTCGTCCTGCTTTTGCGCGGCCGTGTGTGGGGATCCATAAGAGTACATCTCTTATGAGTTCATCTCTGCTTCTCCAGCAATGTCCTGCATGTCTGGTTCGCCTAACTTGAATAGATTTCGTGATAGGGGGCAGGTGTCCGTACAGTTGGTGTCTTGTGGGGTGTTGCTGCCAGGACTTGTTCAGGATTGCACGCAGCATTCTTGTGTAATTGCCATCTAGTTTCTTCTCCAGCCGTTTTGTTAGCGTCCATGTAGTGCATCCATATAGCAGTATCGATGTGACCGCTGCCTGGAAGAAACTGCGTTTCATTTTATCGGTTAGGTCTGATTTCCATATAGTCGATAGCCTATTGATAGCTGTCCATGCTTTCGTTAACCTCATTTCGATGTCCTTTTCGGTTGATTCGACGCTGCTTCCTAGGTACGTGAATTTGTCTACTAGTTTAAGAGGGGTTCCTTCTAGAGTGGAGATGTCCCCTGTTTGGTTATAGCACATATATTCCGTTTTGTGTGCATTAACATGGAGGCCTATGCTTGCTGCTGCTCGTTCCAGGCTATGCAGAAGTGTTTCGGCTTGGTCATGTGTATTTGCCAGTATCGCTATGTCATCGGCGTAGTCGGCGTCGGTAATTGTTGTTGCGGGATATCTTCTGCTTCTTTTCTTCGTCAGTTCGAAGCCATTCTCTTTGATTTTGTCAATCGATGTTCTAAGTACGTAGTCTAGACAAATGATAAAGAGATACGGAGCCAGCGTGTCCCCTTGTAGTACTCCTGCTACAATGTCGAAGTATTCTGTGTCTCCATCTGGTGATCGTACTTTTACTTTAGTGTTTCTATAGAGAATCGTTATTGCCGCTACGGTTTCTTTAGGTATGCCGTACGCTAGTAGGATTTGTTCCATCTTTCCTCTGTGAATGGAGTCGAAAGCCTTGGTAAAGTCGACAAATATTAATGTCGCTTGTAGGTTTTTTGCCCGTACACCCTCAAGGATTCTGCGGATGGTTAGTATTTGTGAGGTCGTAGATCTATTTCTTCGGAAGCCATTTTGGTTTTTTCTAAGTATGTTGTCGATTTTGGGTTCTATGCGGTTTCGTAGTAGGGCATTGTAGATTTTGGCAGCTATGGATGTAAGTGTTATGCCTCGGTAGTTTTTGGCTAATCCGAGGTCTCCCTTTTTAGGGAAGGGGAGTATGCATCCCTTCGTCCATCTATCTATCGGATTTTGATTGTATACTGCGTTGCAGTGTCGGAGCAGTATGTCGTCGAATTGTCTGGTCTTCCATACTTCCGGGGGAATTTCGTCCAGTCCTGCAGCTTTCCTATTTTTAATTTTTCTGAGAACCGAGTCGAGTTCTCCTTGTGTGAACGGTCCAAGTTTAATGTCTAATTGTTTGCTAATTATTCTGGTGATTGGTTCATGCGTTATTTTTGGTGGGTTTCCAAGTAAGTTTTCAAAGTGCTGTTTCCACAGTTTTATTCTTTCTTGTTGGTTTGCTGCTTTCAGTTTTGCTTTGGTTGTGTTCTTTCTTCTGCTCACTTCGTTTATTGTTTGCCAGGCAATTCTAGATTGTCTATCTTCTACCGAGTCTCTGATCTTATCTATCTGATTTTGAATGTATTCTGTCTGTTCCTTTATATATATGCCTGCTAATTGATATTGTGCCGTTTTTAGTTTTAAGGCATTTGTGTTTGTTGGGTTTTTTCGATAGTTTTTGGAGGCTGTTTTCACTAGTGCACGTTTTTCTCTCACCGCTAAGGTTTCCCATGGGACTCTATATTTAGTTTTAATTTTTGTTGGAATGCATTTTGCTGCTGCCTCAAGGTGTGCATTGACAAAATTTTCGTATTCGTCGTTTGGTGTACTTTTTTCCGTCTTTTCTTGTAGTGTTTCGAATCTGTTTCTCAATTCTAATACGTATTTATCTCTGACATCTTTGTTGTTTAATATGGCCCAGTCATAGTGTTTGGTGGTCGCTGTTCGTTTGTCGTTTTTTCGTAGGCTTAACCGTATTTTCGCTGTGACTATTCGGTGATCGGTGGACACACCCTCAAAAGAGGAGTATGCCTCGCAATTCAATGCACTATTCTTCCATTTCTTGTTTATAAGGACGTAGTCTATCTGAGCTTTAGTGTTGTTTGCGTACGTGTATGTCCATAGTTTGCCCTCTCTTTTTTGGTAGTTTGTATTGAGGCATGCTAATCTATTTTCTATCATGAAATCTGTTAGATGTTGTCCATTTCTATTTGACGTGTTGTGGAGGCTGTATTTGTTGTTTCCGTTTTTCCCGATTTGTGCATTCATGTCTCCGCCAATGACTAACATGTTGTGTTTCGGGATGCTACGCACTAATGAGGATAACTCATCGTAGAAGGTGACTATTTCATTTTCTTCACTAACATTGGTGGGGCTGTAGCATGAGATGATTGTTGCTCTGGGGTTTCCGTTAAATGTAGCTACCATCATTCTAGGTTGTATTTTCTCTATGCTATTAAGCGTTTTTAGTGCTCTAGGTCCTATAAGCAATCCTACCCCTCCCACTGCGGCGTTGACAGAGTTTTTCCATGCGGATACAGTGGCGAGCGACCATCCATTGCTAGTTTCGTGATATTTGATATCTTCTGTGTGTGTGTATCTGTGTTCTTGTATGCATATTATGTCTATTTTATGTTCTTCGGCCGATGCGATTAGCTCTGGGAGTTGTCCTATTCTATTTAAGGTTCTTACGTTAAATGTGGCTATTTGTAGTGTTTGCTTGCATTTTAGTAGTTTTGATTGTTTGAGCTCTGTAGCTGATTTTTCGAACACCGAGGCCAGGGCTCCAACCTCAGCAGGACGCGCCCCTTTTTTACCCGCGCGAAGAGCGATGCGGTTTGTGTAAGTGGTTTGAGTGTGGGTCATGGTTATCTTTCGATGGCTGTTTTGTTCTCTTCTATAGAAGCCACTCTTATAGAGGAGCAGCAGTAGTTCCCCGATCGAACTGTCGATCCTGAGCGAAAAGTCGTCAAACTCACGTCCAGGACCCATTTGGGTATTGACTTTGGTCGTCCATTGGTTTATTCAAATACCTTAACGTACATCATGCTGCTTCCCATGTGTACATAATAAAATAAACAAAAATTAAAAAAAAAAAATAAAAAAATAAAAAAAAAAAATAAAAATATAAAATAAAAAGAGGGGGGAAATTTGTTTTAAGTTTTAACTTAGTTAAAGTCCAACATTAAGGTACTTTCTTATGACTTTCACTAATACTGACTTACACTTTTTTGCTGTATTGGGACTTTTCCAAGGTCTATTCATTTTTTTTTTTTTTCTCCCCATCCTACAGTTGGGGACCTAGCAGGCTTCAGGAATTAGAGCTCTGTGGTAGAATTTGGCGTTCTAGGCTTTTTCTTCTAAACTACTGTTAGGGCTTTCTTTACGAATTTTTAAATTATTCGATAGAAGATATTTAAAAACATTCTGCCTTGTTCGCTGACATGTGGATAGGCTTAATATCAAATTGGCTTTACAGTAGAGTAAGCGTGCCTTTACATTTAAAACGCATAGTTTAAGCATTATTTTACAAACAAAATACAGCATAACATTTTGTAAAATTCAGCATTTTAAATTGGAATTAAAGACATACTGACCAATATTGACATATTTCTTCCACTTGGCTCCTGAGTTCAAATACGTCTTCTTCGTTGGGACTTTTATTTACTACTGATATTTTAGGTAGCTTTGGGGGCGGTCTAGTGGGGTGAAGGGGACAATTCGTTTTTGTTGGTTTTTTTTTTTTTTTTTTTTTTCTTTTCTGAGGGGGGGGGGCTGTAGTAGCATTCTAGGCTTTTCCTTCTAAACTACTGTTAGGGCTTTCTTTACGAATTTTTAAATTATTCGATAGAAGATATTTAAAAACATTCTGCCTTGTTCGCTGACATGTGGATAGGCTTAATATCAAATTGGCTTTACAGTAGAGTAAGCGTGCCTTTACATTTAAAACGCATAGTTTAAGCATTATTTTACAAACAAAATACAGCATAACATTTTGTAAAATTCAGCATTTTAAATTGGAATTAAAGACATACTGACCAATATTGACATATTTCTTCCACTTGGCTCCTGAGTTCAAATACGTCTTCTTCGTTGGGACTTTTATTTACTACTGATATTTTAGGTAGCTTTGGGGGCGGTCTAGTGGGGTGAAGGGGACAATTCGTTTTTGTTGGTTTTTTTTTTTTTTTTTTTTTTTTCTTTTCTGAGGGGGGGGGGGCTGTAGTAGCATTCTAGGCTTTTCCTTCTAAACTACTGTTAGGGCTTTCTTTACGAATTTTTAAATTATTCGATAGAAGATATTTAAAAACATTCTGCCTTGTTCGCTGACATGTGGATAGGCTTAATATCAAATTGGCTTTACAGTAGAGTAAGCGTGCCTTTACATTTAAAACGCATAGTTTAAGCATTATTTTACAAACAAAATACAGCATAACATTTTGTAAAATTCAGCATTTTAAATTGGAATTAAAGACATACTGACCAATATTGACATATTTCTTCCACTTGGCTCCTGAGTTCAAATACGTCTTCTTCGTTGGGACTTTTATTTACTACTGATATTTTAGGTAGCTTTGGGGGCGGTCTAGTGGGGTGAAGGGGACAATTCGTTTTTGTTGGTTTTTTTTTTTTTTTTTTTTTCTTTTCTGAGGGGGGGGAGGGTAAACAGCAGGTAAAAGTAAATAAAGGATTGTAATCCGACAATATGTAGATTTTTTTCCTTCTGACTAGAAATCTCTCTCGATAAACAAACGTAACATAAATTCTATACAATATTCCTAATAAGTCAAATGACGTAATTTAAAACAACAAACGCTGATTCACCAATTAAACGACCAACTTTTTCTTATACAAATTTTTCCCCTAGGTTTTTCTATTTTGCATTTTTAAACATCGATCGTTGACTTAAAATCGTTAATATCACCCCTCATGGCTCTGATGATCGTTCAGTAGAACCGAAGCGCTATAGTGTCGACCGCTCAATAAATCTCTCCTTCCACTTGGATCGTTGTTATCAATTTTTCTAAACAGCAATGTAACAATTCTCGAGAGGTTTCTGTTAGCTTATGTAAAAAAGTATCTTTAAATAAAATGTAAAAATAAAAACGAAAACAGTTTTGATACACACTAATGAATTAGAAAATTCTCATCCTTTTGAAGATTAATAGCAAAAAAAAGACATCTTCTCGTGATGAAAGACAACTGTGAATTAAACAAATAAAAATAATAAGCAGTTTTAATTTACTCATCTTTTTGCACCAGTTGCATAAAGAAATATGACGAGAAAATTATTCGCATTAAATATATTTACTCAACCCCTCCACATAAGTAGGATGTGATACAAGGTCAATTTTTAAGGTGGAGTTTAACAGGTTTCAGTTCAGAGTTTTCCTTCTCCTAGATTGGTTGCCATAGCAAGGTTAAACAGTCCAGTATGCCCTACTATATATATATATATAGCCATAGCTGGAGGGATAATAAAAGGATGCATACCTTTCCCAATGGGATTAGTGCTATGCGAAATGCAAAGAGCGTTGTCCAAGATTTGAACGCGGGTCACCGTGTCCATTTCCTACGACGATAAACATTACACCACGAGCGCCTCCTGACTATATGCGTAATAGTAAGGACTGTTATTGTGTCAGCTGATAGACCAGTCGTCGCAAGTTTGTTCGATTGCCACTCCGCTAATGTATGTCAAATAATCAAGATTAATTACTATTCTGTTGTTCCTCAATTTCGTGTGGAAACGATTCTTTCCGTTCATTATTTAGAAAGTTTCTTTACTGTTTGTTGTTCTGTGAATTCAGTTTAGACACCAGCTAAAAAGACTTGATAACTTGAATCAGAAATAAAAACATCACCAAAACAAATGTATATGTCTAGAGAGGATTTGCTTCGAAGAGATTTAAAACTCTCAAAACTGTAAACAATATCCCATTTAAGAAAAATAAGGCCGAACGTCATAAGAAAACGAGAAAAAAATCACTTTGTGATTTAGTGGATCTTGGCCGTTTCAGTGGATCACAGTGTAAAAATAACAGAAAGCCAAAAGATAGGAAAATATTAAGACCTTCCCAGAGAACTTTTAAAAAGTGGAATTTTAGGGTAAAGGTGATACTAGTTGTTGGTGGTGCACTTGGAACGGTCACCAAAGTCTTAGAAAGGAGACTGGAGCAATGGAAATCAAGGAAGAATCAAGACCATCCAGACCACAGCATTGTTAAGATAAGCAAGAATATTCAGGAGAGTCCTGGAGACCTGAGTCTTGTCACTTGGATGTCAATAAAGACCACCAACTCAGGATTGAAGTTCTAATCAAGGGCTTAAAGATTGACTTTACTAATAACTAGTTTATGTACAAAGTTAAATATATTTTAGGATCTTGTCAGAGACATGAAAACACTATTGAACATGTAAGTGACTGTGATAGATGATACCCTGGGAAGATCTCCAAAGGTCTTTAAAAGAGACTTGGGAAAGTGAAGATCCGAGGAAGAATCGAAACCATGCAGACCATAAGACTGTTAAAATCAGATAGAATACTCAGTTTAATGGTCAAAAACATATATTTCAAACTATTCAAGCAGTTATATATAGGAATTCAATTTAGTGTAAGTACAGTTTCAATGTCAAAAACAGTTCAATTTCAAATAATTCAGTTTAGCATAAGCTCGCAGTTTGAATGTAAGTACAGTTTAATTTTGAAAACATTTCTATTTCGAGTTATTCAGTTTAGTCAAGCAGTTCTAATTCAGCTAATTCAGTTTAGTATAAGTATAGATTTCAGTTACACACAGTTATATGTCAAAACAGTTCTATGTTAAAAATTCAATTTAGAGTAAATACAGTTTCAATGTCAAAAAACAGTTCTATTTAGAATAATTCAGTTTAGCATAAGCACGCAGTTTAAATGTAAGTATGGTTTAATTGTCAAAAACATTTCTATTTCAAGCTATTCAGTTTAATCAAACAATTCTACGTGAAACCATTCAGTTTAGCATAAGTATGCCGTTAGTTCTATTTAACCCATAGATAGGGCCCTATCAGATACTAACACGCCGGGCCAGTGTGGACCTGGGAACAATGGTAATGAAGGGGTACTCCGTATTCTCCAAGGCCTCAACATTACTGCGACCTCACCATCAGACTGTTTAGTGTCATATACAGTGTCATATATATCTGCAGAGGTGCAGTTGGTGTATTCTACAATCCCAGCCGACTGGGTAAAGAAGTTCTTTAAAAATAAGAAAACAAGCTCAATATTATTCGAAGTTAATTTCATGGATACAACTTATTGTTTATCATAGAATAGATTTACTATTCAAAACTATAGAAATAATTGCTGTTTTAGATTTGTAGATAAATTAGAAGAAAAAGAAATCGTTTATAATTACTGGTCGAAAACTAGCCTCATAGTCAGAATCATGAGCTTGTTTCTACAGGAAATTTGCATTGATCCTTTGATCTTGTTTTCCTGTTGGTTAACTAAATAGCATTTACTACATTTAGAATAAGATTATTTGCGCTTAACTGGGTGCCTCGGATGCTGTAATAGTTAGCGAGCTTGATTAGTAAATCTTCACGAGTGAGCTCGAGTCTCATTAGATACCCCATTCATGCGGATTTGTGTCACATCTTAGCAAAAAGCTTAGTAAATTATCATACTATGTAAAATGCAAACAGCCTCTTTCAGGTATTTGAACTCTGGTCGCCAAATCCACTTCGTTCAATGATAACCATTACGCCACGAATGCATAGGAAAAAATATTTGAGCGTTAAGAAAGTACAGACATCGCCTGAAATTCCCTTCACGAAGTTTTGTGTGACTTTAAAAAAGCGAAAACTTTTTATACACTTTAAGTGATCGTCTGCTTCTCCTTTTTTTTATTTTTGGGGCCTTCATTCAGACAATCAACTTTAAATACAAACCAAGTCACTAACGCCAGTTATCATTCATTTGAAATAACAATGCTGTTTGATTTTAAATAGCCTTTCTTCCATTTCATTCAAAGACAAAAGAGTATTTTAATGTGTTGCCTGGCAAAAGTAAACAATACAAGAAAAGGAAAAAGTCTTGTTAACTATTCAAAATCAATTCGAACAACTGTAGTTTTTTTTGTTTGTTTGTTTGGGTTTTGTTTTTGTTTTTTTTTTTTTGTTTGTTTTTTTTTTTGTTGTTTTTGTGGTGGCGGGGGTTTGTGCTCTCCTGTAATCAAGCGTTCAAGGATACTTTATTGAGTTGATAGTTTTAAAACAGAATCTTACGGCTATTGACTCTCTACAATGTCCATCGGGATAATTATTTTCCTTTCAAAGTATTGATTAATAAGCTGGACTAATTCGTGTCTAAATATTTGACGTTCATTTAGCCGACCAATGGCTGGAGTGATTCACTGACCAATGGTCTTTGTTCGTTTATTATTAAATCTATTTATACACCAACGTTCTGAATGGTTTGTTCATTAATATCGATACATGATAACATGGAGACCGATCGTTGCCAAGCAATGAACAAACGAAAAATCGATGTCTTGAGGACAGAAATTAATGTTTGAATTATCTGAAATTGTTTTCGAGGGTAATAAAGCAGGATAACGATGTCATACTTAAAAACTGAATTATTTCTTTAAAAATCAAGTTGAAAACGGGTCTGTCATTAAGGCTTAGAATATGCTGGTTGTATCCACTTCAAAGGGGTGAGAGCCTCTTCTAACAAGGGGTGTTCTGGTTATGACTCTAAACAACATCGAATAGTGAGGCGCCATTTCTTGAGCTCAGGGATAGAGTACACCTTCATTGCCATTAGGTCTGGGTCCACTCTGACCCGGAGTGGAAGTATCTGTTAAGGTTTCATTTATGAGTCAAATAGATTTGTTTTCAAATTATTTGTATTAGGAATATTTGATATCATTTAACCATATGCAAAAAAAAACTTAAGAAAATGCACAAACAAATATAAGTATAAACATACAATGCACATAGTTGCTTACATCGAGTAATAAAATAACCACAGACGGGTTGATATACCATTAAAATCAATTAGTTCAGTGAACGTCATTATATGTCGGACGTTACGACAATAAACAACTTCACTGGCGCCTCAATTTTTATTGAAACGTAAGTGATGTTGTTTATTGACAGAGTGTAGGCCGGAGGACCTGCCGGATGCAATAAACGATAGGGAGAAGTGGCGTAAAAAGGTCAAGAATATCCGTTCTGATGACACGACTAGATGATGAATTCAATTTCGTATTAATTTCATTTTTATGAAGACGAACTAAATAAATTTTTCCTTTAAAACATATATATTTTCAATTAATACTATATAAAAAGATTAACAATTAAAGATAAAAATCTAAAAAAGTATAAATAAAAATCTAGAAAATATATATATATATATGTATATATATATATATATATATATATATATATATATATATATATATATATATAAAATATATATAAGGAATATATAAAAATATATATAAAAATATATATAAAAATACATATAAAATATATACAAATATATATAAAAATATATATAAAATATGTATAAAAATATATATATAATATATATAAAAATATATATAAAGATTTATATAAAAATATGTAAAGATATATATAAAATATATATATAAATATATAAAAAATATATATAAAATAAATATAAAACATATACAAATACATATAAGAAGATATAGAAAAATAAACATAAAAGTATATAGAAAGATATATATAAAATATATATAAAAATCTAAAAACATATATATAAAAATATGTAATAAAATATATATAAAATATATATAAAATATATATAAAAATATATATAAAATATATATAAAAATATATATAAACATATATATAAAAAATAAAAAGAAATATATATAAAAATATATATAAGATAAATATAAAAATATATATAAAAGTCTATATAACATATATATAAAATATGTATAAAAATATATATTAAAATATGTATCTAAATATATATAAGAATATATATAAAAATATATATATTGAAATATATATTTAAAAAATATATAAACATATATATGAAAATCTAAATATATATATATATATATATATATATATATATATATATAAATATATAAAAAATATATATGAAGTATATATAGAAATATATATAAAAATCTACAAATTATATATAAAAACATATATAAAAACATATAAAAACGTATAAAAGAATATATATGAAAATATATATAATATATATATAAGAATATATAAAAGATCATATATAAAAATCTATATAAACATATATATAAAATATATATAAAAAATTTATAAAAATCTAGAAAATATGTATAGAATATATATAAAAATATATATAAAATTTATATTAAAATATATATATAAGTATATATAAAAATATGTATAAAAGATATATAAAAATGTATATAAAAATTTATATGAAATATATATAAAATTTACATATGAATATATATAAAATATATATAAAATATATATAAAATATATTCATAAATATATATATAAATATATATATAATATGTTTAAGAATATATATAAAAATATATAAATAATATATATATAAATATACCCTGTCGAGGAGACTTACAATGCACCTTTCTGACACAAGTTCAATAGCTCAGCATTTAAAAAAACATTCATGCCCAACAACACAACTACGAAAAATTCTCACCGACAACACAACAATATTAGAACATCAAAATAATAAACAAAAACTTCATATTCTCGAAGCACTACATATTAGAAACCTGCAACCAACACTTAATAGAATTAATTTTCAAACCAGTGCTAATGTACTTAAATGTCTTTAGCTACTGGCACTAATTATAGAATTCCATTTAAAAGCAAACGCTATAATCTTCAACGGCAAAGACGCCCTTACACAGTAGTAATATGCTAAAACAAAAATTACATCACTTTTGTAATAGATCCTCCCCTGATGATGGCCCAAAGTCGGGCAGAAAGTACTAGGGATACATACAACTATGGACAATACATAAATCAATTCCTCCCGAATACGATAAAAGTAATACGGGAATTCGAACGGATCCAGAAGAAAATAAGTAGACATAAAATGTCTATTATGTTTGATGAAATTTGCATTAACGAAGAAATGCTGCCTAAATATACATATTTTAAATATATATATATATATATATATATATATATATATATATATATATATATATATATATATATAAATCTAAGAAAATATTTATAAAAATCTAAAAAGATATTTAGAACAAATAGAATAAAAAAAGAAATTACAAGAAATATTTTTTTAAAAAGCTAAAAAGAATTCTAAATACAATAAAAACACGTTTTAAATGTATGTGGATAATGAATAAGAAATGAAAAAAAAACCCAATAAAATAAAAAGATAAAAATGAAATGAATACGAAATAAAATTCATCATCATCTTGTCGTGCCATCAGCACGGAAATCCCTGACCCTCTCACGCCACCTCTTGCTATCGTTCATCACATCCGGTAGGTTCTCAGAGCTACACCCCGTATCTTCAAAGATTCGAGCAGGCCGCCCTACTTTTGCACGACCATGTGAAGGGGTCCATAGGAGTACATCACTTATGAGCTCATCCCTACTTCTCCAGCAGTGTCCTGCGTATCTGGTTCGTCTAACTTGGATAGTTTTCTTGATGGGTGGTAGGTTGCCCTCTCAATGCACACAAAACGGAATATATGTGCTTTAATCAAACAGGCGATATTTTCACACTAAACGGTAGCTCTCTGAAACTAGTAGACAAGTTCACTTACCAAGGAGATAAAATTAATAAATGCAAAAATAACAATCTCCCATGCTGCCTCTGACTGAAAGCGCAATCCATCCATATTTGAAAAGATGGGTTCCCTATCGTCAAAAAGAAACTCTTCCTCAGTCCCCGTGACTTACCAGTTGAAGCTCACGTATCTGCTCGTCTTATCACCAAGTAGCTCTCTGTTTGTAACAGTGTCACCTGAAGACACAAACTAACCACAGACGCACATGGCGGACCTTATACTCGATACCGACGATTCACAATTTACCGAAATAATTCCTAAGATTCCTCTAAAGCCATGACCAGTTATTTCAACTAGTTCAGGAAAACATCCCTCACTAAAAAATATTCGAAAACTCCAAAAATAAGAATTTGAGTTTAAAAGGTATCCTTGTCTTTTTCCTTTCCGTCTTTCATTCCTTCGCAGCTTCAACAAACAAAAAGACAACCAGTGAATGGGGATGAGAAGAAAAGTCAGATACTAACATTATAATTTCCCAAAGACAACAGCACTCCACCAAAAACCATCTCATATCCCATATATATACCGTACAAAAATATTAAAGTCGAAAAACAGTAAACAAGTGTTCGCTATTTACGTAGTCTGCCGTCTTTTGTTCATTTTTTTTTTAATATAACCAAAATGTTTTTAATGTTCTTTAAATTTTTGTGTAAGTTATGTTCTTTCGCGAGTTATTTACGCTAGTTTTACGACATTTGTTCTCATTAGAGGGCATTACGTTCAGTTTAAATCAAAAACCAGGTAACGTCACAGTTTTTATAATCAATTGAAAGCGTAGGACTGGCTACGACAGTAATTTTATTACTTCAGTTCATTATTCTTTTTAAAAAAATCTAATTGATATCTTTTTTCAAAAATATCTTAAAAACAAAAGAAAGTATTTTGCTACAAAAATAGTCTATTGTGGTTTCTATTAAAAGTGACATACGATCAAGAAAATTGATGAAATATGAAAACTCTCCAAATACGTTTCATTTAGGAACAATATCTTAGTGGGTCCTTTAGGAGAAAAAATTACTTTAACAAATACCATATCAAAGTAAAATGGGCAGTTTTTTTTAATAACATAGAACTTGCTAAACACTTTTTATATTTACTACGTGTAACGACTCACATAAGCACAGAACTGATTATTTTTCGTCACGGCTTCACAATTTTACCTGCTAAGTGACTAAACCCTCACGTTGCGAAAATTCTTTTAAGATAAGATTAGTCCGTCACGGGTTTGGATCGAAATTGTTTAAGCCGCCAGTCAGCTCCACAAGGAAGAAAAAGAAGTAAAAATGAATTTCGAGAATATTCTTGCTGTTCCTTGGTTTTCTCCTTGCGTTCTTCGCGGGAAGTAGAGGTGGGGTGTTCTATGAACCCCGATGTTAGATGACGGATTTCAAGATGCTGCCTTTCCTTCTCTTTTCAAATATTTGTGTGAATGAAGAACAAGAAATGAGTCAAAGATACAAAAAGAGTCCTGTTCCTAACCCGCTCATTATTGCCCGTAATCCATTTCTTTCTGTTTCCACGGCTTCAGAAAGTGAACAGAGAGAATCAGGCAACGAGGTCCGAATGCTTGAGGTAAGTTGTGTGTTGGTGCTTCTACTTCCCACCGATCAGTAATCACTAACATAGCAGTCATCTGTAACTACACAAGAGAAAATGCGTATGACACTTTGCAAAAGGGTTATGGCCGCTGATAACTTATTGTGGCAAAGTGAGCAACAGGCAAATTCCTTTATCCAACTCTGTGTCTAAACAGCTGAATGCTAACTTTGGGGTTCTTGGTGACCCTCTGCGACAATATCCTAACCTCTAACTGCCTCTGGTCTATGTTGCAACACCCCTCTCTTGCAACTACTCAATTTCCTGGCTGATTCCTTGAATATATGCGGTCTGGAATTCCGGAAAAGAAAACCGTTCTTCCTGAGCGGACCTCTCAGTAAAAGTACTTTGAAAAAATATGATGCCCCTGTCCCCTGACTTCTGAGGATAGTAGCACCGAAGATATGTTTATACTTTACTTCACTGGTCCCGTAATCTGAAGGGGGCGCTACTCATTTAGCGTGTCCTGTGGAAGAATAACCTGGCGGAGCACATTCTTCCTCAGGTCTTCTGACGGTTTGAATTCTGTTTTCCTTATCCTCATCCGGTTGCCTTACCAAGATTAAAGA
This sequence comes from Sepioteuthis lessoniana, assembly GCA_963585895.1. NCBI lineage: Eukaryota > Metazoa > Mollusca > Cephalopoda > Myopsida > Loliginidae > Sepioteuthis > Sepioteuthis lessoniana. Next base: position 48,847,470 of record OY757937.1, on the reverse strand, counting down.
GCCCAGTCTACCCAAATATTTACCCATAGCTGGGATAAGAATAGTTTGATTAATACCTTTCCCAAGGGTATTAGCGCTATGGGAAATGTAAATACCATACATAAACAAGTGGAGGCATACTTAGCGTAACGATTATCGACATAGGAAAATTTAGATTTAAAGTTTAAATCTTGCCTTAGAGAAATCTAAGTTGATGAACCATTTTGAATATAAAAATTAAAAAATAACAGGCGACTCCGTACCAGCGAACTGGTACAATTTCATCGCAGTCCGACGCAAACACGAGGAGAGAAGAAGACTTTGTAAAGATTTATGAACGTAACTCCTTTGCAGCCACCCTACCACCCTGTCTTTCCTCAACGTCTAATCCCAGTTTCTCTCTTTGGGTTCCAAAATTCAACTACCCAACGAATCCCAAATTATCTTTTCTTATATAATATCTTCCTAATTATTGCATCAGCGAGTCATATTAGAACTCGTGTCATTAACTTTTATTTGATTTAAATCACTCTTATCCTAAGTCGACCACATGACTTGTTTACTTTTAATGACATCCGGCCTCAACAATTATTTGCAAACACATCAACCCGGCGATCTATAAAACAATCTGTCAAACCTGACATCCCGCCACACGCGCAATTACACCATATAAACTTTTGCGACAAAGTACACTTACACTCAAAGATTTGTAACCAATCCACAACCTCACCTAACTAAATAATAAAATAGTTAATATAATAATTTATCAATAATTAATATAATTAATTCCCACCCAATTATTTAACTGACAAGCATAATAATATTTGTTTCCCTATGGCTATGAGTAAATAGTTGGGCAAACTAGGTTTGTTAACCAAGATACGACAACCAACTTCCTTGAAGGAAGCCTAAATTCAAACCGACTTTACTTCGCTTAAAAAATTGACCTTGTGTTACATCCTCCTATTTGGCAGAATTGTTGAATATATATATATATATATATATATATATATATATATATATATATATATATATATATGCTCATTTAAACACTTATAGTGTAATAATTATCTTCGTAGGACATGGACACCAACGTAAAATAAATATTTTTTTCTTTTGAAGTATATTTCGAAGTATACTTAACTAACCCAGTCAGCTGAGAAGGTTGTATAATACACTGACTGCATCTCTGCAGAAGGGTTAAACCCCCACCCCACCCTCCGCCACGAGTGTCCTGATAATGACAGAACAATCCGATGGTGAGGTTCCAGTAATGCTGGAGTTTGGGGAATACCAAGTACCCTTCATTGCCATTGCTCCCAGATCCACTCTGTCCCGGAGTGGTAGCACCTGATAGAATCCTATCAATGGGTCAAATAGAATTGTTTGACAATGTCGCTGGCCCACTGAATTATTTGAAATAGTACTGTTTTTACATTTAACTGTGTGTAAACAAAAAACAGTGTAATTATGCTAAACTGAATGGTTTGAAATAGTACTGTTTTCACATTTAATTGTGTGTAAACAAAAACAGTCTAATTATGCTAAACTGAGTTACTAGAAATAGAACTGTTTTTACATTTTAAAATGACTGATGGCCCAGTTGGCTGGGGCTGTAGAATACACCCACTGCATCTCTGCAGAGGAGTAAGACTCCTCCAACGAGTGTCCTGGATATGACACTAAACAATCTGATGGTAAGGCTCCAGTAATGCTGGAGCTTTAGGAAATGCAGAGTACCTCTTTATTGCCATCGTGAAGGTTTACTTGTCTAGCTTGCTAACCACAGAACCACGCGAGGCGCCTCAAACGGCTTTTTTTTTTAGTAATTTACAAAGCTTTTTGCTTAGATGTGACATAAGACCGTATGAATGGGGCGCCCAATGAAACTCAAACTCACTCGTGAAGGTTTGCTAGTCTTGCTTGCTAACCATTACACCACCGGAGCCGCTCCTTTTTACTCTACATCGCGTTGTTTCTTCGGAGGTTTTTTTTTATTTTTAATATTTAATTTTTAATTTTTACTTATGCTGTATTCGATGAAGGTCAAGCAACATTGCTTCTAGATCAATGATTGGTTGGTTGGTTTTATGGCATATCAACCTTTGTAGGTTATTTAACACCAAATCCATTTTTTATGTGAATAATCAGTTCTATTTCAAATAATTCAGTTTAGCATAAACACACAGTTCAAAATGAAAGTATAGTTTAATTGGGAAAAACATTTCTATTTCAAGCTATTCAATTTATTCAAGCAGTTTTAATTCAGTTTAATATTAGTACAGAGGTGCCCGTGGTGTAATGGTTATCGTCGTAGGAAATGGACACGGTGACACGAGTTCAAATCCTGGATCGTGATTGTATTTCACATAGCACTAATACCCTTGGAAAAGGTATGAATCCAATTATTCTCCCTCTAGCTATGGGTAAATAGTAGGGCAGACTAGGTTCTTCAGCCTTGGGGAAGCAACTAGTCTAAGAGAAGGAAAACTCTGAATTCAAACCAGTTAAACTTCGCTTTAAAATTGACCTTGTGTCATACCCTGCCTAAGCGGAGGGGTTGGTAAATATGTATAAGTACAGATCCTGTTTACACACAGTCAAATGTCAAAACAGTTCTATATTAACCAATTCAGTTTAGTGTAAGTACTGTTTATATGTCAAAAAATAGTTCCATTTCAAACGATTCAGTTTAGCATAAGCACGCAGTTTAAATGTAAGTACAGTTTGATTGTCAAAAACATTTCTATTTCAAGATATTCAATCCAGTTTAGCATATGTATGCCGTTAGTTCTATTTAACCCATAGATAGGGCCCTATCAGGTGCTACCATGCCGGGCCAGAGTGGACCGGGGAGCAATGGCAATAAGGGGTGCTCCGTATTCCCCAAAGCCCCAGCATTACTAGGACCTTACCATCAGACTGTTTAGTGTCATATACAGGACACTCAATGGGGGGGGGGTCTAACCCCTCTGCAGAGGTACAGTCAGTGTATTCTACAGGCCCAGCCGACTGGGCAAGGACCCGGGAGCAATGGCAATAAAGAGGTGCTCCACATTTCCCAAGCTCCAGCATCACTGGTATCTCACCATCAGATTGTTTAGTGTCATATCCAAGACACTCGTTGCAGGGGGGGTCTTACCCCTCTGCAGAGGTACAGTCAGTTTATTCTACAGCCCCAGCCGACTGGGCAATAGATTAATGAAAACTATTAATGATCGTAATAAAAACAAATATAAATATAAAAGGATCGGTTTGGATCACCTTAATAACTTCTTGGCTGCTCAAACATCATTTCCCGGCCAAGCTTTTCTCAATTGACTATCCTCCAACTTTCCATGTACTTTTTAAAGTACATGAGGTTTCATTTATAAGTAAAGTAAAAGTTGGCTACCGTAGTTGAAGGTGACCCGAAGGCTCCCTTTTCGATAGCTACCACACCAAGGTGTAGGGGAGGGTGTTACTCCTTTCCCAGGATTGCCCCACTTTATCCTTGATCCGTACCGTATAATGCTGAGTGTTAAGCAAGGCGGCATCAATCAACATTTTTTGAGTCTTTGGTAAGACTTGACATGAGATTGAACCCAGGTCTCCCGGACCACTGGCGAACATTAAACCGTTCTAATTTAGGAAAAGTTGAGTATACGAAGAAACAATAGGAATTAATTTGTTTTATAAATTTTAAGTTTAAAAAAAAGATATTATTTCCTCACAAGAATGTATCAAATTTTAGATAATTTATTTTATTGAAGTTAAAAATGATATGGTTTGACTTCTTTGTTTAATGGGATATCAAGCTGTGTGGGTTATTCAATGCCAGAATTATCGTTGCCGAAGAACAGTAGTGGTACTATTTAACCCATCATTGGGGGTGGGGATAAGAGTGTCCATACTTTTCCCAAGGGGCACTTGTTCAAAAGTGAATGTAATATCGTTGCTAGATTCTGAAGTCATTTATTATGACGTCATACTCTAGCACATTAGCAACATGGATTCCTCTCCCCAATTAACATGTGACAGATATATTTGAGTTACACGATGTCAAAGAACTAGTAACAACCTGCAGTCTCGAAGAAAGTGAGTTCGAACTCTCCTTACGCTATTACGTTCACTTTTGGACTTATACCCTTGGGAAAGGTATGAATCCCTCATAACCTCCCAGTTAAGGGTTAAGTAGTACTACTGCCGTTGTTCTCTGAAGATGGGTTTGGTATTTTAAAAACCCCACGTTGGTTGATATGTCATTAAATAAAGAAACTAAACCGAAACATACTTCTAAAATGGTTGGGAGGAGGGACAAAAATTGACTTTGACCAACACAAGAGTATAATTTTGTAAGGTTGAAACTCCAACATAGATGCAATGACGAACAGCAATACTTGGCTTCAAAACTGAATTTCCAAAATCAGTGATTTTGTACTCACTAGTCAAGGGTTGACTTATAATATCTACCAGCCCAATCGGCTGAGGGGAGCTGTAGAATACACCGAGTGCATCTCTGCTTTGAGGTAAAACCCCACCCCTAATAAGTATCCTGTATATGACATTAAACCATATGATAGTGAGGCTGTAGTCCAGGAGATTTGAGGAATAAAGAGTACCCCTTTATTGCCATTATTTCGTGGTTGACTCAAACCTGACGTCGTATCACCTGATAAAGTCCCATCTATCGGTCGAAGAGAACTGTTTGACATTTAAACTGAGTGCAAACAAATGACTTACATTAAATCGATTTGTGAGAAATAGAACTGTTTGACCATTTGTGCAAACAAATGACTGATGTTTAATTGAATTGTTACTGATACATAGCAATGCGTGAAACAGTTTACTTATGTACTAGCAAATAAGTAATGTTGAATAAAATTATCAGTGTTGATTAGCAATACTTGAAACTCTTTAACTGTGTGCCTTAATTGAATCGTTAGTGTTACATAGCGATGCTTGAAACCATTTAACTGTGAGCAAATAATTTTTTTTATGTTAGATAGCAATAGTTGACACCATTTAAGTTGGTGCAAACAACTGATTTATACTAAGTAAAACTCCAAGTGTTAGACCTATTTAACTGTGTGCAAACAATAGTAATCCTTGAGTACAAACAAATTAGCTCTGATTTATTTACAAACAAAATTACGTACAAACTACTGACATACAAACCACATGTATAACCATTTATCTAATATGAACTCTGGCTCGTTTACAAATCATATAATATGAATAAAGTGGATTTGGCATTCAACCATTGTAGGGTTGATATACCATAAAACCCAACCCAATCCAACCCAATCCAACCAACACAATATTGGCATTTAAAAGAGTATATACAGTTATTTATTAATCTCAGTATATATATATATATATATATATATATATATATATATATATATATATATATATATATATATAAGTTGACGATCGTAATCGAGGTCGACCAGAACTCTCCCTTTTATATATATATATATATATATAAAAGGGAGAGTTTTGGTCGACCTCGATTACGATCGTCAACTTATATATATATATATATATATATATATATATATATATAAAAGGGAGAGTTCTGGTCGACCTCGATTACGATCTTCAACTTATATATATATATATATATATATATATATATATATGAGTTGCCTGTGTTTGACGTAGACATCAAGATATACCCACAACCTTAAACTTCTCAATGCAATGAAAACGTGTTACACTGGGGAAGGATCTATTTATTTTACTCATCCAAGAAATACCTGTGGCTTTATATATTTAGGTATTATCATTATTACTTCTTTGAGAGTTTTTCACACCAACGTTAGCTGATGGTCTTCGACGAGAGTTTGAGTGACAGCAAGTCTCTTCAAGTCTCCAGGATTCTTTTCAGTATTTTAACCTCTTATTTCCGATTCTTCCAATCCCTTACCAATCCTTTAGAGATTGGTCCGAGTTCACTAATTACAATTGGTATCACCTTTATGTTGCCATTGCTGTTATGGGCAGCCGTAATTAGTCTGTTTTGCACTTTTTCATGCATTTTTTAAACCCTATTATTATTATTATTATTATTTGTCTTTTGAGAGTTCTTCACACCAGCGTTAGCCGATGATTTTTCTCTGGAGTCTGAGTGACAGTAAGTCTCCTCAAATCTCTAGGACTCTTCTCAGTATTCTGGTCAATCTCAACAATGCTGTAGTTTGGATGGTCTCTACTAGTTCTCTTATTTCCAAGTCCTTGTACCAATACTTTTGTGACTGTTTCAAGCGCACCAGTTAAAATTGGCATCACCGTCACCTTTATTTTCTATAGTTTTTATAGTTCTCTAGCAAGGTCCATGTACTCTTTTCGCTTTCTTTCAGTTTTATACCGTGGTCAGCCGGAACGACAACGTCCACTTTTCGGCAGGTTCCCTTTTTTGTTGTTGAATATCTCTCGGTCTGGTCGTCTGTCCGAGATTAGGTGGTCCGTTTGTATCTCAAAATCACACAGAATTGTGTGCATATCATTTTCTATGACTGGTTGTGGGTTGTGCATTATTATTATCATTATTACTTACTCCTTGAGAGTTTTTCATGTCAGTTAACGCTGATGGTCTTTCACTCGAATTTGAGTGACAATAAGTCTCCCGAAGTATCCAGAACTCTCCTCAGTATTCTGGCCGATCTCAATTTATGCATTTGTTTGGATGGTCTCCACTCGTCCTCTCATTTCCAAGTCCTCCAGTCCCTTAACTAATTATCCTTCTTTCGCCTTCTTTCAATTTTACTCTGAGGTCAGCCGGGACACCAAAGTCCATAATTCTGCAGGTTCCCTTTTTTTGTTGTTGATTATTATTATTATTATTATTATTATTATTATTATTTACTCTTTTAGACTTTTTCACATCAGCGTTAGCAGATGGTTTTTCACTGGAGTTTGAATGACAGCAAGTCTCCTCAAGTCTCCAGGACTCGTCTCAGGATTCTGGCCGTTCTCAGTAATGCTGTCATTTGGATAGTCTATACCCGTCCGCCAGCTTCCAAGTCCTCCAGGCCTTTTAATAATCCTTTAGTTATTGTGCGAAAGGCACCAATCACAATTGGTACAATCGTCACTTTCATGTTCCACAGCTTTTTCGATGCTCTAGCAAGGTCCAGGTACTTATCCTTCTTTTCACATTCTTTCAGTTTTATTCTGTGGTCTGCCAGGACAGCAAAGTCGACAATTTTGCAAATTCTCTTTTTTTTTTTTTGTTGTTGTTGTTGATTATTATAAGGTCTGGTCTTCTGGCCGAGATTAGGTGATCTGTGTGTATGTCAAAGTCCCATAGGAGTTTATGCACGTCATTTTCCAGGACAGGTGCTGGGTTGTGCTTATACCATTTATTGGTATGGTCAAATTTAAATTTCTTGCACATTTCCCAGTGGATCACCTTGTCCACCCAGCCGTGTCTAGTCTTGTACTCTTTCTGTGCTAATTTGCTGCATTCGATTATTATGTGATTGATGGTTTCATCTTTGTCACAACATAGCCTACATTTGCTAGTTTGTTGAGTCTTATCTATTCTCGTCTTGATATGATTGGTTCTTATAGCGTTGTTTTGCGCTGCCATTAGGAGAGATTCTATTTCTCTCTTAAGGTTTCCTTTTTCTTAGCCAGGTCCAGATTTTTTCGTGTGAGATGTTGTTTATTAGTCGTTTAAAACGCCCATAGAGTTGTTTTTCGTCCCATTTTTGTTTCCTGGTTCTTGACATTCTGTTATCTATCGTGTTGTCAGTATTGTTTCTGATTACTGTAATCAGTCCTCGTTGTATCGTCAACGCTGTCTTCGATGCTGGCAAGTCCTCTTTCCCTTCTTTTCTTGATACATATTGTCTGTCAACGTCGTCTCTGGGATGTAATGCCTGGTGAATGGTCATTAGTTTTCTAGTTCTTTGGTCCATTTGTTTAAGTTCATCTTTGGTCCACTTGAGAAAAGGTCCTGAGGGGCAGATCCCAAGTATTTATTCCTTTGATAAGGTTTCTGCTAGAGAGTTTTGTCTCGAGTAGTTTCCTAGTTCTCCTGAGCTTTTGTTTTTGGATTTTATCTTTCATTTTCATTTGTTTGATGGTGTCAGCTTCCAAGATTTCCAAGTATTTGTAGGCACTTTTTCACATCAGCTAACGCTGATAGTCTTTCACCGAAGTTTGTGTGACAGCAAGTCTCCTCAAGTCTCCAGGACTCGTCTCAGTATTCCGGCAGATCTCAATAATGCTGAAGTCTGGATGATCTCCACTTGTCCTGTTATTTTCAAGTCCTCCAGTCCCTTTACTAATCCTTCGGTGACTGTACAAAGAGTAACAATTACAATTGGTATAAACATTACTTTATTATGTAGGGAACGAATAAATAAATAAATAAATTAAGTTCAAGAAAAAATAAATAAATTGATAACAAAGAAAACTATTAAATTTGAAGAAACTCCCAGAGGTCTCTAACGGTAAAGGAGATGACGCATGCGTAAAAAGAAAAAAGGATTTTCCCCTTGAAAAAGGAAACGATATCATCTTTCTTTTTCAGGCAGTGTCCGTCGAACCGACAACACCAATTTTGCTGTCTGGTGTTTTGGGCACCACGCTACGTCACAAGACGTAGCGTCGGTTAGTCCCTTCACCAAGTAAATAAAGGAAAGTATGGAAGAAATGTTTTCGTCTCTTATCTATTTCTATCTTTTCTTTTTGTATATTTCTTTTGGGACTTTCTCTGGGCAAGGCATTGCGCCGGCTAGTCAACGTGGGGTGAAACAGTGTAACCAAAATATGGAGTCAGATATCTTACGGCAACACAGCCTTGCCCTTAGCCCCTGACCTTCAAAAGCCTTCAAATCCCACAATTATTACGATTATCATTATTATTATTATTTCTATTATTATTTATCCCCAAACTATACAGCATTGAAACTCTAAACGAAAATAAAATTCCATAAATATATACAAGGGGTGTATTTATTTTGTGACTGCGAAGAATACGCAGTCAGGAGAGGAGTAAGAACCTCGCCACACACAAAAGGAGTGTCACAGGTATGCTATAAAACTACATTAGGTTATGAGGCTCTATTTATGCTGTTGTTGTGAGTAGGTAAAAGTAACTTTTCAACTGAAAAAATAGTAGGGGTATACTTATTTGTGGCCGATACTGGACTTATGAAACTTATCTTGGTACATACTTATTCATTCATAAGCAATATGGAGGTGTCCTTGTGGTGTAATGGTTAAAGCGATGGACTGCGGAATCGTAGTAAGCGAGTTCGTACTCCAGTCGCGCTATTACGTTCACTTTCGGGCAAATACCCTTGGGAAAGGTATGAACCCCCTCATCCTCTTAGCTTCATTTTGGAACCTAATAAGGACAATTAATTGATATAAAAGGAAGGTTCAATTCTTAGTACAGATTTGGCCGTGATTAATATATGTGATAGATGTTTTTATCGATTAAGTAAAAACATTTAAAATCCATTTGCTACTAGCCCAGTCGACAGGGATTGTGGAATACGCCAACCGCATCTTTGCAGAGGAGTAAAACCTTCCCCTACTCCAACGAGTGTCATGGATATGATACTAAATCCACTGATGGTGAGGCTCCAGTTTTGGAGCTTTGTGGAGTACCCTTTTATTACTATTACTACCCAGTCCATTCTGACCCAGCGTTGTATGGGTCTAACAAAACTCTTTGCTCATTTATTCTACTTGAAACCATCTGACTGTACGCAAACAAATGATTGATACTAATTTGAATGATTGTTATTTAAGAAGAATACTTGAAACCATTTAAATGTGTGGAAAAAATATATAGCAATACTTGAAAATATTTGTGTGAACAAATTACTTCTGGCTCGTTTAAAAACGTCACCTACAAACTATTCACTTTAGAATCAAATATTATACATGTATAAATAGGATTTGGCATTAAATAACTATCAAGGGTTGATATGCGATTAAACCAAAAAACGTAAACTAACCATTTGATACTTTTATATATAATATTACTATCTATATTAACTCCATATTATCGTTCACATAAATAATTGATTCATAGACAATTGGTGGGTGTTGATTTTGTTACCAGGGATTCTTCATCAAAACAAACTTAACGTACTCAAATAAATAAAAGATTAATATATCAACTTTTAAAAAATCTTTACACACACACACACACACACACACACACACATATATATATATATATATATATATATATATATATATATATATATATATATATAGTGAATATCTGTATTTGTTTCTGCACCAGTGCTAACATTGAAACGGTCTACGTCATATTAAGCCATTAACACGCATGATCAACGTTGATTGCTTATTTTCATATATATATATATATATATATATACATATGTGTGTGTGTGTGTGTGTGTGTGTGCAATGGTTTTGCGCATAACTTTTATAAGAAAGCCAAAAAGTCACTTTTATTTTATTAAGTTTTAACGAAGGGGCACAATTTGCAAATTAGATTAGTGCTTTTGCTTTTTTAATTGACTTTTTTCATTATAAATTTGCAAACAGTCGTTAATAAAAGTGTCACAGGACTAGCAGCGATCTTCAGACGATGAGAAAAGAATAAAAGACTCGCGTATTCTTTTACTCTAAAGATTATTACCAATTGCCTGAAACTTTTAGTAACGACTCCTCATAAATTTCTTATGAAGACTACTTAA
>OY757937.1:48714315-48831815 GCA_963585895.1 Sepioteuthis lessoniana | reverse complement strand
AAATTATGATAATTTGATTTGAAATTTTGTCATTGTACAGTAGCATGAAAACAATAAACCACTCACTTTTAATTATGATATTTTTCAAAACAACTTTTACACGATCCAACGCCATAGTGGCTTCTCTTAGCGATGTTTTTCATACGTTATTGAATTGGTCAACGAGCAGCCAATCAGAAAATGCCTTACATTGAGCTACAAAAATTGACAAAAACCCTGCATTACCAGTGTACTGTCGGCGACAAAAATTTTACTCTGCATGTAAAAGGGTTAAAATAATACATCAACGTTTGACATGTCATAAAATAATATACAACTCGTCTAAAATAATCTACTTATCAAATCCCATGAAAAAGAAGAACTGATCTTTTTTAATAAATCAACAAAATACGCACTGGTTTTCATTATGATTTTTATAAAAAAAAAATAAAATATTTATTCATATATATATATATATATATATATATATTTTTAAGAAGAATATTCATAAAAATTACAATCACTGGATGTGAAATATTTTTTAGCATTTTGCCATTGATATTTCATTTGTTCGTTTTTTGCTTTTGTTTTCTTTTTGTTTTCTTTGTTTTGTTTGTTTTTTTTTTTATTTTTGTTTTGTTTTTGAGTTTTTTGGGGTTTTTGTTTTCATTTTTGCTTTTGTTTTTTGTTGGGTTTGTGTGCGCGCGCATATGTGTGTGTGTATGTGTGCTTTGTCTTGTTTTTTTTTTTTGTGTGTGTGTGTGTGTGTGTTTTTTTATTCTCATATACTTGAGATGAAGCTGCGTGACTTGTCTTTATTTGAATGAACTATGTCGTACCCATAATGGACGATGATCATTGGCTGGGGCAAATTTGTTGATCATGTCTGACACACTCCACGGTAATACTGATTGTTTGCTGTTATTGTCTACAGTTCTTTTGTCATTTAAAGTCGATTCAACCGATTTGGTTTTAGTCAAAGGTTCATGCATAACACAATTTTGATTAGTAGCATTCCTGTACCTTTTTCCTGGCTCCAATCTTATTTCTTTTGCTCTTTCTATGTTTATGCATCTTCTGTCTCCATCATTCAAGCAATTGTGAGTTTCATTTTTTTCGTTGGAATAAGAACTCGTGATTGGATATCTTTTTTGTCGATCTTTTGTTTCAGAGCCGTCACCGCAGAGAAAATTCAACTGTGAGTCTGACTTGCTGATTTTTCTCTGAAGTCTACTCGTTGAAGCCATATTACTCAGAGTCGTACCTTTTCTCCATTTTTTATCGGCGCTTACTTGATAGTGGCCCTGGACCAAGTTTTGACGAGAGGCATTATTTACAACGTTCTTACGATAAAGTTTATCACATTTTTGATCTGGTTGTTTTGAATGATTGGGTGAGATTTTTAAATGTTCTTTGTCTGTCTTTGAAATTTGATTGAATTCTCTTAAAGAGTCTTTGTAAAGGCTTTCCGCAAACAAACTTATTTCATGCTGTTTTTGCTTAAGTTTTATTGCTTCTTCGTAAGATGGGGGATGTTTTGGCCTTTGCGGAATCTCCACAGGAACTGTGGAATTGAAGTTTTCCTTTTTATCGTCATTTATAGGATTTCTTAAGGCCTTCTTATTTTCTGGATAAGTCTGTCTCATATAATTAGATTCTACTCGCCCACTTTCTGGAAGTTCTTTGCTGATCTTGATTTCTTCGTGTGTCGTCGAATTCCTGCAACCGTCTGCGGTGTCTCTTTTGCTGCTGGGTTGGCTCTTGGTAGGAGCAAGTGGTTGTCCAATTTGCTGAAGAAGGACGTTTGGTGGGGGTGATAATTTTAGGTGTTGCCGCGGTAAATCTTGGTGGGTTTTCGAAGGAGTTTCCTTAGACGATTTTCCCTCGGTAGACGGGTTTGTGTTGTTCGCAAAAAGAGCCAATCTTATTTCCTTTTCGTGTCTACTTTCTGGCTTATTAACTATTGGGAATGAGTTTCGTGGCGATAGGTTCAAATGCTTTCTGTTTGGATGGAATGTTTGGGTATCATGCGGTTGTTGATGTGGCTGTTTCAGAGGCAAGTGGTGGGGGTGGTCCAATTCTTCTGTTGATTTTGAAAGTGGAATTCTTCCCAAACCGTTTCTATTACATTTTGGGTGGCTTCTTATAGATTCTTCATTGTCAGTGTGATGAGAAATCGATGAAAGGTTCTTGGACAGAAATTTCTCATCGACCGGTTTGTTTCGGAAAATCCCTGTGGGATGTTTCTGTGCCTGTTCTTCTGTCATGATAATTTTAGAATTTAAGGCTTTCTTGCGAGATTGCACTGATTTCAACTTGTCGTCATGGTAACTAGGCAAATTTTGGTTTTCTTTTGACAAACCTGGAGTAAAAGACAGTAAATCATTTTCGGATTTTGAAGAACCGTCCTTTTGAAGAGGAACTTGATCAATTTTGTCAGTGGCTGTCATTGACTTGTACTTGGCGCCCAGATAATTTTGCCGATTTTTTCGGGGTGGAGCTACTGGTGAAGTGGACTTATTCGCGGTTGACTCAATTTCCAAGTTTTCCTTTTTGAAAGGTGGCCTTGTGATTTTTTTTTCATATGTATTTGCGCCTTCTTCTCTAAAATGCCGTGGGTTGTTGAGAGCAAAATCCTGGTCACTTTTGGTGGGAGATTGACAAGAACTTTCACATTCTGCATTGACAAATTCCCGATCAACACTGTGCATGGAAGAATCATCACTTGGATGTAAACCTGTAACAAATAAATGATTCTATTATATTCAAATTAACCATTATGGATTAGAGATTTGGATGGAAGAGTACTTTCTAAAGTAAAAACATGACCCCCTTAATGTGCTTAGATTATAGTAAATAAAGATAGTTTTCTTTACTTTATTTTCTTTAACTGTAGGGAGTCAATAAAAATTGTATCCTTTGGATGGATTATGATGCGTATCCGTATATGACGATCGCAGAATCCATCTCGACCTCTTTTATCTCAGTTTTTTGAACGGCAGAGACAAGTCTCATGTCTGGCTATGATATAGTAAAGTCATCATTGCTTTACCGTAGAATATTTAAGTAAGACCTTTAGCATTTTAAATTCTAAGTTAGTTGGGTTTAATGGCATATCAACCATTGTTAGTAATTTAATCCCAAATCCTCTTTATACATGGATATTAAATATCTGATTTGTAAACACATTTTGTGGATAACATATTTAAATGAGTCTGAACTCTGTTTTTCTTCACACAGTCAAATGGTTTCAAGCTTTTCTATCAAATATGAATAATTCTATTTATTATTAATCAATTGTTTGCACACAGTTAAATGGTTTCAAGTATTGCTATGTAACAGTAACAATTAAATATCAGTCATTTCTTAGCACACATTTGTATTGATATATATATATATATATATATATATATATATATATATATATATAAGAGATTAGTTTGTCAGTAATTTTATTTTTGAATGAGTTATAACTAATTTGTTTGCACACAGTTAAATGGTTTCAAGTATTGCTATGTAAAGTTGAATGGTTTCAATTATTGCTTTTTGCCCAGTCGGTTGGGGCTGTAGAACACACCAACTGCACCTCTACAGAGGGTTAAGACCCCACCCCACCCACAACAAGGGTCTTGAATATGACACTAAACAATCTGATGGTGAGGTTCCAGTGATGCTGGGGCTTTGGGAAATGCGGAACACCCCTTCATTGCCATTGCTCCCAGGTTCACTCTGGCCCAGAGTTGTAGCACCTGATAGGGCCCTATCGATGGGTTACATAGAACCTAACTGCCCACTTATGCTAAACTGAATTGTTTCACTTAGAACTGTCTGACTAAACTGAATAGCTTGAAATAAAAATGTTTTTGATAATTTAACTGTGTACTTACATTTAAACTGCGTACTTATGTTAAACTGAATTGTTTGAAATAGAACTGGTTTTGACATTGAAACTATAATTATGTTAAACTGAATTATTTAATATAGAACTATTTTGACATTTAACGGTGTGTAAACAAAATATATACTCATACTAAACTGAATAGGCTATATTAGAACTGTTTGAATAAACTGAATAGCTTGAAATAGAAATGTTTGTGACAATTAAACTGTGTACCCATGCTAAACTGAATTGTTTGAAATAGAACTGATTATTTGTTTAAAAATGGATTTGGCATTAAATAACCTACAAAGGTTGATATGCCATAAAAACCCAAACAACTAACCAACCAATATCACTTTCTAATACAAATAACTCTATTGATTATTAATCATTTGTTTGCGCACACTGAAGTAGTTATAGGGATTACTATTTAACACTAGTTATTCTGTTAGACATTACTTATTTATTCACACAGTTAAATGGTTCCAACTATTGCTATGTATCACTAACAATCTAATTAAATATCAGTCATTTTTAGGGGTGTCCTCGTGGTGTAATGGTTAAAGCGATGGACTGTCGAATCGTAGTAAGCGAGTTTGTACTCCAGTCGCGCTATTACGTTCACTTTCGGACAAATACCCTTGGGAAAGGTATGAACCCGCTTATCCTCCCAGCTATGGGTTAAATAGTACCACTACTGTTCTTCTAGGAGAATGGCTTTGGTATTAAATACCCTACAAAGGTTGATATGCCATTAAAAACAAAGAAACCAAAACAAAGTCATTTTTACACATGCTTAAATCATCAAACAGTTCTATTTTTATCAATTCAACTTAGCTTAAATTATTTGTTTGCACACAGTTCTATTTAAATGTCAAACAGTTCTATTTGACCCATATATAGGACTCTATCAAGTGCTACCACTCCGGGGCAGAGTGGACCTGGGAACGATGACAATGAAAGGGTACTTCACATTGCCCCAGGTTCCAAGGCTGGAGTCTCACCATCAGATTGTTTAATGTCATATCTAGGACACCCATTGAGAGTGAGGGTCTTACCCCTCTTCGGTGATGCAGTTGGTGTATTCTACAGCCCCAGTTGACAGGGCTTTTAGCATTTTGTACTCCTTTCATATACTGCTTATTTATAGAAAAATATGTGCATATTTTATTTGCTAGGGCACATTTTTGTATTCTTGCGTATAGTTCTTATATGTATGATATGTATGCATTAAATATTTCTATATGCTTAAATGAGCTTATTTTGCCTTTCCTTCCGTTTATTCAGTGTTAGTGTATCATAGAAATTCTGATGGTAACATTGGACCTTAGAGAGTGGGGCCTCAAATGAATATCTCCATACCCCCTGCCAATACAACTAAATTAATTGCCGTTGGTAGGTCTTAGAAATGACTGTATCACCTGCCGAGGGGTCTTTTTAATTTTTTTTTTTTAAACTAATAAAACTCTATCAAATCTTTGAAGATCAATAAAAATATTTTTAATCTTTGAAAACTGATAAAACTCTATCAAATCTTTGAAGACCAAGAAAAATATTTTTAATCTTTGTAAACTAATAAAACTGTATTTAATCTTTGAAGATCAATAAAAATATTTTTAATCTTTGAAAACTAATAAAACTGTATTTAATCTTTGAAGATCAATAAAAATATTTTTAATCTTTGAAAACTAATAAAACTGTATTTAATCTTTGAAGATCAAAACTATATTCAAACTTTGGAGTTCTGTAAAATTATATTAAATCTTCGAAGATCAATAAAACTATATTTAATCATTGAAGTTCAGTATAATTATATTCAATCTTTGAAGATCAATAAAACTATATCTAATCTCTGAAGTTCAGTAAAACTATATCAAATCTTTGAAGATCAATAAAAGTATATTTAATCTCTAAATGTCAGTAAAATTAAACTTAATCTGTTAAAAAAATGTGAAAACTTTTAATAATTTGGTCAATTTTGAAATTCAATCATTTTAGATACACACCTCCAAAAGTGCTTAAGGTACTGTGAAAACTGTCTGTGTCTGAATCTTCCTGCGATCTTTCGGATGGAACCTCCTTAAACAATGAAATTACATCCTCTCCAAAGATCTGCACACAGTTTTCAATCATGTAATTGATTACATCTCTTGTAAGCATTAAGTCATCCTGACTGTCCCTTTGCTTTGGACGAATTAGACTGGGAGCTATGCATGTGGCTAAATTTTGTGAAGACATCATATTTTCAGACGAATTCTTGTTGATATAGTAGAGGACACACATCAATTGTTGCAAAAGTTGTCTGTTGCACAAGGGCAAATCCTGCACCATGCTGTACAAAAGAAGAAAACAGGATTAATTTTCATAAGATCTATCATTGTAAGGCAGTTAATTATGATCAACTATTTTTGCTACTCGAATGAAGGAAACTGATATCATCTGTTAAACTCAAATCCATCATGTTTTATTTATTTTGAGCTGCATATTTTCAGTCTTTTAGTGTTACGTAAATAGAAGAATGTATGTGAATAATATAGCATCAGTCATATCATTAGAGTTATCTCCCCTAACTTAACAGCTCTTCATTGGTAGTGCAGATAAAAAGAGAGGTAAGGGTAACCCAAAGCCAAAATTTTGAAGACCTTATTGCAGGTATCATTAAGGAATGAGAAAAATTTTCTCTTTACCCAATGATACCTACATCAGAAAAATAAGGTTTAAAAAGGATTGGCTTTTGGTTACCCTTACCATGCCTTTGACTTGGATCATGCTGGTGTACTTAAAAACATCTAATTGTTATGGTCAAATGATGACACAACAGAAATAAAAAATAAGAAATCAATTGAAGGCAAATAATACATACACAAACGATTGCTGGGAGAAACCCCTCCTCAACTCAACAATCAGGAATATTACCGCTCTTGGTAACGGCTCGCTAAGACAGAACTGAGACTGAGTTCGAGACTGCGACTGCGCAGAAGAGAACTCAGTTGGTATGTCACATGAGGACGAGTCCATCTATAGGGACATCCCAACAATAATTAACTAACAATAATTCAGAATAATTTAAAAACAAATTATCCTGATTAAAAATATGTTAATACTAGGAATACATACTTATATTTTAAACAATTGAATTAACTTTTTAAATTTTTAAAATTAGTTTTTATTCATATATCCATTGTATTCTAAAGTGTTTAAATCTAGAAATAAGTGTTTAACTTGGTTCTGATAAAGTCATTTCATTTGAATTTTTTTAAATAATAAAATTATGTGAAACTGTTCCATTTGTTGAAAATCTTTGGTATAACTCGACCTAGGATTGAACCCCGGTCTCCCGGACCAAAATGATAAAAACAACAAGGGAATCAACAAATGTCGTGGAATTTATTTAGAGAAATGTACAAGGGGATTCTTTTTCCTCATTTTAGTTCAGACGTCTTGCAAAGAAGCAAAGTTGCTGAATGTCTGTTCTATGATTTTGAGTTCTTTGTAAGTTCACGGAGAACTTGTTTTTAGTTATCCATTTGAGGTCAGATGGCTTGGATGTGTGGTAAAACGGTTTGGTCCCAAAAGAAGATGTTCAGGGTATTGTCTGTGCCTGGTAATTGAGGTGAGTGAGGAAACTATTACCTGTCAAAGAAACACTAGGGGCTTCAGGAATGAGAATTGCTTATTTTATGCTTTGTAGTTAGGGAACTGTTGATTCAATCAAACTACAAAATGTTTATTCCTTATCTCACCATAGTTATATTTAAGATAAATATTTTAAAGTTATTCTAAACTTAATTATTTCTATCTAATTTTTGATGGGTTTTTTTTCACTCTATATGAGATTTTACTGATAATTTTTCCCTGAAGTCTGAGTGATAGCAAGTCTCGTTTAGGTTTTTAGATTCTTCAAAGCATTTAAGCTGATCTGAACAGTGCTGTGATCTAGAGTGTCTCAATTCTTCTACTGATCACCAGTTCACTCCATCTCTTTTCCAGGCCTTAGTATACTGTTTCAAGGACACTAAGGTATCACCTTCATGTTACCATTACTTTTATGGGTTGGTCTAATTAGTCTTTTATGCACTTTTTAATGCCTTCCTTAATTATTATTATTATTATTATTCACTCATTAGAGCTTTTCACATCAGCGTTAGCCGATGGTTTTTCACAGGAGTCTGAGTGACAGCAAGTCTCCTCAAGTCTCCAGGACTCTTCTTAGTATTCTGGCCGTTCTCAATAATGCTGTCATTTGGATGGTCTCCACTCGGACGCCAACTTCCAAGTCCTCTAGTCCCTTTAGTAATCCTTTAGTTACTGTTCCAAACGCACCAATTACAATTGGTATAATTGTCACCTGCATGTTCCACAGTTTTTTCAGTTCCCTAGCAAGGTCGAGGTAATTATCCTTCTTTTCACATTCTTTCAGTTTTATTCTGTGGTCAGCCGGGACAGCAAAGTCGACTATTTTGCAAGTTCTCTTTTTTTTTGTTGATTATTATTATTATTATTATTATTATTATTATTATTATTATTATTTCTTTTGATAGTTCTTCGTGCCAATGTTAGCTGATGGCTTTTCACTGGATTCTGAATGACAGCAAGTTTCCTCAAGTCTCCACGACTCTTCTCAATATTCTGGTCAACCTCAACAATCCTGTGGTTGAGATGGTCTCTGCCCGTCCTCGTATTTCCATGTCCTCCAGTCCCTGCACCAGACATTTGGTTACTGTACCGAGCACACTAGTTGCCATCACCATCATTTTCATGTTCCATAGTTTTTTCAGTTCTCTAGCAAGGTCCAGATACTTAACCCTCTTTTCCCTTTCATTTTACCCTGTGATCAGTCAGAACGGCAAAGTCCACTATTCTGCAGGTTCTCTTTTTTTAGGTTGACTATCATTCAGTCTTGGCCAAGATTAAATGATCCGTTTGTATCACAAAATCACAGAGAGTTTTGTGCGTCTCATTTTCTAGGATAGAATCTGTGTTGTGCATATCATCATCATCATCGTGCCACCAACACGGATATCTCTGACCCTCACTCGCCACTATTGTTCATCGCCTCTGGCAGGTCTTCAGGGCTACATCCCATATCCTCACATAGCCGCTGTATGTATGTTCGAGCTGGTCGTCCTGCTTTTGCTCAGCCATATGTGGGGATCCATAGGAGTACATCACTTATGAGCTCATCCCTGCTTCTCCAGCAGTGATTTAAACTTCTTGCTCAATTCCGAGTGGATCACCTTACCCACCCTGTTGTGTCTAGTCTTACACTCTTTTTGCACTAATTTACTACATTCACTTCGTCTCTGTCACCACATAATCAACATCTACTATTTTGTGTTGGTTTGTTTAGTTTTGCTATGACAGGGTTTGTCCTTCTGGCATCATGTTGTGCTGATATCAGAAGAGATTCCATTTCTTTTTTAAGGTTTCCCTTTCGTAGCCATGTCCGAGTTTTCTCATGTGAGATTTCGCTTGTTTGTCTCTTGAAATGACCATACAGTTTTTTTTCTTCCCATTTTCGTTTTCTGGTTAATTTTGTTCTGTTGATGTTTGTGTTGTCTGTTTTGCTTCTGGTTGCTGTAATCAGTCTTCCTGGGTACTTTTTATGTAGTCTTCTAGTCATTGTATTGATGCATTGATGCAATCTTGAATGCTGGCAAGTCCTCTTTCTCCTTATTTTCTTAAAACATACAGTCTGTCTACATCATCTCTGGGACGCAAGGTCTTATGTATCGTCATGAGTTTTCTCGTTCTCCGGTCCATTTGCTGAAGTTCTCTTGTCCACTCCACAAGTGATTCTGCATGTCTTTCAAGGTGGGCAGCCTGGTTATTTATCCCTTTGATGAGATTTCTGCTACATAGTTTGGTTTTGAGTAGTTTTCTCGTTCTCCTGAAGAATTCCTTTTTCATTTTGTTCTCTCATCTCCTCTTCTTTGATGTTGTCCACTTCCAATATTCACAAGTATTTGTAAGTTTCCTTTTCTCTGAGCATCTTAATTTTTCCTTGATTTGGTAGTTCTATTCCTTCCGCCATTTGTTGTTTTCCACTTTTCATTATGAGCATGGCACATTTTTCGATGCAAAATCCCATTCCTATATCCTCACTATCTATCCTCACCTCTTGTAATAGGTTGGTTGGTTGTTTGGGTTTTACAGCATACCAACCTTTGTTGGTTATTTAATGCCAAATACATTTTTATGCAAAAAATCAGTTCTATTTCAAACAATTCAGTTTAGCATAAGCACACAGTTTAAATGTAAATACAGCTTAATTGTGAAAAAAAGTTCTATTTCAAGCTATTCAGTTTAGTTAAGCAGAGCTAATTCAGTTTAGTTTAAGTACAGGTTTTGTTTGCACACAGTTAAATGTCAAAACAGTTCTATATTAAATTAATCAGTTAAGTGTAAGTACATTTTCAATGTCAAAAACAGTTCCATTTCAAATAATTCAGTTTATCATAAGCACTCAGTTTAAATGTAAGGGGGGTGTCCTCGTGGTGTAATGGTTAAAGCAATGGACTGCGGAATCGTAGTAAGCGAGTTTGTACTCCAGTCGCACTATTACGTTCACTTTCGGACAAATACCCTTGGGAAAGGTATGAACCCGCTTATCCTCCCAGCTATGGGTTAAATAGTACCACCACTGTTCTTCTAAGAGAATGGCTTTGGCATTAAATAACCTACAAAGGTTGATATGCCATTAAAAAAGAAACCAAACCAAACCTTTAAATGTAAGTATGGTTTAATTGTCAAAAACATTTCTATTTCAAGCTATTCAGTTTAGTCAAACAGTTCGAATTCAAACAATTCAGTTTAGCATCCGTACACAGTTTAAATATCAGAACAGTTCTATTTTAAACAATTCAGTTTAGCATAAATACGCAGTTTAAATGCAAAAAAACAGTAAACTCCAACCACTGTTCAGTTCTATTTAACCCATTGATATGACCCTTATCAGGTGCTACCACGTGGAGGTGTCCGCAGTGTAGTCATTATCGTCGTAGGAAATGGACACAGTGACACGAGTTCAAATTCTGGACGAGACTGATTGCATTTCACATAGCACTAATACCCTTGGGGAAGGTATGAATCCAATTATTCTCCCTCCAGCTATGGGTAAATAGTAGGACAGACTAGGTTCTTCAACCTTGGTGAGGCAACTAGTCTAGGAGGAGGAAAACTCTGAATTCAAACCTGTTAAACTCCGCTTAAAAATTGACCTTGTGTCATATCCTGCCCGAGCGGAGGGGTTGGTAAATAGTATCAGGTGCTACCACTTCAGGCCAGAGTGACCTGGGAGCGATGGCAATAAAGGGGTACTCCGCATTCCCCAACGGTTCAGCATTACTGAAACCTCACCATCAGATTGTTTAGTGTCATATCCAGGACACCCATTTGTGGGAGTCTTACCCCTCTGCAGAGAAGCAGTTCGAGTATTTTACAGTCCCAGTTGACTGGGTAAGCTTGTATTAGGGTTTTCAATTCTCTTTCATTTTTTGCAAACACTTTGATTTCATCCGTGTACTTTAACTGGTAATTTTTTTCTTGCGATAAATGAAGTTTGTGTCCACTTGTGCATTTCCTAATTATGAGATTAAGTGTTATTACAAATAATAATAGTGATAGGGCATCTCTCTGAAAGATTCCTCTTTAGATTTTTACCTCAGTTAAGCTTTTTCCTTCTGCTGAGAGTTCCTCTCTCCAGTTTCCCAGAGTATTCTCAATAAATTTTACAATTTCATCAGATATCTTGTACACTTTGTGACAGTCTTTTATCCAGTATTGCAGGACCATATCATGTCTTTTGTAGTTAATCCATACCATTGCTAGATTTTTCCTTCTCATTTTTCTCTCCTTAAGGGTGTGTTGATCAATGTATATTAGCTTTCCTGTTCCTTTTAGTTCCCTGCAGCATCCTTTCTGTTCCTTGGTGAACAGTCCACAGCTTAATAGCAAGTGGTAAATCTCCTACCTTATTTAAGCTGTTATTATTATCTCCCTCTTTTGAGAGTTCTTCACACCAGCATTATCTGATGGTTTCTTAGTGGAGTTTGAGCATCAGCAAGTCTCCTCTTGTCTGCAGGACTCTTCTCATTATTCTAGCCGATTTCAACAATGCTGTTGTTTCGATGGTCTCCACTCATCCTCTTATTTCCAAGTCCTCCAGTCCCTTGACCAATTCTTTGGTGACTGTTCTGAGCAAACCAATTACAATTGGCATCACTGCCACTTTCATGTTCCATAGTTTTTTTCAATTCTCTTGCACAATTCAGGTACTAACCTTTGTTTTCACTTTCTTTCAACTTTACCCTGTTGTCAGCCAGAATGACAAAGTCCACTATACTGCAGTTTTTGTTTTTTTGTTTTATTGGGGGGTTTTTTTGTTGACTCTCACTAGGTCTGGTCGTCTGGCTGAGATTAGTCGATCTGTTTGTATCTCAAAATCTGAGAGAATTTGGTGCGGCTCACTATTATCATCATTATTACAATTATCATTATTATTATTATTATTATTATTATTAATTCATTGATATTCAGTATTGAATCTTTTGATTACCTTTGGATTTTTGTCAGCTTTTCCGTTTCATTCAACAGTTTTTCGGCATTGACCCATTCATTGTATTTCTCATCAATCAGAAGTCCTTGGGGAATATTTCGCATATATTCCTGTAACGAAAGCAAAAAGAAAGTTTTCAAAAAAAAAGATATAGATGGGAATAATAATCCCATTTATCCCCCCCCCCAAAAAAAAGAAGATTCTTGTGAATTTACCATTAAGACTGCTGCTGCCAAATTTCCTGTCACATCAGCCATGTTTATTGTTTCTTCATGATCCAACATTTCACACAATTCCTGCTTTTTTTTAGCATTCGCAGACTTCCGAAATATGCCACTTATGGATGGTCCTTGCTTGAAAAGGACTTGAAGTAAATCCTTTAAAATTAGAAAGAAAAGAGAAAAAAACTTTCATATATAAAGACAAACAAAGTAAATATCAAGTTAAATCTTTTCTTTATAATGGTCTTATCTAAAGCTTCTTAGAGGTGGAGGTGCCCATGGTATAATGGTTATCGTCGTAAGAAATGGACACAACGACACGAGTTCAAATCCTGGATGAGACTGATTGTATTTCACATAGCACTAATACCCTAGGGGAAAGGTATGAATCCAATTATTCTCCCTCCAGCTATGACTAAATAGTAGGGCAGACTAGGTTCTTCAGCCTTGGTGAGGCCACTAGTCTAGGAGAAGGAAAAACTCTGAATTCAAACCTGTTAAACTCTGCTTAAAATAAATTGACCTTGTGTCATATCCTGCCCCAGTGGAGGGGTTGGTAAATATGTATATTCAAGTATGATAATGCAAGTTAAGAGAGCGGGTGGGAGAGGAGCAAGTTGATAATTAAGAATGTCATTCAAACTGCTCGATAGTGGGAGTGCATTGAAGTAAGTAAAGTTAGCAACCTTTGTCAAGGGTTACCCAAAGGCTCCCTTTTCAATAGCTACTGCACCAAGGTGTAGGGTAGGGTGCTACTCCATTCACTGGATTGCTCAACTTTACCCTTGATCCTTACATTATAATGCTGAGTGTTTAGCAAAGCAGCATCAAATACCATTTTTTTGAGTCTTTGGTATAACTCGACCTAGGATTAAACACTGGTCTCCTGGACCAAAATGATAAAAACAACAAGGGAATCAACAAATGTCGTGGAATTTATTTAGAGAAATGTACAAGGGGATTCTTTTTCCTCATTTTAGTTCAGACGTCTTGCAAAGAAGCAAAGTTGTTGAATGTCTGTTCTATGATTTTGAGTTCTTTGTAAGTTCACAGAGAACTTGTTTTTAGTTATCCATATGAGGTCAGATGGCTTGTATGTGTGGTAAAACAGTTTGGTCCCAAAAGAAGATGTTCAGGGTATTATCTGTGCCTGGTAATTGAGGTGAGTGAGGAAACTATTACCTGTCAAAGAAACACTAGGGGCTTCAGAAATGAGAATTGCTTATTATGGAATATGGGGTGTTAATTATATGCATCTCATGTTATCAAGCAAGTATCAATCTCCCAAGAGGCCTCTGAGAGGGAGAACAATCTAGACACTCCCATGCCTTCCTATCAGCCAAAAGAGAATTGATTTCTTGCCACATGATTGCTTACTGCTATGTCTGCCAGTCAGACAGTGAGCTTGAATGGACTACTGATGCATTCTGTGTTTTTACTGTTAGGAAGAATTAAAGAATCATAATGACATTTAACTTTTTGTGTAACATACGCAAAGGACTGAAGAAAAAGTGCAAAAAAAATGGAGTATTTTGTGGGTATAGTTTTTCATAAAATGTCAGTTTGATTTGGCTTGGTTTCATGGCATATCAACCATT
Organism: Sepioteuthis lessoniana; assembly: GCA_963585895.1. Lineage (NCBI taxonomy): Eukaryota > Metazoa > Mollusca > Cephalopoda > Myopsida > Loliginidae > Sepioteuthis > Sepioteuthis lessoniana. Next base: position 48,817,580 of record OY757937.1, on the reverse strand, counting down.
GTAGGTTATTTAATGCCAAATCCATTTTTATACATATAAACAGTTCAATTTCAAACAATTCATTTTAGCATAAGTACAGTTTTTTGTTTACACACAGTTAAATGTAAAAACAGTTCTATTTCAAATGGTTCAGTTTAGCATAAGGTTTGGTTTTATTTGGCTTGATTGGGCTTTATGGCACATCAACCATTGTAGGTTATTTAATGCCGAATCCATTTTTTACATATAAACAGTTCTATTCCAAACAATTCAATTTAGCATAAGTACATAGTTTACTTCTATTTGACCCCTAGGACCTTATCAAGTGCTACCACTCTGGGCCAGAGTGAACCTAGAAGCAATGACAATGATGGGGTACTCTGCGTTCCACAAAGCCCCAGCATTACTGGAGCCTCAGCCTCAGATTGTTTAGCATCATATCCAGGACACTGGTTGGGGGAGTCTTACCCCTCTGCAAAGGTGCAGTCAGTGTATTCTGCAGCCCCCAAATTTTAATGTTCTTGTCAGTATTTTTTTTCGTTCACTTGTATTAAGAGAATAAAAGAAGATGATTTTTACATTAAATTTTCTCCTATATTTTTTAGTTTTTTGAATGATTCAATAATTGATTATGAAGGCATATTTACCTGACTGGTTATTTTATGCTTTGTAATTAGGGAACTACATTCATTGCATATTCATATTTACATTTTTTTGTATAGTTGTTTTTTTAGAGTTTTTTTTTTCTTTTTTGTGATGGTCTTATCAGATACTAATAATCTTTAAACTGTTTTATTTGACTCATAGAAGGGATCCTAATAGGTGATATGACTCTAAGTCAGATGGGACCTGAGAGTTATGTCAATGAAAGGGTACTCCACACTCTCCAGCACTACAGAACCAAAGCATTTTTGAAAATTGATCAATGATATAATGTGTTACATAATATTCAAGAAAATTCTGGTCCTCTTTCTTGGCCCTTAAAGTCACTGAGCAATGCACGCTTTCTAAAATGCTTAATTCCTATATTTCTTTTCTTGAAGCTATAAATTGGTGTTGAGACTAACAACAGACACTCTTAAACAGAGAAACAGTTAAAATTCTAAACACACATGCTTACCTCCCCTCTTTCAATTTAAAGACAACTGCTTAACTCCCTTGTTTTTACATTTCGAAATACAATTATTTATCCCCCTTTGATTCTCTTTATTTCTAAACTAGTTATCTTAACGTTTTTGATTTTGATTTTTATATATTTATTAGGAATTAATAATTACTTTTCATCATCTGTTTAACCCACGAATAAGTTGTACAAGTTTTTCCCCAAAAAAAACAAATCTGACCATTAATCATTAGAAGGGATTAGAGAAATTGCGATTCACTACCAGGCCAGAGTGTTCGCCAATGGTCCAGGAAACCTGGGTTCAATCCCAGGTCACGTCATACCAAAGACTTTAAAAATGTTACTTGATACCTCCTTGCTTAACACTTGGCAATATAAGGTCCACATCGAGAGTAAAGTGGAGCAATCCAGGGAAAGGAGTAGCACCTCCTCTACACCTCGGAGTAGTAGCTATTGAAAAGAGAGCCTTCTGGTAGCCCTCGTCTACAGTTGCCAACTTACCAGGCCATTGGCCTAATGAGTAGAGTGTTCGCCAATGATCCAGAAGACTGGACTTCAATCCCAGGTCGAGTCATACCAAAGACTCAAAAAATGGTACTTGATGCCGCCTTGCTTAACACTCAGCATTATAAGGTAAGGATCAAGGTAAAGTGGAGCAATCCAGGGAAAGAAGTAGCACCCTCCCCTACACCTCAGTGTAGTAGCTATTGAAAAGGGAGCCTTCAAGTCACCCTCAACAAAGGTCGCCAAATCTACCTTTTTACTTTACTTGAAAGAAGAATACGAGATAATCTGTGCAGGTTGAATAAGAAATAATAAATGAAACATAAAATAAATGCAAAAGATATAACAAACTCCCAAGAAGCTTCTGAGAGGGAGAACAATCCAGACACCCCAGGTAGTGTAATGGTTTGCAAGCTAGTCTCACAAACCTTCACAAATGAGTTTGAGTCTCATAGGGTGCCCATTCATTCGGTCTTGTGCCACATCAAAGCAAAATGCTTAGTAAATTGCTTTGGGAGCCTCGGGTGGTTTAATGGTTGGCAAGCTGAACTAGCAAACCTTCATGAGTGAGTTAGAGTCTCATTGGGTGATCCATTCAAACAGCCTTGTGTCAGATCTAGGTAGCTAAGTAAATCACTACATACTTCATGCTGCTATAACAACAGAGTTTCTCATTACTCGGGAGGGAGATACGGTATCATGATCAATATATATACATATAGGTAATAAGGAGTCAAGGTTTTATAAAAAAAAAAAGGAAAGTAATTATATTCTAAGCTTTTTACATAGGTGAGTCAAAAGTTTTGCAATATTTTGGTAATGTGAGGCATAATTTGGCAGCTCTGGATCCCTTTGTCAAGGTTGTAAAAGTAACAAACTATACTAGATTATGAGATACAGGGTTCTCCTGATACTCTCCAACCACTACTGGCTGGATTTGCCTCTATGCTTAAGAGCAGAGCGTTGGGATCCACACTTTTAGGCTTACCAGACTTTGCCTGATCGTCTTACAACCCAAGAGAAATGATAAAGAAAATTTGTTTGCTAAATAAAGAAAATCTGTTTGCATAATAATGATAATTTGTATAAAATATAGTAAAATTTGTGCTACTAAACAGTTTAGTTGAAAACAGAAGAAGATTAGTATTAGGAAAAAACATGAACACATTAGAATTTTATAGTATTATATTACTGTTGCAAACAAATTGTTCTGTTTGCAGTTATATAATATTATTCAAGATTAAACATATAATAGTCCACTTAACTGAAGTCCTTTTGACATATATACCAAAGTTTAACATACTTCACACAGCTCAAGTTCACTGCAGGAATTTTAGTAGAGACAATTTTAACATCTGCTCATTACTGTGTACAGTAGTAAAAAGAGGGTTAGACATGTTTTTGAGATCTGGCGCCAACGTACGGAAGCCAGTGACAGGTTAGTTTGAAAAGGTATACCGACCAATTATGTTTCATACATGTCCTTTAGAGAGTGGGGTTAACCACGAGAGACAGCCTACTTACCTTAGTTATTTATATCTTTATTATAATGTCTTCAACCATCTGTTTGCACCTTCCCTTTTTGCATAACAAAAGTTTTTGCTTTCTTTCATTGTGTTATGGCTCAGTTTGAACTCACAAAGCATAAGTTGCACATTCATCAGTGTGGTTTTCAAATCACACTCAGAGTAAAGCAACGCAAAACATGTCAGAATGTAACATATCCATGTCCATGTCCAAAAACATACAACCAAGATATTCACATCATAATGTTCATAATGTTCATACGCATATAGGAATCCGAAAAACACGAAATTGGTTCAGGTACAAAACTTTTATTTACCTTTTTGAGTTTAAGGTTTTTTGACATGAGGAGAGAGAGAGACACAATTTCTTTAACAAACGCGTGGCACATTTTGACCAAAAAATCGATTACCTTCCTCAAGACTCAAATCTCAACTTTCTCGTTCAGAGTTTAAATCTCAACTAACTGTTTTTTGCAAATCCCAAAATCCTTAGCTCGTCAGGCATGACGTCATTCACATCCCCGGTAACATTTCTATCTGGGTTTTTTATAGTGACATCTCTGATTGTCACATCCACTGCGCGCACATATGAACGCCTGCACTCAATGTGTGCACCTAACTAACCCATGCACTAAGGGAAAGGTTCTCAGCCTAACTAAACCGAAAGGCAAGATATATAAAATGAAAAATGATGATATAAAAAAAAAATCTCTCCGCAATTATATTACAAGAACACCAAAAACCACAATACAACCAATCACAGCAGGTAACCTTCATGGCTTCAATCACATAATATACACTCAGCAAATTAACATGTACAGCTAAAATATTGCAATATTTTTTACTCATCCAATACAGAGTATCAAACAAAGAAAAAAAAGAGTTCAATCCCAGGTTACATCATACCAAAGAGTTTTAAAATGGTACTTGATACCTCCTAGCTTAACACTTGGCATTATAAGGTCCATATTGAGGGTAAAGTGGAGCACTCCCGGGAAAGGAGTAGCATGTGATGTTCTTTTGCTGAGTACCGAAACATGACACGTTGTTGCCAAAGATCATAAAAAACACAGGTGCGGACTTAAGAAAACAAAAGGTCCATACTTACTTATTTAAAAAGTTTTACTATTTAAAGCATTTTAAAATAAACAGTTAGAAAATATTCTTATAGACAAGACTCACAACAATCGGTTTTGGTGGTGTATCATTAAGTGGTTGACCAAATAATTTTCCTAATGGTTTCTCATCTGATTTGACAGCTTTTTTAAAAAAATTGAAAGGACGTCGTTTTTTCTTTTTTCCATCAATTTCATCTGAAAAAAAAATGGAAGTAAATGAAGATGAAACTAAAAATAGTTCTTCATTCAAATATCTATGCGTGTTTGTTGGTGTGTGGTTAGGGAGTCCATATGTGTATGCTTGTGTATGTGTGAGTGTGTGTATATCTATGTGTGTAAGTATTTACATATGTATAATATTATTGTACTAACAAAGTAATAAAATTTCAACTGTATTAGCATTTTAAGTCTAAAAAGTGGGTACGAGTTATGTAATGATTAGAAAATGTACTTGGTGAGATGAGTTCAAATTCTGGTTTGGGCTGTTCGTAATTCAATATAAAAAGCTAATATAAAAACTCTACATATACAGTGTTTGTGTTTGTGTTGGTTGGATTTTATGGCATATCAACCTTTGTAGGTTATTTAATGCCAAATCCATTTTTATGCAAAAAATCAGTTCTATTTTAAACAATTCAGTTTAGCATGAGTACACAGTTTAATTGTCAAAAATATTCCTATTTCAAGCAATTCAGGGGGTGTTTTCACAGTGTAATGGTTAGAGCAATGGACTGTGGAATTGTAGTAAGCGAGTTCACTTTCAGGCAAATACCCTTAGGAAAAGGTATGAACCCCCTTATCCTCCCAGCTATGGGGTAAATAGTACCATTACTGTTCTTCTAGGAGAATGGCTTTGGCAATAAGTAACCTACAAAGGTTGATATGCCATTAAACAAAGAAACCATTTCAAGCAATTCCGTTTAGTCAAACAATTCTAATTCAGTTTAGTATAAGTATAGATTTTGTTTACACACAGTTAAATATCAAAACAGTTCTATATTAAACAATTCAGTTTAGTGTAAGTACAATTTCAATGTCAAAAACAGTTCCATTTCAAACAATTCAGTTTAGCATAAGCCTGCAGTTTAAATGTAATTACACAGTTTGATTATCCAAAACATTTCTATTTCAAGCTATTCAGTTTAGTCAAGCTGTTCTAATTCAAACAATACAGTTTAGCATAAGTATGCTGTTTGTTCTATTTAATCCATCGATAGGGCCCTGTCGGGTGCTACCACTCGGAACCAGAGTGGACCTGAGAACAATGGCAATGAAGGGGTATTCAGCATTCCCGAAAGCTCCAGCATCACTGGAACCTTACCATCAGATTGTTTAGTATCATATCCAGGACACTTGTTGGGGCGGGGTCTTATCCCTCTGCAGAGGTGTACTTGATGTACTCTACGGTCCCAGCTGATTGGGCAATCTATATATACAGTGGAACCTAAGTTATCGAATGACTCTCAAATCAAAGTAAAGGTCTGCTCAAAATGAAAATATTTTTGAGACACCAAAATAGATAGATAGATAGATAATGTATTTTTCTATATTTATAAACAAAGAGGGCTCAATATTAATTATATATATATATATATATATATCGTTATAGGATAGCATATACATTGAATACCCTATCCTCGAGTCTTAGGAATGTAGAGTACCTCTTCATTACCATTACTCTTATAGAATACACATTTTTTAGCCTTAAAATAATCAACTCCAAAAACGTAGATCAGAACAGAAATTTCGGATCAAAATCCCATTAACATTGAAGTTACACTTTTATATTTTTCAACCAATCAGCTAAAAACACTCTAAGAACATTCTAGAAAATTCGGCTCAGGAAATACTTAACAGAAAAATATTTAGGCTCCAAAATAAGTAAGTAAATATATGAATCTGATTGGTCAAGAAATGTCAGCGCACTTGAATTTTAGGACCCGCAATAAAACTTAATAGAATCCTATTTTTTATCCACTTTAGTTACCCTAAAAAGTATAAATAACAAGGACTCTAATTAACTAAAGCATTCCACTACTAGAGGCAAGGACAACGGACAGCAGAAGGCATCACACACAAGACACATTTTTATTTTTATTTTTTTTTAAATATCCAGTCAGTGTCCAAGAGGAGTAAGACTTCCCCAACAAGAGTCCTGGGTGTAACATTAAACAATCTGATGGCAAAGCTTGGAGAATGAAGTACCCCTTCATAGCCATTGCTTCCAGGTCCACTCTGGCTGGAGTGGCAGCACCTGAAAGGGTCCTATCTATGAGTCAAATAGGACTGTTTGACATTTAAACTGTGTGCAAACAAATGACTTGTATTAAATTTAATTGTTAGAAATAGAACTGTTTGACCATTTAAATGTGTGTAATTAAATAACTGATGTCTAATTGAATTGTCAGTGATACATAAGAATACTTGAAATTGTGTGCAAACAAATGAATAATGTTGAATAGTATTATTAGTGTTTGATAGGAATACTTGAAACTGTTCAACTGTGTGCCTAAATTGAATTATTTTATTATATAGCAATACTTGAAACTATTTAACTGTGAGTAAATGAATGAATAGTGTTATCAACCAAATGTTTACAAATCATATATATTTAATAAAGCCTATACCAAACCAAATAATATATATTTAATACATATTTATGAAGAGGATTTGGCATTTAATAACCTACAATGGTTGATATGCCAATAAACCTCATCCAACCAAATTATATATATCTAATATATATGTATAAAGAGGATTTGGCATTCAGTAACCTACAATGGTTGATATGCCAATAAACCTAACCCAACCAAATCATATATAATATATATGTATAAACAGGATTTGGCATTTAATAAGCTACAATGGTTGATATGCCAATAAACCTAACCCAACCAAATCATATATATCTAATATATATGTATAAAGAGGATTTGGCATTAGATAACCTACAATGGTTGATATGCCAATAAACCTAACCCAACTAAATCAAATATATCTAATATATATGTATAAAGAGGATTTGGCATTCAATAACCTACAAAGGTTGATATGCCAATAAACCTAACCAAGCCAAATCATTCATTCTTACATGTAAAATTGAAATATTGAATTATTGAGTATTTGATTGTTTTACCTGAATTATTTTTCTTGTAGTTTTTTTTACTGACCATAAATAAAAAGTCACATTTCAATTTTTTACTTTCACTATTATCACAGTCATCTTTATTTTCCCCACTCTGTCGCTGATAATTCATTTTGATGTTGTAAGGTATTTCATGCCCTGAAAATCAAAAAAAATTATTGTCAGTGATAAATTCATATACCTTGGTAGCAATATCTCATCAACAGAAAAAAATGTCAGCTTATGCATAGGAAAGGTATGGACTGCTATTGACAAGTTGTCAATCATATAGAAATCTTATCTCCCTGATGAAATCAAACAGCTGTGGCTGTGCTGTACTACTATATGGTTGCACCACCCAAATTCTAACAAGGTGCTTGGAGAGAAAGCTGTATGCCCATGGTGTAATGGTTATTGTCATAGGAAATGGACACGGCGACACAAGTTCAAATCCTGGACGAGACTGATTGCATTTCACATAGCACTAATACCCTAGGGGAAAGGTATGAATCCAATTATTCTCCTTCCAGCTATGGGTAAATAGTAGGGCAGACTAGGTTCTTCAGCCTTGGTGAGGCAACTAGTTTAGGAGAAGGAAAACTCTGAATTCAAACCTGTTAAACTCAGCTTAAAAATTGACCTTGGGTCATATCCTGCCCGAGCGGAGGGGTTGGTAAATATGATATGGAAATTACACAAGAAGCAACATGCTGTTTTGGACAAATCTGAGAAATAGCACCTCTCCAAACAGCAAATGTTCGACCACTTGCCTCCCATCTCACAAACCATCTAAGTAAGGTTAACAAAACACGCTGGGTGCTGCTAGAAAAGTAAGGATGAACTCATGAGTGACATTCTCTAATGGACTTTTAAACATGAACACACCACTTTTGGTCAAACAGCAAAGAGCTTCATACATCTGTTCTGTGTGGACACCAGATGCAGTCAACAGGACCTGCCAGGAGCAATGGGCAATTGGGTCAGATGAAGAAAGACAGAGTGAATGATGTTCAAAATTTCTTCAATCATCTAGTTACAGTAATGTAATCAACTGCACCTTCACATTTTGTACATCAAATTTTTTTGGTTGCTTCCATGGCATTATTGCCCATTTTGAACTCGTAAAGTATAAATTCCGAATGAGATTACATCACACATTGATCTTAGCATCATTCAAATCATATGCAGAGTGCGACAATGAATGTGTCAGCACATCAACTACCACAATGCTACCAATCATAGCAGGTACCTTCCACAGCTTGACCTGCTTTAGTCATCTGATATATGCATCGCAAAGCTGCATTTACCAAAATAAGGCAAAACTTTAACTTACCCAAATAGGATGATGACAGTGTTATTGTACTGTTTATTCAGAGAGAAATCAAGAAAAATTGACCTAATGTGATGAGTTATTGCATAGTATATATCGAAAAGTTAAAAACTGTATTTAATAGATTTGAAGAAGTATGTATCAAAAAGTTAAGAACTGTATTTAATAGATTTGAAGAAGTATGTATCAAAAAGTTAAGAACTGTATTTGATAGCACAGAAGAAGTATCTTTAAATACTTAAAACAATTATCCAAATATTATACAATATCTAAATGAGTTGGTATTCTATAGAATTTGGCTAAGTTGCAGTAGAAGCAAGCCCTCACAATTTCATGGAAATTCCTGTGTTTTATGTTCCAGAATATATGGTACCTTGGGAGGATACACTTATAACTTACCAATAAGTGGGTAAAGAGTTGTATCACTGTCTCCATATTCTGACCACAGTTCATAATCATCGATATCTCCTTTCTACAAAAGAACAAAAAATGTTGTTAATAAACCTAATCAATTTTAGAATATTGTTGATATTTTTTACAATATATATCAACGTATGTATATATTTCTGCATCTATTCTAATAAATTCATTCACTTTAAAATATATTAAAACACAAAAAAAAAAATTCTGATATACTAATCAATGGAGACAAGTGCATTAATAATAAGTTGGAGTTATTTCCCTTTAAAAGTAACTTTTTTTTTCTTTAAATGAAAAAAGATTTTTTTAAAGTATTACGACTTAATAACATTATCTTATAATTTTGTCCTGATATGATTGTTAAATCTTAAAGCTGTTTATTTTTTTTATTATTCTGGCTTTTTCTTTTTTAACTTTTTCGTCAGCAGGATTCGTAGACCCATGTTTAAATTTGTTGATGGCTTGTCATTGACTTTATTTATCTCATTTGTCAGGAGTTTGTTGAGTTTGTTAATTTGGTTGGTTGGTTGGTTGGTTGGTTGGTTTTGTGGTATATCAACTATTGTTGGCCTATTTAATATGCTAAAGTCTGTCTCTTTTCTTTTTTTTATTTTTCAGCAATTATATGGTTTCACAAATGTATTTACAAAACCTCACCAGCACAGGCAAGAGGCAACTCAAATTTTTAAGCAAAGTACACATGGCTTTAATTCAAAGTTTTCCTTCTCCTAAGTTGGTTACCTTACCAAGACTAAAGTGCCCAATCTGCTCAACTAATTACTTATATCTAAGACAAGAGATGGATTCATTCCCATCTTAAGGGTATTAGTGCAAAAGTGAAATCCAAACCTACCATAGTTGTTTGACAGGCCGCCTGGATGCTGTGACATTCCAGTTCGTGTTTACAGTGCATCAGCCATTGAAAACAACTTGTGATAAAGCACTAATAAAATTCCTTAATTTGTGTCAGTTTTATTATTTTATATTAATCTTTGTGTAAAATAGTTAAACATGTTCACCAAACAGGATTTTAAATTGGTGTTGGGTCAGTAAATAATGTATATTCCTGTGGGTGGGGTTAAGTGAGCGAGAGTCTTTCTGTGATTGAATAAATCAATTATGTTAATAGCCCAGAAGTTTTGGCGCAAAATCACAAGAAAAACGCAGATAAATTCTGGACCAGTTCCTGACCACATGTCATCCAGAAATCTACACAAGAAATCACTAAGTCAGAACATACCTCCTATCCTCTTCATCACATCGGTAAATCTCTCAAACTTGACTTTATATTGTTTGTCATTTAATAAAGTGTTAGAATTGAACTAAGTTTTAATTTATTATTTACTTTTTTGGGGCTATTGTCCTCATTGCCATGATTATCACAACGATTCAGCCGCTGTACACTCCGGCTTTCTTCAGATGGTTGGAATGTCAAACTTAACCCTTTATTTCGCTAACCAGGATAGACTGAGCCATGTTTAATGGATGTCAGTTATCTCCTGTTATTGCCTTCACCAGGTATTGAACTCACACTCTTTTGGGTATGTCACTGGATCTAACCAACTCCTTTATCCACTGTGTCACATGTCCTTGAGGACATCCGTGTATGAATTTCTGGGTATTATAAACCTAATGTCTTCAGCAACCATTTTTACTGGTGCTCATATTCCAATTTTGCAGTTAACATTGTATGTCGTTTTTTTTTGTTTCATTTTTTTACCAGAAAATTAACAGGAGATTACTGATAACTGACATCCATTAAACATGGCTTGTGGAACTAGAACAGTCTACCCTAGTAAGTGAAATAAAGGGCTAAGTTCGACATTCCAACCACCTGAAGAAGGCCGGAGCATACAACGGCCGAAACATAGCGATAAACATGGTGACAAAGATGAGGACAATAGTCCGAAAAATGTAAATAATGTACATAATACCTCATCTCAGAAATATAGACAAGTGTTTAATTCATTTATTTGTTGTCATTAGTCTGAGAAATAAATGCTATATTAACTCCAATAATGGAAATGTTTGCAGCAGTCAGCTGGATTTACAGCAAATGGTGTAAATCGATTGTTAGGGGAACTGTTCCACTGGTTGAACATTCTGTGGTGAAAGTTTGGATTTTAGGCCTGTTGTATAAGTTGATCTTTGTTCTGTTGAGAGTTTTTCAGCCTTAAAAATCCAACTTCTATGCTCTGATTTATGGTATCTTGTTCATACTTTATTAAAGATACAAATTAGAGAAACTCACTCTTATCATGATGGTGAATGTAAATATAACATTTGTATATATAGTTGTTTTATACATTACGACAAAAATTTTCTTTATTGAATTATTCTATATAAATGTTATTTGAATTTACCAGAAAACTTACCGAAATCTGAAATTGTTCGAGACATTTTTTCACAACATCCCTCACTGTGGAAGTATTTTGCACAAGCAGAGTAATTTGCTGAAAGATACAAAAAAAGCTGTAATAGATTTATTTGAAAATAATTTTTGTTATCATTTCAAGGATTTGAGAAAATTGGATAAATTGAAATTCTCAGAATCTACAAAGGCATTCGGGCCAAAAATCAACCCCAAGAAAACCAAGGTTATATCACCCCACTCCTGGGATCTTATGAAATTGACCAAGATATACAGATAGAAGGGAAGGTATTAACCCATGTAAAGAAATTCAAATATTTTGGCTCCACAGTTACCAAAAACAACAGACTAAATACAGAACTAGATACATAAACGTCAAATACTTTCAAGGCCTTTAACTGGCCAAAGAAGTAAGTCTGGCTCAACAAAGATCTCTCCATAAAGACTAAATGTGCAATGTGCCATGCTATGGTTCCTCCAACCTTCTTGTATGGCACAGAAACTTGGATGATATGCAAAGTAGATGCTCAAAGGCTTCACATCTATACGATGCATCACTAGTGCAAAATATTAAATGTCATATCCCAAATAAATTCACCTTGGAGAAATCAAAATTCCTTGGCATGTACGATATACATATTTACCCAACCCCTCCGCTCGGGCAGGATATGATACAAAGTCAATTTTTTAAGCGGAGTTTAACAGGTTTGAATTCAGAGTTTTCCTTCTCCTAGACTAGTTGCCTCACCAAGGCTGAAGAACCTAGTCTGCCCTACTATTTACCCATAGCTGGAGAGAGAATAATTGGATTCATACCTTTCCCAAGGGTATTAGTGCTATGTGAAATGCAATCAGTCTCGTCCAGGATTTAAACTCGTGTCGCCGTATCCATTTCCTACGACGATAGCCATTACACCACGGGCACCACGATATACTCACCCAATGCAACCTAAGAGGTACTGGCCATTTGAACAGACTTGAGGACAAGAGACTGCTAAAATGGATCCAGTATACTCAATTTAAAGAAGGTTTACATAAAACAAGTAGACCAAAACTCAGCCATAAGGACATGATCAAAAGAAATCTTGGGTTAAGAAACATCACTTCAGACAATTGGAAATACTTTTCCCAAAAAAAAAAAAAAAAAAAAAAAGTGGAGGAAAAAAAATCAGCTGGACTTCATCATCAGATATGATGGACAGCTATCAGTAGCATATAAATTAATACAAGTACGAAAAAAAGCTCAATGAAAATGGCCATGGTTCTTACCTAACCAAAAAAATTTATTCATATACCCACACACACTCACTTACACATGAACACTCATGTGAACACTTGCCCAGTTGGCTGGGGCTGTAGAATACACCGACTGCTTCTCTGCAGAGGGGTAAGACCCACCCTCCAACAAGTGTCCTGGATATGACACTAAACAATCTGATGGTGAGGTTCCAGTAATGCTGGCGCTTTGGGGAATGCGGAGCACTCCTTCATTGCCCTCACTCCCAAATCCACTCTGGTCTGGAGTGGTAGCACCTGATAAGGATCCTCTCTATGGGTCAAATAGAACTAAACCGTCCTTTTGAGAGTTTACTGTTTTGTATTTAAACTGTGTATTTATGCTAAATTGAATTGTTTAAAATAAAACTGTTTTGATATCTAAACTGTGTACTTATGCTAAACTGAATTGTTTGTATTAGAACTGATTTGATATTTAAACTGCATATTGATGCTAAACTGAATTGTTTAAAATAGAACTGTTTTGATATTTAAACTGTGTGTTTATGCTAAACTGAATTGTTTGAATTCGAACTGTTTGACTAAACTGAATAACTTGAAATAGAAATGCTTTTGACAATTAAACTGTGTCCTCATGCTAAACTGAATTGTTTGAAATAGAACTGTTTATTTGTATAGAAATGGATTTGGCATTAAATAACTGTTGTATTGGCGTAAGGAAATGATATAGAGTGAAACAGAGTTAATTATTTATTAACTCAAGTGGTACAGTCCAACTAGTATTATAAGTCTCTCATTTAACCTTGTGCCACATCAAAGCTAAGAGCTTCATAAATTACTACTGTCATGAAGAAGGCACCTCTGGTGATGTAATGGTTAGCAAGCTAGACTAGCAAACCTACATGATTGAGTTCAAGTTTCATTGGGTACCCCATTCATTCAACCATGTACCACATCAAAGCAAAGAGCTTCAAAGATTACTACGGTCATGAAGATATGAGTCTAGCAAAAATGCATTAATTCAACAATTTTAAAATTTTACTAACTAATATTGAGTACTTTTCTGATTTATGAAGAATGATTTGATTATTCCTCTATATAAATAATATTCCACTATATACAAGATGTGATGGGTAAATTTAATGTATGCATTTTTTTAGTTTCAGTTTTTTGGTTTCTGCAAACTAGAATCAGTTAAGCACTATCTATGAGGAAAACTGCACAATGGTACAATTCCTTACTCCAGAAATTTAAAAACAGGATGCTGTACTGCAGAGCATTCATATCTGAAAATCCAATACAAAGATTTCATTGTGTTTGGGCATCAATCTGAGAACAGATTCATATTCATATTGATAAAAACCAAACACCCCATCCACATCATGGTGTTTGAGGTGGTAACCATCAATGGTAATGTTATATCTCCATTCATCTACCCACATGATCTCAGACTCAATGTGGAGGCCTACATCAAGTGCTCGGAGGAGGTAGAGCAGCCCTTATTCAAGAAGGTGGCTACTGGAAAACCGTACATCTAACAACAGGACTTAGCACCATGCCAAACAAGTAGGAGAACCCAGTGTTTGCTGTCAGAAGATTTTGGAAACCACAACACTTCTAACATCAGGCTGTCTAACTAAGTAGACTGCAGTCCCATTGATTATTATGTGTGGGACACAGTTAAGAATACGGCCACCAAACTCTGTGCAATACAAAAGATGAACTGAAGGCAAGGATAACAGCAGCCTTACCATTTTAAATAAGGAGATAGTCAGAAAGGTTTGCAGGAGATTCCAAAGTCATCTGGAGGCTATGGTTGAATCAGATGACAATTTTTTTGAATAAATTTAATCTATAGTCGTAAAGTAAGTAAAGTTGGCTACCGTAGTCGAGGGCTACCAAAAGGCTCCCTTTTCAATAGCTACTACACCGAGGTGTAGGGGAGGGTGCAACTCCTTTCCCTGGATTGCTCCACTTTACCCTTGAAACGTACTTTATATAGTTGAGTGTTAAGCAAGGAGGTATCAAGTACCATTTTTAAAGTCTTTGATATGACGCAAACTGGGATTGAACACAGGTCTCCTGGACCACTGGGGAACACTCTACCCATTAGGCCAATGAGTCGGTCTTAGTATTTTACGATATTGTCCAGTAACTTTGTTAAATATATCTGATAAAGTAAGATGTCAGGGTAATTTTCATTTTTCTGTAATGTTGGCATAAATTTACACATCACACCCAGTATATATGAATATATATCATAATGATATTATATACACATGCTAAAAAAAGATAATAGTTGTAGCCCACAAAGCTTTCATCAAATGATTAACCTGAGGTCAAGTAAGATTTCTGGGCCAAAGCATTATTACCACTAGCCCAGAGCACACCAGCAATACCTCATGATTTCACCAAACTTTGTCAGTTTTTTGTCACGTCATCAAAATGCTCGATCAAGATGCAGCCTCTTTGTTGTACTCACAAATTTTCAGCTAGAAAGCATTAATTCACTGATGTAAGATGTGAATTAACTGACTTGATATCACATTATTACAGTGAATGTGAATGAGAATAGTATTTCCTTGAAATTTATATGCAGAGTCAGTGTAGAAGTGTATGCATTGGGATATGATATCCATTGTTGGATATCTTAAATGATAATAAAAAAAACAGTTGAAAACAGTGCTCAAGGCACTAAAATTAAGGAGAACAAATGATAATATCAAAAAAGCAATATACATCATTTATCTCACAACTCAGTGTTGTAAAACTTTATTATTTCTTAATATTATATATATATATATATCTTTAAGAAAAAAAACAAAGACCAGTTAATTCATGATTATAAATTTATTTCGATCCCATATTTTCAGTTTCTGGTGTGAACCAAAAACATGAAGAAAAAAATTAATACAGGACTTCTTCAGACCCAATGGATAATTAATTAAATTTAAATTTAAATTTAAACCAGAATAAACACATGGGGTGTAGGGGGGACGAGATTTAGGAGTTACCTCCTCGTTTTATTGAATTTCCGTTTTATTTTAATTTTTCAAATTTCTTCTGTCAGTTATAATTACGGTAATTTAACTTTTTTATTTATTCGTTTAGTTTATTTTCTTTTCATCTTAAATTCGATAATTAACTTTTAAGAGAAATATTAATGCTTATATCAATTTCGATATCATTTAATTAGCTACCAATTTTTTTAGTGCATATGTTGGATACGTTTTTTTTCCTGGTTTCACTATTTATTTCTATGTTTTTAAATTTTTATAGTTTAAATTTAGTCTTATGTCTACATCTAGCTATCAATTCGCTTCTCTTATTTAATAACTTATCGGGCCACTTATATTTTAAAATATAAATTTTCTCTTCTAGGCATAAATTGCATTTACCGTTAAAACTATTTGGAGTATTTGATTTTCTCAAAATAGACCATTCAATCTCAGGGGTTAAACCTTTGTTTTTTAAAAACCAGAAATGTTTTGATAGTGTCATATGGTTTTTTAGGTGTTCGTGGAAGAAGGTAAATTTATGATTGAAAAATCTCTCCTTCCATTTAGTGGATGCCAGACTGATTTAAGTTTTCTTATCTGTGATATTCTCTTTTGGATTTCTGTATATATATATATATATATATATATATATACAGAAATCCCTTTCATGAATGTACTGTGTGTGTGTGTGTGTGTGTGTGTGCATAAACTTTCCCATTAATATACATGCACATACATATTTCTATTGATACTTAAGAAACTTACTCATCTTTGAAGTTGTTTATTTCTTTTCTTAGAGTATTATCCTTAAAGTGAGTGCAATAGTGCAACTGACATCCAAACTCGATATTTGTCTCTGGCTCCCACCAGAAAGGACTTGACACAAGGTCAATGACCCAAAGGTCGATTATAGTGGGGGTTTAGGGGAGGGGAAGGTTAGGCATGAGCTGAGGCTCAAGCCCTGTCAGACTTTGCCAGTCATTGGCCCATTTAGTGCAATGTGGGCCTGATGCGCCTAGCTGGACACGGCCCCAAATCCAGGCATGTATTCCTGATTATAGCTTAAACTGATGTTCAAACTAACTTACTATGAGGTTACTGTCCAGTACATTAATCAATATGCCACAAGGACTTCCCAGATGATTTCAAAATTTGCATTCTTATTTAAATTTATAAATTCCATCAGATAAAATAAATATCCCCCCCCAGTCAGAATTCTTATCATTATCAAATATATCATTATAATGGCTAGCAAAATACATTGCCGTAGCCATTCCACTTCACAAAGCTTGTTTTTAGATGAGAAACCTTTCTCACAATCTTGTGAGGTGAGGTAGAGTGGGATGATAGTGTATGGACGGATAAATCCAAGCTATCATTGTGAAACTAACCATGACTCATAATAAAACTCTTTTTGTACACACCTCCTACATATATATATATATATATATATATATTCTCTCTACAGGCAAACAGTTTGGGGCCACCATGAATTTCTTTAAAAAAACAATTTGAAATTCGATACTTTTGTATTTTTTTAAAGTAAAAGATGAAATTTTCAGTATATTAGATTTTATCTTGACAAAAATAATCACTTCACTATAAAAGATTATAACAACTGCATCATATTTTTTGTCAATAAAACCACCACCTGCCTCAATTACTGCTTTATAAATTCTTTGTAATCTTTCCAACAGTTTATGGTTGGGTTGGGTCGGGTTTAGTTTTATGGCATATCAACCATTATAGGTTATTTAATGTCAAGTCCTCTTTATACATGTATATATCAAATACATATGATTTGAAAACACATTTTGTTGATAACATTTTTAATGAACCTGAGCTCATTTTTTGTACAAAGTTAAATGGTTTCAAGTATTGCTATTTAACACTAATTGTTCTATTTAACACTATTCATTTGTTTGCACACAGTTAAATGGTTCCAAGTATTGCTATGTATCACTAACAATTCAATTAAACATCAGTCATTTGTTTACATAAAGTTAAATGATCAAATAGTTCTGTTTCTAACAATTCAGCTTAGCATAAGTCATTTGTTGGCTCACAGTTTAAATTTCAAACCACTCCATTTGACCCATGGATAGGATCCTCTCAGGTGCTACCACTCCGGGGCTGAGTGGACCTGGGAGTAATGGCAATGAAGGGGTAATTTGCATTCCCAAAAGAGCCATCACTACTGGAGCCTCTTCATCAGATTGTTTAGTGTCATATCCATATTGTTCTTTTTTCATGATTCTCTTGACCTCAACCAAATTTCCCACCCTCTCTCCTCCTCAGCACTCTCACACCATAAGTGACCCACCACTATGCTTAATGGTAGGGACCTCACATTTCTCATTCAGTCTTTTTCTTGGCTTTCTTCTCACATACACTCTCTTCTTACTATTAAAAAGTTCAAATTTGGTCTTATCTGTCCACAATACATTTTACTAAATTATGAATATCTTGTAATAATTTACTAAGCTTTTTGCTTAGATGTAGCACATGGCTGAATGAATGGGGCACCCAATGAGACTCAAACTCACTTGTGTAGATTTACTAGTCTGGCTTGCTAAACCATTACACCACCCAAGGTGCCCTAATTATAAATATTTTGTATGAGAAACATTATATTTTGTAATAAATCAATTTTTAAAAAAAGATTTTTTTCTTTTCTAAATAAAAACATTCAAAAATATTTTTAAAAAAACTTGTTTGCCACAAACCTGTTTTGAATCTGTATTTTGAATTTCTAATGGCATTTCTTTTGGCTTCTCATTTTCTTTCTTTTCTTCAGTCAACCTAAGTTTCAAGAAAAACATTTTTTTATAAAAAGTTAAATTGAATTATAAATTTTAAAAAAACTGGATGTTCAATTATATGAAGATTGATAGATAAATAAGGTCTCTAATCCGATAAAAAAGGTTTTAGACCAGATAGAATAACAAAAATTGTATCAAAATGAAGTAAATTTTTATTTTCAAACTTTCATTGTAATCATATTTAATCAAGCCTTTTTTAAAAATCTATAATAACTATTTGTTTGTAGATAATTATAGGGTTTCAAGTATTCCTTTCTAATACTGATAATTTGTACCCAATTAGATAGTTTCAAGTAATTATTCCTATTTGATAATAATCATTTATTTGGTTTGATTTGGTTTGGTTTCATTACAAATCAACCAGTGTAGGTTATTTAATACCAAATCCTGTTTATATATATATATATATATATATATATATATATATGTTTTGGTTTGGTTTGTTTAGGTTTTATGGCATATCAACCCTTGTAGGTTATTTAATACCAAATCCTGTTTGTACTTATATATTGAATATATATGATTTGTAAACACATTTTGCTGATAAAATTTTTAAACAAGCCTGAGCTCTTTTTTTTTTTCTTTTTACATACAGTTAGATGGTTTCAAGTATTGATATGTTAAAGTAACAATTTAACATCAGTCATTTGTTTGCACACATTTAAATAGATATACATGATATTAGACTGTTGGCAATTTCATTTTTAAATGGGTTAGAACTAATTTGTTTGCACACTAGTATTGCTTTTGTTTCCATACAGTTAAATGGTTTCAATTATTGCTATTTAACATTTATAATTCTATTCAATATTATTCATTTGTTTGCACACTATGAAGTGGTTACAAGTATAGCTATTTAGCACTAATAATTCTATTCAACATTCCTCATTTGTTTGTAGTGTTGAATGGTTTTAAGTATTGATATATATCACTAACAATTCAAATAGAGATCTGTCATTTGTTTACACACATTAAATGATCAAACAGTTCTATTTCTAACAATTCAATATAAAATTATTCATTTGTTTGCACACAGTTTAAATGTCAAATCTGATGTCAATATGACTCATGGATAGGACCTGATCAGATGCTACCACCACATGTCAGAGTGGACCAGGGAGTAATGGCAATGAAAGAGTACTCTACATTCCCAAAAGCTCCTGCATTACTGGAGCCTCAAAATCAGATTGTTTAGTTTCATATCCAGGACACTCGTTCAGAGCAGAGTCTTACCCCTCCGCTAAGATTCTACAGGCCCAGCTGACAGGGATTCATTTGCTTGCTTTCAGTCATATAATTGCAAGCATTCCTATCTAATTCAAATAATTTACAACCAGATCTATTTGACCAGCAGTTGAGACCCTAACACATCTGAGTTAACCTAGTAATAATAAAAACAGACTACTCCACACTCCCAAGAGCTCCAGAACTGGAACCTCATCAGTTTAGTATCAAACAAAGGTTACCAATTTTTACCGGGTTTTACCCCATAACAAGGGATATTCTCAGGTTTAAAGAGTATTCTAGGCTCTGTCAATCAGTCACTATGCATTTGGGACCCTAATAGGTACTACTACAACAGGTCATTGGCCTATGAATAGAGTATTCGCTAATGGTCCGGGAGATTGGAGTTCAATCCCTGGTCAAGTCATACCAAAGACTCAAAAAATAGTACTTGATGCCACCTTGCTCAACACTCGGCATTATAAGGTAAGGATCAAGGGTAAAGTGAAGCAATTCAGGGAATGGAGTAGTGCCCTCTACTAGCTTTTGAAAAGGGAGCCTTTGGGTCACCCTCGACTAAGGTCACCAACTTTACTTTACTATTGGTCAGAGAGGACCTGTAATGACAATGACGATATGACTCCACTCTTCCGAGGGTTAAAGAAGTGAAGTCTCACAAGTGGTTGCAGTTCAGAGTCATACTCAGGACTCCACTGACCAAGTTGGCTGAGGCTGCAGAATACACTGACAGCATCTCTGCAGAGGGGTAAATCTTATCTGATGAGTGTCCTAGATTTGACTCTAAACAGCTTTGAGGAATGTAGAGTACCCCTTCATTGTCATCACTCCCAGGTCTGCTCTGGCCTGGAGTGGTAAGGTTAGTGGTAGGGTCCTATCTATGGGTTAAATAGAATTAAACAGTGTGCTTATGCTAAACTGAATTGTTTGAAATAGAACTGTTTTGACATTTAACTGTGTGTAAACAAAAAATTGTACTGAACTGGATTATTTGAAATAGAACTGTTTTTGACACTTGAACTGTGTACTTATCTTAAACCGAATTGTCTGAAATAGAACTATTTATATAAATAGAAATGGATTTGGCATTAAATAACCTACAATGATTGATATGCCATAAAACTGAAGCTCACCAAACCAAACCAAGGCATTCAGTTGTCATAATCTAAACCATGCAGCAAGGAGGATAAAGAGATCTGTTTGAAATTTCCAGAAAGTTACAATGGCAGACACCATAAAAGGCTGGAGGATAGAGCAGCCAAAACATTGTGACTCTAATGACAATTAAGTTAAGGATGTTAGACAAAGAAGATCTGTAAATAATAGAACATTACAAATTTATGGGATAATTCTTCAAATGTAAAACCACTTTTCCATATCATTTACTTACTGTTTTAATATTGTTTGCCATTTTTCTTTCAGATCTTTTGATGAGAATGTTGCCACTTTGTTAAGTGTTGGCCAACCAATGACAAAAGATTTCTCTTCATCATGACTGACTTCAGAAATTTCATCCAAGCAAGTTGCCATCCATATTTCACTGATCCGTACGAAATATTTTAGTTTAAAATGGTTGCTGGACCTACAAGATAATGAAATAGAATATATTCGGAGCTGCTTTGAAATGCAATCAACATTGTCAAGGTGGTCAACAGGAGTTAAACTCTATTTTGGTATTCTTATTTTTTTTTGTTATGGTTTAAATAAAACACCTGACTTATACATATATTTATCTACAAAAATAATTACCCTATACGCAAAAATCCTTATTTCAAAATTAATGAAATCACATGTTCCTTATTGAGTCAAGACTGGAGCTTCCAATACACAAATATTCACACTTTAAACTCTCTAACCAGACCTTCTCTCAAAATTAAGACAAGGATTTATGTTGTCTCTTCATAATGAAAAGTAAAAATGTAACTTTTCTTGTTGTAGATCACAATGTAAAGAGTAAACAGAGTTTAACAGGTTTGAATTCAGAGTTTTTCTTCTCCTAGACTGGTTGCCTACCAGTTGTGGTGCAATCACCTACGAATGGACTCAACCATTCTCCACAATACCGGAAGACGCAGCAATACGAAGTCAGTCTAGATCCGAAAGCTAACCTCATACCTGCGCGGTTATGCGAACTAGCTCACCATCCTATGTTCTTGTAACCATCCTTTGTTGTAAATATATACCTATACTATAACTGTGGTGTTCTGTTCTCTTTGTGACCCCTTTTAGGGCAATAACAATACCCGAGGCTAAAGAACCTAGTCTGCCCCACAATTTACCCCAAGATAGAGGGAGAATAATTGGATTCATACCTTTCCTAATGATATTAGTTCAATGTGAATTGCAAACAGCCTTATCCAGGATTTGAACCCATGTATATAAAGTGTAGATTATATATCAAAATAGTCTCATGACACATAGACTGTACACCAAAGTAGCACCAAATATTATTTGAAATATTCAAAAACTAAAAAATTAGAATAAGTAGGCCCTAGGCATAGGGAGTATAAGATGCTGTTTAAAGCCAATGGCAATCAGGAGCTATCAAAGAGAAGTTAATACTGGGTGTTTTAAAAGATTAGATATTACAGTTAATTTCATGAAACAAACAGAATGCTATATATATATATATATATATATATAAAAGTAAAGTTGGCAACCTTAGTCGAGGGTGACCCAAAGGTTCACTTTTCGATAGCTAGTACACCGAGGTGTAGATGAGGATGCTACTCCATTCACTGGATTGCTCCACTTTACCCTTGATCCTTACCTTATAATGGTGAGTGTTAAGCAAGGAGGCATCAAGTACTATTGTTTAAGTCTTTGGTATGACTCAACCTGGGATTGAATCCTGGTCTCCCGGACCATTTACTAATGAGTAGAGTGTTCACCACCTTGGTGTAGTACTATTGAAAAAAGAGCCTTCAGGTCACTCTCAATGAAAGTCGCCAACTTTACTTTACTTATGAATATATATATATATATATATATACATGAGTATGAATGGCAGATTTAAAATCTGGGAAAGAACATTGTCTTTGTGCATCTACTTATCCCTGGGAGGGGTCTGTCAGCCTGCCAAGAAAATCAACATTTGAAATCATGAATTTTTATCTTAACTCCAATACCTAATTTCATAAAACTCTCAGTACGCATATAATTTACATTCAACAAAAAATACAATATGTTACAAGCTCATTTTTAGACACTCATTTTGTGGCATATCAAGTCTTTGAGAAACTAGATTCAAAAATTTGTTAAAAAAAAACTTTTCTTCACGAAAACTTTTCTTCCACCAGTTAAAAACAATTAAAAAAAAGTAACTGCAAAAAATATTTCTATTTGTCTTATCACTCTTGTTCATCACTTTATATATATATATATATATGTATATCAAGTATGAGAAATAAGATACACAGAGTGCAGAAGCAAAATTAGGAATATTCTAGTGTAATGATAAATGACTATTATAAAACAAGTTTAATTTTGATTTTAAAAAATAAAGACCAAAATTAGAACAGTAAATTTACTCAATGTGACCATCATTTTTTTATTTATTGTATCAACATACCTTCAAAACAATTTGCATTCTTCACACATTTAATCCCATTCCTCCTCAATAGCAGTCTTAAGCGAACCAATATTTTGATGGGAAGTTGCATTTGTTTTGTTTTCTAAAATGACCCATATAGCGTAATCAAGGAGATTGAGGTCTGGGCTTAGTGGAGGCCATAAAGAAACTCCATTTATTTCAAAATTATTTTTTGGTTTGGTTTCAGCATTAAGCAAATTATAGATTCTTAGTTGTTTCTTTTCTTACTCACTCATATTGGGCTGAATTTCAATGAAAAAGTCCTTGAATAATAGAGCTAATCATGAAAATTTAGATTTATCATATTTTTTTTTCTCCAAAAATTGGACTTATCAGACAAAAATGATTCCATATTTTGCTTCTGCTCCCAGTATATATATATATATATATATATATATATATATATATTACAAATACAAAAAATATTATTGAAAACAAATTAAAAACTCAGTTTGACACTTTCAATTCTCAGGTGAGCTACATCGGACTTTTTGAGTCATGCGACTATTTTGTGGTTGGTGTAAATAGTCATATGACTTGATCCAGCACCAAATTGCAAAGCGAATATTTAGTTTCAAGGCCGCATCTCTTTATCAACTTTAATCTTTTATTTACTTATTTGATTCAGGAAAGTTTATTATGCAGTATTTTTTTTCCAGGCACAATTTACAATTTCATGAGGCCTCATTACAAGCATACACATTTTTTAGGATCAGCTGCTCAACTTCTGGTTCCTACACAATCATCAGATACTCACAAAGCCTTTTTCACAGTCTGATGATGGTGTAAACTCATGAAATTCGAGTTACAGTGAAGTGAGTGCTATATTGTAAGCTTTATTTTTAGTTTTATACCACTATATATATATATATATATATATATATATATTCAATACAAGAATCCTCAATAAAAATAGCAATAAAAATCGCCAACAAATCCTTGAGGCCATATGCATTAAAAATAAAAAACCCTAACATAAAAAAATAGCATTTAACATTGGCACCAATATGCTTAACTTATCTAATAAATAACCTAAGCAGCCCACCTAAATGAATAGACCAACCATATATAATAATAAATAAATAAATAAACCTTCCAAATAAATGAAGTCGGTGACCGTCATTGAAGGTGACTCAAAGGCTCCCTTTTTGATAGCTACTATACCAAGGTGTAGGGGAGGGCACTACTCCTTTCCCTGGATTGCTCCACTTTACCCTTGACCCGTACCTTATAATGCTTAGTATTAAGCAAGGAGGCATCAAGTACCATTTTTTGACTCTTTGGTATGACTCAACCTGGGATTGAACTCAGGTCTCCTGGGCCATTGGCAAACACTCTAACCATCATGCCAATGTCCAGTAAAAACTCACACCAAATAATTAAAAAAAAAACAATAGTTTCCCTGAGGATGACTAGAGTGATGGTTGAAAGAGCTTGGGTAAATATGGAACACTTTCTCCCCCATTTGGATCCCCATATACAAAAAGAAACAAGTAGACTTCAATGTTCAAACATGAGGATCATAAGAAAAATATTCTGGGGTTTATAAGAAAGCCTGTTTGAACAATAGCTTGCTGCCACAATATATATATAAACCATGTTTAGTGGTTTCAAAGCATGAGGACTGAGAAGCATTCCTACGCTTCTATCAATGACATTGACAGAATTTTTACATACAAATGCCAATACAAGCGGATTCATGGTAATTTACATAAAGTTTATTTTGGTAATATCTGTCTCTGTACACATATGATGTCTTCTGATCTCTCTGATAAAATAACATGGGAATTCTTCCAACCTATAGCTGTGTCAGTATTAATGTAAGGCTGCACTACTTGGACTTTAATGAAACACCTGCTAGATGAGAACTATATAAGGATGTTGCGTACTGTTTTGGACCAATCCTGGAAGCAGCACCCCACAAAACAGCAACTGTAAAGCTAGTTACATCCCATCACAGAAACCATCCAAATAAGATGAACAAGACATGTTGGGCACTGCTGGAGAAGTAATAACAAAAGCACGTGACACTCTCCTATGGATTCCTACACATGGACACACCAACAAAAATTTACATTCATCAGCTTTGAATGAACACTGGATGTCATCTAGAGCACTTACCAAGAGCTTACACCAAGGATACCAGGTTTTGGCTAGGCCACTGGGCATATGTGCTTGGTAGAGTATTAATGACAAACGTAGATTCACATTGCACTAGACCTCCAGGTCTAATAAATATATGACCAGTAAGGTCACCTGGCATATGTACCAGGAGATTTAGCACAGGCTAATATAATTCACATTGCATGTGGTGAGCCTATTGTTATATAATTGTGGAAGGATTTTTTTTTATATTATAATTTTTTTTTGGTTATATCTTATCTTTCGGTTTAGTTAGGCTTAGAAGAGTCCTGGAGACCTGAGAAGACTTGCTGTCACTCAAACTTCAGTAAAAAAACCACCAGCTAATGCTGGTGGGAAAAACTCTCAAAGCAGTAAAATAATAATTTAAATGTAAAGCATAAGTTATAAAAAGACATTTTTTAGATTATCTACAATCACCGAGGAAAAGACCTTGCCAACATTGTTCCAAAAGTAATTATAAAAAAGCCATAATTATTCTGAAGTGCAAAAACATCACTTTTCTTATAACTTACTTTTGCTTAGCAACCAATAGAACGTCATCAAATAAAAAAAGATAGCGATCCTGTGCCTGCATACTCTGAAAAATAAAGGAAATTAAATGATGATGTAGAAAAAGAATAATTCTTTGCAATATGGAACAAATACTACCAAAACAAATCAACATTTAAGTGTTATCAATAGAATATTGATTGAAAGACAGCAATATGTACTTTTCTTTGATGCTAAAATTATAAGGAAATTCTTGACTAATACTTACACCAGAGAAGTAGGTTCACCATGGTAGTAAGCTGTTACAATAGCTACTACAGGCTACTAACATTAGTTAGGAATTCATAGGAAAGGTTTTTTACTATAGATATGCATTGGGAATGGGTTTACTACTGAAATGCATTGGAAAAAAGGTTTTTACTAAAGAAATCCATTGGGAAGGGGTTTGCAATAGAAATGCATTGGAAAAGGTTTTATTATAGAAATGTATTGAAAAAGCTTTTATCATAGTAATACCATTAGAAAAGATATTATAATAGGAATGCATTGGAAAGGGTTTTGTTATAGGAATACATTGGAAAAAGTTTTATTTTTGGAATGCATAGGAAAAGGTTTTAATATAGGAATGCATTGGAAAAGGATATATTATAGAAATCCATTGGAGAAGGTTTTATAATTGGGATACATTGGAAAAAGGATTTATTTTTAAATGCATAGGAAAAGGTTTTATTATAGGAATGCATTTGAACTGGTTATATTATAGGAATGCAGTGGAAAGGGTATTATTATAGGAATGGATTGGAAAAGGTATTATTATAGGAATGCATTGGAAAGGGTTTTATTATAGGAATGGATTGGAAAGGGTTTTATTTTAGAATCATTAGGAAAGGGTTTTATCATAAGAATGCTTTGGAAAGGGTATTATTATAGGAATGCATTGGAAAGGGTTTTATTATAGGAATGGATTGGAAAGGGTTTTATTTTAGAATCATTAGGAAAGGGTTTTATCATAAGAATGCTTTGGAAAGGGTATTATTATAGGAATGCATTGGAAAGGGTTTTATTTTAGGAATGGATTGGAAAGGGTTTTATTGTAGAATAATTGGAAAGGGTTTTATTTTAGAATAATTGGAAAGGGTTTTATCATAAGAATGCTTTGGAAAGGGTTTTATTATAGGAATGGATTGGAAAGGGTTTTATTACAGGAATGCATTGGAAAGTGTATTATAATAGGAATGGATTGGACAGGGTTTTATTATAGGAATGGATGAGAAAGGTTATTATTTTAGAATAATTGGAAAGGGCTTTATTATAGAAATGCATTGAAAAAGGTTTTATTATAGGAATGGATTGGTTTGCTTTAGTTTATTTTATGATATACCAACCCATTGTCATACTGAAATTTCATTCATTTGTAAATGTTTGATTATGATCCTATCTAATATTTTGAACATTCCGTTGCAATTATTCTTTTTAATTGACTTTTTTTAATAGATGTATAATAATTATGATTTGTTGGCAGAAAGTCATATGGTTTCAAATATTCCAATCTAATTCTAATTGTTCAGTGCATCAAAAATTTTGTAATAATCTACCACAAGCATGTGACCAAAGCAGTCAAAATCATGATAGGCACCCACTGTTAGTCGTAGCATGGTAGTTGGTGCTCTGACATGTTGTGCATTGTTTCACTTCAGTTGTGATTTCAAAGTTGCACAGATGAATGGGAAATGTTGTCTAATTTGAGAAATTACGCTTTACCAGTTTTAAATGGATCATGATACTGTAGAAACAACCAATTTTTGAAAAATGAAAGCACAGTTGATTATAGTACAGGAAACAAATGGTTCAAGAAGTTTTTCTCAGGCAGTAAGAACCTTGGTGATCAGGCAGGGTCAGGTGTAAAACCATGGATTCTGAAACTGTGCTTCAAGCCATAGAATCAAATCCATCAAGAAGCACTTGGAGAGTATCAGGTAAGCTTGGCATCTCACAGTCCAGTGTTGTTCATCAACTGACCTCAGCAAAAACATCTGGAGCCACTGAATTGTGCCGCACATTACTAAAATATTGCAAAACTTTTGATTCACCCCAGCAATTTACACACCATTAGATGATTTAAAGTAACTATTCCTATTGAATAAGAATCATTTGTTTGCATACAGTTATATGGTTTAAGTATTCCTATCTAACACTAATAATTTTCGAGCAGATATATATATTTATAGAAGTCTGATAGATAATGCCGCTATAATTTACTATAGGTATGCATTGGAAAGGATTTTATTATAGGAATGCATTGAAAAAAGGCTTTACTCAAGGAATACCTCAAGGAAGGGTTTTATTAAAGGAATACATAGGAAATGATTTTAATATAGAAATGTATTGGAAAGGGTTTTACAATAGCAATGCATTGGAAAGGATTTTATTATAGGAATGCATTGAAAAAAAGGCTTTACTCAAGGAATACATTAGGAAGGGTTTTATTAAAGGAATACAGAGGAAATGATTTTAATATAGAAATGTATTGTAAGGGGTTTTACTAGAGCAATGCATTGGAAAGGATTTTTACTATAGCAATGCATTTAAAAAGTGTTTTGTTATAGGAATCAATTGAAAAGGTTTTTTTTACAATAGAAATGCATTGAAAAGCATTTTTATAGTAGAAATGCAATAGAAAAGGGTTTTACTATTGGAATGCATTAGAAATATTTTCTTGTGTGATACTTACACCCAAGTTCATCATGTTAGCATAGCCTGTGATAATAACCAAATTTCACCACTGTTATATATAAATATGCATATATTGGCTGCCTGACATTGTCCAGTAGTTAACAAGCAAGTTTTGATGGTGTTGTACATTTGATCTTTAATCGGTACCCTGTCACCTTGTTACTTAGTACTGGACTAAGCTCAATTTAGTAAGTAATTAAACATGTATACAAAAAAAAAATGCATATCTTAATATATAAACTTACGTTAGTCAACTGAACAGCACTTTCCATTATGTAAATTCGTTTGAAATTACTCTGATAACGAGCAAAGTTGACAATATCCTGGTCAAGACATTTGTCACCTGACATCCTGTGGAAAAAAAAATGAATATCAAATACTTTTTTCCAATCATTTTGTTGTGAAGCAAAGTTTAAAGGTCTTATTAGCTGTTGTATAATTATATATATATATATATATAATTATACATATATATATATAATGTAACGGAAAGAAAACTCAACCGCGGTTAAATTGTCATTTTCCACTTACATTGTATATGCCCCGTATGTGAATTTGGTTTGGTTTGGATTTGTTGTTTGGGTTTTATGGCATATCAACCTTTCTAGGTTATTTAATGCCAAATCCATTTTTAAACTAATAATCAGTTCTATTTTAAACAATTCAGTTTAGCATGGGTACACAGTTTAATTGTCACAAACATTTCTATTTCAAGCAATTCAGTTTATTCAAACAGTTCTAATTCAGCTAATTCAGTTTAGTATAAGTATAAATTTTGTTTACACAGTTCAATGTCAAAACAGTTTTATATTAAATAATTCAGTTTAGAGTAAGTACAGTTTCAATGTCAAAAACAGTTTCATTTCAAACAATTCAGTTTAGCATAAGTACACAATATAAATGCAAGTACACAGTTTGATTGTCAAAAATATTTCTTTTTCAAGCTATTCAGTTTAGTCTGACAGTTCTAATTCAAACAATTCAGTTTAGCATAAGTATGCAGTTAGTTCTATTTAACCCATAGAAAAGGCCCTATCAGGTGCTACCATTCCGGGCCAGAGTGGACCTGGGAGCAATGACAATGAAGGGGTGCTCCACATTCCCCAAAGCCCCAATATCACTGAAACCTCACCATCAGATTGTTTAGTGTCATATTCAGGACACTCATTGGGGGGGGGGATATTACCCCTCTGCAGAAGTGCAGTTGGTGTATTCTGCAGCCCCAGCCAACAGGGCAATTAGTTTGATTTTATGGTACAACAACCATTGTTGGTCATTAATGCCAAACCCATTTTTATACATATAAACAGTTCTATTCCAAACAATTCAGTTTAGTATAAGCACACAGTTTAGTTCTATTTGACCCATAGATAGGATCCTATCAGGTGCTATTACTCCAGGCTAGAGTTAACCTGGGAGTGATAGCAATGAAGAGGTACTCTGCATTCTCCAAAGCTCCAGCATTACTGGAACCTCACCTTCAGATTGTTTAGTGTCATATCCAGGCACTCATTGGAGGAATCTTACCCCTCTGCAGAGATGCAGTCAGCATATTCTAAAGCCCTGGTGATCTGTATATGAGTTTTCTTATATAAACCTGAAAAGGAATAGCCATATATCGAGCACTCCCATAGATTTATACAAAATCCCTTACATATTCTACACATGAATAATCCACACCCATGATCTTCAGACACAGACTGGATATTACTGATATATATATATATATATATATATATATATATATATATATATATATATAATTACCAATGTAACAAAGACAAGCATTAAATTTTAATGAGAAACTTTTACTTCTTCATGAATATAAGTACCTATCATTATCATCATCCTCAAGTTGCACTGCTAGCACAGGTTTTCCTGACTCTCTCCCTCCATCCATCCCTATCAGCCATCATTCCCAGCTGGTGTTCCAAATAGCATCCTGTCTCCACGCAGAGCTACTGTAGGAAAGTTTTCACTGGTCAACCAGCACTGGCATGTCTATCCGTTCGGGTCCATAGGAGAAAATCACTGATGAATTCACCCTTGCTTCACCAGCAGTGTCCTGCATATCTTGTTTACCTTATTTGGATGATTTTAGAGATGGGATAATTAGAACCTCAAAGGTCTGTGAGTTGTCTACACTTTCAGATGAATATGAATGGTCTCACAGCATAACTGCTGTGAGCAATATTGAAGAAGTCCTGGAGGTAGCACTCCACAAAGCAGCAGTTGTATGGCTACTTACCACCCATCACGAAAACTATCAAAGTAAACAAACCAGACATGTGGGACATTGCTGGAGAAGTACAGACGAGCTCATAAGTGAAATACCCCTGTGGACCCCTTCACATGGACGAGCAAAGGCAGGACAACCAGCAAAAACCTACATACAACAGCTCTGTGCCAATACCGGATATGACCTTGAGGACCTGCCAGAACCGATGGACGATAGAGAAGGGTGGCAGGAGAGCGTCAGGGATATCCGTACTGATGGCACAACATGATGATGATGATGATAATGAATGGTCTACATGTTCACACATGACGTCACCCACACATGCTAAATATGCCTACTTAAAAAATAATAACTCAACAACACAGAAGTACTCTTATCCTTGACAGTGACTGAAGATGGTTGAAAGAATCAGTACTCGGATTCTGCTAACGGAGACTCTGGACAGTTTTTCAACTGCCAACAACTACAGTTGTGACATTTCATTCACTAAAATGAAAAGATAAATGAGAACAAATACTTAATTCTTGTCAGTAATTTTCAATAAAATATGTCTACGAGAGAATCTGCTACCTCAATATACATTATATATATATATATATATATATATATATATATATATATATATATATATTTCTTTTTTCTAAATCGTTAATACATTATATATATCATATTGCATCCATTATATTGTTAATTTGGATGATTGAAAATAATGTTCATCACAAACTCAGACCTTGTCAAAATTATCATTCCATATTGTAATTATCATATCATTTACAAACTGAACTGGAAACTGTCTTATACTCTAAGCTATATGATTTTAAGTGCATTGCCCTTGTAAAAACTTGGGTACAATATACCATTTCTTTTAGGTTGCAGTTATATATGTCTCTCTCTCTATATATATATATAATCACATATTTATCTCTAGAATTATTATCATGTTTGCATATATATATATATATATATATATATACACAAACATAATGATAATTTTAGTGATGAATATTGTTGTATTGAGGTAGGGAAATGATATACAGGGAAACAGAGTTAATTATTTATTAACTCAAGTGGTATAGTCTGACTAGTATTATAAGTCTTGCACTGTGGGTGTTACGTCCGAAGTTAGTCTTCTACTGACTAAGGTCTTTCAGAGCTCTGCTGTCTCTGCTTTTGCTTCTGTCTCTGTCTCCCTAGCTTAAGAGTCTTCTATACTTCCGTGATGCTGGGAGTCACGTAGTATGAGCCACTATACAACAAATATGCAAATATAGATGTATATATATGAGTATATATGCCTTTTGTATATATATGACTGTGTGTGTGTATGTGAGATTGTTTAATGATTACCACTGATTTCATGTAACACAGTATGACCTATAACATTGTAGAGTGGTTGGTAACTAAATCCAGTAGAAAAAGCTACTTGTTGGGTCAACATCCACCTCACCCAGATGTGCAGTGAAGTGCGAGAAAAGTATCTCTTTTTTGTCTTTGGTGTGATTATGTTTACAAATCCAGGTCAGTTTTACAGCAAAAAAAAAAAAAACTTCTATTAAGTATTCCTATCAACTTACTGAGAATTTAAACTGTGTTAGTAATTGCCTATATTTTCTCATTTTCAGTACAAACCCATTGGAGAAGGTTTTTACTTGAGAAATGAATTACAAATGGTTTTCACAAAAGAAATCTATTGAATGGTTTTTACTATAGAAATGCAATGAAAATGCTTTTTATTATAGAGATGCATTGGAAAAGGGTTTTTATTAAAGAATGCATTTGAAAGTGTTTTACTAAAGGGATGCATTGAAAAGGGTTTTTACAATAAGAATGCATTGGAAAAGATTTTTTATCAAAAGGATTCATTGGAAAAAGGTTTTACTATAGGGATGCATTGAAAAAGGTTTTACAATACAAATACATTGGAAAGGTTCTTATTATAGTAATATATTGGAAAAGATTTTTACTATAGAAATGCATTAAAAAGGGTTTTCATTATAATGATGCATTGAAAAGTGCTTTTACTATAGAAATGCATTGGGAAAAGGGTTTTATTATAGAAATGCACTAGAAAGTTTTTTTACTATTTTAATCCATTGAAAGGGGTTTTTACCATACAAATGCATTGGAAAAGGATTTTTACTATAGGAATGTAATAGAAAGTGGTTTTACACTGAGCATGCATTGAAAAACTCAACTTA
The DNA here is from genome assembly GCA_963585895.1 of Sepioteuthis lessoniana. Taxonomy (NCBI): domain Eukaryota; kingdom Metazoa; phylum Mollusca; class Cephalopoda; order Myopsida; family Loliginidae; genus Sepioteuthis; species Sepioteuthis lessoniana. Next base: position 48,784,390 of record OY757937.1, on the reverse strand, counting down.
GATATGTAATTTTTAAAAATAGCTCTGAATAAAATCTTGATTATCTATGCTGGTTATAAATACTTCCACCAGCTATCATACTATATTCCACTTTTCGAACATTTCATTAGCCCATAACTTTGTAAGTGCAATTAAATTCATTTACATTACACCGTACTATGTTTTTTTTAAATACCGCTCCAATGTTGTTGTTTTTTTCAAATCAAAATTGGCCCTAGAAATTGATAACAAACTTGTTTAAACAAAGATAAATCAAATCTGCTTTGGTTAAGTGTTATTAACCACCAAATCATATATCCATATTCAATGGCTGGTCTCTAGAGATATAACGCTCATTAACAACAAAAGATTGTATCTATTTACATGACATTCTAAACTTTGCTGCTATGTTTAATTTTATAACATTGATACTTTTCATGACTGAGAATAAATACTACAAAGATATAAAAGAAGTCTGCATATAGGTGTGAATATGTATTTATATGTGTAAGTGTGCATATAGGCCAATTATATATGTATGTACATAGGTATGTGTGTATTAATATGGTTTGGTTTGCTTTTGCTTTCTTTGTTTAAAGGCATATCAACTTTGTTGGGTTATTTAATGATAAAGCCATCCTTGTAGAAAAAAGTCAGTGATACTATTCAACCTATAGTTGGGGGGCATAAGAGGATACATACCTTCTTCAAGGGTATTAGTCCGAAAGTGAATGTAACTGCCTGATTGGAGTTTGAATTCATTTATTTCAAGGCCAAAGTCCAGCACATTAGCCATTACTTAATGGGCACTTCCACATATTTATATGAAGGTATGGCTAGAAATTTTTTATACTTTATATATACAATATTATTTTTAAACTAATTTTGGTCATTTATTTGACAGCACAAGCAATAGTAAGCAAAAAAAAAAAAAAAAAAAGCATACAAAAAGAGGTTACAAACCGAGAGAATTTTGGTCTTGAAGATCCTAAATTTTTGAATAAAATTGCCCCAGGAGAGGATTTTCTTCTTCTCTGGACATGTTCAATAACCTGAAATTGTAATTAATGATGACATTATTAGTTCTTCAAGGTTTATGTTTGGACTTTAATCTTTTGAAAAGGTTAAAAAAAGAAAATCATGTATCTGACAAGATATTTATTGAAAAGTATTCATGACACACCAATGCTCGTTTAGAGATGCATAAAAATGTTATACAATAAAAATAGACTGTAAAGAGTTTTACTGTAGAAATGCATTGGAAAGAGTTTTACTGTAGAAATGCATTGGAAAGAGTTTTACTGTAGAAATGCATTGGAAAGAGTTTTACAATAGGAATGTTTTGGAAATATATATTGGATATTTTACTATAGGAAATAAATAGAAAACATTCTATTTTATGAATGTATTTGACAGAGTTTTACTCTAGGAATACATTGGAAATAGTTTTATTAAAGAAATGGATGGGAGCAATTTTACTTTTGGAATGCAATGAAAAGGATTTTTACTGTAAGAATTCATTCAAAAGAATTTTGATATAGAAATTTATCGAAAATGTTTTTATAATAGAAATACACTCAAAAGAGTTTTACTATAGATATGCATGAGAAAGTTTTACTATTGGAAATCAATAGATCGAATTTTAATATAGAAATGCATTGGAAAGTGTTTTACTAATGAAATGCATCAGAAAGAACTTTTCTATAGAAATTCTTTGGAAAACTTTTTACTATAGAAATGCATCGGAAATAGTTTTACTCTTCGAATGCATTGGAAAAGGGTTTTACTATAGGAATTCTTTAGAAAGGGTTGATGGTGATACTAATTGTATTCAGTGCCTTTGGAACAGTCCTCATAGACTTAGAAAAGAGACTGGAGAAACTGGAGATCAGAGGAAGAATTAAGATCATCCAGACCACAGCACTGTTAAGATCAGCTAGAATACTTTGAAAAGTTCCGGAGATCAGAGGAGACTTTCTGTTTCTCAGAATTCAGGAAAAAAAAACACTAGTTAAAACTGGTATGAAAAAACCATGAATCAAAATTGTTGAGAAAAACCCATTGAAAAAAACTCATGATAAAAAAGTCATAGATACTCCTTACATAAAATATGGTTGAAGGAGTAAAAGTATGTAAAAAAAATGAAAATACTTTTGATATACCCCAATTTTATTTTCAAGAGGAAAGGTATTTTGGTAAAATTTCTAAAGAGAAAAAAATAATACTCCAGCAAAGTTTTATTGTTATTCTTGTTGTTATTTTTGTTGTTACATTTGTTTAGTCTGCCACACAGGCCTGATGTTACAAAGTGGTCACCCATCTTAACACGTGAAAAGCTTAACTATGTTTAACTTTGATAATCTGGCAGAAGCTGGTACTTTTAGTTTAAGTTGACTCAAAGTCTCTGTCTATGTTTATCAGAGAATGGGTGTAGCTGTGTATTTAAAACAAATCAATTTTACTGAAATCTGCCCACTCTAGTTAAATAGATTTATGAAATTTCACTTATTTCCTCATGTTTTTCTAATATTTTATTCTTATAAGAGCCGTTTAACTGGTTCTAGGGTATGACAAGAAAAAGAAAATTGTAAACGAATGAATATATATGACAGGCATTTATTTATGCTAAGGCCCACACACGTGAAAAATGGCCGCATCAGATGGGGCTGTTGAATACACTGACTGCATCTCTGCAGAGGGGTAAGACTCCCCTAACAAGTGTTCTGGATATGACACTAAGCAATCTGATGGTGAGGCTCCAGGAATGCTGGAGCTTTGGAGAATGCAAAGTACCCATTTATTGCCATCGCTCCCATATCCACTCTGGCCTAGAGTGTGGTAGCACCTGATAGGGTCCTATCTCTGGGTCAAATAAAATTAAACTGTGTACTTATGCTAAACAGAATTGTTTGAAATAGAACTGTTTTTATATTTAACTGTGTGTAAACATGAAACTGTACTTATGCTAAACTGAATTGTTGTAAATAGATTAAATAAATGACTGATGGCCCAGTTGGCTGGGGCTGCAGAATACTCTGACTGCATCTCTGTAGAGGAGTAAAATTCCCCCAATAAGTGTTCTGGATATGACATTAAGCAATTTGATGGTGAGACTCCAGTAATGTTGGAGCTTTGAGGAAAAGCAGAGTACCCCTTTATGGCCATTGCTGCAAGGTCCACTCTGGCCTGGAGTAGAAGCACCTTATCATATTTACCCAACCCCTCCGCTCGGGCAGGATATGACACAAGATCAATTTTTTTAAGCGGAGTTTAACAGGTTTGAATTCAGAGTTTTTCCTTCTCCTAGACTAGTTGCCTCACCAAGGCTGAAGAACCTAGTCTGCCCTACTATTTACCCATAGCTGGAGGGAGAATAATTGGATTCATACCTTTCCCAAGGGTATTAGTGCTATGTGAAATGCAATCAGTCCAGGATTTGAACTCGTGTCGTCGTGTCCAATTCCTGCAATGATAACCATTACACCACGGGCACCTCCTCATAGTAGAAGCACCTAATAGGGTCAAATCTATGGGTCAAATAGAACTAAACAGCGTACTTATACTAAACTGAATTGTTTAATATAGAACTTTTAAAATTTAACTGTGTGTAAACAAAATCTATGCTTATACTAAACTGAATTGGCTGTTTTAGAACTGTTTGAATAAACTGAATATCTTGAAATAAAATGTTTTTGACAATTAAACTGTGTACTCATGCTAAACTGAATTGTTTGAAATAAATCTGTATATATGTGCATTGGTCCGGTGAGTAGAGTGTTTGCCAATGATCTGGAAGACCTAGGTTCAATCCCAGGTCGCGTCATACCAAAGGCTTTAAAAATAGTACTTGATACCTCCTTGCTTAACACTCAGCAGTATAAGGTATGTATTGAGGGTAAAGTGGAACAATCCAGGGAAAGGAGTAGCACCCTCACCTATACCTTGGTGTAGATGCTATTGAAAAGGGAGCCTTCTGAATTGTTTGAAATAAATCTGTTTATATGTTCATTGGCCTGGTGGGTAGAGTGTTTGCCAATGATCCGGGTGACTTAGGTTCAATCCCAGGTCGCGTCATAGCAAAGGCTTTAAAAATGTTACTTGATACCTCCTTGCTTAACACTCAGCAGTATAAGGTACGTATTGAGGGTAATGTGGAACAATCCAGGGAAAGGAGTAGCACCCTCCCCTATAACTTGGTGCAGTAGCTATTGAAAAGGGAGCCTTCTGGTTGCCCTCGACTACGATTGCCAACTTTTATATGTGTAAAAATGGATTTGGCATTAAATAACCTACAATGGTTGATATGCCATAAAATTAAACCAAACTGAACCAAACAACCATAAAAAAGAATTTTCTCACAAATAATGTCAAAACCATTTATTCAATGTCCTACACTTTTTAGTTTTTCAGCTTTTTAATGCAAGTTTGGTAGTATACACTTTTAACTGGAGGGACTACTGTAATATATTAATGTGACCAGCAGGTGTTGAACACAGTGGATATTGCTGACAGCTTCATCCACCGATATACAACACCTGCAGGACATGGTGACATTTTGGTAATCACTTTGTTGATATTATCTTCGGCCAGATGAAGCTGCCAACAACATCCGCTGTGTTCAACACCTGCAGGTCACGTCAATATATTACACTCCCCACGGTAATATCAAAAGTGCTGAACTGCAACTTCAAAGATAGCAAGTTCAAACTTCAGTAGCACCATTACATTCACTTTGGGGCAAATACACTTGGGAAAGGCATGAACTGCCCTCCCTTATCCCTCTAGATATAAGTTAAATAGAACCACTACTATTCTTGTAGAAAGACAATTTTGGCATTAATAAACCAATGAGGAAAAACATTAAACTAAACACTTTTAACAATGGAGTCAACAACACAAGTTCAAATCCTAGACTGTTTTCATTTTGTGCAAATGCCTTTGGGAAAGGCACAAATCTGTCTCTTCTTCTTGAAATGGTAAACAGTAAAGCAGACTGGGCTCTCTAGCCTTGGTAAGGAAACCAACCAAGAAGAAAAACTGAATTAAAACTAAAGTAACTCTACTTAAAAAAAGTGAACTTGTGTTGCATCCAGCCCATTGCAAAGAGGTGCGATAATTATATACGGTTTTAACACAGACTTACAGTAGTGTCCAAAACTAAGGGACAAAATTTTTAAACCTAATATTTGTAAGAAATAACAACTGTAAAAAGCTGAAATTTTGACAACTGGTAGTTGTTATCATCCATAATAACATACTAAAATTTGAATCATTTGCAAAGGATAGAAAAAGAATTATAACAATTATTTATTTATTTTCAAATTTGGAACGTCCAAAAGGGACAGAATTGAGAAAAACAATGTAAACAGCCAAAAAACAATAAAAATACATGTACAATCAATATTTAGTAAATGAGCCCTTGCTCTCAATGACAGCTGCACATCTTCGACTACAAGAACAAATCAGTTCTTGACAATCCTCGATACTAATTTTAGACCATTCTTCTTGAAGCTTCACCCACAAATCCTCCGTGTTAGTGGGATTTCTTTCCATAACTTTCACTCCTAAGGTCTTCCAAAGATTTTCTATTGGATTTAAGTCAGGACTTTGCGATGGCCAATCCATAATTTCGAAATCTTGCTCGCTAAGGTAACTCATTACCACCTTTGCCTTGTGACATGGGGCATTATCTTGCATAAAGGTAGCCTTATCGAAACCTGAATTCTGTATGATTGGCACAACATGATTTTGAACAATGTTTTTATAGATCTGCGTGTTTACACGAGTTTGTAACCAGACAAAAGGCGTTGTACCTTGGCTAGAAAACATTCCAAATACTATGACACTTCCGCCCCCAAACTTGACAGTTTTCTTAGTACACTTTGCACTTAATCTTTCACCAAAACGTCTCTTTACATTGTTTTTTCCATCATTTCCAAATAAATTAGACTTGCTTTCATCACTGAAAAATACTTTTGCCTAATTTTCATATGTCCAAATTACATACCTGTTTGCAAACTCTAATCTCTTCTTCTAATTCTTCAAACTAACCAGTGGTTTCTTCTTTGGGGTTCGATTAAACAGCCCTATTTCTTGCAGTCGTCTAGAAACAATCTGTCTTGACACATTAACACATGAGGTACTATTCATAACCCTTTTAATTTCTGTGCAAGACTTAAAACAGTCCTTTAATGATATACACTGCATTATTCGGTCTTCTTCTGCCGAAGTTTTGCGGGGTCTGCTGGTTTTAAAAGCACTAACTATTTTACCAGTATCATTGTAGGATTTAACAACCCTGCCTACAACACTCTTGGAATGTTTCACCTTCTCTGAAATCTCTCTAATGGTGTGCTTTTCCTTGTGTAGCTTCACAATAGCTTGTCTCACAGAGTAATCAAGATTTTTGGCGTTTCCCCATGGTGCCGGCTGATGCAACGTTTACAAATGACTAAGTAAGACTTATTCTTTAGAGGAAATCAAAAAATTTGAATATAGCATACTGTTTACATTGTTTTTCTCAATTTTGTCCCTTACTTTTGGACGATCCTATTTTGAAAATAAATAAATAATTGTTATAATTCTTTTTCTATCCTTTGCAAATGATTCAAATTTTAGTATGTTATTATGGATGATAACAACTACCAGTTGCCAAAATTTCAGCTTTTCACAGTTGTTATTTCTAAAAAATATTAGGTTTAAAAATTTTGTCCCTTAGTTTTGGATGCTAATGTACATACCAAAAAATTATAAACTTGTCCACCAGGATCTTTCTTCCAGGCATTACCTCCCCACTGCACTTGAAAGCAAGTTTTAAAGTAAACATGAGTGAAATATCTAGGAAAGGGTTTATTTTATCATCACAAAAGAATTCACTTGGCTACCCTGATCTTTCCTCCAGACATTACCACCCCACTATACTTTAAAGTAAGTTTTAAAGTTAATATGACTGAAATATTTGGAAAAGAGTTTATTTAAAATCTCAAAAATAGTTTACACAGTATTGCCCATTAATAGGTGCTGTACAAACAATTCTTTTTATAAAGTGTTCATTTTCTTTGTCAAGATGTCCAAAAATACTTGTCGACAAATGGTTTCTGAACTTTGCCACCACCAATAAAAATAAAAGTTTCATAAACAAAACATCATCACCAAGTAATGCAGCTAGCATGGCTCTCTCGCCATTTGTCCCAATCATCCATCGCTCCCAGCAGGTCTTCTAGACTACATCCTGTGTCTGTACAGAGCTGTTGTAGGTAAGTTCTTATTGGTTAGCCAACACAGCACATCCATGTGTAGGGGTCCAAATTTTTTTATCATATCATGAAATGTGTGAAAAACCCTATCCTCATCAGCCACCAACCAAGGGTAAGTGGTTGATGAGGACAGGGTAGGGGACTATAGGAGAACGTCACTTATGAGTACATCCTTGCTTCTCCAGCAGTGTCCTGTATGCCTTGTTCATCTTGTTTGAATGGTTTAAGAGATTGGTGTTTTGTGGGTTGTTGAATCCAGGATTTGTTCAATATAGCTCGTAGCATTCTTGCACAGTTCCCACTTGGTTTTTTCTATATACACTTTTTCAGCAAAAAACATTGCATGAAACCTAAAAACAGATCTAAAATCTCAAACTATAGGATGTCAAATGTGACAAAAACTAACATTTATGAAGATGTAGTCTAGAGGAAATCATGTAACCAAAAAACTAACTTTTATGACTAATAGTAATAGAGTAAAAATCTTATATGTGTTGGAGCCTAGCAGATCAGTAAAAAAGTAGCAAAAAACAATTCCCTGACAATCAGTACAACTGTTGGTCAGTCACTGCCAATTACAAACATTTCTATCTGGTATATATTTGCTCTCACAGTTGCTCTCAAGTTGGTAATTTTGTTTATTTATTAAAAAGTAAAAAAAAAAAAATATTCAGAGTAAGTCCTTTTTCTCATTTTGACTCTGGCCATTTTTTATATTTTTACTGAACTTGAAAGTATACCCAACTACACTTTACAAAGTTGGGCTAAGAAGTTCATAGGCTGAAAAGTTAATGGGCTGAAAATTTAATAGGCTAAAAAGTTCATAAGTTGAAAAGTTAATGGACTGAAAAGTTCATTGGCTGAAAGGTTCATGTGCTAAAAAGTTAATTGGCTGAAAAGATCAAGGGCTGAAAAGTTCACGAGATCACGAAAATTTCATGGGCTGAAAGGTTCATGGGCTGAAAAGTTCATATAATGATGTCATATCTGCTGTTGATACCTTTTTTGGACTAATTGGATTCAAGCACAGCAACACTGATGAAAGAAATGTGAGGTCTGCAAGGAAGATTGTGTTGAAAAAAATAAATTTTATTTGGCCATATTTCATGAGAGTGACTTGGTCAGCCTACAAACTTCTCAGCACATCCTCATAGTTTCCGAACAATCTTTCAGAAGTAAAAAAAGAATAAACATAAGTAAAAGAACTGAAAGTTTCCTTAAGACACAATCAATATTTACTCAATCAAACAGGTATTTATTTTAGAAAGTTCAAATTCTGCTCATTTGTTGTGTATATTCTCCATTAGTTTAACTTTATTCATTTCCTTATATGTCAGTTTACAAAAGGATTATGAATCTACAAGGCCAACATAGAAACAGCCGACACTCAGTTGATCTGGCCACCATTGATCAGGCACTTGCTTACATAATGGAAGCAGCAAATGACTCTAATCTATATCGAAAACTGATTGGCAGAAATAGAAATGTATAAACTTATATATTCGGAGTTTATCAGTCAATGAATGTCGTCCCACATAGTTTGTCTTATTGAATTATAATAAAACCTTATAAGTTAGATAGTCGGTTGATTGGTTGGTTGGTTGGTTGTTTATGGCATATCAACCTTTGTAGGTTATTGAACACCAAATCCATTTTTATATAATTAATCAGTTCTATTTCAAACAATTCAGTTCAGTATGAGTACACAGTTTAATTGCCAAAAACATTTCTATTTCAAACAATTCAGTTTATTCAAACAGTTCTAATTCAGTTAAATCAGTTTAGCATAAGTACAGATTTTGTTTATTCAGTAAAATGTCAAAACAGTTCTATATTAAACAATTCAGTTTAGTGTAAATACAATTTCAATGTCAAAAAACAGTTCTATTTCAAATAATTCAGTTTAGCATAAGCATGCAGTTTAAATGTAAGTACAGTTTAATTGTCAAAAATATTTCTATTTTAAGCTATTCAGTTTAGTCTAACATTTCAGTTTAGCATAAGTATGCCGTTAGTTCTATTTAACCCATAGATAGGGCCCTATCAAGTGCTACCATTCCGGGCCAGAGTGGATCTGGGAGCAATGGCAATAAAAGGGTACTTTGCATTCCCCAAAGCTCCAGCATTACTGGAACCTCACCATGAGATTGTTTAGTGTCATATCCAGGACACTCGTTGGCAGGGGTCTTACCCCTCTGCAGAGGTGCAGTCAGTGTATTCTACAGCCCCAGCTGACTGGGCAGTTGTCTAATTTAATTATGATAAAACCTTATAAATTACATAATTGGTTGGTTGGTTGGTTGGTTAGTGTTTTATGGCATATCAACCCTTCTGAATTATTTAATGCCAAATCTTATAGATAAGTATGAATGATTTGTAAGTGAATAGTTTGCAGGTAACTTTAGTTTTAAACAAGTTGCTAGAGCTCATTTCTTTATAAGATGACAAAAGTAAAGTTGGCAACCATAGTCGAGGGCTACCTTAAGGCTCCCTTTTCAATAGCTACTACACCGAGGTGTAGGGGAGGGCGCTACTCCTTTCCCAGGATTGCTCCATTTTACCCTTGATACATACCTTATATTACTGAGTGTTAAGCAAGGAGGTATCAAGTACCATTTTTAAAGTCTTTGGTATGACACGACCTGGGATTGAACCCAGGTCTCCCGGACCATTGGTGAACACTCTACCCACTAGGCCAATAAGCCGGTTAAAAAGACTTTTATTATTCTCCATTTTTGGTTTGGTTTGTTGGGTTTTATGGCGTATCAACCTTTGTAGGTTACTTAACGCCTAATCCATTTTTATATAAATAATCTGTTCTATTTAAAACAATTCAATTTAGCATAAGTACACATTTTAATTGTCAAAAACATTTCTATTTCAAACTATTCAAGCAGTTATATGTAACAATTCAGTTAAGTGTAAATACAGTTTCAATGTCAAAAAGCAGTTCTATTTCAAATAATTCATTTAAGCATAAACACGCAGTTTAAATGTAAGTACAGTTTAATTGTCAAAAACATTTCTATTTCAAGCTTTTTAGTTTACTCAAACAATTCAGTTTAGCATAAGAATGCTGCTAGTTCTATTTAACCCATAGATAGGGCCCTATCAGGTGCTACCACGCCAGGCCAGAGTGGACCTTGGAGCAATGGCTATGATGGGGTACTCCGCATTCCCCAAAGTTCTAACACTGCTGGAACCTCACCATCAGATTGTTTAGCGTCATATCCAGGACACTCATTGGGGGGGGGCTCACCCCTCTGCAGAGAAGCAGTCGGTGTATTCTACAGCACAAGCCAACTGAGCAATCTCTATTTTTATATTTTTCATTAATCCTCAAAATTAATATTTTCGCTACTTCAAAACATTTATTTTGACTACATCATTATGTGTTGGCATAGAAAATATAACAGAAAACAAAACAAACAATGATAGGAGTTGGACAAAATAATGGAAACACCTAGAAGCTTAGAATCATAATTTTGAAACTTCTATAAAACCATCAACTGTATGTTATTTTTGTGTTTTTTGATTTATTAATTTTTCTTTTCTTATTTTACATAAATTGTTGTTTTGTTGTAGAAAAAAACAATGATGATTATCATGGGAATTAATTTTTTATTCATTGTGGACTTTTTGTCCTCATCTTGGGAGTTTTTTTTTTGTTTTTTTTGTTTCTTCTCACTACGTTTCGGCCAAGTTTCACCTCTGGCCTTCTTCAGGTGATTAACCGCGACTTCAGATAGGAATGCTGAGTCTTGTAAACGTATCCCCGGTAATTACAGCCTTTCATAGTTGTTTATCGCACCACATTTTTGACCAAGTAAACCTCTGGCCGGCTTGGGTAAGAATTGAAACCGCTAACTTCTGACAATACTCACCTGGTCGTGATTAATCACCTGAAGAAGGCCAGAGGTGAAACTTGGCCGAAACATAGTGAGAAGAAACAACAAAAAAAAACCTACCAAGATGGGGACAAAAAGTCCGCAATAAATAAAAAATTAATTCTCAGATTGAGAAGCCTCATCTCAAAAATATTCCCAATAAAGACAAATAATTATCCTCTATAGGTGTTGGACAAAATAATGGAATCACCTAGAAGCTTAGAATCATAATTTTGAAACTTCTATAAAACCATCAACCGTTTGTTATTTTTGTGTTTTTTGATTTATTATTAATTTTTCTTTTCTTATTTTAATAAATTGTTGTTTTTTTGCAGATATCATCAGAAGAAATTAATCAAAATTCATTAAAATGGCAGATCTATCAGACTTTAAAAGAGGTCAATTTGTTGGTGCTCATATGGCAGGAGCTAGTGTAACAAAAATGGCTGAATTATTTGGTGTAGCAAAGAGTACAGTCTCGAAAGTAGTGACATCATTTGAGAAAGAAGGAAAAACCTCCTCACTGAAGTAAAACTCTGGAAGAAAGCAAAAGCTTCCTGATAAAGACCTTTAGACTTTTATGTAGATTGTGAGGAAGGATCACAAGAATACAGCTCTGAAAATTACTGCAGAGCTTAACAACCCTCTTGAGAACCCAGATTCCTCAAAAACTGTAAGAAGGGAGCTGCACAAAGCCGGATTTCATGGGAGGGCCGCAATCAGAAAGCCATATTAAAATAAATTTGAAATTTCCTGGTGTTCCTCTTATTTTGTCCAACTCCTGTATGTGTGTGTGTGTATGCTCATGTATTTGTGTGTCTGTGTTTCTACATATGTGTGTGTATGCATGTGTATGTATGTTACATGTGTGTGTGCGTGTGTGCATACATATGTGTATGTTTTGTGAATTTGTTTATATATGTGTATGCACGTGTATGTTTGTGTATCAATATGTGTGTGTTTTTTATGAGTGTGTGTGTATGTGTGTGTATGAGAAAGTTTGTCACTTATGTATGTGGGTCATTTATGTGTATATGTTTGTATGTGAACCAAACCACCTACCACAGGTAGAATGAGACACACAATCTTTAAATGGAGTAAAGCTGGTTTGAATTCAGAATTTTTCTTTCTCTAAACTGTTTGCCTTACCAAGGCTAAATAGCACAGTCTGCCTTCATATTTACATACAGCTGCAAGTTGAAGAGATGGATTCATGCCTTTCCGCGAAATGGAATACAAACAGGATTGAACTTGGGTCTTTGAGCCTATTTTTTATGGCGATGAACATAGCCCCATGTACACCTCATGTATATATCTTTTTTGTGCATATATATATGTGTTATTTCCCTGTATGTATGTATGTGTGTGTATGGTTATTTGGTAGAGGCAAAAATTTCAAGGTGTGAAGTCAATTTTCAACTGTACATTTAATTTCTATTTTTCAAAAAACAATTGCTGAGAATTTTTGCATATACCAAATATATATATATATATATATATACAATTTTTTTAAAGAAGGAAACATTTTGAAAACTCCTCATAGAAATAGGCGCAAACCAACATTGCTTGATGGTTGCATGGACTGGTGCGTTATTGCTAACCTAGACTGGCAACTCACTATTCCAATGGGAATGACATCAACTCACCAGCATCCAGATCTCTTCATTTGGTCAATTAATTCAAAGAAAGTTATCATGGCTGAATTAACGATCCCTTTCAACAATCCCTTTCAAGGCCAACATTGACTGGGTGCATCAGTGGAAATTGGAAAAGTACGAAGACCTATGTGAACAGTGTATTAAGAATGGCTGGTCAACAGACATATTTCCTCGCGAGATTGGATGTTGATGTTTTATTATGAACTCAACCTCTACATTTTTAACCAAACTCGGACTTTCACCAGCAAAGAAGAGGGAATATATAAAAAAGATCCAAAACAAAACTAACTGCATCTGAATGGATATGGCATTCACACACATCAAACACCATCCAATAAAGTCTGGTAGTATAGTGAGATACTGCTGGGGTGCCCTGAGTTAGTGGTAATGATGATTTGGCCCCAAAACCATGCTTGAACCCAGGGTCATTATTGGATGAAAACTTTATTGGGAGCAAAACTGCTTTTTTTTTTGCAGCAGTTCTTGTATATAATTATATATACAGTGTATCACAAAAGTGAGTACACTCCTCACATAACTGCAGATATTTAAGTATATCTCCTCATGGGACAACACTGACAAAATGACACTTTGACACAATGAAAAGTAGTCTGTGTGCAGCTTATATAACAGAGTTAATTTATTTTCCCCTCAAAATAACTCAAAATATAGCCATTAAAAGCTAAACCCCTGCCAACAAAAGTGAGTATACCCCTTAGGGAAAGTTGTCAATATTAACATACACCATGTCAATTGTCAATATTTTGTGTGGCCATCTCATTATCCAGAACTGCCTTTAATCTCCTGGGCATGGAGTTTACCAGAGCTTTACAGGTAGCTATTGAAATGTTCTTTCATTCCTCTATGATGACGTCGCAGAGCTGGCAGATATTTGAGACTTTGCACACCTCCACCTTCTGCTTGAAGATCCTCCAAAGATGTTCTATTGGGTTCAAGTCAGGAAACATGCTAGGCCAGCTTTACCCTCAGCCTCTTCAGTAAAGCAATGGTCATCTTGGGGGTGTGTTTGGAATCATTGTCATGCTGGAACACTGCCCTGCTATGCAGTTTCTGGAGGGAGGGGATCATGCTCTGTACATGTTGGAGTTCATATTTCCCTCAATGAAATATAACTCTCCAACACCTGCAGCACTCATGCAGCCTTAGACCATGATATTCCCACCACCATGCTTGACTGTAGGCATGACACACTTATCTTTGTACTCATCACCTGGTCGCCGCCACACATGCTTGAAGCCATCAGAACCATCATCTCCTCAGACCATAGGTCATGGTTCCGGAAATCCATGTCTTCAGCAAACTGTTTGGAGGCTTTCTTGTGTATCGTCTTCAGAAGAGCCTTCCTCCTGGGGTGACAACCATGCACACCAATTTGATGTAGAGTGCGGCGTATGGTCTAAGCACTAACAGGCTGACCCCCAACCTCTTCAATCTCTGCGGCAATGCTAACAGGACTCCTACGCCAATCTTTCAAAGAAAGCATTTTGATGTGACGCACAGCACGTGCGCTCAGCTTCTTTGGATGACCTGCTCAAGGCCTGTTCTGAGTCAACACCACTCTTTTAAAACGCTGGATGGTCTTAGCCACTGTGCTGCAGCTCAGTTTCAGGGTGTTGGCAATTTTCTTGTAGCCTTGGCCATCTTCATGTAGCACAACAATACGTCTTTTAAGATCCTCAGAGAGTTCTTTGCCATGTGGTGCCATGTTGGAACTTTCAGTGACCAGTATGAGAGAGTGTGAGAGCAGCACTACAAATTTGAACACACCTGCTCCCTATACACACATGGCCCTAGTAACACATGACATTTTGGAGGGAAAATGACAAACAGTACTCAATTTGGACATTTAGGGATGTAGTTTCTTTGGGCAGGGGTTTAGTTTTAATGGTTATATTTTGAGTTATTTTGAGGGGAAAATAAGTTAACTCTGTTATATAAGCTCCACACAAACTACTTTTCATTGTGTCAAAGTGTCATTTTGTCAGTGTTATCCCATGAGAGAGATACACTTAAATATCTACAGAAATGTGAGGGGTGTACTCACTTTTGTGATACATTGTATATATATATATATATTTATACATGTCAGCAATAACACACCAGTCTGTGCAACGATCAAGCAATGTTGGTTTGCGCCTGTATCTATGTGGAGTCTTCAAAACATTTCCTTCTTTAACAAATTGTATATATATATATATATTTGGTATATGCAAAAATTTTCACCAATTGTTATATACATATATTTTTTTTTCTCATTCTTAAAACAACTGTATATATATATATATATATATATATATATATATAAGTAGAATTTAAAAGGAAAATTCTCTGAAAAAAAAGAAAAGAACCTGTGTATAGGGAAAAGAACATTGTTCATTTTAAGAAAGAAAGCTTTGCTTTTTAAATAGAAATATCATACTTTATCTTTTTCTAATTGAGTCGGAATGTTCAAGACATGATTTGTCTTGTCTTCTGTTTTTCCTGTATCATTTGCACCTTTGTAGCTTCCTTGTAAAATCTGAAGTAAAATATTAAAAATAATTAATTCCATTATTCATTTTAATATAAAATAAATCTTATAAAAAAAACACTACATATATACATGTATGCATTAATAGAAATATATATACATAATTATATTAATATTGATGATATAGTTTACTATATTTTTAAATAAAGAGTGCTCAATATCATCAATAAAGTGTCAATATTTAGTTTAGGATGGTGTAGACAAAGAGTAACTTTTCAGTTTCTCACCAATGTGTTCATCAGACCCTGCTAAACACATAAGCAACAAATGACAGTATATATATATATATATATACACACTAGCCACACACATATATATATATATATATATATATATATATATATGAATTGGGTATTGGTGAAAGAATTATATTAATGAAAATGTATCATTTTATGGTAAAGCATAAATAAACTGAATACTAAAATGTTTTATACATATATATAGACATATATATATATATATTTACCGGACATTGGCCTAGCGGTTAGAGTGTTCGCCAATGGCCCGGGAGACCTGGGTTCAATCCCAGGTCGAGTCATACCAAAGACTCAAAAAATGGTACTTGATGCCTCCTTGCTTAACACTCAGCATTATAAGGTACGGATCAAGGGTAAAGTTTTGCAATCGAGGGAAGGAGTAGCGCCCTCCCCTACACCTTGGTGTAGTAGCAATCGAAAAGGGAGCCTTCAGGTCACCCTCGACTATGGTCGCCAACTTTACTTACTTTACTTTTATATATATATATATATATAATTTTGAAAAGATAGATATAACTCTCTTCTAATGTGTTCTTAATATTAGAGATAGACATACTCATACACTATGTAATGTTAAACTCTGATTAAAAGTAAGATCAAGAACAGATTTTTTTCCAGAAAAGATTTCTTATAAAAGTTTTATGACTGTAAAAGCACTGTTTCCAGAGTCTTTTATTGGCCCCTTTGTATATCATATTTGGCCCATCAAAGATTTTACAGTGGCTTTGTATACAATATTCTCCATTAAGCATTTGCCATCAAGGAGGTAATCATTTTTACATCTGAAATTATTGAGTTGGGGACTTATTTTACTATGATTGTTCAGTACTTTATCATTCACAAGAAACAGATTCTTTAATAAAAGCCAGGGGTTAATCAATCATTAATTAATTAATTAATTAATTAATCAGATTAAACCCTGGTTTTTGCTAAGTAATCCATCTAGGACAATTACCCTTTCCTATAAAACTGGGATTGATTAACCCCTGGCTTTTGCTAAATCATCCATCTAGGAGAAATACCCTTTCCTATAAAACTGGGCTTGATTAACCCCTGGCTTTTGCTAAGTCATCCATCTAGGAGAATTACCCTTTCCTATAAAACTGGGATTGATTAACCTCTGGCTTTTGCTAAGTCATCTATCTAGGAGAAATACCCTTTCCTATAAAACTGGGATTGATTAACCCCTAGCTTTTGCTAAGTCATCCATCTAGGAGAAATTCCCTTTCTTAGATGGATGACTTAGCAAAAGCTAGGGGTTAATCAATCCCAGTTTTATAGGTAAGGGTATTTCTCCTAGATAGATGACTTAGCAAAAGCCAGGGGTTAATCAATCCCAGTTTTATAGGAAAGGGTAATTCTCCTAGATAGATGACTTAGCAAAAGCCAGGGGTTAATCAATCCCAGTTTTATAGGAAAGGGTAATTCTCCTAGATAGATGACTTAGCAAAAGCCAGGGGTTAATCAATCCCAGTTTTATAGGAAAGGGTATTTCTCTTAGATGGATGACTTATGCTAAAGCCAGGGATTGATCAATCCCAGTTTTATAGGACACGGTAATTGTCCTAGATGGATGACTTAGCAAAAGCCAGGGGTTAATCAATCCCAGTTTTATAAGAAAGGGAATTTCTCTTAGATTGATGGTTCATCAAAACATTTGGTATCCATTATAATATATGTGTGTATTGAAACTCTATCAACAAAAGTACAAATGTGTAACATTCTAAAAATAAATGCACTTTTCATATACATTTATACAATTTCACTTTTGGTTTTAGAGATGTTTCAGTTTTATTTCTGTTTACACTTTAGAATCTGTAGAGTTTGAGAATAGAAAACAATATCTGTATTGATGATTTAAAGTTCAATTCAATAATAAAATCTTGGTATCTTTTGTTTAACAGAAAATTACCTTTTTATTTAAAAAAAATGGTAGCCGTGTACTTATTTATCGGTGATACTGTACATATGTTACAATGTTATGGGTGAGAAATTGTAATAAGAATGAATTCTACTGTCCTAAAACAATTAATGCATGAAATTTATAAGTAAATGTTATTACATTCATACACTAAATAAAATGAATAGTATTACCTCTGTTCCCAAATAATTATTCCATACATTCTAACTGATAATGAAAGATATCTTTTTATTTGAAAATCTTAAATTTATCATAAAAATCAAACTTACTTGTTTTATTTGATTAACTGCTAATTTAAGACTTTGGTAATCTGGGTGTTTCTCTTCTGTTCTTTCAAGCAAACTTGACAAATATTGTTCATATTCAGGGATTCGTTGGCACTGAAAAGATTTTAGAAAAAAATATTACACAGATGTGTCACACATATTTGGCATCCATATTCATGTGTTTCATTAGTGAATTCAGGACGGACATCAAAGTTGGACAAAATGAAAAAAATCAAATTTATGTGTTAGCATTGATGTGCTCATTGATGAATTCAAGATGGACTTCAAAGTTGGACAAAGTGAAAAAATCAAATTTTTTTGTCCATATCTATGTGTTTGTTGGTGAATTCAGGATGGACTTCAAAGTTGGACAAAATGAAATATTGATGTGAATTCAGGATGGACTTCAAAGTTGGACAAAGTGAAAAAATCAAATTCTTTTGTCCATATTCATGTGTTTGTTGGTGAATTCCGGATGGACTTCAAAGTTAGACAAAGTGAAAAAAATCAAATTTTTATATCAACTGGGGAAATTGGTAAAGGAGATCTTTGAATCAAAGTGGCATTAACAAAGCAATGGACAAAGTAAAATGTTTAGAGAAGCACTCATGCCTGAAGAATCTAGAACATTAATAGACGAGTGATATTTATTCCAAAGAAACAAAGAATGCATTGCTTACTTGATAAAAATTATACAGTATAAAATAAAAAAATCATTTTTTATCTATTCTAGCATTTCATTAATTTCAGTTATATCAATCAAGAATTTTGGGGGATTCAAAATCCTCACACATAATACAAGTAGGAAACACAGGTATTCAGGTGACACTATCTGCTAGCTTGCCATGACATGTCCTTAACAGTTTCCAAATGACAACCACAGAGCTAGTTTTTGATTGTTAGGTGTAAATAACACTTACAAGGACTTTGATCAAGGAAGAAAAATAGCTGTATTAACACTAAGTAAATTTGGCGACTGTAGTTGAGGGCAACCGAAAGGCTTGCTTTTCAATAGCTACTATACATAGATTCTATATCCTGGAAGATGGTATAATAACAATTAAAATAAACATTGATTTGATGTCTCTAGCTCAAAGGATGCATTTTTTTACTGAATACATTCTAAATAACTTGTCTCAGTAATAAGTCTTTATCATATAAATGGGCTTCATTTATTTTGAGACACCCTCTATATCAAGAAAAAGAATATACTTGAAATTTATAATTCTAATTTTATTGTTACTATCATGTATATGTTTTGTGAGACAGAAATTTAATAAAGGCGAAAATGTTGGACTTAATTTAGGTTCTTTTATTGAATCTTTGGGGTCTCTTTCTTTAGACGCTCCACAAAGGATCATCATCAGAAAAAATATTCAGGCAACAAAACTATTTTTAAACCAATAGGAATACACTAATTATATAAATTCTTCATTTTACTGTATAAAATGGCTGCCACTTCAGCTAGAGTAAAACAGAATGGTTCCAAATCGAAAAATACACTGAATAAATGAAATATGTGATTTTATAGTCCATGCTTTCAAAAGTTAGTATTTTAACAATAGGGTGGAATGAAACTTTTGTTTAAATTGCTTTCAAAAGCAAAAAAGAATTATATCAGGAATAGTTCAAACAAAAAATTAACAAACATGGAATTCATTTTCAGTTCTAATTTTTTTTCCTAATATATAAACAATAGAATTTCACATTTCTATGCAAATAGACCAGCTTACAGGACTGATATATATATATATATATATATATATATATATATATATATATATATATATATATATAATTACATGTATTTTCTACAAATATATATATATATATATATATATATATATATATATATATATATATATATATATTTACATACATAAAGTCCTATAGTGCTTCGACATAATGTTAGATGCTGTTTTTTTTATAAATGTATATATATATACATATATATATGTGTGTGTGTGTGTGTGTATAATTAGGTAGCAGTCCCTTTTTTAAACAGGTGTTATTAAATGATAAGACACATGTCTACATAATTTTTTTAGGATACTTTCCAATTTTCTAAATAGTGTTTTAATTATGGGATGGAATTAATGGATAAATTCACAAATTTTTTCTTTTTCCTTTCAAACCCTTGATAGACCATCATCTGGTGGGGTGCACAAATGTAAAGAATGTTTTTCTTTTTTTAAATAATTTTTTGAATTGTTAAAACATTCTTATACTTGGATACGTAAACATCTAGATGGATTAAAGTGAGATAATAAGAAGGCTAATTTACATAAATTTTGGAACACTAATTAAATCATACAGAACACTATCAACAGAAATTTTATATATATATATATATATATATATATATAAGATTATACACACACACACACACACACACACACACACACACACATATATATATATATATATATATAAAATTATACACACACACACACACACACACATATATATGTATATAATTATACACACACACACACACACATACATGCACACACACACACATATATATATATATATATACATTTATAAAAAAAACAGCATCTAACATTGTGATGAAGCACTATAGGACTTTGTGTATGGCAACACCCCACAAGGCACCAACTATACGGCCACCTGCCTCCCATCACGAAAACTATCCAAATTAGACGAACCAGACATGCAGGCCACTGCTGGAGAAGCAGGGATGAGCTCATAAGTGATGTACTCCTATGGACCCCTACATATGGCCCGGCAAAAGCAGGACAACCAGCTCGAACATACATTCAGCAGCTATGTGAGGATACGGGATGTAGCCCTGAAGACCTGCCAGAGGCGATGAACGATAGGGAGAATTGGTGCGAGAGGGTCAGGGATATCCGTGCTAGTGGCACGATATGATGATGATGATATATATATGAAGAAATCCAAGGGGTAGGAGTATGCAATAGAAGTGCTCAATACCAATGGTCATTGATACATAATTAATTTGGGATTAATGATACATCAACACTCAATGTGTACAGCAAAAAATCTTTTATATAAAGACAAAAAGAAAAAATTTCAATTTTTTGGTATCATTATAAATTTATTTCAGGTTCTTACAAGTTCTTATTAGTTAAACTTAAAAAGTTTTTTGTCAAGAAACTTATAAGGTTTTTTTTATAAAAAAAAAACTTATAGGTTAAACTTATAGGAACTTGTAAGAACCTGTAATGAATTTATAATGATACCAAGATAGTGAATTTTTTTTTTCTTTTTGTCTTTATATAAAAGATATCTATCTATCTATCTATCTATCTATGGACTTTTGATTTAACTTAGTGAAAAGACAAATAGAAAGATTTAAAAAAATAGAGTCAAACATTGAAATTGAAGAACTTCAGAACATGCTAAAAAATTCTATCACACTTTCAAGAATGTAACATAAAAAAAAAAATTAGGATTCTTGAAAGAAAAAAAAAATTCAAATTAACAAGGATTTAATTTTATTTAACCAAACCTGTTTGAATATATATATATATATATATATTCTGACTCGCGATTTAAGTTAATTTTGTAATTGGCTCCACTCGTGTTGAGCACTCTTGTAATTGTGGCATTGTAGCGTTTACGACAGGTTTTAGTTTTTTTTTGACCAACTGACTGCACATCTCTTGATTTTTTTCGACTGGTGTGATGGAGTTGGCCTTTTCTTTCTTTTGTCCTATGACATTTTTTCTTTTTCCCCCGGGCGGTGATTCGAGATATTTTTATCTCTTGTTCTTGACGGGGGTTTTTTCTTTTTTTTTTGGTAACTGTGAATGCTGGTAGATAGTAGACGAGTAAATATATATATATATATATATATATATATACATGGAGAAAAAGCTTGATGGCAACAACACAAGAATGCTGCAAGCAATAATGAACAAGTCCTGGAGGCAGCACCCCACAAAGCAGCAGCTGTACGGCCACTTACCTCTCATCATGAAAACTATCAAAATTATACAAACCAGACATGTGGGACACTGCTGAAGAAGTAGGGACGAGCTCATAAGTAATGTACTCCCATGGACCACTTCACAAAGGCAGGACGACCAGCTAGAACCTACATACAGCATATCTATAGTGATACGGGATGTAGCCCTGAAGACCTGCCAGAAGCAATGGACGATAGGGAGGGGTGGTGAGAAAGGGTCAGGGATATCCGTGCTGATGGCGCGACATGATGATGATATATAAATTTGCTACTTTCAGATGTTTTCTGGTACAGAACTTTTATGAAGCTAAAAATAGTTTATTAATTCTGGATTTGTTTTTTATTGATGTGTAAGAGCCTCTTTTTTCTGAAACTTATTGGAGGATCCTCTTCACAAAAGATATTTAAGACCCGGTCAGTGCGGCTGTAGAATACACCAACTGCTTCTCTGCAATGGAGTAAGGCCCCCACCCACCCCAACCAGTGACACTAAACAATCTGATGGTGAGGTTCTAGCAATGCTGGAGCTTTGGAGAATAAGGAGTACCTCTAGGGCCCTATCTATGGACCAAATAAAACTAAACTGTGTACATATGCTAAACTGAGTTGTTTGAAATAGAACAGCTTTTGACATTGAAACTGTACCTACGCTAAACTGATTTGTTTGAATTAGAACTGTTTGACTAAACTGAATAGCTTGAAATAAAACTGTTTTGACATATAAACTGGGTACTTATGCTAAACTAAACTGTTTGAAATAGAACTGGTTATTTGTATAGAAATGGATTTGGCATTAAATAGCCTACAAAGGTTGATATGCCATAAAATCCAAGCAAACAAATAAACAAACAAAAGATATTCAGGTAAAGAAAAAGCTTATTAAAATGGTAGGAATAAACCGAGTGTTGAAAAAAAAAAGGGCATTCCTCATTTTTTTACTAAGTTAAGTGAAAATATTAACTGATTTTGTATTCACAGATCTGGTGCTAGGTCAACAAGGTATTAGAAATCCTGGATCGAAAAACATTTCATTTACCTAACAAAGATTCTCCAATGATCATCAGAAGAAAGAAACTTCCAAGGGTCAATAAAAGAACTTCTAGTGAATCTACTGCTTACAGTTTTAACAAAGAAATTTATGGGAAATTATTTCATTATAAAATATATCCCATTTATTTGTGAAACAAATACATCACAACTTAAACGTATTCTGATGATTACAAATATTGAGAACATAGCAAATGCTCAAAACATTAAAAACAATAACAGAAATGCATTGGTGATTTTTTATAATAAAATATATGTTATTTATTTGTTAAACCAATAATCTGTCACAACTTGCTTGTATTCTGATATTTACAAATATAGACGTATACCAAATGTTAAAGACACATTAGAAATTTATCCACTATAAAAATACATTACAATTATTTATCATACACATATTCCAAACATCCATTCATACAAATACTGAAACATTGAAAATTCATAACAACTTATTTTCTATATAATTAAATTGCAAATTAATAACTATAGAATATTTAAGAAGTATTTATTATTTTACTATGTGCAAGTTTTTCACACCGACTTTTGTGTGGAAAGTCTCTTTGATGTAGTGTCTAATATGCTGGACTGTGATATTGTCATAGGCAAATTTGGTTTGGTGTGGTTTCTTTTGTTTAATGGCATATCAACCTTCATTGGTTATCTAATGCCAAAGCCATTCTTCTAGATGAACAGTTGTGGTACTATTTAACCTATAGTTGAGAGGATAAGGGGGTTCATATCTTTCCCAAGGGTATTTGTCCAAAAGTGATCGTAATAGTGCGACTGGAGTTCGAATTCACTTACTATGATTCGGCAATCTAGTGCTTTAACCATTACACCACAAGAACACCCTCCAGATAAATTTGTCTCTTGGTTTCTTAGTTTAATGGCATATTAACCTTTGTGAGTTATTCAATGCCAAAGCCATCCATGTAGAAGAAAAATAGGGACTCTATTTAACCAATAGATGAGGGGGATAAGGGGGTTCATAGCTAAGCGAGTTGGAACTCCACAGTAAGATTACTTTTCACACTATAATGGCATATCAACCTTCATGGGTTATTTAATTCCAAAACCATCCTTGTAGAAGTCCATTAGTGGTACTATTTAATCCATTGCTGTGGGGATAAGTGGGGGTTTATGCCTTTCCCAAGGGTATTAGTTCAAAAGTGAACATAATTGCATCATTTTATTATAAAGTTGGAGTCCAGCACATAAGTGACTACGCCACAGGGAGTTACCCAAATTTAAATTAACTGATCAGATGACGACATGAAGATACTAAATGATGAACCTGAACTTTAGCTGGTAAGTTGAGATGGTCTTCTACATTTTCCAATCTGTCATGACATGCATTCTTTGTTCTTTTAGACAACCCACCCGACTTTACTTTTCACCTTGTCAGTGGAGCTCAAAAGGAATTGCCTAATCTGATCAAAAATAACAATAGTCTAAAAAATTCTAAGATTAATGATTTTCAAAAAAATGATAAGAAAAAGAATTGAAGAGGACATTTTAGGGAACTCTTGGATGAATTACTTTATAGAATTTTATCTCTATATACATATTGTATTAATAGTGTATATGCTCTGTACAAAGATTTTTTTTTGCCCACTCGGCTATGGCTGTAGAATACACCGACTCCTTCTCTGCAGAGGGGTAAGGCCCTCCCCCCACAAAAAAACTAGTGTTCTGGATTTGACTCTGCATATGTTCTGACACTGAGGTTCCCGTAATGCTGGAGCTTTGGGGAATGTGGAGTACTCCTTCACTGCCATAGCTCTCATGTCCACTCTGGCTTGGTGTGGTAGCACCTGATAGGGTCCTATCTATGGGTAAAATAGAACTAAACTGTGTACTTATGCTAAACAGAATTGTTTGAAAAAGAACTGTTTTTGCATGCTAAACTGAATTTCTTTAAATAAAACTGTTTTTGACATTAAAACTGAATTATTTAAAATAGAACTGTTTATATGTGTAAAAATGGATTTGGCATTAATAACCTACAATGGTTGATACGCCATAAAAAAACCCAAAACAAACCAAATTTTTTTCTTTTTTTTAAGGTTTACATGAGAAATAGTAAAAAGGGGAGATATTCCTGGAAGCATAAAAAATAGTAATGTTCACAATTCCAAATCTTGGTAGATCCGCTAGACTGCATCTAGGAAGCACACAGAGCTGATGAATGTAAGTTTTTGCTGGTTAGCTAACGCTGGTGTATCCATGAGTAGGAGTCCAAAGGAGAATGTTGCTTATGAGTTTGTCATTTTCTTTTCAGCTGTTCCCATGCTTGTCTTACTTATCTTACTTGGATGGTTTGTGTGATGAGATATAAGTGACTGTACAGCAGCTGTTTTGTGGGGTGCTGCTTGCAGGATTTGTTTGAAAAACAGTGTGCAACACCCCTGTAGTTGTAATATCAATGTTTTAGGAGTCAATGAATTAATGTAGTTCACAACCATTTTAAACATTATCTCAAACAAATCTATTTGACCTCACTGGGTTAGAGGAAACCTGGGAGTAATAACAATGAAGGGATCACTCTACACTCCTCATTGCTTCCTATGCAGTCTATTTTCTCATCCAAGACCTATAGATGGGACCTTAACAGCTTTTACCACTTAATGTTGATCAAGGAATAATGGCCATGAAGGGATGAGTCTACACTTTCTGAACTTGAAACTAACCATCAAGTATCGTTTAGTGATCTACCCAGGATACCCCCTTTTTTTGGAGTGGGTATACAGTTGGTGTATTCTAAACCCCACAAAAAGAACACATATAAAATTGTAGGGGGAGAGAGAAGATAAACAAAGAAAGAGCATGATTTCTTTATTTAATGGCATATCAACCTTTGTGGGTTATTTAAAGCCAAAACCATCATTGTAGAAGAACAGTAATGATACTATTTAACATACAGCCTTGAGGAATAAGGGATTTTATTCACTTCCCAAGAGTATTAGTCTGAAAGTGAATGTAATAGCATGGCTGGAGTTTGAACTTGCTTTCTTCAAGGCTGCAATCCAGCACTTTAGCCCTTATGCCACAGGGACTACTCTGGGATAGATAGATAGATAGAGAGAGAGAGAGAGAGAACACTGGTAAGAGTAGACTGAAAATATTTTATTTTAAATTTGTCTCTTACTCGTTTATAATATTTATATAGAAATCATATTCATCCTAGGAAAACAACATACTAGACACTATGTAGAGGAATGGATCCTCAAATAAAGCAAGTGCCTGATGCAATCATTCCAACTGCTGCATATTGTGACGCAATGTTGTTACATGACTTATTTTGTATCATAAAAATTTACCTGCACATAATTTCTACCTTATTACTCTTAGTGTAATGGTTAACGAGCTAAGCTAGCAGACCATTTGTAGTGAGCTTAATTCTCACAATGAGCTCTATACTTTGTGCCTTGTACCACATTTAAGCTAAACTTAGTACAATAACTAGGTGTCTCATATAGTGTAATGGTTAACAAGCTAAGCTAGCAGACCATTACTAGCAAGTTTAATCCAGAGAGTCCCATACTTCTGGCCTTGTGTAAAACTAAATTAAAAATTAGTTCATTATTAGATAATTAAATAAAATGTCGAGTCATACCAAAGACTCAAAAATGGTACTTGATACATACTTGCCTAACACTCGGCATTATAAGGTACATTTCAAGGGTAAAGTAGAGCAATCCAGGGAAAGGAGTAGTGCCCTCCCTTACACCTCGGTGTGGTAGCTATTGAAAAAGGTAGTGACAGCAACTATTTTATATACTAAGAATGCAAAAAAAGAAACCCCAATGCAACAATAGTGTAGTTGTGTGTATGGAGGCCCAGTAAGAAAAAAAATTCCTTGGAGTTAATTTTTTTTGGATGAATTCAGTGTTTTACAAGTAAAACATGGTATCTTTTTCAAGGAGGAAGGAAAAGAGTGTTACCTCAGTTTTGGTTTTAAAATGGAGAGAACCTGCCAGCTTAAAAAATTCAGTACAGGGTTTTAATACTTCAGTCATCAAGTAGATAAGAGTTTTCATATCCTTTTATGAGAAAGCGTCTAAAATAATTTCATTTTAAATCGTTTGAGAACTTTTGTGTGTTTACTTTAAGCTTATCTAATGCCCGATTCATGGTATGATGTCAGCTTTTCTGAATGATTGATCGGGGGACTGATTTCAATGGCATGTCAACCTGTCTAGGTTTATTTTATACCGAAAGGTTAATTTTGGTTTGGTTTGATTTTATGGCATATCAAACATAGTAGGTTATTTAATGCCAAATCCAGTTTATACATATATATTAGATGTATACAATTTGTAAACATAAGTCAACAAAGTTAAATGGTTTTGAGTATTGCTATGTATCACTAACAATTCAATTAAACATCATTCATTTGTTTACACACAGTTAAATGATCAAACAGTTCTATTTCAAACAATTCAATTTGGCATAAGTCATTTATTTACTCTCAGTTTAAATATCATACAGTTCTATTTGACCCATATATGGGACTCAAGCAGGTGTTTCCTTTCTGACCCAGAGTGGAACAGGGAGTGATGTTAATGAAAGGGTACTCTGCATTCCCCAAAGTTCCTGCATTACTGGAGCCTTGCCATCAGATTGCTTAATGCCATACCCAGGACACTTGTCGGGAGGAGGTCTTACCTTTCTGCAAAGAAGGAGACAGTGTATTCTACAGCCCCAGCTGACTGGGCGACCTTTAGGTTAAAGAATCATGCTTATTGTGCATTCATATGTTTTTTGTGTAATTGTTTCTTAAGAATTCCCTTTTTTTTTGGCACATGGTCCCTTCAGATAGAGCGTTTGCTAATGGCCTGGGAGACCCGAGTTCAATCCCTGGTCGAGTCACACCAAAGACTCAAAAAATGGTACTTGATGCCTCCTTGCTTAACACTCAGATTATAAGGTATGGATCAAGGGTAAAGTGGAGCAATCCAGGGAAAGGAGAAACGCCCTCCCCTACACCTTGGTGAAATGGCTATCAAAAAGGGAGACTTGGGGTCACCCTCAACTATGGTTGACTACTACTTGACACCTAAATAGCATCCTAACAGGTACTTCAACCCTGGATCAGAGTGGACATGGGAGTAATGGTAATGAAGGTGTACTCCACATTCTCCAAATTTCCAGGACTGAAGATTCACCATCAGATGCAGTTTAGTGTCATACCCAAAGTTTTTAAAGCTTTTGTAATTTTCTACATACAGTATCTTTCCATAATCCTAACTCTAATGAAAGCTTTTAAAGATTATATAATGCTGAACTTATAGTATTTACAGTTATCCTAGTTTTTTCTGAAATTTACCCAGTCAGCCGGGGCACTAGAATAAACCCACTGCATCTCTGCAGAAGGATAAGACCCCCTTAAAGCGAGTGTCCTGGATATGACACTAAATAATCTGATGGTGAGGCACCAGTAATCCATTCCTCTCGTTCGTTGTCTCTTGCAACCATACGCTTGTATATAACACTGAGTTCCTAAAATGTGCTACCATGGAAAGCATTGAGAGCCTCATTATCAAGCCCTGTCTCCAATGGATAGACTGTTTCTGCAGGTTCTATGGAGTGTGCGTCCGTGGAAAATGTCCCTATGACGTCAACTCCGTTGCTACAGGGACCAATTCAAGCACACACTAAAAGACACATGAAATGAGCAACCAGACCAGAGAAACAGCCATCACTCCAAGAGTTTAGTGCTTTTATACTAAGTGGAGCACACAAAAGGTGCTGAGCAACTTCACACTTCAGTGTTAATTCTATGCCTGAACTGAGATGCTTTTGCACAAAGATTGACCTTACGAGCCATCTATAAACATGTCCATAATGAACCTTGGATTCCTTTCAAGTAAACGCAATTCAATAATGACAAGCAGAATTATAGATAATCATTGGAATATACTGGGAATAAAGTTTGAACTAAAGATCAATGAAAATACTTTTAATACATCTTAACATATTAGTGCTATGTGAAATGCAATCAGTCCAGGATTTGAACTCGTGTCGCCGTGTCCAATTCCTACGACGATAACCATTACACCACGGGCACCTCCAATTTCTGTGAGACAATTTGTTTTGTTTTACACAGAAAAACTAAATAGCATATTTACGAACCTTTATTGGCCTAGCGTTGATAGCCCAGGAGATCGGACTTCAGTCCCAGGTCGAGTCATATGAAAGACTCAAAAATGGTACTTGATACCTAAGATTCATATCAAGGGTAAAGTGGAGCAATCCATGCAAAGGAGTAGCGCCTTCCTCTACACCACGGTGTAGTAGCTATTGAAATAAGAGCCTTCGGGTCGCCAACTTTACTTACATATATTTACTGTAGTTTTTTCTTTATTACATCTCTTTTGTTGTCATGGTAACACAATACTTGTTCACTTTGAGCCACATTGAGTTGACCATTCTCATTTTACTCTTCTCTTTGTATTGGAATATTTGGGTGATCCAAAAAAGTGTTATGTACATGTGTGTGGGGGGGATATATATATATGTATATATATATTGGCAGTATTTCTTCATTGATACATATTTGATTGAACATTATATACCTTTTTTATCTACATATTTTGTTAATCCTATCGATCTTATGATATTTGGCGGGAATTGATTGATAAACCTTCCACAATTAGTTATTTCCCAAGTACTTTCCGTCCAACCATGGGCCACCATCAGAGTAGGATGTATTACAAAAGTAATGTAACTTTTGTATGTACATTACTACTTTGTAAGAATGAGCGTTGACATTAGTATATTGTGAAGCGCTTACTTTTCAAATTTGTTTCTATAAATAGCGTAAGTAGTTAAAGACATTTAAGTACATTAGTACTGGTTTCAAAATTAATTCTATTATGTTTGGGTTGTATATTTCTAATATGTAGTGCCTCGAGAATCTGTAGTTTTTGCTTATTATTTTGTTGTTCTTATATTGTTGTGTTTTCGGTAAGAATTTTCCAAAATTCAGTTTTTGGGCATGAATGTTTTTTTAGATATTATGCTATGGAACTGGTATCAGAAAAGTACATTGTAAGTCTTCTAGATAGAGTAGTTGAGGTTAAACCGACGAATATATTGTTGTTTTCAGAGAGACAATCTCCTAAAGGACATTTAAATTGATAGATAATGAGAGAGAGGAATTATCATTAATGACTAAATCGGAGGTTTTAAATTTATTATCGTGCTTAATAATTTCTATTTTCTTTATTAGGATCAGTGGGGAGTATGTTTCTTTGAATCAATGTTTTTAATATATTTTCATCTAATTCATAATTGTAGTGCATTTGGTTACCGGAAAAAAAAGTTTGATAAATGCTTGTTTACTGAGTGAAGTGTTACAGTGTTTATTTTGTTGGCTGACATTTTTAATCATACGTTTAATTTGTTCATCAACAATATAGTTAGGAGATCCATTATTGATGAGAGTTTGTTTTATGTTTTTTATTTCTTTATAAAATATTGTTTTGGAGGAGGAGATTAGGTTATTAATAATTGCTTTTTTTAATATCAAAAGGGACATTCACTTTTAAAGTTGAGAGTACAAGGGTTGTAATTAGAACTTGTTTTTTTTTTAAAGTAGAGGTAGTGAAGTTATCATTATTAGTAGTAGTATCAATGAGAACATCTAAAAAGGAAATTTTATTGTTTTTGTTTAGTTCATAAGTAAAATTAAGAAATGAATTTTTTTGGAAGGTGTCTTGTAGTATGTTGATTTCGGTAATATTATTAGCAAGAATAAGTACATCATCAACATATCTTAGGTATATTGAAGGTTTTCTGATACTATTAATATTTTATTTTCGAGGTCAGACATGAAGAAATTATTAAAGATCGGGTCCAGGTCAGACCCCATAGATACCCCATCTATTTGAACGTAAATATTATCAAGATGGTCATGAAACAGAACTTCAGTAGTGCATGCTAGGAGTATTTTTCGAAGTATATTAGGGTTGATTTTAAGAGGAGAGAGAGATGGGTTGAATAGATACTATTCATGATAATATCAATTGTTTCATTGACAGAAACATCAGTGAATAGATTTTCTACATCAAATGAGACTAAGTGAAAGTAAATTTGGCGACCGTAGTCGAGGGCGACCAGAAAGCTCCCTTTTCCATTGCTACTACTCTTTTCCCTGAATTGCTCTACTTTACCCTTGATACGTACGTTATATTGCTGAGTGTTAAGCAAGGAGGTATCAAGTACCATTTTTAAAGTTTAGTGGGTACATGTAATTGTTTAGTGGATATGTTACTCTCCAATTTGTAGTGAGTGAGTGTGAGTGAGTTCTCGTCCATATTTTACGGGTATTACTTTTACGTTTAGTTCTACCACAAATTTTACAAGCACGTAAATAAATGGAATATGACAACAACGAACTATAAGAAACGAACAATTTAAAATCATAACAAAATAGGAATAAAAAATAATGAGAAATACAGATATAGCCAGTTGAATGAAATAGGGTTGTTCGCCCGTGTGTGTGTGTGTGTGTGTGTGTGTGTTTACATGTTAGTAAAGTCTATCAAATAAATGGGTCCATAGTTGGTCAAAGTAAGGAGGATAAAAATTTTGTCTTTACTTCATACATGGGTATGTGTGTGTTTATATGAGTATAAGTATGGGTCTTTGCTTTCGTTAAGTCTGCATGCGTGTTTTCTTATGATCTTAGCGACAACGTGTCGCATTGATAAAAGAAGGTCGCATGCCTTTTCCCTTTGAGTCTTATGGCGTGGTTCTCTGTTGTCCGTTCATGACCTCTCGTAGTAGAAGGAATGAATGACTGAATGACCTGGCTGATTAAATGCGTTATTTATACTTTTTGGGGTCACTAAAGTGGATCAAAAAACAGTTTTATAGCGGGTCCTAAAATTCAAGCGCGTAGACATTTCTTGACCAATCAGATTCGTATATTTACTTATTTGTTTTAGAGCCTAAACATTTTCTGTTAATTAGTTTCTGATCCGGATTTTCTAAAATGTTCTTAATGTTTTTCTAAAATGTTCTAAATGTTCTTATTCTTATATTTTTCAACCAATCAGCTAAAAAGCTGATTGGTTGAAAAATATAAAAATGTAACTTCAATGCTAATCCGATTTTGATCCGAAATTTCTAGAATGTTCTTATGTATATTTTTGGTGTTGATTATTTTAAGGCTAAAAATGTGTATTCTCTAAAACTCTTTAGCATGACGCGACCTGGGATTGAACCTAGGTCTCCCGGACCTTTGGCGAAGGCACTACCCACTAGGCTAATGAGCCGGTTATGTGTAGATTTTATGTTATATTTACTAGGTAAGTATGGTGTAATAAGTTGTTTTATTGTTTTTGTGAGTTCATAAATCGGTGTAGGTATTTGTGAAATATTTGGGCGCAGAGGATGATTAGGTTTATATATTTTTACGGTTCCATATAAATAGCTGGGTTTATAATCACCGATTATTTTGGGTAGTTTTTTGTTGTTACGTTTGGCATCATTAGCGGTGACAAGTTAGTTAATTTTTTGGTTTTAGTTGGTTGGTTGGTGGGATTCTTATTTAATTTTTTGAATTTGGTATGGTCATTGAGAATATTTTGTAGTTTGGTATCCTGTTTTATTGAGTACTACAAAAATGTTTGTTTTGTCTGCTTTTTTTATAGTGATATTGGGATTACTGCGTAATTATAATTTACCATATTTACCAACCCCTTCGCCCGGGCTTGATATGACACAAGGTCAATTTTTAAGCGGAGTTTAACAGGTTTGAATTCAGAGTTTTCTTTCTCCAAGACTAGTTGCCTCACCAAGGCTGCAGAACCCAGTCTGCCTTACTATTTACCCATAGCTGGAGGGAGAATAATTGGATTCATACCTTTCCCAAAGGTATTAGTGCTATGTGAAATGCAATCAGCCTCGTCCAGGATTTGAACTCATGTCGCCGTGTCCATTTCTTACGACGATAACCATTACACCACGGGCGCCTCCTCGCGTAATTATAATTTACTGCTCTAAAATAAACTAAAACGGCTAACTTATCTGATAAAATAAAACACAATTTCTTCCAACCAGCAGTTATGTCAATTCGACTGTATGGATGCACCACATGGACATTGATATAACATATAGAAAAAAAGGTAGATGAGAACTGCTCAAGAATGCTACGAGCTATACTGAACAATTTCTTGAAGCAGCATCCCATGAAACAACAGTTGACGCCTGCCTACCCCGAGCTCTAAAACCATCCAAACA
Source organism: Sepioteuthis lessoniana (assembly GCA_963585895.1). Taxonomy (NCBI): domain Eukaryota; kingdom Metazoa; phylum Mollusca; class Cephalopoda; order Myopsida; family Loliginidae; genus Sepioteuthis; species Sepioteuthis lessoniana. The sequence continues at coordinate 48,751,362 of OY757937.1, read as the reverse complement.
AGACGAACAAAGCCTGCAGTACACTGCCGGAAAAGCAAGGACGAACTCATGAGAGACATTCTCCGATGGACCCCTTCACATTGATGTGTCAGTGTTGGCCAACCAAGAAGAACATACCTACAACAGCTCTGTACAGACACAAGATGTAATGAAGATCTGCTGTAAGTGATAGATGATAGGGACGAATGGCGAGAAAACAACAAACCGGTCACATTAGGATTATAAATTTATTTTCATCCTGTTATGCATTTTTACCAGGAAAATTTAAATGTTCACTCTTGAATAGTTTTCTTGTCCTGATGGAATTACTCCCAACTCCGGTTTAACTGGACCAAATAATACTATCTATCTATCTATCTATCTTTTATATTATTTCCAATAATTCTTCCCTCTCCACTGAACTTGTTAAGAGGACAAACATCGTATATATATTCAAATGTCCCTAGGGAGACTGTGTCTCCAAAGAAAATGATATGTTAGTCTCACCTTTATAACTCTTTCAAGACGGCTTACGATTATAGGATACACATTTTTTCTAGTTTTAAAATAAGCAATAAAAACATACTTAAGAACATTCTAGAAATTTAGGATCAAAACCGCATTAGCATTTAAATTACATTCTTATATTTTTCAACCAATCAGCTAAAAACATAGAATAGAACATTCTAGAAAATTAGGATCGGAAGTGAACTAACAGAAAATATTTAGGCTCGAAAATAAAATAGTAAAATACAAATCTGATTGGTCAATAAATGTCTACGCGCCAAAATTTTAGGACGATTCTTTGATCCACCTGTAGGATATAAATAACACAGAGTTAGGGAGCCATACACACAAGACACTAGCTTACACACAAACGAAGACACAGATGAAGACAAGCCACTAAGCCAGTAAAGCAGTAGCCGATACATTCCGACAAATTCCTTTCCTTCCTCAACTAAAGTTCATGAACTCTCTTCAAATGGCCGAGAATTATATTCAAAAGAAAAACCCAACAAACTTTCTTTCATCAACGCGACACGCTGTCGCCACAGTCATAAAACCCGCTATAAACTTAATGTAAGTAAGAACGACTTATTTACGGACTTCGTTAACATGAACATACACACATCTTTAAACAAATTTATTCTCTTCTTGTCAAACTTTATTTTCCAAAAGGCCATTTACACATCATGTATTTTATTCGTTTTCATATTCTGTTATATGCTTATTAAATTGTTTGTTGTTTAATGTTCGTTGTGTTCTATTCCATTTCTTTTGCGCGATTGTAAAGTTTTGTGTTGTATTTGTGGTGGGAATAATTTAGAGAGCAATCTACTGAAATAACCAAATTACATACTCCCCCCACACGATGCACCTTAATGATTTTAGCTTCATAGCCTTACATCTTAAAACCCATTCTATTGCTAAATCAAAATTTCGAAAAATTCTAGTAGAAAACATTATTATAAAATACCACACGAAATTAATAAGCTACGACTACAAATCCTAGAAGTCCTACATATAAAAGCAAAAAAAAAAAAAAAAATCAATAGAATTAATTTTGAAAACTGGGACAATGTTTTGAAATGCCTTTAGTAGTTTTTTTGTTTTTAATATTCCATATTTCTTGATAATATTTTATTTCCGTTCTGTTTTTTAAATTCATCAGCATCTCAGATTTATCCAACTTTGCGATTACGTAATTTTGTTATGTTATAAAAAAAAGCTAAAAAAAAAACTATTTCAAAAACTCTTTAAAAAACACTTTTTATGCATGCAAGTAACCCCTAATGATGGCCTTTGATAGGTCCGAAAGCACTCGAGACAATTTCAGTAAATTCATCCACCAATGAAACCCAGACTTATCTAGAAAGTTGAAAGGATATTAATAAAATCATATTGACAAAATGTGTCTGTTATTTAATCAAACAATTCAGTTTTTCTAACAGTTCTAATTCAGCTAATTCAGTTTAGTATAAGTACAGATTTTCTTTACACTCAGTTAAATGTCAAAACAGTTCTATATTAAATAGATCAGTTTAGTGTAAGTACAGTTTCAATGTCAAAAACGGTTCCATTTTAAACAATTCAGTTTAGCATAAGCTCACAGTTTGAATGCACAGTTTAATTGTCAAAAACATTTCTATTTCAAGCTATTCAGTTTAGTCAAACGGTATGCAGTTAGTTCCATTTAACCCATAGATAGGGCTCTATCAGGTGCTACCATTCCGGACCAGAGTGGACCTGGGAGCAATGGCAATGAAGAGGCACTCCGCATTCCCCAAAGTTCCAGCATCATTGGAACCTCACCATCAGATTGTTTAGTATCATGCCTAGGACACTCTTACCCCTCTGCTGAGATGCAGTCGGTGTATTCTACAGCCCCAGCCGACTGGTCAATATAGTGACTTATTTGGTTTTTCTTTTTCTCTTCCTGATGTGTCATTTTTTTTTCATTCTATATATATATATAGGAAATGATGCAATTTCCTCCTCTGAGAAACATCTAGGAAAAAGCAGATCAAGATTGGCGCAAAAACTCTAACAAACGCCCACACACGCGTTCTTTCGCCCAATCGGCTGGGGCAGTAGAATACATAGACTGCATCTCTGCAGAGGGGTTAGACCCCCCACCCCCAGTGAGTGTCCTAGATATGATACTAAACAATTTGATGGTGAGGTTCCTATAATGCTGGAGCTTTGGGGAATGCGAAGTACCCCTTTATTGCCATCGCCCCCATGTCCACTCTGGCCCGGAGTGGTAGCACTTGATAAGGGTCCTATCTATGGGTTAAATAGAACTAAACCGTGCTTCCTTCACTATACCGATTTTTGCATTTAAACTGTGTATTTATGCTAAACTGAATTGTTTAAAATAGAACCGTTTTGACATTTAAACTGTGTACATACTCTCAACTGAATTGCTCGAAATAGAACTGTTTTGACGTCTAAACTGTGTACTTATGCTAAAGGGAATAATCTGAAATAAAACTGTTTTGACATTTAACTCTGTGTATTGCCCAGTCGGCTGGGGCTGTAGAATACATCAACTGCATCTCTGCAGAGGGGTAAGTCCGACCCAATGAGTGTCCTGGATATGACACTAAACAATCTGATGGTGAGGCTCCAGTGATGTTTGGGCTTTGGAGAATGCGGAGCACTTCTTCATTGCCATTGCTCCAAGGTCCACTTTGGCCAGGAATGGTAGCATCTGATAGGGTCCTATCTATGGGTTAAATAGAACTAACGGCATATTCATGCTAAACTGAATTGTTTGACTAAACTGAATAGCTTGAAATAGAAATGTTTTTGACAATTAAACCGTACTTATATTTAAACTGCGTGCTTACGCTAAACTGAATTATTTGAAATGGAACCGAAGTCAACGTGCGTGTGCATGATCCACCTAGATGCTATAAAAGCTACGGTTTTTTCAGAGAGAGGGAGAGAGACAGACAGAACAGTTACTCACCCCAGCCTGGGATGACACGTACCTAACTAGCTCTCAACATTCAACGTCCTATTTACTTGACCACAGAGCAACCGTATCAAATTACGATTCTCAATTTGGACGGGACACTGCTGTTACTACGGTATCGACTTGATATACGGACTGTCATATCCCCTTCTACTTTTCAGCTCGGACGAGAAATAAGATTTCTTTACTTTTGTAGCACTATTGGTAATCTAATTCTTTCATTAACATTGGCCTATATATATATATATATATATATATATATATATATATATATATATATATATTAGGCTGCATTTGCCCAACATTTTCAAAAATTTCAAAGAATTGATTTGTGCCCAATTTAGTTTTGTTCCATTTGTATAAATAGGCTTTCATGCAAAAAGTTGTGGAATTTGACTATCTTTTAGTATGGCCACCTTGTCATTTTATGTTTATTATATTATGACGTTCATAATTTTTTGTCATATTTAGGAGAATATAAGAACAACTAAATAGAAATTTGTAATTGCTTCATTTTATGACATTTTAGATCGATAAATGCACGTAGTTAATAAGCCTTTATCATAATTCCTGTATAGTTGATGCACTATAATTTCAAATGTAATGAAAAACATGGATTTCTACTAAAATCATTTATTATTTATATACATTATTATAAGATGGTAAAGTTGTAATTATTTTTTAGAAGAATCTGTGCAAAGAGTTGGAATTATTTATATTACTATATCAATAAAATATTAATACAAAAAAGATTATATCAATTTATAGCTTAACAATAAAGCATGATATTATACCTATTCTATCAAAAATTATATCCTGAAAAATAATTCTTGATATAAATTTCTATGTTGAGTAATTATTACAGTGCTACGTAGTCGTATAAGGCACAAAATAACTCAATTTTCGGAAATAGATATTTATTTCAATTTATTTCATATAACAAACAAAATAAAACTGGGAACAGACCACATTTTTATGGTCAGGTATTTGGTGCACCCTAGTATACATGTGTGGGTGTGGGTGTGGGTGTAAGATTTATATCCTGTGTTGATAATTGTGTAAAATGTCATACTTAGATTGTAAGTCAATCGAAAGGATTCAGAGTAGGTCTTGTCGGTAGTATACAGGATACCTTTCTTCATCTGTATAGGTTACAAAATTTTAAAAGAAGTTATTTTAACTTGAATAATATTGAATGTCTCAGCTTACAATCTAATTTGACATTGTCATTTTGCCATCTAATTCAAATTAACATCATTGAATTAATGATTCATTATTGTGATCTGGCACGTCAATGACGCTGGGAAAATTCATCGAAATTCTATTCTTTTCACAGTATTGACATGTCATCTAGTAATTTAATTCAAGTCAGTCATCATCTGATGAAGGCTTTGTCAGCTATACCACTGTTTTTTTGTTTTTTTCACATCCGCGGCATGTGTATATAATAATACTAATACTAATACTAATATATATATATATATATATATATATATATATATATATATATATATGTATATATTGAGAGAGAAAGTAAGCATGAGAGAGAGAGAAAGAGAAAGAAAGGGGGATAAATAAAAGTCATAAAACAAATAGGAATATTTCTCTTTAGATACTTATTTGTTTGATGGTTCTCAACTATATATATATATATATATATATATATATATATATATGTTGCTATATAAATCAAAGGCAACGACGTCATCAAATACAATAATCTTCGGAAGAAAGTGTTAATACACTTGAAACACGTGAAGAAGAAAAATGAATAACTTAGAGAAGAAATCTACTTGTGGAGCTATTCATTTTAAAATATTTACTTTTTTCTCTCACTGGACAAAAAAAAATTCTTTATATATATATATATATATATATATATATCTTCACTAGATGCCCCATTCTTGCATCCTTGAGCCAAATCTAAAGTAAGCTATTTTTCCCCAGTGGCATATGTGGTGTGATAGTTATCGTCATAGGAAATGTACACAGCGACCTGCGTTCAAATCCTGGACAAGGCTATTTACATTTTCCATTGTGCTAATACCCTTAAGAAAGGTATGAAACCAACTATTCTCTTTTCATCTATGTAGGGCAGACTTTGCTCTTTAGTGTGGCAACCAATCTTAGAGAAAGAAAACTCTGTATTCATATCTGTTAAATTCTGCATAAAAATTTACCTTGTGTTCCATACAACTATTATGGATAAGCTGACTATACACACACACACACACGCGCGCATATATATATTAGTTAAAGTGCACAGTCGTTGGGTACAGTTTACGCTCGCGCGCAAAGGATATGACAACCACCATTGTCCTAATAAACCCCAGACAAGAAATGAGGCTGGAGTGTGGGTGACGTCATGCCCAGAAGAGATGGGCTGAGAATTTTGAAGATTTTGAAAAAGATTCAATTAAGGTCCGACCATGGTGTTGAGAAGTTGGGGTCCGACCATAGTGTTGAGAAGTTGGGGTCCGACCATAGTGTTGAGAAGTTGAGGTCCGACCATGGTGTTGAGAAGTTGGGGTCCGACCATGGTGTTGAGAAGTTGGGGTCCAATCATGGTGTTGAGAAGTTGAGGTCCAATCATGGGGTTGAGAAGTTGGGGTCCGACCATGGTATTGAGAAGTTGGGGTACGACCATGGTGTTGAGAAGTTGGGGTCCAATCATGGTGTTGAGAAGTTGAGGTCCGACCATGGTATTTTGGGGTCCGACCATGGTATTGAGAAGTTGAAGTCTGACCATGCAGTTGAAGGTTGACATTGGACCATGCAGGCAGACAATTGAGTTTCTGCCATTGGGGCAGAGAGAATTGAGTTCTCTACCGTTGCGGCGGTTGTTAAGTTTTTCGGGTCCCGACCAGCGAAGATGAATTGGGATCTAAAACACCACGAGATGTGCCGAACATTGGGGGTGTTGTTAGCATAGTAAGAACTGTGTCTCTTTTCTTGTATCGAAGAACTGAAGTCAAGAAGTTAATAAAACCGTTCGTACTTGAAAAAAGGAGTTGGCCTGTTTTCGCCTGCATTTGTAGATGTATTGTGTGTTTACATATGTATAAGTGTGGTATACAACATATATACCAATGCTCAATAGAGGAAACAGTTTAGTCACTGATCACGCAGTCATGTAAAAGGTAATACTAGGTTACATGGTACCAGTAGCTGTTTAACTACCACCACCACAATTAAGTTTTACATTCAAACTTCTAAAATATAACTTCTACCCTCATAAAATGGATACCTCATGAATGTTGGGTACTAAAAGATATAAAAAAAATGAAAAAAAAAAAAATTCATGTATATTAAGTCCAAAACTTAACCGATATACATGAGTGAGTATGAGTATATATATATACTTAAAAGAAAAAAGTGTCTTGCTTCTCTCCCCTTCTGAAAAAGCTATCCTTTTAATAAATTGTGTCAATTTAATTTTCTATATGTATTGTCTTCCTGTTCTTATATTGTCTGATTCCATTCCAAACTTTACCTATATATATATTTATGTATATATATATATATATATACACACACAGTATATATATATATATACACAGTACCGCCTTGAGTTACCGAAACTGTGTTATCACCCTGGATGGCGGCTGATGAGGCTAGGGTATCGCACGTGCTTCCACACGTTGTATGATGAAAAAATATATATATATATATATATAATGAAAATAATTCCTATATAGCCAAGAGCGAGTCTACCTAGGTTTCACCAAATTGCTCGTCAGGATTGCACTGGCCTATATATGTACATAAATGTAAAAGTAAGTAGGTTGACCGACCGTGATCGAGGGTGACCCAAAGGCACCTTTCTCTCTCTCTCTCTCTCTCTATATATATATATATATATATATTTATATTTGAATAAGAATTGGTCAAGTTACTAGATTATAAAATGATATAGAATTTTCTGAAACATCTCTTATATATATATATATATATATATTACCATTATGCCAATAGTCCATATATATATATATATATATAACCATTTTGCCAATAGTCTACATATATATGTATATATATATGTGTGTGTGTGTGTGTGTGTGTGTGGTATTGTAAGGTATAGATCAATGGTAAATGGAAAGGAGTAGTGCCCGCCTCTACAAATTATAGTAGTAGCTATTAAAAAGGAGCCTTTGGGTCGCCCTCGACTGTGGTAGGCCAACCTACTTACTTGTATGTATATATATATATTAGATTTTATATATTTTGTAGCATGGAAGCTTGTCTGCGACCTCAGGTTTCATGATGTTTTATTAACGACAATCCTCAAGTAGAGAGCGAAAGATGATGAAGAAATCGAAAAAGCGAAAAATACAGTCAAAAGAACGTAAAAATTGTGTACAATTCATTATGTGTGCGTGAGTTTGTGTGTGCGTATGTGTGTGTTTGTGTAGGTAATATTTCCGTATTATTGTGTGTGGACGTATAAGTGATGTTTACTAAGTGTGTGTCTGAAGATACATGTGTTGTATGATAAATTTGAGGTCGTCTCCTGGATGTATAAGACGCGATGTGTAGCCAAAGGTCATGTGTCACATACTGCTCATTGGGAAGGGGTAAGTATATATATATATGAGAGCATTATTGAACAAATCCTGACGACAACACCCCACGAGACACCAACTATACGGACACTTGCCCCCCATCACGAAAACTATACAAGTTAGACGAACCAGACACGCGGGACACTGCTGGAGAAGCAAGGACGAGCTCATTAGTGATGTACTCCTATGGACCCCCACACATGGCCGTACAAAAGCGGGACGACCAGCTCGAACTTACATACAGCAACTATGTGAGGACACAGGATGTAACCCTGAAGACCTGCCGGAGGCGATGGATGATAGGGAGAAGTAGCGAGAGAGGGTCAGGGAAATCCGTGCTGGCAGCACGACATGATGATGATGATGATATATATATATATTAATTCCTATTTTTAGAATCTATACTTTATGAAAATATATATTTATCAATTTATTTTGATAAGACCAATCATGAAAGGGAAAACTCTAGATTCAAACCAGTTGTTCTCCACTTAAAAATTGACCTCGTGTCAGATCCTGTTAATGGCAACAGAGTTGCAGAAATACATACCCAGAATAGACAGCAGTTTTGGCTTGCTATCACTAAAGATAGATTTTTTTTTTCAAAACTGGCTCAACTCGTCTGTTATGTAACAAAAGAAGAAACCAACACTTAATCATCTTTTTTGTTTAAATCTTAAATAAACTATGACATGTTACAGCTGACTTGCAGTGAGAAATGATTTATTAAACCAAGCAAGCGATATTATTTGTTTATAACTCATTTATATTATACAAAGTAATATCCCACACATTAATCAGCAGATGTAACTTTGAGGGTTATTCAATAAATAAGGGGATATTCTCCAAAGAAGTTGACAATGGGAAGCAAGATTTACTGTTTCACCATTTTCAAGGAAATCAATTGTAATACCCGAGAAGAATGTCTAAAAAAAACTTCTTTTCATCCTTGTTGCACCGGCGATCTGTTTCTTCACTGGGAGTTTGTGTGTTTACACTTAATGGACTGTCTTTTCGAATCAGGTTCATTGAGGCTAACCCATGTTTTAGATCATTTATAAACCTTTTTCCACTAAAATATACTTCTCTGTACACAGCACACATTCTTCTATAAATTCCGCATGGTTGAATGACAGACCTCTATTCAAGCCTGGAGTGCTGCATGATTTGTCACCATTTTGAATAGCCTCAAAACAAATATATGATTTTTGCAATAAACCAATTGTAGAGTTTACATATATGGGAAAAATTCTGAAAAAAAAATTTATTTTGCTTTTTACAAAAGAATTTTCTCTTATTTATTGAATGACTAATATATGTCTACAATATATATATATATATATATATATATATATATATATATATATATATATATATATATATTAATTCCTATTCTAAGAATCTATACTTTATGAAAATACATATTTATCAATTTATTTTGATAAGACCAATCAGATATTGCTGAAGTAGATAGATAGTATTGTTTATTCCCTACCGCCACCAAAAGAAAAAAAAATACCAATAATTCCTCCCTCACAACCACTTTTTTTCAAAGCTGTGTACAAATTAGTTGTTTGCTGTCAGTGAGGCTTAAAACATGTTGACTAAAGAGGGGCAAGAACCCCCACCCTCATAAAAAAGGGGTTGTCTTGTGTATGACACTAAACTGCATCTGGTGGTGAGGCTCCACTTCTGAAGTGCTGGAGAGTGTGGAGTACTCCTTCATTTCCATTACTCCCATGTCTACACTGACCCAAAGTGGTAGGGTCCTGTCTATGGGTCAAATAGATCTGATTGAAAATTATTCATATTTAATTTTGCCACGAGAAAGATTTTTTAAAAAATCATAAGAAATAACTATAGAAAATGTAAATATTAATGTGGTTCTCTGACCTCTAGACATAAAAAAAATTCAGTCGGCTGGGGCTGCAGAATACACCGATTGTATCTCTCTTGAGGAGTAAGACTCCTCCCAACAAGTGTCCTAGATATGACATTAAACAATCTGATGGTGAAACTCCATTAATGCTAAAGTACCTCTTCATTGCCATTACTTCCAGGTCCACTCTGAGGTTTCTTGGTTACAAAAAGCCCCTGACCTGTGGGACACAATCGTGGTGCAAATGGTAAAAGGAGGTTTCGACTTTTGCTCAACCTTCTTATGTACAGGTTTGATTATGTACCCTAGAAGTCATTAGCTGAACTATTTGTCAGACAAGAAACATTATAACCTTTTGTCTTCTATATTTCAAAGCTGCCGCTGTTATTATGTTTTTGTTATAATACATATTCTCATCTCGATTTTCTCTTCACCTAATCGGGATGAAATAAGTGAGGAATATTTCACCAAGATATTTCAGTTAGAGAAACTAGGTAGGAGGGTGTTTCAATCCAAATATGACACAGCCAAGTCTGCTGTGACTGTAGAATACACTGACTACATCTCTGCAGAGGGGTAAGACTCCCTCCCCCAATGAATGTCCTGATATGACACTAAACAATCTGATGGTGAGGCTCCAGTATTGGAAATTTGCAAAATTTTCCTTCATTGCTATTAGTTCTAGGTCCACTCTGACTTGGTATGGTAGCACCTGATAGGATCCTATCTGTGGGTCAAATAGAACTGTTTGACATTGAAACTGAGTGCAAACAAAAGAATTACGTTTAATCGAATTGCTAGGAATGGAAATGTTCAATCATTTGACGGTGTATAAATAAATGACTGATATTTAATTGAACTGTTAGTGATACATAGCAATACTTGGAACAATTTAACTGTGAGTAAATGAATGAGTCATGTTAAAAAGAATTATTAGTGTTAATTAGCAATACTTGAAACTCTTTAGCTGTATGCCTAAATTGAATTGTTAGTGCTACATAGTGGTGCTTGAAATGATTTAACTGCGTCCAAATAAAACTATTTATGTTTGATAGGAATACTTGAAACCATTTAAGTGAATGCAAATAAATGATGATTACTAGTGAGAACTATTTGTGGTAGGATATTTGAAACCATTTTAGTGGGGTGTCCTCGTGGTCTTATGGTTAAAGCGATGGACTGCGGAATCGTAGTACGCGAGTTCGTACTCCAGTCGCGCTATTACGTTCACTTTCGGGCAAATACCCTTGGGAAAGGTACGAACCCCTTATCCTCCCAGCTATGAGTTAAATAGTACCACTACTGTTCTTCTAGGAGAATAGCATTGGCATTAAATAATCTACAAAGGTTGATATGCCAGAAAACAAGAAACCTTGAAACCATTTTGCTATCTGTAAATGATAGTAATACTTGTGTGCAAACAAATTAGCTCTGACTCATCTAAAAATAAGACTACCCACAAACTATTGACCTACTCACCATATATATAACCATTTTAAATACCAGGGAAGGAGTAGCGCCCTCCCCTACACCTTGGTGTAGTAGCTATCGAAAAGGGAGCCTTCAGGTTACCCTCGACTATGGTCGCCAACTTTACTTACTTACTTAACTGTATGCAAACAAATGAGCCCTGGTTTAGTTGGGTTTTATGGCATATCAAATATTCCTATTTACCAACCCCTCCGCTCGGGCAGGATATGACACGAGGTCAATTTTTAAGCGGAGTTTAACAGATTTGAATTCAGAGTTTTCCTTCTCCTAGACTAGTTGCCTCACCAAGGCTGAAGAAACCAGTCTGTCCTACTATTTACCTATACCCAGAGGGAGAATAATTGGATTCATACCTCTCCGAAGGGTATTAGTGCTATGTGAAATGCAATCATTCTCGTCAAGGATTTGAACTCGTGTCGCCGTGTCCATTTCCTACGACGATAACCATTACACCACGGGCACCTCCATTATATCAAATATTGTATTTTTATCATTAAGGGTTTTTGGACTATTGTCTTCATCTTTAGTGTTATTTCCACAACATTTCGACCGATATGTCCTCCGGCCTTCTTCAATTTTCGAACTCGGGAACGTTCACGGAACTTCGAACTACGTCCCCTATTGAATCCACGGGGGTCACCTGTTCTTATTCTGTTAGCCATAACTGGATACAAGTGTTAAGTATTCCTGTATTGTAACTCACCTGTAGTGTAGATTGAACCTGCAACCTCCAGATGATTGTCTCCCTTAGAAGCTTAGGGAACCAACGCCTATAACTGGACAATTCAGAATGAATTTTTGGGACTTATAAACTTAATGTTCTTACTTGACGAGAATTCCTACTATCATGTATGATTTTTTACCTGTGCTCATATTCAGAATTTTTTTTTTATTGTATGTCATTTAATGCCAAATCCTTTTTATACATACATTGAATATATGATTTCTAAACACATTTTGAAGATGACATTTCTAAACAAGTCTGAGCTTGTTTTTTTGTCTTTTTTGCACACAGTTAAATGGTTTCACTTAATTTCAAACGATTCAGTTTAAGATAAGTACAGTCTTTTGTTTACATAGTAATTGGTTTAAATACAGTTTTTTGTTTACACACAGTTAGATGTAAAAACAGTTCTATTTTAAACAATTCAGTTTAACATTAACAGTACAGTATAAATGTCAACATCTGTATTTCAAACTTAGCATAAGTACACAGTTTTTAGTTTACACACCGTTAAACGATCTAACAGTTCTATTTCAAACAATTCAGTTTAGACTGTTAACAAAGTTAAGTGGTTCCAAGTATTGCTATGTATCACCAATAATTCAATTAAACATCAGTCATTTGTTTACACACAGTTAAATATAAAACAGTTCTATTTCAAACAATTCAATTTAGCTTAAGTACAGTTTTTTGTTTATTCACAGTTAAATGTAAAAGGAGTTCTATTTCAAACAATTTAGTTTAGCATAAACTGAATTGTTTGAAATAGAATTGTTTTTACATTTAACTGTGTGTAAACAAAAACTGTGTGCTTATGCTAAACTGAATTGCAATTTTTGTGGTCACACCTTCTTCAGCCTGCTATCTATGTAACATAAGAGATCACGCTTCCTTTTAGAAAGCCACCCATGCAATTTATGAGGTATTTCCGCTAGGAACACCTTCATCCAATTTACTTTTGGTACCAGGTGGATTTCCTGTTATTTTCCTTCCCAGTGATTGGTTAATCTCTTCAGATGCCCTGAATAACTTTTATGCAACTATACTCAACTAAGGTTACTTTCTCCATCCTGATAAGTAACTATTTACCCAACCCCTCAACCCTGACCAGGATGAGACTCAAAATCAATTGTTTTTTAAAACCGAATATAACTGACTTGAATTGAGTTTCCAATCCTAGATTGGTTACTTTAACAAGGCCAAAGGGCCCAGCCTGCCTTTTTAGTTACTCATAGCTGCAGGAAGAAGTAAGGGATTCATACCTTTCCTAAGAGTATTAGCAAGAAGTGAAATGCAAAGAGTCTAATCCATCCTGATGAGTGTTCCAAACGAGTTTTATTAAGAGGAGATAGCTAACAAAATTTGCTCAAACAGGCATCAATTTTGACTGTAATTGCACAATTCTTTAAACCAGGTTTGTTAACTTTTTCAGAATCAAGTCTTGTAAATTTTATGACAACTTTCACAGAGTAGTGGCTTAAAGTCGTCTTTTATATTTGTCAGTTTATTTTAGATAGAAGTTTATTTTTACCCAACTCCTCTACACATAATCAATTTTTTAAGCAAAGTAATTGAATTAAAAGTTTTCCTTCTCCTAGATCAGTTGCGATACCAAAGCTAAAGCTTTTTCATGCAGATGGGTTTCTAGAGATTCTAATTTTCATTTACGTTTCAAATGCTGTTTATTATCTCTCTACAAAACAATCCAAGTTAAACAAACCAGACATGCAGGACGAGTAGGGACGAGCTCATAAGTGATGTATTCCTATGGACCCCTTCACATGGCCGAGCAAAAGGAAGGCAACCAGCTTGAACCTACATACAGCAGCTCTGTGAGGAAAAATGGGTGTAGCCCTGAGGACCTGCCGGATGTGATGAAGGATAGGGGGAGGTACTATTTACCAACCCCTCCGCTCGGGCAGGATATGACACAAGGTCAATTTTTAAGCGGAGTTTAACAGGTTTGAATTCAGAGTTTTCCTTCTCCTAGACTAGTTGCCTAACCAAGGCTGAAGAACCTAGTCTGTCCTACTATTTACCCATAGCTGGAGGGACAATAATTGGATTCATACCTTTCCCAAGGGTATTAGTGCAATGTGAAATGCAATCGGTCTCGTCCAGGATTTGAACTCGTATCGTATTGAAGGATAGGGGGAGGTGGCGAGAGAGGGTCAGGGATATCCATGCTGATGGCACGACAAGATGATGAGATGATGATGACAAAACAAACACTGTTAATGAACTGTACCAGTAAGGCACTGGACTAATTTTTCAAACATATTCTTCATTTGTTTTTCTCTACATGTTTCCGAAAGAAAGTGTAAACACTATATTAATGCTTTACAAAGACACAAAGGTCATGTTTCACTCATCTGACGGTGACACAGATTTTTTTGTAATGTCACTGGAGTCTTAAAAGAAGATACATGGTCATCATTCCTAATTCAAAGTCTGCCTACATTACGCGTGATGAACATCACAAGATCAAATGAAAGAAAATAGCTCTGCGCTAAAAAAAAAGCAAGAAGTAAGCAATATTCCTTGCAAACTATGATCTAGTTTTTCATGCAAATACACAAGCTCTACTGCATGGCCTGGAGCAAGCAGTAAGAGGCATTGGTCTCTATATGAACTCAGATAAAATAAAGTTCATGTGTTTTAATCAAGATAGCTTTATATCTTCATTAAATGGCAAACCTCTGAAATTATTACACCAGTTCATATACCTTGGTAGCAATATCACATCTACTGAAGGTGATGTCAACATATGCATAAGTAAAGCATAGATTGCTCATGAGTGGTTATTGCCCATATGGAAATTTGGTCTTTTTAATGAAATAAAATTAGACTTCTTCCCAGTTGTAGCCATGTCAGTACTATTGTATGGTTGTGCAACTTGGAATCTTATGAAATGCCTGGAGAAAAACTACCCTAGAATGTCACCTGCTACTTTGAACAAATCCTAGAAGCAGCACCCTACAAAAAACAGCAGCTGAGTGAAGGGGGAATTGTCATGGCATAGTGGCTGATGTGCTGGGCTGAGACATTGTAATAAGCTAGTTTAAACTATTAGAGTCAAGCTATTACATTCACTTTCAGACTAATGCCATTGGGAAAGGCATGAACTCGCTTCTTCCCCCAAGCTCTGGGTTAAAAAGTACTCCAATCATTCTTCTACAAGGATGGCTTTGGCATTAACTAACCCATGAAGACTGATATACCATTAAGCAAAGAAAAGAAGCAAAACCAAGCCCACAAAGTCCAAACAATATAAAAGTAGTGAAGATAATAAGGCGGCTCAGAAATACGTCAAATCAAAGAGACAATAAAAGGTTGTAAATGTTTGAAATATCTTTCTACTTTCCTTATTTATTTATACGTCAAGTGTGGGAATAAACACTGAAATACTTACAAAAAAGCCATGACTACAACATTCTTCAAGGTCAGGGCTTCTCAAACTTTTTACTCAATACATACTATGTAAGCAAATTTAATTTCTATTCTCCTTCAAATAAATCAATTGAATAAAAAAAAACCCAGATTGTTATTTATCACAGTTTGATTTGATCAAGTTTTATGGCATATCAACCCTTTTTGGTCATTTAAAACTAAATCCTGTTTATATATATATATTTTTAAAAAACGTTACCTACAAGATATTTACTTACAAATCATATATATATATATATATATATATATATATATATATATATATGATTTGTAAGTAAATAGTTTGTAGGTAACATTATTTTTAAATGAGCCAGAACTCATTTATTTGCACACAGTAAGATGGTTTCAAGTATTGTTCTCCAACACTAATAATTCTATTTAGTATTAATCATTTATTTGTATGCAGTTAAATGGTTTCAAGTATTGTAAATGATTAAGTAGTTCTATCTGTTGCATAGATAGGATCCTAACCGGTACTACTCCTCCTGGTCCGAGTAGATTTGAGAGTAATGGTAATGAAGAAGTACTCTACATTCTCCAAATTCCAAAATTAGAGCCTCACCATCAGATGTAGTTTAATGTTCTGGACTGAATATTGAATTACAAAACATAAATAATCTACTTCTGAATAATTAAATTCATACAAGAAAAGAATCAAAAACTATAAAGGCAAACACTCCTTTAATTCTTGAATTATTTTTAATGAGAAGGATTGGTTTCATAGGACTGAGTTTTTAGATATTTTCAGTTTCAAGATTTGGATTTCTACAAAATACAGAAAAGTTATTATAAATGTGTTGGGTTGACTGAGGTTAGCAATGCACAATGTTGGTCTTAGTCGGGCTGGAGCATTGGCATTACTTATAGCATGATCTCTGGAAGTAGAGAACATTAGGTCAACTATTCATTCTGTGTATATTCTGTGTGGTCATATTTGCATAGCACGTGCTTCTGTGTGTGAATATGCGTATCTATTAGCTGGCAGTGTCACTTCATTGAAACATCTCCAGATAACATTCTTCCAGCCATCACACAAAATGGAAAATTGAATTATATAATAACACCCTCACCAATAAAAATCTGGGAATAAAGAAACTGATTTATCAAGCAAAGAACCATATCTGTTCTGTCACAGCAGGATTTTGGTCCCGTCGGCAGGGGCCGTAGAATACAACAACTGCAGAAGGGGTAAGACTCCCCCCAAATGAGCGTCCTGTATATGAACACTAAACAATCTGATGGTGAGGCTCCAGTAATGCTGGAGCTTTGGGGAATGTGAAGTACCCCTTTATTGCCATTGCTCCCAGAGTGGTAGCACCTGATAGGGTCCTATCTATGGGTCAAATAGAACTAAACTGTGTACTTATGGTAAACTGGATTGTTTGAAATAGGACTGTTTCAATTGATTTGGCATTAAATAACCTACAATGGTTGATATGCCATAAAACCAACCAACCAACCAACAATAGAATTTTTTGTTAATGAAAATTTAATTTTGATCTTATTAATTAAAAACCTGTTGCCATAGATAAGAATTAAAATTTCTGGTACAGAATTTTAATTTTACTTTTTCATTATTTTTAATTTCCTTTTTAAATGTTTATTTTTATTCTTTTTATCAAATGATTTTCTTTTTCTGAAAGATATCTCAGGACCAATAATAAAAAGGGATATTTTAAAATTCAGTATTTTTATAAGATAATTTTTTAAAACAATTGTTTTCTTTTTAGAAAATTTGATCATGTGAGCTGTTAATAGCACAAAAGAAAAATCCAAATCTTTTTAGTCACAGCTATATTGTTCCTTCATTTAAATGACCCATATAGCTTGTATGTTAATAACATATCACTAGTAGCCATATGTACATATTATATATACATGTTATACATACATATGTTGAAGATAGTGGAAAAGTTCCTGGGGCATAGTGGCTAACATACAGGACTGAAACATCATAGTCAACAAATTCAAACTCCAGTCACGGAAAATTATTTACTTGAAAAATACATGGCAAATATTTGGTTTGGTCTGGTTGTTTAATAGCATATCAACTTTCTTGGGTTATTTAATGCCAAATCCATCCTTCTAGAAGAACAGTAGTGGTACTATTTAACCCATAGATGGGAGGATAAGGGGGTTCATACCTTTTCCAAGAGCATCTGTCTGAAAGTGAACGCAATACCGAGACTGGAGTTTGAACTCATTTACTACAATTCCGCAGTCCAGCACTTTAGCCATTACACCACAAGGACCCCCCCCCCAACTGCAATTATTCATTAAATGCATACATGAAACGAGGAAAATTCATTGTAACTCATTTTACTATATGTGTTTACATAAGAAATTTTCAACTTTAAAATATTTTAGAAGTATTTATTTTTTTACTTCATGCAAGTTTTTCATTCCAGTTTTGGTGAAGTTGGTTGGTTGGTTGGTTGGTTGGTTGGTTGGGTTTTATGGCATATCAACCTTTGTTGGTTATTTAATGCCAAATCCATTTTTATCCAAATAATCAGTTCTATTTCAAACAATTCAGTTTAGCATGAGTACACAGTTTAATTGTCTAAAAAATTTCTATTTCAAGTTATTCAGTTTATCAAACAGTTCTAATTCAGTCAATTCAGTTTAGTATAAATATAGATTTTGTTTACACATGGCTAAATGTCAAAACAGTTCTATATTAAACAATTCAATTTAGTGTAGGTACAGTTTCAATGTCAAAAACATTTCTATTTCAAGCTATTCAGTTCAGTCAAACAATTCTAATTCAAAGAATTCAGTTTAGCATAAGTATGCAGTTTAGTTCTATTTAACCCATAGATAGGGCCCAATCAGGTGCTATCATTCTGGGCTAGAGTGGACCTGGGAGCAATGGCAATGAAGGGGGACTCTGAATTCACCCAAACTAGAACATCACCATCAGATTATTTTGTGTCATATCAAGAACATTCATTGGGGTGTCTTACACCTCTGCAGAGGTGCCATCGGTGTATTCTACCACCCCAGCCAACCGGGTAACCAGTTATAGTGAGGGTCTTGTGGCTAACATACTGGACTTCAACATCATAGTAAACAAGTTTGAACTCCCGTAGCACTATCACATTCACTTTCAGGCTAATGCCCTTGGGAAAGGTCTGAACATCCTTATACCTCCAGCTATGCATTAATTTGTATCACTACTGTTCTTCTATAAGAAGTGATTTGACATTAGATAACTCACAAAGGTTGATAAACAAAAAAAGATATCGAGCTAAACCATAGAAGGCAGAAAAGAAGTCTCCAGCATTAACTGTGAATACTTTTTTACAAATTTCATTATTTTATTGTGTAATTCTATCTGTTATATTGATATATTTTGTGATTCTATCTTTTATCTCTTTGATTTGTTTACTCCAATCAATTTCGTGGTGTAATGGTTATCATCGTAGGAAATGGACATGGCGACACGAGTTCAAATCCTGGACGAGACTAATTGCATTTCACATAGCACTAATACCCTTGGGAAAGGTATGAATCCAATTATTCTCCCTCCAGCTTTGGGTAAATAGTAGGACAGACTGAGTTCTTCAGCCTTGGTGAGGCAACTAGTCTAGGAGAAGGAAAAGTCTGAATTCAAACCTGTTAAACTCCACTTAAAAATTGACCTTGTGTCATATCCTGCCCGAGCGGAGGGGTTGGTAAATATGATAAGGTAGTAAAAGTTTATTTCTTTCATTTTGTTTTGAGAATTGTCGTTGTTCTCTCCAATACACATAGAATATTTAATTATCAGCTATTCTTCAGAACTCACACAGCAGAGGACTTAATGACCATAGCTGCTATTAGAAACCGATTACAGCTAGTCTGAATTTAGAGTTTTCTAAAGTCCCCCAACCCGCTCTACAATTTATCGATTGTAGGTTGAGGGAAAGATGGATTCATGCCTTTCCCAAGAGCAAACAGTATTCTTCAGAATTTGAACTTGGCTTGCCAAGATATTATACCTACACATACCAATAGACGCATTTGACTGATTGATTGATTTTAACAGCATGTTAACCTGTCTAGAGTTTTTTTATGTCTAGAGGTTAGGGAACCACGTTCATTTTACAATCATATGCACATTTTTCTTTTAGTTGTTTCTTAAGAGTATTTTTTACACAGTTCTATCAAATAAGAATAATTTTTAAACAGATCTATTTGACCCATAGATAGGACTCTAATAGATACTACCACTCAGGTCAAAGTGAACATGGGAGTAATGGCACTCTTCCTTCCCCAGCTCTCCAAAACTGGAGCTTTCTGAGATGGAATTTTGTATCATACCCAGGATACCTCTTTTTTGAAAGGAAGGTCTTACCTCTCTGAAGAGATACAATCAGCGTATTTTTAGCCTCACCATCAGAGTAGCCATATATTTACTACTTTTAACCATATTTCTCGCAATTATTGAGATCAGAGGAGAAAACATAATGGATTTTAGTTTTGTTTTTAATTGAAACTGATGATTTAGTATTTTATTACAAGCTATTCATCAATATCTGATGAAGATGTCCAGTTGATTTTTTTTCTACATATCAAAAAAATTTTGGACTTGTATTGCCAATTGTCTAAAAGGATGTTCCTGACCCCCAGATTTCTTTTGGTGATGTCCCTATGCCTGAATTTTCATCTATCTGTTTTATGTGCCCCTTCTTAACATTGAGAGTACAGGATCCAGTTTGGCTGTCTACTGTTTTCAAATCTGTTCAAGTAGCCAACCCATCTTAAGTTGCATTGGGTAAGTATATTGTACATGCTAAGGTGTTTAGCTTTCTCCAGTATGAATTTCTTTGGAATATGCTGCCATCCAGCTCATTGGCCTAATGGGTAGAGTTCGCTAATGGTCCCGGAGACCTGGGTTCAATCCCAGATTGTGTCATACCAAAGACTTTAAACATGGTACCTGATACCTCCTTGCTTAACACTCAGCAATATAAGATACATATCAAGGGTAAAGTGGAGCAATTCAGGGAAAGGAGTAGTGCCTTCTCCTACACCTCGGTGTAGTGAAAAGGGAGCTTTCTGGTCACCCTCGAATATGGTACCAACTTTACTTTACTTTTTATATGACATTTAGCATTTTACGTAAGTGGCACATCAAATAGATATGAAATCTTTGGGCATCTCCTTTGTATACTGTCAAAGTTTCTGCACTATATAGGAAAGTTGAGAGAACTTTGGCATAGAACACTGCACATCTAGTTTTTATGGAGAGGTCTTTGTGAGAAGCATTTGAGATCATGGGTTTGTAACTGTTGAAGAGACAGCCAAATTCAAGCATCCATTTATTTAACTGGACACATTCAAACTATAAGTAAGGGTGTACAGCAAGGGGGTACATTTCCAGTAGACAAGTGAATGTTTGGGGCCAAACATCTATCAGATATACTGGTGATGTCCCTGAAGATAATACAAAATTGATCTTGATGAGGCTTTTGGCCTTTTTGGGGGTTTGGTTGTTAGGAAGAGAGTGAAAAAGGAATCTTGAATTTTATACCAACTCAGAGTCAGAACTAAAATTAAGTTTCTTGGCAACCTATTCAAGGTTAAGTTCTGAAGGAAAGGCACCAGAAATATATCTGGGGTAGTCCCCATAGCATAATGGCTAAGATGTTGAACTGTGGCCTCGAAGTGAGAGAGTTCAAACTACATTCATGCTATTATGTTCACTTTCAGACAAATCAGGGAAAGATAAGAAACCCTTAAGCCCACCTGCTATGGATTAAATAGTATCCTTGCTTTTCTTCTTCAACTTTGGTTTTGGCATTAAGTAACCCACAAAGGTTGATATGGGTTATGGTACCTACCTTACAGACTATAAGGAACTCTTCCTATTACTATGAATACCAGGTGGGGATGTCCTTGTGGTGTAATGGTTAAAGCAATGGACTGCAGAATCGTAGTAAGCGAGTTCATATTCTAGTCGTGCTATTACGTTCACTTTCAGGCAAATACCCTTGGGAAAGGTACGAACCCCCTTATCCTCCCAGCTATGAGTTAAATAGTACCACTACTGTTCTTCCGGGAGAATGGCTTTGGCATTAAATAACCTAAAAAGGTTGATATGCCATTAAAACAACCAAACCAAACCAACCAAACAACAATATGCCATTAAATAAAGAAACCAAAAGCAGATATATCGATCTAGTTATTGGTATACTCTCACTGTATCATTTATATCTTCCAAAAAATAAGGATTCAATAAACTTTTAACAGGTGGTCTCCATCTTCTGTTCCCTATGATCACCATCAATGTTTTGTCTTGTGTTGTGGGCATTGTAAGGCAAGAACATAATGAGATCTAAAGATCCTCTGCTCTACGGGATTAAGTTTCCAGCAATCACATGAACTCAGGAGATAGAGTAATTGTAACCTCCAAAGATGATGGAGAAATATTTCATATTGTGTCAAACACTGGCAAATCTTGTTTTTTTTCTATAAATGATTTGTAACAAAATAGTTTGTTTGTAAATATTTTTGTCCTTAAATAATTAGTGACCCAGTCACCTGGAGCCATAGAATACACCAACTACATCTGTGCAGAGGGGTTAGACTCCCTAATGACTGTCCTGGATATGACACAAAACAATTTGATGATGAGACTCCATTAATAATGGAACATTGGGGAATGTGGAATACCCTTTTATTGCAATAACTCCTAGGTTTACACTGGCTCGGAGAGGTAGGACCTGATAGGATTCTATCTATGGGTCAAATGTAACATATTGATCTTTGACAGGTCATGTTAGTAATGGATTTTGTAAACAGGACATGCAGCTGTGTCTTAAGGTAAACAAGAGACAATGGAAATGAATCATGTGAATTGCACTAGAAGGAAAAATGTGTGAGCATCAGAAAATCATGTGCACTGGCATTCAGTCAGTCTGCGCCCTCAGTTGGGGATAGCAGTCCACCAAGTAGACAAGATGTGTTGTCTAAGACACCAACTGGAGAGGGGGTGCCCCCCACCCAGGCTAATAACAGGTGAAAGAAGCAAGACTCTGAATATATGTATCGCAACATGAGTTAAGAAGATATGGTATGATTCATAACAATTTTCTGTCTCTCTCAAGTAACTATTTCAACTCTTTTGTGGTAATAAAGACAAGAGTTATATGTTTATAAACAAGTCATGATGTCGCTTGCTTCCCCCTGGCGATACAAAACAAACAGAACTGTCTGATTTGTAAACAGTTTGTGAATAAATGACTTATGCTCAACTGAACTGTTAGAAATAGAACTGTTTGATCATTTAATTGTGTGTAAACTAATGACTGATGTTTAATTGAACTGTTGGCGATACATAGGAATACTTGGAACCATTTAACTTTGTTGACTTATGTTAAATTGAATTGATAGAAATAAAACTGATCATTTAGCTGTGTGTATATACAAAATGTGTTTACAAACTGTTATATACCCAAACTATGAATGTTAATGGGTATGTTCCATTTCTCATACTGTTATATACCCTACCTATGAACATTAATAAGTATGTCCCATTTCTCATAAATACGTTGGATACTATTGTGAGGGGGTGAAAATCTACTTAGTAGTCTTTTTCACGGTACTGGCAAGTATTGTATTTTGTTAATATTATAAAGATTTCTATTTCATTTCCAACCTCCATTTTGGTTATTTCTCATTCAGTAACCTGATAAATCTTATATATATATACAAAGAGGATTTAGCATAAAATGACCATCAATGGTTGATATGCCATAAAACTAAACCAAATGAAACCAAACTAAATTTAGATGAATTGTTAGAGTGTGAGACAATACCACATAAACAATTATGCTTCACAGGCATATGCTTTGTTGAAAGTCTTGCTACAGACATGTATCTTATCGTATGAATTACAGTATCTTATAGTATTTTTATAGAATGGTTATAGAATTCTTATAGTATTCTTATAGAATTGTAATAGAATTCTTATAGTATCTTATAGCATCTTCAGGGATGTATCTTATTATCTTTTATAAATATCTACTAGTTCTAGGCTTGCAACTATGCTGCAAGTTTTAAGATCCATAATTTTTACACTTCTGGATCCTATCAAGGTTTTGGTTTAATTGTTTTGATCCTTGGGAGCTACATTGCCCCAACTTGCTTGTATGGTCTGGTTTCTCATAATATTTTTTTGCAGCAATTTTTTTTCTTGATATTAAGAAGTGTTATGTTTTGACCTTCGACCCGGCCCCCAAAAATATGCTATTCCAAAGTGATGCACCAGAAGGAAGTGACACATTCCAATGGCCAGTAATCGAAAGAGATCGCGTGGGCAGATTAAGGCTTATAATATGGGACAAGGTGAAGGTCCCACTATGCCAATACAGACTGATGCACTGGAAGAGAGTGACCTGTGAACTGCATGACAGTTATTTCCGCTTGATGACGATTAAACATTCGATTTCAAAGATCCAGTGGGCAATCGTGTGGGCGTTGAAATATTATATAATTGAGTTGAGTTGGGTGCCAAAGCAGTTGCCAGCAGAATTCCAGACAGTTAGAGACCAGATGTGGTAGGGAAAGCCACACCCGACCGAGGGAGCCCTCGGAAACCCCGATGGAGTGGACCCCACCATCAGGAGAACAAGAAAGACACAACGTGGCGGTCATATCAGTGGGGTCAAGATATTACAGTTTATGTTCAGTCTCCAGCTCCCTCTCACATGCAACCCTTTCGAACCCTTGCAATAAAGTGAGAGGTAAAATATATTTGTTAAAGAAGTCTTCCTGCGTCGTTTATTCCTGCGTCTGTCTTTGTCACTGCATCATAATTATTGTGTCGTTATGATACGGCACATAACTATATAACAGAAGTATGTGGATTGAGATGATAAGGAGTGTGACATTTTGAATAATTTTTGTTCAATTCTTGGTTGAGTACAATTTACTTTGGATTGGATGGAAGATTGTTTTTAATTAGAATGTGTTTTGCTTTGGTTTTTGGTTAAGGATTTATTTTGGGAATTGATGGGTAGATCAATGACCTGTGATTTTTCCATCACAAAAAGAAATTTATATGCATTTAGGGAGAACTACATAATTCATGTCCTTGTGACATAAATTTATGCATTCAGTCTTTGTAGGTAAGAAGATTTTCTTAAACGTTCTTTTTAAATCTAAATTAAGCTTTTGACTATTTTCTCACTATCTAATTTTGAATAATTCTTTTTTTATTGGCAACTAATACAAACAAACAATTTTTTCCACAATTCCCTTCCTGAAAAAAACAAACAAGTTATGGGGATTCCAACAGCACAGCACTACCTCCCTATTTCACTAAAGGAAACGAGTCAAAATATTCTAACACCTGTGTAACACTGGCTATGAGGATAGTTGATTTATCTCTTGCTCATATTAGCGTATTCATGAGTACTCTTGTTAAACTGACCTTGTGCCACATGCTACACCAAAGGAGATATTGACAACTAAGTTAGCATGTCAAATGTATTCATTCAAGGCAATTTCAAGCAACAAAAAATTGCAAAATATTCGATAAAAATATTTGTTTAAAAGTAAATCAAAATGAAAACCAAAAAAAAAAACAAAATGTTTGAGATAGATCTCAAACTTTTTTTTTTTTTTTGGTTTCTTCTTCTTCTTCTTCTTCTTCTTCTTCTTCTTCTTCTTCTTCTTCTTCTTCTTCTTCACCTCTGTCTTCTCCTGTTCCTCTTTTTTTCCATTTTCACCTTTTTCTTCCTTTTCCTTCCTCCTACTCCACCATCTCCTCATCTTCCCCTTTTTCTTTCTTCTGTACCTTTACTTCTCTTCTCTTTCTTTCCAACTTTGCCCCCACCACTTTTCCCCTTTTCTTTCCTCTTCTTTTTCTTCCTTCTATTCTTCCTTTCTGTTTCTCACTTCTTTTCCATCCCCTCTTCTTTCTTCCCTCACCCACTCCTCTTTTTCAGTCCTTCCTTTTAGTTTTCCTTTCTTCTTTCTACTTCACTACAGCCTTTTCCTTCTCCTCCTCTTCTCTCTTCAGACTTCTTACTCCTCCTCCTTCTCTTCTCTTCCTTCCCTATCTTCCTTTCCACTCATCTCAATCTTCCTCTTCCTTCTTTCCTCCTCTTTCTCCTTCTCTTCTTCCTTTCTCTTTGTTCTTTCTTCTACCCCTCCTCCTCCTCTTTCTCCCTTCTTTCTTCCTCTTCTTCCTCTTCCTTCTTTTTTCTTTTTTTTTTTATAATGTTTGTCTTTGTTTATCACTACTTTATCTCCAGAAATGCTGGGGAGTCTTTGAAATAAAATGAAAAAAATCTTAACAATATTTTACATGTAAGTTTTCAATGTGAATCTTTCCTGAGAAAAAATGACTTTACAATCAATTTTGGTTTTATTTCATTTTATTTCATCTATTCATTCACTTTTTCTTTATTTGGTTGTTTGAAAAACAACCAAATAATGAAATAGAAACAAAATAAAGAAAACTGGAATGTGTGATGATGTTTGTTGAACGTACTCAAACGTCATGTTTACAACAATTTATTCATTGAAACTCTTATAACAAACATATCAGCAAAAAATACTTACAGCTATCAACCGATTATAAAATTATATGACAATAAATCATATAAAATTATATAACAATAAATCATATTAAACACCTTTTTTTTTAAATAATCTTTTTTACTATATTCTTTTTTACACGATAATTAAAAGAAAAAAAATAGCAAAAAATAAAATCTAAGTTGTCAGGAATTTTTTTAAAATCATAAATTCACTTTTATAGACTCTATAAGCAAAGTCCTTCTAAGTGGTGGAGTGGAACTGAAATATTTTCATTTCATGACAGCAAACAAAATTTTTTGCATTGTTATCATTAAAAATAGGGCACAAAAATCACCCATCACATCTTCCCTTCATGTTTACATCCACCTAGAATAAGGTCAATCGTGAGTAGAGAAATCACTTTTAAAGAATATTCTTCAAAGGCAACAATATTAGTCATATCACTTGTAGTAATCGTACTACTAATACTGATAATACTATCTAATAGTATTTTAATATCTCTGACTCATGGGTGTCTCACAAGGTGTAACAGTTAGCAAGCTTGGCTAGCAGACCATTACTAGTGAGTCTGAATCTCAATGAGTGCCTAATGCTCCGCGCCTTGTATCACAATGTAGTTTTGTAAATAATCATACTTTCTGGGCATCTTGTTGTTGTATAAGGATTAAAAAGCTAGTCTCATGGATTATCTATGACATTAATCATCACTGGGTGCCCTTTATTTACAGCCTTGTGCGGAATATTGGCACTGCTTAGTTTTTATAAAAGGAGTAATCACAACAAATACTATGGTTAGCAAGCTAGACTATCAGTTCAGTTCTTATTGGATTCCTCACATTTCTACACTAGCTTTAAAGAAAGATAAGTTTAATGAATGACAAACACTTCTGTTCCATAATAGTTGGTTCGTTTGATACGTATAATGTATATGCAACTGCACAAAATATCATAAGACAGAGGTTGTATTAAAAGTAGAAATACTTAATTGTATATACATATATATATATATATATATATATATATTTACTAACTCACCATCTACCAGCATTCATGATTAACAGGAAAAACAAAAAAAAGCCTGCCAGAATTTAGAGATAACAATATCTCGTATCACTGCCTGGGGGAAAAAGAAAAAAAAATTTTTTTCCGGGAAAAAAAAAAGAAAAGGCCAACTTCATCACACCAGTTGAAAAAAATCAAGAGATATGCAGTCAGTTGGTCAAAAGAACAAAAACCCACCATAAAATGCTGCAATGCTACAATTACAAATAGTGCTCAATACTAATAATATATATATATATATATATATATATATATATATATATATATTAATTATTGGTACAACATATATGAGAAATGCATCTGTAGTAGGATAGTCCTGACTTGCGATTTAATTTATATATATATATATATATAATACCCAAGACTCAAAAGATGGTACTTGATGCTGCCTTGTTTAACACTCAGCATTATAAGGTAAGCATTAAGGGTGAAGTGGAGCAATCCAGGGAAGGAGCAGCACCCTCCCCTACACCTCAGTGTGGTAGCTATTGAAAAGGGAGCCTTCGGGTCACCCTCAACTAAGGTCACCAACTTTACTTTTACTTTATATAAGTAAATAAGTTGGCCATTCATAGTCAAGGACAACCTGAGGGCAATCTGAATGCCCCCTTTTCAATAGCTACTATGCAGAGGTGTAGAGTGGGGGCGGTGGTGCTACACCTTTCCCTGGATTGCTCCACTTAGCCTTGATCTGTACCTTATAATGCTGAGTGGTAAGCAAGGAAGCATCAAGTACCATTTTTTGAGTCTTTTTTATGATTTGATAGGGGATTTAATCTCGGTCTCCAAGACAATTGACAAACAATCAAACCGTTATGCCAATATATATATATATATATATTAATTTTTGGTACAACATATATGAGAAATTATCTTAAACAGGGGAATATGATAGAAAGAAAGAAAACAGCAAAAACACAAACAAAAAACTAAAGGGACCTTTCAAATGGAGCCTTTTCAACAGTAACAACCAATAATACACTAAAAAAGGTGACCGTGGTGTAATGGTTATCGTCGTAAGAATTAGACACGGCAACACGAGTTCAAATCCTGGACGAGACTGATTGCATTTCACATAGCACTAATACCCTTGGGAAAGGTATGAATCCAATTATTCTCCCTCCAGCTATGGGCAAATAGTAAGACAGACTAGGTTCTTCAGCCTTGGTGAGGCAACTAGTCTAGGAGAAGGAAAACTCTGAATTGAAACCTGTTAAACTCCACTTTAAATCTGACCTTGTGTCATATCCTGCCCGAGTGGAGGGGTTGGTAAATAGGATACACTAAAAAATAGAGTTGTAGAAAGGAGGGATGATAAAAAAAAAACCTACAACCCTCCAGGCTCCCCAAAAAGCCTTAAAGGGTGTATGAATGTCCTCTTCTTGCACAGGGAAGGGCAATATTCAATTATCACCAATGCTTCCATTAATAATAAAGTAAGTTGGTGACTGTAGTTGAGGGTGATCCGAAGGCTCCCTTTTCATTAGCTACTACACCAAGGTGTAAGGAAGGCTGCTACTTCTTTTCCTCGACTGCTCCACTTTACCCTTGATCTGTACCTTATAATGCTGAGGGGTAAGCAAGGAGGTATCAAGTACCATTTTTTGAGTCTTTGGTATGACTTGATCTGGGATTGAATCCCTGGTCTCCAGGGACATTGGTGAACATTCTATCCTCTACGCCAATAGGCCAGTTATAAATAATAATAAATGTTGCTTATTCCTAACCTTGTGCAAGTCAAAGAAACATTCATCTGAATAAGACGTCCATCATGAATAATAGTTGCATGAGTGTTTGTGAATGGCAGACTCATGCGTCTGTGAAAGCCCAGACGTTAATGACTGAGACCACTCACACACACACATATATATATATATGTATGCTTATGACATCGAAATGGTTGAGCAGTTTGATACCAAGTCTAGCATAAAGTTTGTCGGGTTTTGATCCCTGCTTGAAGTGTCTCGCATATCAAGCCACATTGAAAAGTTGAGATATAACAAAACAGTCTGTCTATGGATGACAATATATACATTCCCCTCCCTGGGGTTGACCATTCTGGTGAAGGAATTACCAACTGCCATCAGCGTAATGCAAAGCTCTTCAAATCTGGTATCCAATAGCACAAAACGTAAACAAACGAAAGCTATACAAATGCATTATAATTCCTGAGCTGATGTACATGGCTGAAATGACTGAGTGGTTAGATTCCAAGTCAAGTGTAAAGTTAGGTGGGTTTCGATCCCAGCTTGAAGTGTCCTGCATGTTTAGCCACACTGAAGAGTTGTGATACAACAAAACAGCCAGTCTGTGGATGACCATATATATACACACACACATATATATATATATACATAGCCTAACGTAAAGTTAGACGGATTTCAATCCTGGCTTCGAGCGTCTGGCGTGTCTAGCCACACTGAAGAGTTCTGATAGAACAAAACAGTCTGTCTGTGGATGACAATATATATATATATATATAAATTAAATCTGACAGAATGAAGAAAAGTAAAAAAAACAACAAAATAATCCCAATTTGATGAATTTGTTATGAAAGCTGATGTTGAACATTTCGGTTATAATGACTTATGTATGATTTTAAATTCATGAAAAGTGTTGTTAAATTAGTGATGGATATTTGATGAAATAGCAGGAGAAAACGTAAAGTCCTGAAGAAGGTTATTGTAACGAAAACACTCAATGTCAACTTTCATGATAAATTCATTGAATTTAAATTATTTGCTCTTTCTATTTTTCTTCATATACGTATATATATATATATATATATATATAGTGCAATTAGAAGGAAACTCAAACCTGATTAAATTGTCATTGTATACACTCAGTATGTGAGTTTTATCGTATAAACCTGGAAGGAAAAGGAGATGTATCAATAGCCATACATCCATCACTTACATAGATTTATTTGATATTCCTCATATATTCTATATGCGAATAATTTACACCCACTGTCTTCAGACGCTAACGGGATATTACTGATACATATATATATATATATATATACATACATATATTTACCAACCCCTCCGCTCGGGCAGGATATGACACAAGGTCAATTTTTTTAAAGCAGAGTTTAACAGGTTTGAATTCAGAGTTTTCCTTCTCCTAGACTAGTTGCCTCACCAAGGCTGAAGAACCTAGTCTGCCCTACTATTTGCCCATAGCTAGAGGGAGAATAATTGGATTCATACCTTTCCCAAGAGTATTAGTGCTATGTGAAATGCAATTAGTCTCGTCCAGGATTTGAACTCGTGTCGCCATGTCCATTTCCTACGATGATAACCATTACACTACGGGTATATATAAATATATATATATGAGAGATGATGAAATGGTTTGTAAAAGATACTTGAATACTAAAAAAAAGATTTTCATTAAATGGTTGAATTTGCCATGTTACCTGTTCATTTTTCAGTTTCTTTTGTGGCATATCAGTTCTTTTTGAAAAAAAGATTATTCTAGAAATTTTAGAAAAAATTTTCTTCACAAAAACTTTTCTCCCAATGAAATGAAGATCTAAGGTAAAAAAATAGCTGAGAATAATTAAAAATAGAAAGAAATATACAAAGAAAAACAACAAAGAAATATACCTATTTGTCTCATCATTTCAGGTCATTTCTTTCTCTTTGCATATATACATATATATATATACTCACACGCAGAAAGAAAATACTAATCAAAATTAATAATACAAGTGTAAACAGCTGGAGAAGAAGCTAGACGGCAACTATACAAGAATGTTGAGAGCAATACTGAACAAGTCCTGGCAGCAACACCCCACAAGGCACAAACTATATGGTCACCTACCACCTATCACGAAAACTATCCAAGCTAGACGAACCAGACATGCCAGACACTGCTGGAGAAGCAAGGATGAGTTCATAAGTGATGCACTCCTGTGATCCCTTGCATATGGCCAATCAAAAGCAGGACGACCAGCTTGAACATACATACAGCAGCTATGTGATGATACGGGATGTAGCCCTGAAGACCTGCCAGAGGCGATGAATGAAAGGGAGACGTGGAGAGAGAGGGTCAGGGATATCCATGCTGGCCGCATGACATGATGATGATGATGATTTTGTTTCTGCTTATTTTAGAAGAAGCAATCCTGCTGGTCTTATCCCTTTTCTCAATCTCTCTCTCTCTCTTTCTTTCTCTCTCTCTCTCTCTCTCTCTCTGAATATAATAAACAATTAATTTCAAAATAATCAAAGCTCTGAAACTGAAACAGGACCTTAATAAAACCTAAAAGTTTGAGTCAAAAAGTTTATCAATGCTAATTTTTTAAGATAACAATATATATATATATATATATATATATATATGAGAAACTGTTAGGTAAAGCAATTAATTTCAAAGTACTCAATGCTCTGAAACTGAAACAGGACTTTAATAAAACCTAAAAGTTTGAGTCAAAAAGTTTATCAATGCTAATTTTTTTAAGATAACAATATATATATATATATATATATATATGAGAAACTGTTTGGTAAAACAATTAATTTCAAAGTACTCAATGCTTTGAAAATGAAACGGGACCTTAATAAAACTTAAAAGGTTGAATCAGAAAGTTTGCCAATGCAATCAATTTCTGTTTTTTTAAGTGAGCAATATACATATACATATATTTGTGTGTCGATGTATGTGTGCATGTGTGTGTGCATGTGTGTGTGTGCATCTGTGTAATTTTATAACCTGGTTCCCCACTACTAAACTGCTTTCCAAAGCTATACTACTACTTTCCTTTCAAACCCAGCCTCTGATATAACAGTGGCTGAATATTGTAACTAAAAAAGACACACAAAATTGTAACTAAAAAAGGCAAAAATTGTATCTAAAAAAGGTATGCAAAATTAAAAGCAATGACTAGCAACAACAATAACACAGAGAACAGAAAAATAAAGTTTAATGACAGGAAGGAAAGAAACATTTGTTCTATAAGGGAGTGACTTCTGTCCAATGATCCAAAGGCTTATGTCAACAGGAATTTGCAAAAAAAGCAACAAGGAAAAATATAGACATACAGGTAAAAAATCCTAAAGAAAATATGGTACACAAAAAGGGCAGAACCAAATGCCAACTAAGTTCAGTAGTATAAGACAACAGAGGGAAACTTGCTCTAGTCTTAAAATCAATCTTTTTGTTGAGCCATTTCTTCTATGCCTCATCTTATTGACCCACTCCATTTTTTCTGTTTCCTGTTGAATAGTCAACCTTCTTTTTGAAGGCAGGTATTACTCAAACTGCTCTCTTTCTTCCTCTAACATAGCTGTTCTCACTAATGAGAGAAAAGAGGGAAAGGAGAATTTGTTCATAATCACGATATATATATATATATATATATATATATATATATATATACGGCATCATCCATAAATAAGTACAAACCTAACATTTTTTTCATTTAAAATTGATTTTCTTCTAAACTAGAGATATAAAGACGTTCTCATTTCTGGTAGAATATTATACAATCAAAATGAATAATATTAGGTATTATTCATTACCAAACTCTTCAGCATTTTGTTGCTAAAAATATGAACATGTAGTCGTAATTCAAAAATAATACCTTGTAGTCATTGAAAAGAATTATCTCATTGTCATTTAAAAGTAATATATAGTAGTAATATCTGGTAATCATTTTATGTTTTTATGAAATTCTAATTTGGGTTAAAGATGTGTTGTAATTTGGATTAAAATTATCGCTTAAATAGATCTGTTTGAAAATTATTAATATTGGATAGGAATACTTGAACCAATATAACTGTGCAAACAGATGAAAAAGTGCAATTTTAAAAAAGATGCCATGGAACATTGAAAATATAATTATGATTACAATCAAGCATTTACAAATGAATCAAATTTCAGTATTAAGTAACCCATAAGGAGTTAAGATGCCATTGAATAAATAAACCAAATCAAATCAAATCAAATCACTAAAGCATTAAACAAACCAAAATTTGAATGATACCAATTTTGCGGTTTCATCTACTAGATTATTGTACTGTGAATAAAGTTCTGTGTTATGTTGTACAGAAGATAAAGTGTTAATTATCAATATTCTCAATATAGCAGTGATTAGAATGAAATGCTTACAAGTATCCGTCATCCCTTCTGAAATAAGAAGCATTAATATCATCATGGACAACAGTTACAATTGGAATGCAGCAGTTTCCCTAGGTAGTCTTATACTAATTTAAAAGTGATATATTGTAGCCATTTAAAAGTGATATCTATTAGTCATTAAAAAGTGATATTTGTAGTCATTCAAAAGTAATTTCTAGTACTCATTTAATAGTAATATCTAGGAGTCATTTTAAAGAATTATTTAGTAGTCATTTAAAGTGATTTCTAGTTGTCATTTAAAAGTAATATCTAGTAGTCATTTAAAAGAATTATTTAGTAGTCATTTAAAAGTAATATCTAGTAGTCATTTAAAACTAATATCTAGTAGTCATTTAAAAGTATTATTTAGTAGTCATTTAAAAGAAATACCTATTTAAAAGTGATATCTTGTAGTCATTTAAAAGAATTATTTAGTTGTCATTTAAAAGTAATTTCTAGTAGTCATTTAATAGTTATACCTAGGAGTCATTTAAAAGAATTATTTAGTTGTCATTTAAAAGAAATATCTATTTAAAAGTGATATCTTGTAGTTATTTAAAAGAATTATTTAGTAGTCATTTAAAAGTAATATTTAGAAAACAGGAGAGTGCACATTCTCTTACAGAAAAGTAGAAGTTATTTTTATATACGGAAAGAAAAACAAAACAAAAAGAAACAATGATAAAATATATATTTTCTTAAAGAATCGAAAAATAATTTTATACAATCTATTTTGAATTCACACATATTGTAAGATATTACAAAACAGATTTATTTAAGAAACAATGGAAGTATTGAATACCTGCTCTTAAAACAGGCCCTTACCCGTCTGTCAAGTTAAAAAAAATCATAAACTATGATATAACACAAAAAAAGGTAAGTGAACATACAGCAATGAGTTTTATCAAGTAAGATGATACAACAATCATCAAACAAGACAGAAATGTATTCCAAAAACATTAGTATATATTTTAAGTGAAGGACAACATGCACGTTAGTTTATTTAAGGTTTTTAATACTATTATAAAGACATTTAAATTATATATATATATATATATATATATATATATATATATATATATATATATATATTTTTTTTTTTTTTTAAATATCCAGTCAGTGTCCAAGGACAGTGGGTGTTGATTATTCTTTACATAGAATATATGAGGAAAATCATATAAATCTATGAGAGTGCTCAATGTATGGGTATTGTTAGTTCCCAATTTATTTGCTGGGGTATAACAAAATTCACATTCAGAGCATATATAGTACAATTTGATGGAGACTCAAACTTGGTTAAAGTCATCTGACGAGACAGAGAGCATAGTAATATTCTCCGCCGAAATAAATTTATTATGACAACTTAAACGAGTTAGAATTAGAATCTTTACTTCATAGTTTTGTTTCTTTACTAATAGTTTGATAAATTTTTGGTATTTATCATTCATTGTGTCATCCATTTCTTCCCCAAAAGTTTTATCAGATGATTGCACTCTCTATTTTTGAGAAAGTATAGGAAACTATTAGAAATGAGACAAAACTAAGAAGGTGAGATTTAAATTCCTTTTAGTTTATAATATATATATATATATATATATATATATATATATATATATATATATATATATATATAGGAATGAATCCAATCATTCTCCCTCCAGCTATGGGTAAATAGTAGGACAGACTTGGTTATTCTGCCTTGGTGAGGCAACTAGTCTAGGAGAAGGAAAACTCTGAATTCAAACCTGTGAAACTCCACTTTAAAATTGACCTTGTGATATATCCTGCCCGAGCAGAGGGGTAGGTCGTGGCCGTCGCAATAATACAGTATTATTAGTATTATTGCAATGGCCACGGGTAGGTAAATATATATATATATATATATATATATATATATATATATATATATATGTGTGTTGGGCATTGGTTTTAACATTATAATGCAATATCATTGACTGCCATACTTCTACTTCACTACCTTATATATATGTATAGATTGAAAAAAATCTAGTTTGTTCATTTAGAGAAATTAAATATTTCAAAATAGATTGGTTGGCAAATGAATATCTATGAGGTATTTTCAGGCTTATTATCTCAACACACACACACACACACACACACATACATACACACATGCACATATATATATATATATATGTATGTGTGTGTTTTTGTATGTGTGTGTTTTTGTGTGTGTGTTTATATCTATGTATGTATGTGTATTTGTATGTGTCTGTATGTGTGTGTCAGTGTGTGTGTATATACGTGTGCATCTGTATGTGTTTGTGAGTTTGTGCTTGTGTATATGTGTGTTTCTGTGTGTCTGTGTGTCTCGGTTATGAACAAAAGAATAGACACATAAAT
This sequence comes from Sepioteuthis lessoniana, assembly GCA_963585895.1. NCBI lineage: Eukaryota > Metazoa > Mollusca > Cephalopoda > Myopsida > Loliginidae > Sepioteuthis > Sepioteuthis lessoniana. The sequence goes on along the minus strand of OY757937.1, from coordinate 48,715,708 downwards.
GTTATTGGAAAAAATGTTTTCATATAATTTTGGCCATCATCAGATGTTTATTACACAACTGCTTACATTTCAAGACTGAAATTGTGTGAATGTTTTTTTATTACACAACTGCTTTCCAAAGCTACACTACAACTTTCCTTTCAAACCCAGCCTTTGATATAACAGTGGCTGAAAATTGTAACTAAAAAAGACACACAAAATTGTATTGCTTTTTATTACACAACTGCTTACATTTGAAGACTGAAGGCATGTGAATGCTATTGGATTGACTTCAAATGTGAATAAAACTTGAACTTTAATGCTTAATATATCAAAAATTTTACTTAACATGAGCAATGTTTCGCTTTTTCTGGAAGATATCATTAGGCAGAAAAATCAGTCTAAAAAGTAAGGAATTTTGAAATAGGGAATTTTTTTACATGTGTGTGTATGTGTGTATGTGTATATATACATAAATAAATCTATATAAGTATTGTGTATATATACATGTGTACATATATATATATATATATATATATATATATATATATATATATATATATATTGAACAGTGTATATTTAGGTAGCAAGTTATTATTAAGGCAAGTTTTATTAAAGACGATAGAACACTGTTTATTATTTTTAATTGTAATTTGTCAAGTCTTCTTGTTATTTTTTTTGTGCAAGTATCTAGGTAGTAAAGAAATTGTCCAATATCTTCTGCCCAAGCACTTTCAACCATTCTTGGTTGTCATCAGGTGTCATGTGTTCGAGTTGATAGTTTGAGTTTTATTGTTTTAATTATTTGTTGTATTTTATTTTAAAATGGAACGTTTTCCGCATTTTGTTTTAAAATGGAACGTTTTCCCCATTTTGTTTTAAAATGTTCAGTTTGGTTGAAAGTGCTTGGGTAGAAGATATGGGACAATTTCTTTACCACCAGGATCCTGACACAAGGAAAATAACAAGAAGGCTTGAAAAATTACAATTAAAAATAATAAGTAAAGTAAAGTGAAGTTGGCAAACGTAGTCGAGGGTGACCAGAAGGCTCCCTTTTCAATAGCTACTACACCAAGGTGTAGGGGAGGGCACTACTCCTTTCCCTGGTCAACTTGCCTTAATAGGTATCATACAATAACTGATGTTGATACAACAGCATTGCTTCTAACAAAGCCTTTATCAGATGATGACTCTGGGTTCAGGCATGGTTTCGGGGCCGAAGCATCATTACCACTAACCCGGAGCGCCCCAACAGTATCTCACAACACCACCAGACTTTGTCAGATTGTTATCACTTTATGGGATTGCCATATCCATGCTGATGCAGGTAGAGCCTTATCTTGGATCTTTTCCATGTATTTTCTCTTGTCGGATGGAGGAAGTCCACGATTAGTTAAGAAAACGGAGGTTGAGT